>CM034354.1:111554566-112217181 GCA_019925275.1 Mytilus edulis
ACATGAACGGTTTATTTGGCAATCATCACCAGATGACGAGAACAGTAACATATATTTCAGTATTGAAATACCAAATGATAATTTAAATTCGTATTTACAAAGGTTTATCAAGGATTGGTTAGCGGGAAAGGTGACACTTGCGTTTAATAACACTAATACGCAAGTGTCATCTTTTGGACAAAAGTTATTAGAGCACTTAAAACAGCTTAACCACTCACAACAAGTAACATTAGTCAATACCAAGGATACAGTGGAACCAAAGGAGAGCTGTGCATTAGGTAATACTCCACTGTTAAAGTTTTGTTGTCATGGCTATACTGATATGGTACAATGGATTTTACATAATGATGTGGATGTGGATCAGTGCAGAGACGATGGTGTTACTGGACTGGGCTTTGCAAGTCAAAATGGACATATTGATATAGTAAAGTTACTGTTAGAGGAAGATCCTAATGTTAATCAATGTGACAAAGATGGCCGTAGTCCTCTGTTACAGGTATGTCAGAAAGGACATACTGATATAGTTAGATTACTACTAGAGAGGAATCCTAATGTTGACCAATTTGACAAAGATGGCTGTAGTCCTCTGTTACAGGCAATTCAGAATGGACATGCTGATATAGTAAGGTTACTGTTAGAGATGAATCCTGATGTTAATCAATGTACCAAATATGGCTGAACACCATTGATCCTAGCGTGTAGCAAAAACGACATCCGTGTTGCTCAGCTATTAATAAAACATAAACCAAAGATTAATGCCCAGACATCTGATGGAGGAATTGCTTTATATTTCAGTGTAAGGAATGGAATCATAGAAATAACAGAGTTATTGTTAGAGAACAATGCTGACTGTAACATATGTGCTTATAGTAAACAAACAGTTACAGAGACAGTATTTAGAAATCCATCGGATACATTACAAGAATATAAACAATCTTTATTTGATACACTTGTAACGGAAACATCAAACCATGTAACGGATTATGTCAGTAGCAAGTCAGTCGAGTATGCTTTTGATGTTGAGACTGGTTCCTCACCATTACACATAGCCTGTTTTATTGGTAGGAAAGATGCAGTCCACTGCCTTTTGAACTACAATGCAAACATCAACATTAAAAAAGAAGACGGCACCACACCATTATTTTATGCATGTGAAGTAGGACATGATAATATTGGACGTTTGTTGTTAGATGAAGGAGCAGATGCACAGATATGTAGACTAGATGGGAAATCTCCTTTAAACATTGCAACAGATAATGGACATACATCTATAGTAAAGATTATAACAGAACACATGGAGAAGGAAAACCCACTTCTTTAACAACTATTGCACCTTTCTGGGTGGTTTCTCGTGACATCAACAAAACAGCAAATAGATTTGGAAACCACTATCTTTTTTATTCATTTATTGTTTTCTTGTCTTGTGTTTTTATGCTATCCATCCCAGTTTCTTTGTATGTGTTTGATAAACACTTTGTATCTAATAACATCTTTCTGTGTTTGATACCAACTACTATTCGTTCGATTACTGCTGTATTTGTTTTATATAAACTATTTACTTCGTACCCTAATGTTATTATGTTACACATGCCGCATAGATTTACTTAAGATATTTTTTTTCCGATTTGTGATAAACTTTTCTGTTGATTTCAATAAGGCCACACCAATTTAATTTCTTGTTCTACGGATTTTTGGACTCCAAAAATTGGGGCGAGCGAGCGATTTGAAAATTTTAATAAGAAAATATTTAATTTGCAAATTTTTGAGGCGAAGCTTAAAAAGTAAAGGCGAGTGATTATAATTTTTTTTGTAAACATAAAATAGTAGGTTTTGACTATATTGAAACTTGATTTATCACTTGTACCTTGACATTTCTTTAATTTATGAAGTATTTTTCCCTGTTCAACAAGAAATAATTGAATAATTAAATCTGGTCTATGTATGTGTGACTGACAATGAGACAATTCTCCATCCAAGTCATAATCAGGTTCAGAACAACCCCTTTATGTTATGATTATGAGTCAGAATATCCCTTTTATGAGGGGTCAAAATATTAAAGTTATAAATATATTTTTTTTGTAAAAACACTTTAAGTACAAAAGGGCTTATATTTTCCCAAAGAACTATAATATTTGGTATTAAATGGTCAAAACATGTCCAAGAATTTTGTAATATGCCTGGACTTTCACCATGTTAACACATTTACTTTAACAGTTTAATATTATTCAAAATAAGTGGACCCATCCCTCTTTTAGAAAAGTTGTTTAAAATATAATGTATTTCTCCTCTTTTTGAGTAATAAATTCTAAGTTGTCAAAGGTTTTGTATAGTAGCACTGTACAAATCCTAAGTATTTGTATTTTCTTTTCTACAACAGACTGAACAGTAAACATGGTAAAATTACCCCTTCAAGGCCCTTGTCTGAAGGAGGGTTGGTCCCAACCTGATAATAACAAACATAGGTCAAAGTACGGCCTTTTACATAGTGCTTTGATCAAGACCAACCAGCAAGCTATAAGGGACCACAACTTAGTATTGTACAGAATTCGAACAGGAAAACCAACGATCTAAATTATATTTCCAAACGGGAAAATATCAATGAACCACATCAACAAACGATAACTGCTAAACGACAGGTCTCTGAATCAACCAAGGACAGGTGCACAAACCTGCAGCGGGTATGACCGTCACCATACATTATAATTGCAATTGAAGGTAAATCCTTCAGAAGTTCTTTGTACTTTATTTAAACAACGAACATTTTTTTTATCTATAGGGAATATAAGTTAGGGGGGAAAGAAACCAACGTTTTGTTCTGTACTGGTATTTCTATTTATATCGGAGCACTCCCGCTTGGAATAAATTGGTTTCATGCTGAAACAAATATTCTCGCAGATATTTACAGTGTTGTGGGTGCTGATAGGTTTAAAATCGTTATATAAAGGCTAGACTGTGATTTTACAAACAAATGTTGAGATCTTTATATATTATTTACAAAAAAACGGTGCGGGAAATGGACATGATTTCATTTCCGGATGCAGGAAGCGGGAATATAATTAAAATAAAAAAAATCTGTTTTGAAAAAAATAGTTGCGGGCGGGTCCGTCGATCAAGGAATCAAATTGGTGTGGCCTAAATATAACTGTTCCACTTTTATAATTTCTGGTTGTACAGCGATGCTTTAGTTCCGTGAATATTTGTTAAAGTACAGGGTTATAAACGCAATAATTAAAACTCGCATTTTGAATGTTTTATACGAAATAAACAGGATTTTTCTCAATACCACACACATAAGAAGCGCATTTAAATCTTAAATGACAAAATCGCAATAATAAATACAAGCAATTCATTCTTAATTTACAGTATTTTATGAGCTGTATTGCCACGGATTATAATTATTAGAAATATAACTGTTTAACACAAACTAAACTTTGTCTTATTTGTCTTATCATGATTTTACTTTATCGTCCTTATTATGATTTTATAAGTGTATTTTTCATATTGTTCATTTTTTGTCTCATCGTGATTGTCAATGTGTAATTTTTAATATTTATTTGCAATTTTATGTTTTCATGTAGATTCTTTCATATGGTTTAAATTTTTATGTTATATGTTCATTTTATGACTTCTTGTGTTTCAGTTTTGCGTATGCACTTTGTCTAAACTTCATTCTGTTTTTCTGTGTTGACACGTGTGTTTGTTTTTTTATAGTTTTTATAGTGATTAAAATTAACACAATGTTGACTGCTGTACCTTATTTTTTTAACTGCTAGTTTTACTCAAATGTTGTTGTCAATTTATTGGAATTGTATGCGACTGTCATACAATTGAGAGGACATATTTTGTTTTTTGATAATTTTCATTCTGTATATTCCATGTTTTACTGAATACATGTATAGACGTTATTCCACTGTTATAAAGAATTAGCTTCTATTTTTTGTTAATTGCTATGCTATTTCATTTATTGTTTGGCTGAATTACGGTCTTCAAATTCAAGTTTTCAGATTTTATATAGTTGAGATGCTAGAAAGAAAGTATGTTTGTTAAACTTACTTAAATAAAATATTACCTAACTCCTTTGCGATTATTTCTTCCATGAAGGATAATTCCTTTTCATTAATTCATTTCCCATACATGAGGCTAAATTTTTTGGAATTTTGGTTTTATAAATATTATGATTTGAGCGTCACTGATGAGTCTTATGAAGACGACACGCGCGTCTGGCGTACTAAATTATAATCCTGGTACCTTTGATAACTATTAATATTTGTTCTAATTAGTATTAGAGTTGTCATGCGAGAAAAATTATTCAGATTTCAGAGGTAATAATCAAAACTGTTGTACATTTATGAAACACTCATTCTATAGATATATTGGGATCAATGATCAATCTAAAACTTTAAGTTACGATATATACTGAGTTATACTATTTTGCATTGTTATGATAAACATATTTTATATATTGTAATGCAAGAAAAACCTGTTGCTAAAATTCATATCAGAAATTTAATCAGAATAAATTTTTTTAGTGTTATATTGTGTTTACTTCTCTTAATGTATTCATGTTTTTATCAAAATAAATATAAAATGATGTCGTGCGATTGCTAAAGAGACAAACAAACTACAGAAAAACAAATAACATAAACGTTATGTAATTCAGAGAGGATATCCGGTTATGCAATACATTTCAGATATTTCCCGGATAACTAAAGGGGTGAGGCTTTGATGCTTCGATTTGAAATGTTATTTTTAAATACAGACGTCAACACCTCTCGTCTGTAAGAAATATGTCTAACAGTTGGAGTTATTACGCTCAACCTGTCTCGTCTCAATCCCTCCAATAAACACACGTTTAAGTTAACTATATATAACTCTGACCTTCATCAAAGAGCAAACCAAAATCCGTTCAATAAGTTATGAAATGTTCCAGTATAACAGATGAAAATAAAGCATAAAACATATTCATCTTTGATTGATTCATCTATTTTACATGAAAATCTTTTCAGGATGATGATACTGATGTGTTGGTTTATGTGTTCGTCTGTTGTATACGAATCGTTTTAGATAGTGTTACTCTTGTGTTTTTAAATTTATTTGTCAATACAATCGATTCAGACAGTGCCAAACCATGTATTTGACTGATATATTCAAGTTTTATATATTTAGAGATACACTGTGGATACAAAAGAGGGGCGGAAGATACCAGAGGGACCGTCAAACTCATATATCAGAAATAAATATATAACGCCGAGGCTAAAAATGAAAAAGACAAACAGACAAGTGATAGTACACATGACTAAACATAGAAAACTAAAGACTTATCAACACGAACCCAACCAAAAACATGGGTGATCTCAGATGCAAAATGTTATTTCTAGTATGTTTTTTTTTAAACCTTCCTTTCCGATTTAATTGACTTATTGATTAAAAACTTAAAGACAATCTGTGTTTCCAGCCATTGTGTTATTTAAAATTTTAAATAAAGTTATCAAGGATTTGTATCGATTGGGTTTAAATTTCAAAACCTGAAGATAAGATTTTGTCAAACAAGCTGAATAGTTTCTCGGTATTTAAGATTACGAGAGAAGGTAAATTATCAAGAAAGACATCAATTACTTTTATTATCCTAATTATAAAACAAGCTTGGTAAATAGTCATGCAGCAAGTACATGTATGCAGAGTATGCGAATGCAGTGTCCATTTTGATTACCTGAACACATTCATAGTAGAAGTGTTGTATCCAAAATGCTACAAGACATGCACCGACCTGCATTACATATCATCACACCTACTATAGACTTATATGGATACTGTTGGTTAATGGAGTTCACGTGGTGTCATATATTTGGCACTCATATCACACCTTCCTATATGTATATGAAAAAATATATCATATCACCAACTTTGTATATGTTGTAGGCATAAAGTTTAACAATGTGTGTAACTGGGACTTGCAATACATTTTGAGTCAGTAATCTCCGCTTGGACAAAATGCACGAAATAGTGCAGCCATGTAAACAGTTATCAAAGGTACCAGGCGTATAATTTTTACAAGTTTGTCTTAGATAGGGATAAATCCTACTTCGTAAAGGATCACTCTGATTCAAACAAAAACATCTCTGAAACTGACATTATCAAGATGCTTGATTTCTTGATTAACAACATATTTGTTACGTTTGGAGGATGTATTTTTCAACAGACTGTCGGCATTCCAATTGGACCTTAATGTGTCCCTCTTCTTGTCGACTTGTTTCTTTTTTATTATGAGCTGACTTCATACAACTTCTTGAGGGTCTGTTGAAAACAAAACTTTACGACAAAAGAGACGATTTCCGCTTTCCAATTGTGCACTTTCTATTTGTAAGTAGCAACATTCCAGCAGCACCTGCATACTAGTTTAGTCGATATGTACAGATTTTTTGGCAAAATTGCTCAGCTTGTGGTAAAAGCATGAAATTTGGAAAAGTTGAGTATACGTCATGAAAAACATTTTCACCTATGGACCCAGTCTGAGAAACGAAATTTGCAGGAGAATCAGCCATGTTTAAAATGGCGGACGTTTGATTTTTAAAATTTCCTAAAATAATTCATGATTTTTTTTTTAGAAGACAAGATGGCGACGTGTTGTGGTCGTCCTCCGGACAGTGGTCAGATTACAAATTCTAATGACAAATCAATAAGTCCAACATTTACAGAATTAGTGTCAGTAAGACTCAATAGTAGTTATGATGGTAAAACAAACGGAACATTATAAAAAACGGATACAATTGATGCCTTGAACTCATCTCAATGTGAACAATAGCATCTGACGTGGGCGAGTTCAATGTTATGGCACACAGTAGTAACATGAAAGAAATACAATCGGAAATAAAACAAAAATCGTATCGCAATTATATCTTTACAAAAAACACTCAGAAAAGGTCAACCCGTATTGAACCCCAACACTAGTAGCACGATTTCAGTCTGAAACGGTCATTTTGGTCTGATCATATCTTAATTGACTGGATTTACCGCTAGAGGAAAACGTCACAACTTGTCAGATCGTTAAGTTACCCGTTCCGATCGATAGTCTCATTAGGTAAATCAGTCCGTTAAGGCATGTCAAGATAAATCAGACTGAATCTTCTAGCGAGCTGTTTAGATCCGTTACGACTGTGTCAGACCAAAACAGACCATGGATACAAAGTTACGTCAAGATGTTGTCAGACCGTATCCAGTCGTGTTCAGATTTTAATAATTTGGACACAAAACGAGTTAAACTTTCCCGTTGGTTATCAGGGGTTGCTCCCCTTTTAAGAATAAAATAAAAAAAATAGAAAGAAGACGGTTTATGTTAACTGAGAGTCTATCACGTCTCTTTAATCATGTTAATTAAATAAAAAAAATACTCAATTTGAATTCTTACTTCTTCCTATTTAATAATTCAACATTTTTTGTTATATATTTTAAAAAGTAGCTCAAAGACATACTGCTGCACAAACCGCCGCGAATTGACTAAAAAAAAATCAACAGATTGCCGAAATAACATTTATTTATTGAATACAAGCACCTGAGCCCTTATATTTTATGATTAACAAGTGATTGCAATACATGTTTATGCAATTACAGACTGAAGTGGTGAAAAATGTGTCATCTTGACGCAACAGATCATTTTTACACCCTTATTAAATAATTACGGATGTCGGCCGTGAACACCCATAAACGTAATCTTAATATGTTTAATTGAATTTAAGATGTAACATTTTTTAATATAATTGTAAATGAATGCATTCTCATTTAACTTTTAATGTTAGCTATATAAATTGCATTTGAGTATAAAATTTGAGGCAGGGGAAAACTATATCTTTTATTGTTTTCCGTTTATTGTCTGTTCATTTTTGCCAGACTCATGAGTTTGACTTTTCATCTTTATTTTTAATGTGTCTATAATTCGAGAGCCTCAATAAAAAAAATTATTACATTCCAGAAGACTGCGTTAAAAAATAAAGTTTGGATATTTATATAGCAGAAAAAGGCTTATGAAATCATTCAATTTACATATTTGAAATAGGTTTGATAAATTATCAAAAAAATGTTTATACGTCAGTGTACCTGAAGTACATTTAAAGACCAGGTTATATATATTACATGAATACAGCATAATAAAGCTGGTTTAATTTGAATTACTATCCATTAGGGAAATTTTTCGACGATAATCAATCAAATCTGACAATAGATATAGGAAGATGTGGTGTGAGTGCCAATGAGACAACTCTCCATCCAAATAACAATTTAAAAATTAAACCATTATAGGTTAAAGTACGGCCTTCAACACGGAGCCTTGGCTCACACCGAACAACAAGCTATAAAAGGCCCCAAAATTACTAGTGTAAAACCATTCAAACAGGAAAACCAACGGTCTAATCTATAAAAAATTTATTAAAAACGGAAAATAATTCTACGCCCGTAAACGATTTAACGTTACCGTATCCTCTTTATTAAAATACCTCTGCATGTCGGCAGTGTCTGTCAGCGCTGCAAATGGCAAACTTATTTTGCATAAAATCGTTGACATGGTAGATGGACACTGCAGTACAATATTTATAGCTGAACTGGAAATTACAAATGGTGAGTAGAACATGCCTATCAGACACGAGAATAATCATTGATCCGGCCAAGAAATTGAACAGTTGTAGGGAAATTGTTTACATTTGTTACATTTGTGCATACAGGTATGAATCGACTTTCTAATACACACCATTCTTGCACAGTAACTTGTTCAAAGGCAAAGTAAGAATTTTGGCTTGTTAAAAAATTGTTCCTGTGATTGGACCCCCTCCTTTTTTGGAAGATCAATGCATGATTTGAAAAGGACTTGGGTACATATAAACTCTGGTTTAAACCTCCCTTTTATAAAGGGCTGATCCACATCTGTTTATTGCCTAACATGTGGGGTATTCACAATGGTTTGTTTGTGCGGGATGGCCTATTACAAGACCTAACCCCCTGATCGAGTAACCCTACATTTTTATTTCCAATTAAGGGCCCACAAGGGGCACACAGAGCATACATGAATAAGGGGAAAAAAAGAATATTGATTTGCATAGATACAAACATTTTTTTGACATACAGATACAATACAATTACTAACTCCTATTCACTTTTATAAATTTACCAACAGCATTAAGGACCTGATTGTCTTCACAGTTTAATAAATAAATAAATTTATGCTGATTATCAAGTATATTTGGAATTCTTTGTATTGTATGTCTAATAATGTATTGATAACTGTCACGTCCTAAAATTTGCATGAAATATTTGTCACTGGATTTTTTTATAACCCATAACCAACCAATCTTCACATGTTACGATGATGATGTACTTATTTATATAGCCACTGGTAGGTGATGTACAATAATTATAATTTATCACATAGTTCATGTATTTGTAATGAATACCTTAAGTTTTGCATATGCAATAACCTCAAAATTGCATGGAGCAAAAAAAGAGTATATTAATATTGTGCCCTGATTCCAAATGATGTGACGTCATTGCCTCCTTAATGCACATTTGTGATAAAATGTTTAAGATTTTACATTTTATGTTTCATTAAATTGTTATAATTGACCTTTTTTTCTCTTTTCTGCAGAGCTGAAATATGTGATAAACAGATTATAACATGTCTTTTCCATATTGACCCGGGTATCATCCCTCTACCCATATCGGCCCTCGGCTAAAGCCTCGAGGCCAATATGAGAGTCTTGGGATGATACCAGGGCCAATATGGAAAAGGGCATGTTATAATCTATACAAACTAATTGCTTTGTCATGTTTGTAGTAATATTCAACAAATTCTATTTTAAAATAAAAAAGTATTATTAAAAGAATTTGTTGAATTATTATTACTACAATTGTGACAAATCAAATACATGTAGTTATATATGAAATAGTATTAATGCTATTGACTTATTTAATTTTAGATACATGTAATAAATACTTAATTCTTAATGTATATTTTTTTTGTAGATAAGATATCACATTGGTTTGAGCATGATTCCCAGCCAGATTATGAAGGAGCATACTATCATGTATACATAGGAAATATAGTGTCACTAAATTACTCAAATACGGTACATGTACCTCAATTGTACCTGTAGCTGTAAATTGTGAAATGGTGGATTCATTCATAATTTTGAGTTACTTATTGCGTTTGGAAATAAGGTTGATAAAGCTAACAGCATTATGCCATGATGTTGATGGGATGTTCTGATTGTACAAAAAGGAAATTGTGAATTGAACAAATAGCAAACTTACAATTCATAGGAAAAAATGTAGGAAATTGGAATAATGGAAATTCATGGTTTCTGTGATTATCTTGCAATCATTGTCAATACTAAAAGTGCATCATCATGATCATACATGTATATATCTGAATTCACCTTGGATAATTATTCATTTAAAATATTAAAGAATTTGGATATAATAAGAATTTCTATGCTGCCATTGCTACTGTTGGCTACATGTACCACCATGGTGTGTTAAACCTTCTTGACCTTCCATGAGGGTCTGTCACGGTCCGTCACTATTATTTAGTGTCATATGCATGATGATGGAAGTTTCACCAACCTAGACAAGCTTTACAGCCCTGGTACAGTTGTTGGTTAGAGTCAAATGACAGCTTGCTGTATACATTTGTGGTTATAATAGTCTGAATGTACAATGATGTATCTTCATGTATTTTGATAATCTTCTAAATTACTGTTCATTCTAAAACTGGCATTTTATACTAGTACATGTACATGTAGTAGTCGAACATATTAAACAATACATGTACTTCAAAGTATCATTTTATTTTGTCTCGCCTTACACGAAAGTCATGAAAGTTGGTTGTATGCAAGAAATATGTATTACAGTCTTAGGGGGATGATGTAAGCTATTTTTATAGAGCTTTACATTTTAAAAGCTAAAAGAGCTGGATGTTTCTTGTCTTGTATTCAGATACATATACTAGTAGCTAATATGTTATGATGTATCAGTCTGTCATTATATCATCATGTCCATTGCACTTGACCTCATTTTCATGATTCAGTGACTGCATGTAAAATATACTGTTATTTAATCAGTGAAGTGATCTCTTATACTGTACATTTTATTATATGTAATGGATACATTTTATTGTATATGAGTATCTTGCAAGGTCTACTTGTCTATCAGGTTAGGTTGACCTGACCTTGACTTTATTTCATGGATAATTTAAGTGATTAAGGTTATTTCAGTTTAATACAATGTTAACATGGTTAGTATATAAAAAAAAAGATGTGGTACTATTGCCAATGAGACAACTATACACAAAAGACCAAACTGACACGAACATTTACAACTATAGATAACCGTACGGCCTTCAGCAATTAGCAAAGCCCATACCGCATAGTCGGCTATAAAATGTCCCGATAAGACAATGTAAAACAATCTAACGGCCTTATTAATGTAAAAAAATGAACGAAAAAACAAATATGTAACACATAACAAACAACAACCACTGAATTACAGGCTCCTGACTTGGGACAGGCACATACATAAATAATGTGGTGGGGTTAAACATGTTAGTGGATTAAAGGTTTGTTTCTCATATACTTTGTAATAAAATTTGAGACTGTTAGTGGAGAATGTGCCAACAAGACAACAACCCGACTACAGAGCAGACAACAGCAGAAGGTCAATGTTTTGAATTGCTATTAACTACATTGTACATGTATAGGATCACTATTTTTGGCATATGGTACGAATGTAAGGTGAACATGTTTGACATTTTTTATTAGCTGATTTCATCTGACTATGACACCATTTTCATGTTTTTTATGTTTAGTCTGTTTCTCTGTTACCATGGTTTCTATAAACGGTTAACCATAAATTTGGGGTATGGAAGAACTGTAAATTGTACATAATTTGTCATCTCTGTCTGGCATGGTTGTTTTGACTGGACTTTTTTTAATGGATTATTGATAATGTAAAGTATATGTGATACTTATAGACTAGTTAAATCTTCTTATTACAGAATTTCAATAAAAAAAATTATGAATAAGGCCACATTTTAAAGAATGTCTGTTTCCCATCCCCATGGTCTACCCTTGTAAACAGACCAGGAAGGTTTGAGGTTAATTTTTTTTTAACTGGCTGTCATAGCATGGTTACATGAATGGATTGACTTGTCCAGTCAGCGCATCCTTTGAATTGTTTGTGCTGAATTTGAGTGTATTGTTTGAGATGATCAATCCTTTTGCCTTCAACACTTTTCAAAAAGAGAAAAGATTATTTTCATGATTTTTGGGAACGAAAATAATTTTTCGATTGTTTATGGAACATAATTTTTTGACCCGGGTGGGGGAGGGGAAACAAACATAATTTTTATTTTTGCCTAAGGAGATATGGTATCAGGGGCTGATCCAGCCTTCTCAAAAAAGGGGGTTCCCAACCCAGGACAAAGGGGGTCCAACTTAATGTCCCCATTCAAATGCATTGATCGTCCCAAAAAGGGGGGTGTTGCAACCCCCCGGAACCCTCCCCTGGATCCGCCACTGGGTTTGAATTTTGATGAGACGACTATCATAACTATAAACCATAAACCATGTAGACTAAGTGATTTTCTTGTTAGCCACTATATAATAGGTCACTGCACACCCTTCAGCAATGACCAAAAACTTAAACTTCATAATGAGACCCTATAAAAGGCTCGGCTTGGAAAGAGGCATCTAACAGAGTTAATGTAAAAATTCAGACGAGAAACCCAACAGTGATGACAACTTGGTTTATATAATACTAGTATACAGGAGCTACAAACAAACAAATATATGACAAACCAGACAAACCACAATCAACAAAAATACTACAGACAAAATTAACGGGAGATTATTCAAACATTATTTATTTACTTATATTACTTATATGTAAAGTAAAAAAAATTAACTTGTACAAGTATTACCCCTGACGTTCCGTGAAAATTGTTTTCAAAAACCTAATTTGTCCATAATTCTTTTATGTAATAAACTTTTTAAAATAAATTCAGACCTTCCCTTGTCTGATCACCAGCATGGCTAAAGGTATTACTCCCAAATGTATTGTGAGGTGACACGGCCAGGTATTCAAGCGATTTCCTGTCGGACTTGCAAGTTCATGCATAGTTTCACTTCTGAGCGTATCCATCAGTGTACACGACTGAAACTATCATTCAGGTGTATAATCATTTGATAAATATATACATCTCTGTCTTGCGTGGCTGATAGTGATATACTAGTCATTACTGTTTATAAATAACATTTCTGGTGTAAAGAATATTATTTATAAAAATCTAAATAATTCCAAAAAGAGATTTGATAAAATAAAAATCTGCTTACACATGCATTTTATCCAATGGTAAATCTGGGGACATGTAAGTACTCGTTGTCAAAAGTGAAGGACAGTTTGAAATTTACAAGAAATATTGATTTAACAAAAATATACGCACTTATCGACCATTCTTTTATACGCTTTGATAGAAAGTTACGGAACTATAGACAGTTGCAATTTAAAATTATATACATTTTTACATTGAACATGCATAAGAAAGAAACATGCATTTTGTTTAATTTGGGTTAACAGTTTTGTAAATAGACTAGTCCTCGTATAACAAACAGTATGTTATCATGGGATGTCGATGGACTATTGTATACCTAAAGAAGAAGAAGAGAACAAATTTGAATTAAATACAGGTCGATATTTAACTTGCTCTGGTTCGTCGAAGTAATGGACCAAGTAAAATCACAGATTTCTATTTAAAATAAAATTGTTCTCGAACAAAGGAAGGAATTCGTCATCACAATTTTTGGGTATAATGTTTTATAATGTAAACATCGTTCTGAAAGTACTGAATGCCAAATTTTCTGTTCCGACATGCATGTTATATATATGTCACTGGACGTCCCAAGGGATGTGAATATTTTGCTGGAAAAGTATTGAGTATCAAAGTTTCAAATTAATTTCGGGAGTTATTTTCTTTCTTCGTATATGCAGTAACAGCAAAAAGAATAACTTCACTGCTTGTCCGCTAAATAAATGAAATAGGGGTGTTCTTGCCAGATAAAAGACTTATCATGCTTATAGTTATATAAAAAATAGAAAATATGACATTAAATTGGTTCTGTCTTCTTTTTTTTTTGTTTAATCGACAAGTTTGGTAAAGTTGGATACTAATAAATGAATTGTTGAAATAGTATTAATATTTATTTTCAGAATGAATAAGTATTTTCTCAAGTGTAATTTTTTGGTAAATAATAAATTTCACACGGTCACTGGAGCAATATATCGAATGTTCATATTAATAAGTGACTAAAATATATATATATTTTTAAATATTTATTTCACATTTATATATATTTTTTTTTTAAGTACGTGTTGAAGTTTGGATTTGTTGCTTTTTTTTTTTTTTTTTTTTATTAAACTCACCTTGAAATTGGGCTGTGAAAAGTCCGGTAGAACCGAAAATTCAATCTAATACTTCGTAGCGTTTTTTGTCGTTGGAACCAATTTTATTTTTCAGGTGATCGGACAAATTATCTATAATGTGTATTGTACCCGTATCTCTATACTGTTTATTATTTCTTACAAGCGTGATTCAATGTGATGACAGGCGACGACGGACATGCGTTTGAAGAATAGACTGGTATGGAGAAGGAACACTTTAACCAGTTTGTTTCTTGTGGTGCACTTTTCATAATTTATTTTCATATATGAAGACATTAAAAATCGGGAAATTATTTGTATGCCCCACGTACGATAGTAGAGGGGAATTATGTTTTCTGGCCTGTGGGTCCGTTTGTTCGTCCGTCTGTTCGTTCGTTCGTCTGTCCATTCGTTTCGCTTCAGGTGAAAGTTTTTGGTCAAGGTAGTTTTTGATGAAGTCATAGCATAGCAATCTGACCACACTCTAACTTATTAGTCATTTAGTTGGCGCAAATCAAAGTCGTGCACATGTGGCAAATATCTTTGTCGGGAAAGAAGTAAAACAAAAACAAAATGCCATGCTTTTGTATTTTAGAATTTAATTTAAAAATAAAAATTATAAATCTGTTTTAATCTCTATACATGGGGACATGAATCGTGCTTAAGATTCTTCCTAACTTTAATCCTATAACATCATGAAATTGACATCGTAATTATTATTATTAATATACTTTTTTCTTTTTCGGCGACGTAACCTGGATATGGGTGGTTGTCGCCATTAGAAATATTTGCACTTAACTTACTCTGTTAAAAGTTTTTTTCATTCATTTGGTCAAATTTACTTCTCATGCTAATTATATAATACAATGTTGTTTCTCGTCTGCACAACAATCTTTTGTTTCAAATAATTTTTGGCAAACACCTTTGAGAGTCTTGTTAGATTTGTATTTTATGATCTCTTATATTTTGGATTGCTGGTGGTTTTTTTTTTTACGAATAGACTAAGGAAAAATTCGAAAAACTTTTAATTTGTATAATTATTTTGTTTTTAAATTTATATTTTTTCATCACTAGATAGCTGAAATTTATTGGGAAACTTGCATCTCGAATTAAGAGTTTATAAACTTTTTCAAATGTTGAATACGCAACCAAATCTCATATGTATTATTTATGTTTCTGGTAAAGGCGTTTGATTGGGTATTAGTTTGAGGTAGGCGTGTTTTTGGTAACATTCCTCCAATCAACTGACATATTTGACATACATGTGTGCACTGATGCGTGTACACTGGCTATTGTAACGGCACGTGTGACTGTCTCACATCGGAATCTGTCGTGCGTTACCAATGTTTATCAAGTTGTAGAATTTCTTGTCATGTGGTCAAATTATCTGGCATACAAGTTTTAAAGGCTAAAACTTTAATTTGCATTTTGAAAGATTATTTTCAGAAATGGTCCCGATATACTATTCTAAAGTGTTAGAGAAAAACAAGACTTTTAAAGACCTTAAAAGAAAGATGCATATCAACAGAGAATATAACCTGAGAAAATTATACTAGTACTAGCAGAGACATATAAAACATGTGTCTCTGGTACTAGCATAATAGTCAAAGATATAAAACATGAATTATATGGCTCTGATATTAACTTTAACGTGTTTTGGAAGAAAAAAAATAAGGGTCCGATTATTTGAATTACCTGATAATGGCATCTCGATCACTTTTGACAAAATATTATTGCATGAATTTTTAATCGATCGCTGATCTTTAATTTTAGAAGTGACTTGTGCCTGTTATAAACATGCAGAGACATTTCGACGCATTCTGGTTTAAGTTTAAGTATACAATGAACACACTATAGTTATACATTTGCCTTTGAAATATCAAATTGACAATCACCTTTTGGACAGACTTGCTTTTTTCTTTCTATTCGTAAAAATTATCATTCGTTCATTCAGAGTCATAAATTACAAGTTATGTGTCTCTGGTTTATTATATTGGAACACTTCAAAAATGATTCAAAATACTATAAGCCTGTATTGTTGTTACTAGTATTTATATCAGGCTCAATGCCCCCTTAAAAACGTAAATTAATTGTATATTTAATTTAAAGAATTGTTTTAAACAAAATATCAATTAAGGTCAGTCAAACCCAATTTCAACAAAAATGAGTGTCATTCGCCGGTTTTATTTTCTTTAAGCGGATTTGATCTGAATTTTAATTGATTCAATAAACAATACTAAAATTTACTTTCAATATGCATATTTGAAATCTAAATAACGCTTGGGAAATAATTTTGAACAACGAATTTGTCCCAATTATGCATTATAAAGAAATAAACTTGATCGTTTAAATCTAACCTGGATTAAACTACATGTAATCATTGAATTTGCATACTTATATGTCAGACGTTAAGCTACATATTTCGAAATAGTCCGGAAATTGCTAGAACACAGAAGAAAGTTCAGAAAGCTCAATGTGGTATATTCTTTACATAAAGAGACTGCCCTTAACTATTTCTGCGACTTCGTGCTCCCTATTATTGGTGAAATTTAAATTATGATTTACGAATTATTAACAACTATGTAGCAGTTCCCCGCGTCATGATAGACATGATATAAATATAACCAAACAGCTTTTCCCCCATCTTCTTCTATTGAATGGGATTCAAACCCCGACATATGGAAATATAAAAGCAGCCACCCTTCTTCTGTGGTTGTAGTGTTAAAAAACTGTATATCATTCATTGTTATTTCCGGGCCTTTTATAGCTTACTATGAGGTATAGCTCATTGTTGACGGCCGTACGGTGACCTATAGTTTGTAATTTCTGTGTCATTTTGGTCTTGTGGAGAATTGTCTCTTTGGCAATTCTTCTTTTTTTATATCTATTGTATAGATTTTGTTTGTGTCTCTGGTATAGTCACCTTAAAAGGGTTCCTTAATAGAATCTTAATTGTCAAAATGACTTGTTTTGTGGTTATTTTCATTGCAAATACCATAGATGAATGTAATAGGACAGACGAGGAACAACCAATGCAATGCATATGCAATGTATTTAATAAATTTGACCAAGCAATTCTACAGGAAAGCTCAAAGTGATTGTACAGGAAGGCTCCGAATAATTGTACAGCTAACTTGCAAGCGATTGTACAGTCAATAAAAACGATCTGACACGGAGAAAATGAATATATTTGACACCTTTTTATTGTATATTGTAAAATAGTCATTTACTTTTTGCGTTATGGATCATTGATTTTGTTTCCTGTTGCCTCGGTTGATTACTAGCACGTGCCATTGAACTCAAGTATTTTAGCTAAAACAGAAATTTTTGATTTACGCCAAATATTACAGGTGCGGATCCAGATTTTACTTTAGATTAATATAATACGAGTGATTTTTTTTTCGGGGAGGGGAGTTAAATCATCATTTCTATATATCTTTTATTTTTATACCATTTATCTTTATACTGAATATTTGCCTGCCTTAAATGCATAAAATATTTGCCACTGGATGTAAAACAACCAAACAATCAATCAATTTGTTCTTTATATTTCATCATCTATATATTCTTTCTATCTTTATAAATGGTGACCTATTCTTATCCTCATACATGTACATGGTAATTTAGACAAGAAAATACACAAGTTTTAGAGAAATGTATAAGTCCGAGATTTTGCTCCAAAGTAGATCTTGTGAAAAAAATTCGCATTTGATTATTGCCAATAAATTTTCCTGGTCCGGAGGAAATAAGAGGGGAAGGCAATATAACATTCCGTTAAAAAAAAACAAATATTGTACATGTATGGTATTCAAATCAAATTTAGCCAGTTTTTAAAATATGGCCTTCAACAATGAGCAAAGCCCATCCCGCATAGTCAGCTATAAAAGGCCCCGATAAGACAATGTAAAACAATTCAAACGAGAAAACTAACGGCCAAAAAAATGAAATACATTAAACATATATATTTGTACCTATTCTTTAAAAACACAGATCAGAAGTTTCACTTGTAAATCAATCTCAATCTGTATTGTATTATAAACTAATATAACGTACTATTCAAATCAACATGCATGTACATGTATTTTACATTAAAACTTAATTTTGCAGAGACATTACACACAGGTGTCAATATTTACACCCCACCGATAAGTTGTCATTAATCGCGTATGCGGACGTTTGAATTAACGGCCAGTTTTAGAAGTCAAATCAAGCTGTGATTAATTTCCGCTCTAGACAAGAAGTGTGTGTGGGGGGGGGGGGGGGGGGGGGGGAGGGCTGTGCCCCGGTCGGGTAATCTGCCACTTGTGCATATGGGTTAGACAATAAGCATCAGGATATATATATATACACTAATTATTTGAATGAAAATATTTATACGATAGTACTTTATAGATTAAACACTGTCTCGACTAAGACTGAATGCAGTATCATGATCAGCTTCATGGACGTTGGCGACCTTGGTGGTCTTTAGACGCACCGTTGTGTAAAATGAATAATTGTTTAATGATATGTTGTACAGTACAAAGCTATGACAATAGAAGCGATTCCGAGTTTAACAGAGTAATAAGGACGAAAATAATAATAAAAAAACCCAGCTCCAACGGTAATAGTAAAGTAGGACATATCAACAGAATACGAATTAAAACAAAAATACGCATGTGTTAATTTTTATTGATTGTCTCGTTGACAATTATACAACATCGCCTTTTTTTAGGTTATGTTTAAGATTTTTACGTTTCTGATTTTCAAATACAAATATGTTCTCAAAGGGTTCACAACATTTTAAGGTTAAATGTATGGCAAACATGTTTATGTGTACCTATATAATTACCATGCGTCCTTGCAATTTATAGTTAATATAAATAAATAAACTAATATTTATTAAGAAATAAGCAACATATATAGACGAATAATTTATTAGTTCCTCCACAAACTACAACAGTAACAAAGAATCAACAGAGAATTTAATCTTTAATTACTTTTTTTTCCATTATTATTCATACTTCAAATACATATATAATTAATCTAAAATGCACTAATCAAGCAGAAGGGGCGTAACTCGTGGTATCATACCGGGATACTGAACGGATCTAAACATGGTCTGACACTTTTGAAAGTTAATTTTGAGATTTGATCTGTTTTGGTCTGACACGGTCTTAACGGATCTGAACAGCTCGCTAGAAGATTCAGTCTGATTTATCTTGACATGCCTTAACGGACTGATTTACCTAATGAGACTATCGATCGGAACGGGTAACTTAACGATCTGACAAGTCGTGACGTTTTCCTCTAGCGGTAAATCCAGTCAATTAAGATATGATCAGACCAAAATGACCGTTTCAGACTGAAATCGTGCTACTAGTGCAAAATATCAGAAAAAACAACCGTCGACCAAAGGTACGTGTGAACATATGTGTCCTGTTAATACGAATAAATACACTGTGTCAAATATGTCAATCGATTCAATGATTACAACCGAAATATATCTTATAATGTATCAGATCGACCCTCAGCAATCCGATCATATAATACCTGGTGCCTACGACTGAAAATATTCTAGAAAACGGAAATTATTAAAACGGATAATAATGCTGGTTCAATTACGTCAACTTGCGGAAAGGAAATTGCACCTGACTCGAACCTAAAATGCGATTCATATAGAGACAAACTTCTGGGATGCATAAACAAAAACGCTGACAGCGTAGCTACTAATTTGGCCAAAGCAATAAAAAGTAAAAACAAAAATATACCGAACTCCGAGGAAAATTCAAAAAGGAAAATCCAAAATCAAAAGGCAAAATCAAAAGTCCAAACACATCAAACGAATGGATAACAACTTTCTAATGTAGAAAATGGTGGATTGAACCTGGTTTTATAGCTAGCTAAACCTCTCACTTGTATGACAGTCGCATCAAATTCCATTACATTGTCAACGATGTATGAACAAAACAAACATACTCAAAGAGTAAAAATGTCAAAAATAGGGGTACAGCAGTCAATATTGTGTTATCATCTTAATATCACTATAAAAACAACAAATGTAACGACGAATCACAAAAAGGCATACATCAAATTTAACATACTCATTTTGCTTTTCTTGTACCACTTAATTTATGTATATAAAGTTTACCCGTAAAGGAAAGAAGGTTTTCATTGCTGGTGTAAAAATGCGCGTTTGAAATTCGTACAGGTAGACATAAAAAAAAATTGTCGTTAAAAGTATGAACAAAACAAACATACTTGCATCACTATAAAAACAACAAATGTAACGAAGAATCACAAAAAGGCATACATCAAATTTAACATACTCATTTTGCTTTTCTTGTATCACTTAATTTATGTATATAAAGTCTACCCGTAAAGGAAAGAAGGTTTTCATTGCTGCCTTTCAAATCCCGGTACGGATCAATGGGATTCATATTGATCACCAACCAGAAAATAATAACTTTACAGGTGTAAGCCGAAAACGAACGTCCAGATTTTGCCTCACAAATATTGATCCTTCCTCGAGTTAGGAGGGCCTATTGTGCTATGCGAAACAACGTGGAGTTAATATTACGCAAGCCATACTGTTCAAACTACGTAAAGGCAGAATTTCTGGTAGAATAAACGTTACGATGGAATCTAACCCGTTACTTCAAAAAAGAACAGTGAGTTTTGGCCCAACAACATAATCAGTCGACCTTGGTATAATAATCGTGCATGGAACGATTGGATTAACAATGAGCATTCAACTGAGATACACCACTATCAAGATGGCTCTTAGTTACATTCATGTACATTTTGGATATTTAATAACTACAATCATGCTTTCTCTAGTGACTTGTAATGTACGCGGTATCATGTCATCGACAGTTTGTCTAACAGAACTTTTTAGGTATACGAATTGTGACATTGTTGTATTATTGGAGCACAAGTTATTTAACCACACTCTAAAATTTCTCAACACATTAGACAGTGATAACCACAGTATAGGTATAGCAGATACAAATATTAACATTGAAACCTGTAAATGTGGAAAGGGTGGCGTTGCAATTATGTACAGAAAAACATTGAAGTTCAACATAAAACCGATTAACTGTTCGATCTCTGTAAGATTATTAGGAAATGCAATACAATGTAACGAAAGCTATATTTGTTTTCTCGGTCTACTTACCCGCAGACAGTAATATGCAAAATTACAAATATGAACTGAACATTGTTGAAGATTATGTCAACAACTATGCAAAATTTGGTCCCGTAATTGTAGCTGGTGATTTCAACACTAGTTGCAGAGTAACCGACCTTGAACGAACTAATGTGAACAAATCCATCATTTTTTCAGATTTCATATTAAGGAATAACATAGTTCCGATTAAGCATAGCAGTCTGTGTGATCCTTCATCATTCATTTTCATTCCGACTCGTACTGTACTTGATTATTTCCTCGTGAAAATATTCCTGAAGGAACTTTGAGTCTTATTTCAGACCACCTACCTGTTTTCTTACAACTGAGTATACCGTGTGTTGCTAATTCGTCAAATGGAGGTACTACTGTTTGCCCGTCGTGGTGAAAAGCACCTGGTAGTAGTTTACAATCATAAAACGAACTTACAAATGACATAGCAGTTGACCATTAAGATATGCCACTAAGTACATTTTTAGATTTAAATACACTAGATAGCAAACTTACAGATAAACTGAAAGAATGTGCAAATATAACAGTACCGTCAGGTAGCTTTAATCCCAACACTTAGCCGTACTTGTCAGATCAAGTAAAACGAGCCACAAATCTGAACGCTTAGCTCGCAGGACATGGATTTATCATGGTAGACCCCGAGGGAAGTCCTTTCCGCCTATGTTGAATACAAATCTGCGAAAAACGAATTTCGTAATCATTAGCGTTTTGCATATAACGCCTTCGTGGATAATACTTACCGTGAAATAGACGAAGCAGCAGATTTTGATGTCAGACTCTTTTGGCGGTTAATATACCGTTGGAAATGCCGAAAAAACAACAAAATTTCAGAAATACTGCATGATAATCGACAGTGTAAATCTCCTGAAGATATGTCCAATGCATTTGCTGACTTTTATTTAGGCGTGTATACATCAACCGAAAACGCTAAATTTGATAGCGATTACAAGGCCTACGTGACTGGATTTGTAGAGCGCACACTCGAGTCATGTGCAAAATATAATGGCCTCCTTCCAGGAGAGGAAATAAACATAGCTGAAATCGAAACAGCGAGTAAAAACCTCAACTACAGAAGGCACCAGGCTATGACAAGCTACAAAACAAACATGTGGAAGTAAACTACAAACAGTTTTTCTCCGTATTTTAATGCAACGAGAATCGAAATTGGCAGGAAAATCAGCCATTTTTAAAATGTCGGACGTTTGATTTCTAAAATTTCCTAAAGTAATTCATGGTTTTTTTTTTATCAGGGAAGAAATATGAATAGTCATTGTCAATATCTTTAGAAGACGACATAAATATACTCAAATTCATGATTTGTGTAAGACAGGTAATCAAAGGTTACAACAATTAATGCATTTGTAAGGAAAAAAACAGTGTTCAAAATATCCATACAAAGACAATGTGTCAGGTATCCATAGCAAAGCAACGCCAATATCTTTGTTAAGTGGCAAGTAATTTCAAAACTCAATATCTGTGTAAGGAAATCAGAGTTAACCACATTCAATTCTGTTTAATGATTCCAGTGTTTTTAAATGACCAGGGGTATCCGAATTGTGCGTAAGGTGAAAGAAGGTACAAACTATTAAAACCCTGTTGACATTAAAATCAACATCAGTGCAAAGATAACCGAGGGGACTAAAATTGACATATTTAATGGAGACTTGCGTTAACCGATGTCAATATATGTGTAAGTTGACCGGAGTTACAATGTACACAAATTCATAAAAAAAGAACGAAAAGCATTTAATCACATCAAACATTTGGGACAACACAAAATGAACATGTGGTAGTCAAAAACCGTGTACCGAAAATGGACTGACAAACTAGTCTCATTAATTTATGATTTTATCAATGATGAAAGACGTTGAATGACGTTGAGTGAATTTCAACCCACGTTTGATATTATTATTCTAAAATGCTAAGGGTTGCCCTTTCTGTCAATCCCTTAACAATGTCCATAGTACGACAGTGTACGCCTAATGACGCCTGAAAGGTGCAAAACGACAAAGCATATCCTATTAATAAATCCGCAATTAAGTTCATATCTAAAACAAAAAAGAACAATTTTATTCATTTTTATAAAAGTTATGCTCTAATTTAGTCTTTTATATTCTTTAATGTTTTAGTACAGTTTTTGTTACGATATATCCGCTTTCATCTATTATATCAATGATATACAAGATATTACTGAAGGTCAATGATCACAAAGGTCTAGTCTTTAGAAACAAAACCGTACAAAACTGTACACTTTCCACAATCAAGTGACAATATATTTTGCAACTTTATTTCATAACTATGAGTTGAAAAAATAACTTACTTCCTATAAATATAATTAAGTTTAGTTTAAACATATTTATTTATAGTGGATTGGGAAACAAGTTTTGCAACATATATTAATCCCTTTCCACTTCGCTGGTGAGAGTGCTGCCTTGTATCGGTATTAGCCTGCTCCTTTTCGAAATCTACAAGGGTGTCTTTAACGTGCATATATATGGCTCTCTCTTAACACGGGTCAGCCATTTATGGTCCCCTTCCAACGGACTATCATCGTTTTCTCAAGACCATACTTGCAAATGGTGTCAATGGAGAGCAGAAAATTCAGTTCCTGAAATTTTCATTCCGAACGGGAATTTAGTATCATATGCTTATTGGCATATTTGAAGCGATCGAGATTGTCCATCTATTTTTATTTTAAATCTTTTTAGCTGCTTATTTTCAATGAATAAAAGTGGACAAACACCCATCCATTATTCAAAATATTCCCTTTTCAATATGTATCCATAATTTCAACCCATTTTACGAAATATTTTTTTTAAACCAAATTTTGTTTCAAAATTCAAACATAAGACACCATACAAGTGAGTCAAAAACTTTAGTAATTACATATAAATATAAAAAGATGTGGTATGAGAGCCAATGAGACAACTTTTCATCAAAGTCACAATTTATAAAAGCAAACAATTATAGGTCAACATATGGTCTTCAACACGGAACAGCAAGAGTCCCAAAAAGTACTATTGTAAAACCATGCAAAAGGGAATAACAACGGTCTAATCTATTTAAAAAAAAATCAAAAGGTCAAATGACACCATATACCTTGAATTTTTCAAAGTAATCATAATGACATGAGTGTGTCTTATATTAAATCCTATGTATCTGTTTTAATGTAACCATTTTGATCAAAGTGAATGATTTTCGAAAGTACTGACTTTAACCTTTCCAAGATTGTGTTATCGTGTGGTTTTTAATGTTGCCTTGTATTTTCTACACCAAAAACATAAGATGTACTTTTCTCTCCTTCTTCGGTAATTTCAAGTTTTGATTATATAAGACTGGTAATTGTTTTTCTATAGCTCTCTTATGTTAATTTTCCCCTGAAGTGTAATGCGGTAACAATCAATTTTAGCATATAATGTTTAACATGTGCTTTCTCAACTTTGAATAATATCTTTTCTTTATGTAACTTTTACTTTACAGTATTGAATGGCAAAATCCCTTACCTCAATTTTAAAAATATCCGATAAATTATTAAGGTTCATAGATTTGTTTTATATACATATATTGATCAACGTTGATATTATTTTCAGAAATGTTTATCATCTAGATTACAACTGTTAAATTTTCAGTAACACATTTTGAGTTTCTTTTTTTTCCATATTGATAAATCGGCTTTGTACATGTAGTCAGTGTATTCTGGAATTATTAGTCACAAAAGGCATGTAATACAAATGTTATTAACTTCATAATTTACAAGAAAATAATTAATTCTTGCAGATTCTGTTATTTTTTTTCTTCTTCAGGTAAATTGTGTTTTGTATAGGTGTATTTTTCTCCAGACATCAGTTACTTTTATATTTTAAACCATTGATTGTAGGGTTATTAACTCGTATATCTTTTTTTTTTTTATTTCCTAATATCCCTCTTTATCCTTTATAGATAATAAGTCGTTTAATTCGCCACCAATTAATGGCTGAGCAATACTAAAAATAGTATTTCTTGGTTTACAATTATTCGGTGCAAAAAGTTCACTAAGGTATATGTATTGACTAGTATGAATCTAACCTAATTTTATAGTTAAATTGTGTTTTAATCCATACAGCCGCCACTCTAGCAAAACTGAATTCGTTTTTAAAAGAAGCGTTAGAAGATCCTGCTCAAGATACGTAACCCGTTGTGTTGCTCATCGTGTTACGATGTCAACAACATATCCACTATTATCTGTGAAATGGATATTCCAACAATCGTGATGATAATTACCCGAAATTAATGGTACGTTAAGTTATAATTAGGGAGGGATAAATCCTACTTTGTAAAGAATCATTCTAATTCAAACATAAAATTCTCTGAAACCGATATTATCAAGATTCTTGATTTCTTGATTGACAACATATTTGTAACGTTCGGAGAACGTGTTTTTCAACAGACTGTCGGCATCCCAATGGGAACAAACTGTGCCCCTCTACTTGTTGATTTGTTTCTTTACTATTATGAGGCTGACTTCATGCAGGAACTTCTTAGGAAGAAAGATAAGGAGTTAGTAATATCCTTTAACTCTACTTTCCGCTATATAGATGACGTTCTTTCACTAAATAATTCAAAATTTGGTGACTATGTGGATCGCATCTATCCCATCGAATTGGAGATAAAGGATACTACAGATACAATTAAGTCGGCTACATATCTTGACTTACATCTAGAAATTGACAATGAGGGTCGGTTGAATACAAAACTTTACGACAAAAGAGATGATTTCAGCTTTCCAATTGTGAACTTTCCATTTCTAAGTAGCAACATTCCAGCAGCACCTGCATATGGGGTATATATCTCCCAATTGATACGATATTCCCGTGCTTGCATTTCCTATCATGATTTTCTTGATAGAGGGTTACTGCTCACAAGGAAGCTATTAAACCAAGAGTTCCAAATGGTGAAAAATCATCCCTTCGTAAATTTTACGGACGCCATCCGAGTTGGTTGACCGTTATGGAATAACCGTTTCACAAATGATATCGGATATGTTCCTAACGTCGTAACTACAATCCCCTTCCCTTTCATGAATTTGACCTACCGAATTATACTATTTACCGGATTTGTAATCACATAAGCAACACGACGGGTGCCGCATGTGGAGCAGGATCTGCTTACCCTTCCGGAGCACCTGAGATCACCCCTAGATTTTGGTGGGGTTCGTGTTGTTTATTCTTTAGTTTTCTATGTTGTGGCATGTGTACTAGTGTTTTTTTTTTTTTTTAGCCATGGCGTTGTCAGTTTGTTTTAGATTTACGAGTTTGACTGTCCCTTTGGTATCTTTCGTCCCTCTTTGAAAAGTAGTGACTACTGTGCAAGTGATTTACACAGGAACTGTTAATTAACTTACAAAGCTATGACCCGAGCGGTAGTAATATAAATGACGATACTAATTTTTCTGCTCATTATGCGTTTTTGACCTAGTTTCTAGTTCTAGGTTTCTGGTGTGCCTGATTCCCCAGGATTTACCAATGATAAAGAATAATAACATCAACCTCGATACTTTTCTAGGGTTTGTAAATTATCACCGATATAGCATAAAAGGGTTTAATAACATGGCTTACCCTTAAAACAATTTCAGGGAAACAGTTATACTCTGAGAGGTAGAACTATTATATCGTTGCCCAATGAAGCAGCACCTTTCAAATTGTATATTGATGCATCTGGTAAGGCCATAGATGCAGAACTGCCGCTAGTTCAGGATGAGGAGAGGACCATGCCACTCGGACGGAGCTGTTGGCCATTGTCTATTCAGTTGTGCATTCAATATCCAAGGCCAACACAACAGCAGCCTCTCATTGTTGATAAATAGTAATTTGCCATGAAATAAAATACTAACCAAGAATGCCAATTCCACAGAATTGATCTTGCCCGGTTAAACGAGAGGCTGACTTCACAAATGCCAAGTTTCCTTTACCACCTACATTTGTATGCAATAAAAGGTAAAATAACAAAAAAAACAAACTTCATTTGACATATCAAAACGGAACGTCCTAAAATGAATTGCTAAACCAAAAGCTAAAACACACCAAATTCAAATAACTGCAATATTCCTGACTCGGTACAGTCGTTTTCTTATGTAGTTTAATTGACCTATTTTTTAGTCAGTTTAACCCCTCGCTTGAATGATAGTCGTATAAAATTTTAACATATTGACAGCAATTGATGTATATAAATCAAATATTTTTACTAAAAGGACTATTTTTAATTACTTCTTTTTTTTCGACTAAGAATGGAAAGCACCTGGCAATGTTAAAAGTCAAATTATCTGCATTAGGAATCCTACAACATATTAGTATGTGAGTATATATACATTTGATACAAAAACAATCACGGAATAAACATGCAGGTCTGTAAGACATTGTTATTTACAACAAATGTTATCTAAAATCAAATAACCAGTTCTGACATTCACAGGTCATTCTTTAAACATCTGATTAATTTTGACAAATAACATGCTTTTCAAATTACAAAAGGTTCGTATAAGATTATCAAAATTTTGCATCATACCACTGAATAATTAAGAACATGTTAAAATACAAACATGAAGGTACTTTATACTTTTAATAATACTTAAAGACGTATTTAAAAACAGGCACATATGGGATTTTACTAAACACAAGAATTACGAAAGCCTAAAGGCCCTTGGGCTGATAATGCTGTCTCGGGATGATACGACATATGATACGGATTTTTCTATGTATTATTCCTTATGTATAAATCTATACTCGGATCGTTTAGATGATATCTTAATAGTATGAAACGAAGGAATATTGTCTGCCGTCAAGGACATTACTACATTATCTGTTGCGTGTATTCATTTTTAGCAACGAAATAATTAAATGTTAATTAAATCTTATGTCACTCTTGTGGTAAGGAGCACAATGGTGTCGAAACGACTGATACACATCGAAGAATATAATACAAACCGTTGTTTCTTTTAAGAATTTATCTACGTTGGTATGTTTCCAATTTAATTCTATGATGACCAATGGTACACAGCAGCCGTACAAAATCAAATACAGATACAATTCGGAATCGATATAAGGTATTATTGTTCTCAAATCAAATAACCGGTGTAGTAGTAAACAAATCCGTATTTAAACCTATCATTCGCAAGGACTTACAAAATACTTTTCAATGAAATTGTTTTCATCTTATTATAGGAAATTAAAAAAAAATACGAGATTAATTCTTACATCTATATTCAATTGAAAGTACACATAATATGCAGTTACTTTATATCTTGTATATCTCTAATATGTTTATTTTTTTTATAGTTTTATATGATAATAGTTTTGAAGAATAAATTACATGAAAATCAAGTAGTAAAAGACTATACATTGTCACTGTAGTGGGGCGTTAAGTTTTCAATTGAATCACCAGTAGAGTAGACAGCAATTTTTTTCATTATTTATCAATCGATTGTTAGAGGAAAATAACTAATTGTTCAGGAAGTCGGTTACGAAGTGGCTTAAACTGTCTCTAGACATCAGACACCCTTTCTACTGATGATAATTGACGTTGTGATCGACCATCAACCTTTCAAGATAGATACATGTCTTTGATAAATAGTAGGAATAGCTAATATGGTATTACAGACGTGTTTGATTAATTAGAGAGATACATGTATTAAGCAAAAAGTTAAATCAAAAAATTACTGAACTCCTTCGAAAATTCATTTCGAAAGTCCTTAATCAAAAGTAATAGTAATATCTGATTGACTTTTAATGATAAATTTCACAACAGCTAATCAAAAAATTAAAAAAGAACATAAGAAATTAAAAACAGTACAACAAAGGGTAAAGTCTATAATTTTTAAAGATTTAAAAGGTAAGTCCAAACAACATGTGCATAGTTCATTGATACTTGCTAAAAAAGAGGTTGCATATTTATCTAGCTTTGCTTTTTTCTGTTTCTAAATGTCGTTCATAAAACTTGCGATAGGCAATGATATTAACTCAAAATTAATCTAGACCCGTACATAATTTATAAATCATATGTCTTTCAAAATTAAACATCGTTTACGATAATAATTAGGGTGGGGACAATTTATTATGTGATCACGTGTACTCTTTTGTTTCATTATCATGCATTCAACCTTGGAAATCTGTAGTATATAATATATATCATATATTTAAATGTTGCATCGACGTTTCGATAATTACACCATTATCACAGAACAGAATACAAATAATAGAACATAAACTGATAATCAACATCTTTGTCAAGTTAGTTAGACGTGGATCAACATCTAAATTATCTGGTACGTACATTTGTATTTCCTTTACTATTTGATAAACGCAAACGTTGTTTTGTACCGGTTTTGCTTTAATCTGATGAATTAAGCCATGTTCAACTTATTGTAATTGTCTGTTCTTTTTTTTTTTTTTTTTTTTTTTTTTTTTTTTAATTTGTTTTTCAGTAGTCAGGCTTTTACAATCCCTTTACATCACCACCTGACTATGGTGTTAAGGGGTTTAATATATACAACAAAAAATTGACTACATTTTTTTTCTTCTACTGTGAATATATATTATTTGAATATTAACATTATAATAAAAAGGGGAAAAGAAAACACACACACCTACACACACACATTCTCGCAATTGCATTAACAAAACATATATATCAACTTGTGTATTGCAAAGAAAAATGTTATCCTTGTAAAGAACTGCTCTTTATAAATTAAGTTTCATTTTTTTTTTATTTTATATGATTTGAATCGAAAGTAATTATTACTAATCAGTAAAAATGTAATCTACTGGGGCCCAGAATTTTTGAAAATAAAGTGTGGTACCATTTTTCTTTGCTATATAATGTTCATTTTCCTGATATTTTCTTATTTTTGCTAATAGTCCTATAATACTTGGTTTCTTTTCATACAACTTACATTTGTATATATAGTTCTTTGCAATAATAATGATCAAATTCAACAGTAAACTCTCATTTTGAAGACCAAGAAAAATATGCTTCTTAGATAATGTAAAGTTCACAAAATATCTTTTCAATTTTTGTGAAAAAGATTGCCATATAAAATGTGTTATTGGACATTCATAGAATAAATGCTCCATGGTTTCATCAGAAATCTTACAAAAAGTACAAAGCTTTGAATCTTTAAGTTTAACTTTATACAAGAAAGTATTTGTTGCAATTATTCTGTGTAAAAAATTGTATTAAAAAGTCCCTAAATAAGTGTCTTTACATGATTTTCTTAAAATAATATAATATTTTGACCAATCTGCAATTTCAATACCTAGTAATTGCTCCCATTGTAAGAACTTTTCTGTTGGCAGTTGCACATTTCTGTCAACAAGATCTTTGTATACAAACTTTGCCTTTTTGTTACACAATAATCTTTCCAAAAAATTATCAATACAGTTAAAAGTTTCAAAATTTACATGAGCAATGTTTTCTTTAATATGTTCTCTCATATACTTTGGAATCTTTGCAATGAGACCATAATACTTTAAAAAATTATTTGTTTGAAGTCTTGGTCCTATCTGATCAAAATTACAAAAGTCCTTAGTCTCTAAGTTAATAAGGTCAAACAAAGACTGCACTCCCCTTCTCTGCCACTGAGTAAAGTAAGGAAAATCTACTAGAGGTGCAAAATTTAAAATATCTAATGACAAAATATCTTGAACAGAGATATTGGTAGCAGGCCTTGCTACATGAAAGCAAAAAAATACATCCTTCCAAAAAGGATTGCTAAGACTATCAGAGATTTCTCTGAGTTTCTCCTTTTGAAAATGCAATACTCTTTCTCCACCATACTGTTCAAGGCTTTTTAATAACAATGATTGCCAACTACCATATAAATTGGATGAAAACCTCTTTATCCAGCCAATCTTAAGGTATATATTAAAATAATGGATATTAATCATATTTAAACCTCCTTGTGGAATATCTCCAATTAAAGTACTTCGTCTAATTCGATCAGGTTTTCCATTCCATATGAATTGAAAGAATAAAGTATTCAATTCATTTAATTTTGACTCTGGCAAGTTGGGTAGTGCAGTCAACAGGTGAATTAATTTTGGAAGTGCCATAGTCTTAATAACAGTAATCTTTCCCATTAGGGTTAATTTTCTATGTTGCCAACTCTTAAGAATGCCTGACACTTCCTTTATCTTTTTGGAGAAATTAATTTCTGGCATACTGTCAAGATCAACAGAGAATTCAATTCCCAAAAGCTTAAAATTTGAAGAGCACCACTGAAGTTTTAAATCAGGACAAAGAATCAGATCTGAATACTTTTTATTCCCAACCCACACAGCTTTAGTTTTAGAAGAATTAATTTTTAACCCAGATACTTTTTGGAAAGAGTCAAAACAATTTAAAGTCTCTCTCAAAGAGGTTTCAGTTCCATCTAAAACAAGGAAAGTGTCATCAGCATATTGACTCAAAAGGGATTCATTTTCATGAAAAAAAGTTCCCTCTATTTTAGGGTTTGACCTTATTTTCATAGAAAGTAGCTCAACGCCTATAATAAAAAGGTAAGGGGAGAGGGGGTCACCTTGTCTACAGCTTCTCTCCAAATTAAAGAAGCTTGAAAGATGGCCATTATTTATAACACAACTTGATGCTTTCAAATAAAATACTTCAAACCATTTGCATATAGATGGTCCAAAATTGAAACTCTTCAATGCTTTTTTCAAAAAAGACCATTCAATAGAGTCAAAAGCCTTTTCAAAATCTACTAGTAGTAAAAGACCAGTTTTGTTATGTTTTTCTAAATAGTGCATCAAATCATACAATAAACGTGTATTCTCACCCATAAATCTATCCTTTATAAAGCCTTTCTGACAGTCACTGATAATAGATGGTAAAACAGGTTTTATTCTATTAGCAATCACAGCAGAAGCAATCTTGGTGTCAGTATTCATAAGGCTAATTGGGCGCCAATTAGCTAAATAACGTCTATCTTTATCTTCTTTTGGAATACATGTAATGACACTTTGATACTGAAATTTAGAAAATTCCCCATTTTCATAGCCAAAATGTAAAGATCTAAAAAGAAAAGGTCCAATATCTCGCCAAAAGACTTTGTAAAATTCTACAGTATACCCATCTGAGCCTGGACTCTTTCCATTTGACATAGATTTAAGTGATTCTGCACATTCTTTAAAAGAAATATTACCCTCACACAAATCCTTCTCATCTTCTGTGAGTTTAACATTGTGCTTGAAAAAGGATTCATCATCACATTCCAGATTTTTACTTGAGTATAATGTTTTAAAAAAATTCATTTCTTCTTGTAAAACTCTAGATTGATCTGAGATATGTTTTCCTTTTTCGTCTATGAGCTCAGTTATCGTTTTTTTAATAAAAATTTTCTTTTCCAATTTACAAAAAAACTCTGAACACTTTTCCCCATTCTCTTGCCAGTTAGCGTGGGATCTTAAAAAAACACCTTCAATTTTTTTTCTCTAATATTTTCTAATTCTAACTTTTTCTGGTTTAAAGCTGCATGAATTTGACCATCAGGAGATATGTTCATACAATTTTCCAAATATTGAATGTCATTTTCAAGTAAAAGTGTTGCAGCTTTTTCCTCTCTCGCTTTTTGAATACTGTAACCAATAGTCAAAGATCTAATTTTCATTTTTATCAACTCAAAAAATACTTGATCACTGCATGAGAGTTTAACATTTAAAGGATCATCTATGTTGCCTGATTCATAATATTCTAAAATACTCTCATTTATACATGTTTTAACATTTTTGATATAGTCTAAATCTCGTAACAGTTGGGAGTTAAATTTCCAATATCCCTTTCCCCGCTTTGCTAAACTGGCAGAAAAGGTGAAAGTAATAGCAGAATGATCTGTCTTATACCCAGGAATAATGCTAGTATTTTTCATGAGTGAAAACAGATCCTCTGTGACTAGAAAAAAATCAAGCCGACTTTGTTTTATGGGTGAGCATTGACGCCATGTATATTTTCTATCGTTTGGATAACAAGTTCGCCAAGGATCTAATAACTCAAGACTTTCTACTATTTCTTCAATCTTTTTTCGTGAGTTTGGGTTTCTATTATGAATAATATTGTAAGTGTCTATGTTTGTATCTTGTACAACATTCCAGTCCCCACATAATAAAAAGCTAGTATTTGAAAATGTTGCCATTTTCTTATATATGTCATTAAAAAATGAAGGTTCATCAGTATTAAATCCATACAAACAAACAAAAGTAATGCGTTGACTTGACAAGGATAAATCTAAAATAATATAACGACCATCTATATCAATAATAGAATTATGCACTTCAAAATCAAGACCTATTTTAAACATAATACTGACACCTGCACTTTTGTTACTATGATGACTGAAAAAACATTTATTCCCCCATTCCTCTTCCCATTTTTTTTCAATATCTTTATTACTATGGGTTTCTTGAAAGCAAATTACTGAAGCATTTTTGCCCTTTGCCCAATCAAAAACATCTGTTCTCTTTTTTGAATTAGAAAAAAGACCCCTTACATTCATAGACAACACTGTTACAATATTATCCATTATCATATAAAACAAAACAACATTTCAAAATTGAGCAGATACATTGTAACTTAAAAACAAATACACAATCATAGTTTATACAATCATACACACATTCAACAATAAGATGACACTTTGGCATAGGTATCTGTAAAGTCATTTTTGTACAACAAAATTTCATTTACAGTATGGCATTTTAATTATTTACGATATAAAGATAGTTGTATTCTAAAGACAATGTATTAATTAGTATATTTAGTTGAGATATTCATGACAAGTAAAAGGAATAAAAGATTTTTGTTATCTCCCTTTGATTTGTAAAATATTTTGAGTTATCTCCCTTTGATAAATATACAATTGTAATTGTCTGTTCTAGTGGACATTTATCAACGCCAACATTTTGTTGTTGTTAACGGTGTTTTGTTTTTATTTGATTCATGTTTAATGTCAAAGACCTTATGGGGTTTCTCACTGTTGAAAAAAACAAAATATAATGATCGGCATAAATAATTCTCAGTTGATCAAGATGTAAACTCAAATGCAATACCAATGCTTTTGAATCATGTCATGCATGTTTATGCATATCTAACTTGGAGTGATTTTCATACTATGATAAATCTTTCATTGATGTTTAACGATTCATTCTGATTGACGCACATGACAGTACTGATGTCACCCACATACTTATTTAGAATGTTTAAGGGTATTATTCTTGCTGTTTCCAAAAGAAAAGCGAAAACGCAAATCACCAAACTCACTATTTTCAATGTCATAGGTATATCTAGGATATTACAACACAACAATCTATCTGTACATATTGACAATGTTTGCCATTATGCTCCCATGTACAATAAACAACTGGCATTTTCCTGATTTAGTACAGAAATGATTGTAGCCAAACTTGACCCTAATGATGTCCAACGTTTCTATTTAATGTGTTTGTTACATGAAAAGAACGGTCGCTGTAAGTTGTGATTAATTTGAAATTACTTTGCTACTGAAACAATTCATTTAAATTCTGAACTTTCTTTTAAGTTTCATTAACTTATGTTAACATTGCTTACTTTTTATAAATTTACACATTGATTTTGCACAACATATTATCCGTAATGTATTGAACGCTTTTGCATAATTCTGGTACCTTTGATAACTTTTTGCACCTAATAATTCTATTTTGCTAATTTATAATTGTTGCTTTTCCGTTGAGGATGAGACATTACGTGTTGTATTAAGATTCGAAGTCAAATCAATTTGTATTTATACAGTGACATGTCTTAGGCCGTGTTCACACCAAACGCCGTAAACAGTAAACATGTCTATAATTGGTTTAATGTACACTGGTTTCGTATAAAATTTGTTCACATTCAAAATCCTTTTTTGATTACCTGTACATAAGATTTGTTCACACTTGTAGATTATATGTCAGAACATAATGCAAATGTTTGGGACAACTTTTCTAGCAGTTAGGGAACGATCATTTTACTTTAAAAAGGGGAAATAAATTTGATCAAACAGAATATTCAGGTCATACAGATGATAAAATAAAAATATTCCGAATCCAGAGTTTCCCCATAAATTAAAGTGTTAAATATTAAAAAATTAAATATTTGATTGCCAGCTTAAAAAAAAAGAATACAAAACGTTAGCTCGAGAGAAAAAAAAAACTGACTCAGAAAACAAAACACATCTCCCCCTTTTTGTAATTAGGTGGTTGCTCCTTTGTTGAAGCTATTTAAATGATTTGCAGTAGATAATTTTTTAGATGCTAAATATGTCTCGATTATGCATTAGAATACGTAGGCTGAATCAGCATGCTTACAGACGAAGAAAAAAGATTGAGATGTTCAGGCTCGCTTTAAATGGTATTTCTTCTCTAAGGAACATTTAGCAAAGGGAATGTTCATTTTTTTTTTTATTTCTAGGAGTATTATAACGGACAAACAAATCAATTTACCCACACTTTTTCAAGTGATGGATTTATTATTAAATCGTTATTTGAATAAAGGCCAGTTTCAAATATTTCTGTGTACGTCCATTCAATCCGGGAAGACATTTTCAAATGAATTGTGTGTTCGGCAATGATGATGCTTTAATTCTTGAAAGAGTTTTCTCAACATCTTACGAACGAACGAAAATCGCCCTAACTTGACGTAACTTGCCGTAACGAGAAAAGAGGGAGCAGTAATTAATCTTAAGATTTTGGATTATTGGCTGTGCTCTTCTTCCCTTTGAAATGTCTTTTTCGTGTAAAATATGCATGCTTGATTTTTTAAAACCATTTTGAATCAAATACATATTATATTTATTTGATATTATATAATATATAATTCACAATTTACTGTTCAATCAACACAGTTGAAAGTCTTATTGATCTATTAATTTAAGTGAAGAATATTTAATCAAAGGACAGTAATCGTACAAGAAATGTTAATAAACATGATGACAACATCACTCTTTAGTATATGTGAAAAAGGTAAATATAGATTCATGTATATTGATAGAAAGGGATAGGATTTTTTTCACTTAGCTAGAAGCTGATAACGGTTGAAATTCTTTCGTAGACATGTCCAACGTTTCTTTTTAATGTGTTTGTTACATGAAAAGAACGGTCGCTATAAGTTGTGATTAATTTGAAATTACTTTGCTACTGAAACAATTCATTTAAATTCTGAACTTTCTTTTAAGTTTCATTAACTTATGTTAACATTGCTTACTTTTTATAAATTTACACATTGATTTTGCACAACATATTATCGTATTAATGTATTGAACGCTTTTGCATAATTCTGGTACCTTTGATAACTTTTTGCACCTAATAATTCTATTTTGCTAATTTATAATTGTTGCTTTTCCGTTGAGGATGAGACATTACGTGTTGTATTGAGATTCGAAGTCAAATCAATTTGTATTTATACAGTGACATGTCTTAGGTCGTGTTCACACCAAACGCCGTAAACAGTAAACATGTCTATAAGTGGTTTAATGTACACTGGTTTCGTATAAAATTTGTTCACATTCAAAATCCTTTTTTGATTACCTGTACATAAGATTTGTTCACACTTGTAGATTATATGTCAGAACATAATGCAAATGTTTGGGACAACTTTTCTAGCAGTTAGGGAACGATCATTTTACTTTAAAAAGGGGAAATGAATTTGATCAAACAGAATATTCAGGTCATACAGATGATAAAATAAAAATATTCCGAATCCAGAGTTTCCCCATAAATTAAAGTGTTAAATATTAAAAAATTAAATATTTGATTGCCAGCTTAATTGATAGAAAGGGATAGGATTTTTTGTATCTTAGCTAGAAGCTTATAACGGTTGAAATTCTTTCGTAGACATGAGGTAAAATAAATCTAGGAGTGAACGCCTTTCGATTTAAATTTGAAAGGAAAACATCTCAATAAGTTCCGGGATAGCTTTTTTGCCCCAACCACTAAAATCCAAATGATCTCTTTTTATTGATATATTGTTATAAATTGGTAGACTTAAACGGAGAAAAATAAAGGAAAATTTTGAAATACATATTTTAACTCATATATTGTTGGGTTTTTTTTTCATGCCCTTTCTTATTCTATGTGTGTATGTTTCCTCTATAGTATAATTATGAGTATATACATATTTTTTTCATGTTTATTGTTTCCGTTAAGCTTCTATGGCATGCTGTGCATATTTCCTCTATTTTTCATATTTCTAATTGTTCTTGTTAGTTAGGAGTGTAATATATAAAAATATATATTTTGATAACTATGTGACTACCAGTTGTGTTAGGGCTGTAGCACTCACACTTTCAACAAGAACACACAAAACTCTAATTCTAACGATAGATCGAGTGCACCTTTGAATTTCTTTAACTGATTCCCAATAAATATTAGAAATAAAAAAGCTATATTACGACTTATCTATTCAAGATACTCTCCGATACGAAATAATGAAACTCATAGTAACTCAAACCGATTGGACCCATAGAAGGGACGTGTGGATATATGAAATATATTAAAGTAATGTTATCTCGATCACTTATCAATCCTTTACCAAACGCTAATTTCGCAATGAAATGGATGGAATATTTGCCACTGAACGCTAAACACCAAACAATCAATCAACCAATTGCAAACTAGATGTGTTGAATTTTTTAATCAAGGACATTACAAAAAATAATCTTTTTGGATGGAATATGGAGATAAATCGATCGCATTTATATAACATGTCAACAAACGGAACTCAACGTAATAAAACGAAACAGTCAACAACAGAAAATAAATTGGAACACGGATGTTTAATGACAACAATAAAATGCAAGGTTGCAAAAAAGGATATTTAGTTGTTAACTGTTGTCTTTTAAACACTCTGCAGTATCGGTAGACATTTATTATGGATTTTATTATAACAAAATTACTGCTCCATAACGATACGTTCGTAGAGTTTCGTCCGTTCGTAAGATGTTGAGAAACCTCTGATAAGGGATTAATAGCTACGTACAGTTGTTTTTATAACAAAGTTTAGACAATTATTAATATAAATAATTATTTGAGTCATCAATTTTATTCAAAAATCCTTTCTTCCTTAAATATACATGGTAAAATAATGTTCTAAATGCATAGTTGCGTGTACACTTAACCTACGCAAGGCATACATTAACAATCGACTGCATGTAGACAAAACATAATTGACACTACAATGTAAACATTAAGTATTATCTATTGATACGTAATTGTGTTTAGTTTACGTGTAAGGCCTTGTTCACACCAAACGCTGTGTAGAGTAAACAGGTTTACAATTAGTTTAGTGTAGTGTACACTGGTTTCACATTACATTTGTTCACATCTATACACCGTGTTTAGCTAACTGTACATAAGATTTGTTCCCACTTGTAAACTATATGTCATTTAAATGTTCATTACGTAGAACTGAATTCAAAATTTTTGGAAAATTTTTCTAGTGGTAAGGGAACAACCATTTGACTTCAAAAGGGGGGTGGGGATGGGAATGGAAATATTCCGATCCCCAATTTGATAAAAAAAAAAATGGTCTTACAGATGATAAAAAAATTTATTCTGAATCAAGAGTTTCCCCATACATTAAAGTGTTAAATATTGATCACCAGCATCGAAAAAAAAGGAATAAAAACGTACGCGCGAAAAAAAAACCTGACTAAAAAAAAAAAATAACCCTCCCCCTTTTTTTAAGTTAAGTGGTTGCTACTTTATGAAAGCCATTTTTATAATTTGCAGTAGTTTGAATATACTAGAAATGTCTCGAAAACGCATTAGAAAACGTTAGCTGCAACAGCGTGCTTACAGCCGAAAAAAAAAGGAATGAGATATTAGGGATCACTACATTTTTATCTTTTCTGTTCGTTTCAAATGGTATTTCTTCTCCAAGGAGTATTTGGTAAAGGAAAAAGGGTAACGTTTTTTTTTTATTTATTTTACGTGTTATTTAACGGATATGAGATACTAGACAAACATATCATTTACCTCACACTTTTTTAGTCGTGCATTTATTTATAATTGAATCGTTTGTTTAGTAAAGACCAGTGGCGAATATTTCTGTGTACGTTAAGTCGATTTTTTTTCAGGGCCAAAAACTGGGAACATTTTTTGTTTCCAAAACAAAATCCATAGCTCACCACCCCCACCCCCTTACCTTATTATGTTATACTCAACTATAATAGCCCCCCCCCCCCCCGAAAATCAATTGGTTGCTGCCTTATGGGTTCGGCAATGATGCTGCTTTGAGTCTTTATTAGGGGTTAATAAAGTACGTTAATTTTTTTGACAAAAAAAATCTGTAAAATTTAGACAACAAATAGAATTATCAAAAATATCAATTTTACTCAAAAATAGTTTCCTTCTTAAAAATATACACGATAAAGCTACTGTCCTAAATGCCTAGTTTTGTGTACACAAGGCCTACACAAGGCCTACATTGACTATCGACTGTGTGTAGGTAAAACATGATTCAAACTACATGTAAACATTGAGTTTTATCAATGGGAACGCAATTGTGTTTAGTTTACTTGTGAGTTTCACGAACACAACACCGAATTTAGGTCAATGTGAACACGGCATAAGGTACGCTAACATAACACCAAGTTTAGGTCAAAGTGAATAATAACTGTTATAACAAGCCTGGTAAAAAAATGACACATCATGCCGGCCTTGTACACAGAATGATTTATATGCATATCAGACATTAGCAGATTGTCATGTTATCGTTCATTAAACTGATTTGATAGGTATATGTTAAACAATAATCATTACTCAACATACATTTTGTTGTTCTTTCATTCGAATAAGAATAGGAAGCACCTGTCTATGTTAAAAGTCAAATTGTTACAAAAACAATCACGTATTTTACATAAGACATTTATATCTAAAATAAATGTTATCTAAAATCAAATTACCAGTTTTGACGTACACAGGTCACAATTTAAACTTTACTTCATTTTGAAAAAATAATATGCTTTTCAAATTACAAAAGATTCATTTAAGATTAACAAAATGCACATAACCGCTGATTAATTAAGAATATGTTTCAGTACAAACATGAATGTACGTTATAGTTTTATGGTATTGTAAGATGTATGTAAAGAGAATGAAAACGAGTTCTTTTTATTAAAAACAAGAGTTTATTCAAGTGCGTCAATAATCTCCTGTAATGCAAACACATCATGATCATGTTACATGTATACGATTTTCAAGTAATGTCAAGGCACGATAAGCCATATCAGCATGGTGATATATATGTTTATATAAAAATTTTACAAGCGAAAGATCGATGGCAAAGATGAAATTTAATGTCACATCTGAATGTTATCTTTGTCTGATGAACACTGTTTAGTAAAAAGTTCATGATGTCGTATTTATCATAAGTGAAAGCATATTAGGCTTGATGCGTGAAATAACATACGTTTGTATTGCTAACTTTCTATAGATTAACAAACACGAACTCATTTGACTAAGCGTATTTTCCTCGACCGGCGCATAAGAAATGAAAATTTTGATTTCGTGCTTTTCCTTTTGTATTGCAACATAAAGTGTTGACTCAAATTGTGCCACCTCCTATAAAGGGCCTGTATCGACATTTTCAGTACATGTCCGAGTGGCTACGTATAAAGTCATAGTCACTGTGGTTTCTTAACTTTGTTGCTATCCACAACATTCTTCAAGTACTGGAACCGGAACCGGAACTGGAACAAGTACCGGAAGTCATACCGGAACCGGATCCGGAAGTCACCAAACGAGTAGCGGAGGTAAAAAAATGTTTTAGTCTACATTGGCTGTATACTATTTGTCTATGATTTTAAGAAAATAAACGTCCTCAATGCTCGTTAGCTTCGTACTGTATTTGCCTCTAAAACTTCTTTTTTATCCCAGCGTCACTAGTGCGTCTATAGGGTTTGAATATTTTCTATTTATTCATCTTGAAGATTTAACTAGTTATAAATTGTAGCACAGCCATGAAACCGATAGTTGTTTTCCCGCCGTTTCGTTGATTGATACAGGCTGAGCGTATAGTTTTGTTCGTTTTCAAAGACTTATTTTGGACTAAACATGGAGATTTTTAGTTTTGTTTTATCATACTATTTTTCCTCAAAGGATGGAAACGAAATTGATCATTGAAAAGTGAAGGAACAGTTTGTATCAGACAGAGATAGTTAGGGGGCATACGGACTTTGAACAGCCTTGTTTGGTACAAATTTTGGACTAAAAGCTGATGAAACAGATGAATCTTTTACCCTGAATCTGATATCAATACTTGTGTACCACGCGAAATCAATACGTCGGTCTTGCAAAAGTGAGATTTATTCGTATTTAACAATCCTCCCCCCACTTCTTATATAAAATGAGCATCCACAACACAAACACTCATAACTGTCAAATCTAGTAATTGGATAGTCCCTTTTTACAAAACAAAATGGGTAATAATGCAGAATAAGGACAAAACAGAGAGACACAATAAAGCAAAATGGGTCACATAAATATAAACAAGAGAATGATGGAAAAATTGAACGGAAAAAGAGAAACATGGAGTAAACAATAAAAATAGAAAGAAACCAGTGATTCTTTCCTCCCCAGCCCTTCAGTGTGATTTCTAATGGGAAAGACATTTGTATATTGTGTTGAAATTTGATTGTTAACGTTGTTGTTGATGATGGTCAGGTATATAGTAGAAAACATTCTGATACAAGTGCCTATGATTTAGATGTAGGGGTATGCAATCAGGCAATGTCAAACAAGTGTTCGATTCCGATGGGGAATAACTTAGTGAAAATAAAACAATGGATTTTCACGTCAGTATATTATTTTCAAAATTAGAGATATTCTATCGAGAAGGACTCACTGCCGGATCAAAAACTTTTCAGAAAAAAGGGGGGCCCCAGCCCCAACCCCTATATTATTATTATATACAGTGCTTATATAGCGCTTATCTAAATAAACATTTACTCTAAGCGCTTTACAATGCATAAAAAACAATGAAACAAGTACATTTATCCGCCTATGTGACTCCCAATAAAAACTTTAACTGAATAAGAGGGCATATATGATGATTACAAATTAGAGAAAAATGGAAAAAAGTGTAAAATGAAGGACGAAGAAAACAAAGAATAGACAAAAATATGAAATAAAAATGTTCTAACATATGGCATAATTTTAAAGGATAGAGAAATATGGCATTGCAATTAAAGGAAAATATATTTGGTTCATTAACACATATATTCTTTACATTTATTTTAAAGCTCAATGTGGAATACCTGATGTAACAAGTCATCGAATTGTTGGCGGAACTGTCGCAACTGCGCATGCTTACCCATGGCAGGTAAGGTTTCAATAACTAATGTTACTTTTAATTTAAAAGATGAAAAAGATAACCCTTGGCGGTAACTTAATTTAAATTTGACACGTTAAAATCGAGAAAGGAAATGGGGAATGTGTCAAAGTGACAACAACCCGACCATAGAGCAAACAACAGCCAAAGGCCACCAATGGGTCTTCAATGTAGCGAAAAATTCCAGCACCTGGAGGGGGTCCTTCAGCTGGCCCCTTAAAAATATGTATACTAGTACAGTGATAATGGACGTCATACTAAACTCCGAATTCTACACAAAAACTTTAATAAAAAATCATACAAGACTAGAAATGTTTTATTTTATTTTATTTTTAAAATTTTATTTTGATATGTGTTTTCTATAGAGACATTTCTTTTATCGCGATATCTTTAGGAACACAAATGTACCTTTTTGACCGAGATTATAATCAAGGGAGATAACTATTTCAGGTATCACTACGATACGGAAGTCATCATATGTGTGGAGGAACTATTATCGACAGTCAGTGGATTCTTACAGCGGCGCATTGTTTCGAAGAGTTAATATAAATTACTAAGGTCCCTCCGCTATGCGACAGTGGCATTTTGAAGTTTATTCGTGTGCATCAGTACGTGCAGTGGTATGGACGTCCAGAAAATTGTTTCTAATCTCTTAACTTTATTTGGCCAAGTCAAGAGATATGAAATGTTCATATTATACTTATAACTATCAAACACAGACCAAATTCGAACTCAGTTAAAGTCACTTTCGCCGATTTTGTAATATATCCCTTCATAGTAGTTGCACTCACTGGCTTGGTATTTTTAGTGTCTTTGATATTCCTTTTGTTTTGCACAACTTATAATATTTGCAGTGCTAAAAAAGCCGGCTAATTTGAAAACATAGTTTTTTTTAAGTGCCACACACACACTATCTATTCAATAATCTCAGTATAGCACACAGTTTTGTAATATTTATAGTGTTGCCCACAACGTTTTAAATATTATTAGTGCCCCACACAGTTATATACTTATCGTATTGTCACTGACGGCGAAGAATATGATCGCAGCGCTACTAAATTTTCGATGTGCCACTTACAGTATCCTTATTATTCTAGGCGCCTTACACCGATTCAATGGTATGTGTAGTGCCACTCAAAGCTTGTTTGATATTCTTAGCATGGAGCACAATTTTTTTTTTTAACTTGTAGCGCTGCACATAACCTTTTTGTTAAGTATTCGTTATGCCGCACAACTTTTATCATTATGACTTTAGAATTTAGATTTTGCGAGGTTATAAAAATCTTATAGAAATAACTACTTGTAGATAATTTGTTATGTTTAATGTTTTTTACTGATATTCTTAATTTTTCATCAGTAATGTTTCGCATTTACCTTCAGATTGATTGAATGTTGGTTCTTTAACGTCCAGTGGCAAATATGTCATGCATGCCAAGAACGATAAAACGTTTACAATAAATTCAATTATTAGTCCTCTAAAAGATGCCATCCGGGATAATGGTCGGGAAAATGTGGGCAGCTACTGGAAACATGAGGATAAATTGAATAGGGACAGAAATATTGACCTTTAGATGAATACATACTATTTTAACAAACGCTAACATCAATGCATGACTAATATGTACCAGTTCAACAACCCTGCGATTAAATCATATAAAACTACTGATTTGTATTGTGAATATAAAATAACAACAGTTGAATATTTCCCCCTTTTATTCTCAGCACCACCCACTCTTACTGGACCGTAGCGACTGGTATCCACGATAGAGATCACATCTACCGAAGCCAGGTACACAACGTACGAAATGTAATCGTTCACACAGTGTACAGCTCACGAAGTAACCATAACGATATTGCACTCATCAAATTAGATAAACCTCTTGACCTTACTGATTCTACAACCAAGGCTGCTTATCTCCCTAACAACCATGAAGATTTCGACGGACTGGTTTGTACAGTAACCGGATGGGGAGCTCTTCACACAGGTAACTATTTGTTATTTAAGTATTTCACACAGGTGATTATAGGTTTTTTAAGGGATTCACACAGGTAACTATAGGTTATATAAGGGCTTCATACAGGTGACTATATGTTACATGAGGGCTTCACACAGGTAACTATAGATTATTTAAGGGTTTCTTAACTTATGATCAGCACACATGTTGTTCATTGACTGGTTATTTTTTATTTTTGTTTAATATTAAACATATTTTATTTACAATCGCCTGTTACATCAACCCTCAGTTTCCCAATTTTTACAGTCTCATTGACTAGTTACTTCATTAACTTGCTAAATAATAAGGTATACATTTTTTTTTCTAATGTGATATTTGATTATATGAAATGCCGTTAGATTTAATACTGATCTATTTATTCTTTGAGATGAATTTCGTGTACGTTTGGACGATATAAACATATATATTTGTCATCTTACATCAAACCACATTTTATTTTGTTTTTAATTTCGTCACTTTGGATTCTACAGGACTATGGCTAATTTCATTGTTCGTAAAAGTACTGTTAAGTCATTCAAATATCTTTAAACCAATCACGACGTTTGTGTGTTTTGAAAAATATAACCCAGAATGCATTAGATTATCAAACGAAGAATCGTATATTTAACAGTACGTGTTCGTTATACCTTAAGGCATTTGTAATTATAGATCGTTATTCATCAAATCAAAAGTTTCCGAATTTATGTGTTATGATTTGTATTTATCAGATGGTCCAGGAACTCGATTATTGAATGAAGTTGATGTCCCAATCATGGTTAGTAACAGATGCAAATATTACCTTGGCAACGTTATTTACGGAAGTAACATTTGTGCTGGATATAACCAGGGTGGCAGAGACGCTTGTCAGGTAATGTTTTTACTGTTATCTCATTGACAATTATATAACCAGGGTTGCAGAAACGCTTGTCAGGTAATATGTTTACAGTGCTAATGCAACATCGTTTGTAACGTCTATTTTCATTGGACAACGTCACTTATGGGCATGACATCGATTTACAATTGATGCCGGGACTTACGCGCAAGCGTAGACGATGAATGACAGATTGTAAATGTATCTTTTAACGTTGTTTTCTATCAGTTTCATTTGAATGGAGATAAAAAAAGTGCTCAATATTAATTGAATATTAGCCCCTTGGCGTTAAGATAATTGATTACTTATCAAATTAAATGAGGTAACGCTTATATAATTGTCAATAAGATAATAAGGAGATAACCGTATTGTATTTTAAGACATGATGGTATCAATTGTTGAATTGATGGTCGCAAATTAAGTTTACTGGCGACACGTTAGCGGAGTAAAATAAACCCGGATATTTGCGACCATCAAATCACTCATTGATTCCGCCGGAGCTTCAAATACAATATATCTATCTCCTAAATGTAACGTGAAGGTAAAATGTGAAGGTGATTTTGTTATCTCGTTACATATAGTTGAATTTTTAATCTCGCTACATGTTTAGGTTAATTTAAAATGATGTTACATGTATATAATTATACTTCAAACTCCTTATTTACAGGGAGATTCTGGTGGACCTCTTGTTCGTAAGAAGGACAGTGTCTACAAAATAACGGGAGTCGTCTCGTGGGGATATGGATGCGCCAAGAGACATGCGCCAGGAGTGTACACTAGAGTATCCTCGTTCATTGATTGGATCAACACAAATAAAGCAAGACTCCGAGGAAAATTCAAAACGGAAAATCTCGTATGTAAATGCTAAATCACAACCTGAAACACATCAAAACATTTCATATTCCTGCCTTGGTACAGGCATATTTCATAAAGAAAATGGTGGATTAAACCTAGTTTTATAGCTAGCTTAACCGCTGACTTGTATGACAATCGCATTGGATTTCATTATATTAACAAATGTTTTTTTAGTTTTTAGAGTAAATCATTAATCATTTCTTCGGGCATAAATCGACGATTGTCATGGTACACGTTGATCGGTTGTCGGGCGCTTAACGCCATGTTGCAAATATTACATGCATATTCAGAACCGGAACTAATTGACTACTAATAAACTTGCTCTGCAAAGTAAAATGATCGAGAAGATGAAGGGAAATTTGAACTGCAACTTAAAAATTATGGTATGTTGGATAAGGATAGACCAGGTCACCAATAAAAAGCTAAGTCACAGGTCAACTTACCGCTGAACGAAGGCTTCTTGATGTTTGATTGTTCAAAATATTTTGTTTCTGTGTGTTATTGACAACAAAATATTTTTTAGTAAAGTAAGATATTGTTTATCCTTTATACAAAAATATCACCCTCAACCAAAAAAAAATGGTCGTTTTGTTGTGTATATAGAAATGTATTAAACACATTTAATAAGGCACCAAACTCTGAAATTTTAGAATACAGTCATTTGTTTTTAATGGAGCGTTGTCGCATCTGTTATCATTCCCAATCGTCGTATGTTTAAGGTCCGTTTACTGTAAAATGACAGAGTCATTATGATCCTTGTTATTATATATTGTAGATATAAGAATAAAGACAAATCAAACAAAAACCAACACATTTGATTAGAGTAAATCTTTCTTTTGAAGAGTTGAATTGTCATGTGAAATTTATATGAGCTGCGTCGGGCAGAAATCGACCTTATGTAAATTAAAATCTGTCATTACCAATGCATCTATTAACTTATTTCGGGTTGAACAAAATCTGTATGCAAAGTCGGTAAAAGGAGAGGGACTAAAGATACCAAAGGGACAGTCAAACTCGTAAATCTAAAACACACTGACAACGCCATGGCAAAAAATGAAAAAAACCAACAGAAACACAATAGTACACATGACACAACATAGAAAACTGAAGAATAAACAACACGAACCCAACCAAACCACTAGTGGTGATCTCAGGTGCTCCGGAAGGGTATGCATATCCTGCTCCCCATGTGGCACCCGTCGTGTTGCTCATGTGATGACAAATTCGGTAAATAGTCTAATTCGGTAGGTCACATTCATGAAAGGGAAGGGGATTGTAGTTACGACGTAAGGAACATATCTGATATCATTTGTGAAACGGTTATTCCATAACGGTCAACCAACTCGAAATGGCGTCCGTAAAATTTACGAAGGGATGATTTCAACTTCACCATTTGGAACTCTTGGTTTAACAGCTTCCTTGTGAGCAGTAACCCTCTATCATGCCAATCATAATAGGAAAATTATGATAGGAAATGCAAACACTGTAACTGTTTGGAAATTGACGTAATAATCCTATTAAGGTGGTACCTAACACTTTCACTGAAATTAATTTGGCTCGTTTAATTTTCATAAAATTTTGACAAAGTATTTACTTTGATCCTTTAACAAAAATATAAAAAGAATCAACAAATTTGAACCAACCGTTTTGTCAGAAAAATTACACTGGTTATATAGCAGTTTGACAAACACCAATTTTGATCATTGAGAAGCTTAATATTCCCCTTACAACACAACGTAATCAAAACCTTTAGCTGATTTTACAGAGTTATCTCCATATAGTGTTAGGTACCACCTTAAACCCCAACATCCATCTTTTAGATTGTATTTAAATGTTCCAAAACAAACATATACATGCACTTGCATGACGAAGCTCATTTTTTAAAAACCTTATTATGTTATATTAGCATCTCATAACGTAGATGATTGTTTTTCGACCCTACTTCATCTTTTTATGAACATGTATGCACCATTTGTTCATAGACATCAAGCAACAAACAACAATTCCGATGACAATAATCATACTTTAGATTTTTATGATTGATTGTATTGTTATGAAATGAATGATGTAACAAGAAATACAAATCTTTCTGAAAATATCGTATAGGTAAATAGTAAATACTAGCACTGCCTTTCAGTGAAAAACATCGTGCTGGCAGATTAACATTCATTTTGAAGTAACTAGTAGATATTTATAGGAAGATGCGGTGTGAGTGCCAATTAGACAACTCTCTATCCAAATAACAATTTAAAAAAAAGTAAACCTTTATAGGTCAATGAACAGCCGTCAACACGGAGTCTTCGCTCACACCGAACAACAAGCTAAAAGAGCCACAAAATTACTAGTGTGAAACCATTTAAACGGGAAAAAACAACGATCTTATCTTTATAAAAAAAAAGAGAAACGAGATACACGTATAAATTACATAAACAAACGACAACCACTGTACACCAGATTCCTGACTTGGGACAGGTGCAAATATTTGCAGCTCATATTACTCATTTTTTAAGGGCTTTCTGAATCCCCCCTCCTAGTGCAGGATTATCACGATATGATGGAGACCGATTGGTAGGCTTCTAAACAGTATTTTGGAGTTATTGTTTTCTTGTTTAACTTTGATGCATTAGCTAAAAAGTAGACAACATATTTCTGATTGCTAAAACCTTTTCATAGACACCAGAAATGAAATCTGTATTTTCGACACACGCGAGTTTCGTCTACAAAAGATTCATCAGGACACCAAATGCTGAAAAAGAAAAAGAAAGTTTGAAGTTGAAGAGCATTTATTTGCCGTTTTGTCGTATACAGCTAAGATAATATATTTCTGAAAAAAAGCCTAATTATTGCAAAATTCATCGCATGACAATTTACATAACTAAACAGAAAAAGGGACAATAATCTGTTTTATCATCAGATTGCTGTATTTGATATGGTAGCAACACTAGAGGTCAGTGTAATTGTTATTTTGAAGTGTCTAACGACAACCTTTGTATGTTCAAATGACCAACAGTACTGCAACAGGTAGATTCTACCTACTTCCAAAAAATAAGACTTTGAAAGTAAGATGGAGTCAGTATTGTCGTTTGTTGACGTGTTACATATTGTTTTTTGTTCAGGTTCGAGATAGATTACCTTAGCCGTATTTGTCACACCTTTTTGGAATTTTGATCGTCAATGCTCTTCAACATTGTACTTTTTTGGCTTTATAAATATTCTGATATGAGCGTCACTGATGAGTCTTATGTAGACAAAACGCACGTCTGGCGTACACAATTATAATCCTGGTACCTTTAATAACTATTGTGCATAGATAAGGCCTTTAGTTTTCTCGCTAGAATTTGTCAATTCGGTGCGATATGCGGTATGGACTTTGCTCATCGCGGAAGTCCGTATGGTGACATATAGTTGTTTGTGCCATTGAGTCTGGGGTGGTATCAGGTATTCAGAACGGGTAAGCAGAACCTGATTCACTTGTGGCATCCGTTCTGCTTCTCACAAATGATACACTATGGACTTTTAGTATAGATTCTGTGTATTGTCATTGCTTATCATCTTGATAACGAGTTATAATATTCCTTTATTTATCTTTATGCATTTACGTTTTGATGTTTAGTATATTTTTGGTGATATTCATTTAACTAATACATCCCATTATTGTGTTTTCTGCTTTTAGTAAATTATCATCATAATAACGTGTTAAAGTATTCTTTTCTTTGTCTTTATGAATATGACTTTAACTGTTTAGTTTACATTTGGGGATATCCATTTGACGTGGCTCTCTACTTGTACATCTCTTTTTTGTAATGATGAGCTTGTTTTATCTTGTCGTTTTATTTTTGTTATGTGTTCTTTTTCTATAAGCGCTATGTTCGTTTCTTTGTTACATATTTGTTTGTTTTTAAAGTAACTTTATCAACTGCTGCATCCCTATTCTATTTTTTTTGCCTATTGTTTCTATTTGGTTTTTTTTACACATCGTTTTCTATATAATTGAATTGTACAGAACTATCATACCAATAAGAGGTTTATCTAATTATAAAAACAGATGTTATCCACAATTTTCTGCACCAGGTCAGGAATATGGCACTGTTATTCAATTCGTCTGGTGTGTTCGAATGTTGAATTCGACATTTGATTACGAACTTCTGTTTTAGGAATTCAGTGTTTTTTGTTATTTTACCCTTTTTCTTCACATGAGTACAAATGAATAGGAACTTCTTTCTAAAATGTTAATCATTGATTATAAGGTCAAATATATCAAGGCTATATTTTTCCTTTGTGTCCACACTATGTACATAGATACTACAGATTCATATTAAAGTCAAAATGTTCTTTAACAATGAACAACACTGTAATAACAGAATAGACAGGATATTCGTTGTAGGGGTCAGTTGTTTTTCTGTAGCACATATGTGTATAACGGTTTATCTGGCACTGCAGGTTTTAAACTAAAAGCAGTCATAGAGACAACACCAGATGGAGTAAGTGTATAACGGTTTATCTGGCACTGAAGGTTTTCAAACTAGAAGCAGTCATAGAGACGACACCAGATGGAGTAAGTGTATAACGGTTTATCTAGCACTGAAGGTTTTCAAACTAGAAGCAGTCATAGAGACAACACCAAATGGAGTAAGTGTATAACGGTTTATCTGGCACTGAAGGTTTTCACACTAGAAGCAGTGATAGAGACAACACCAGATGGAGTAAGTGTATAACGGTTTATAGACCGTTCTTAATAAGATTGTAATGAATATTCATATAAATTCGAAATCGAGGCTAAGCTAGGCAATTATTTGTAAACAATATGGCAGCATCAACAACAAACGGTACCTCATCAAAAGATCTTTCACATTTACCAGATATATCATTTGCTTTTGTGGAAGAATTTATAAGAAAACACAGCCAGAGTTCAGGAAAAGAACAAATGACAAAAGGATTCAAATACTACAGCGAGGAATACGTACATTCTGTGTCAGGTAAGGTCACTTGTTATGTTTGTTTACGAGGTGCACGTGAGAAATATTGTCTTTACACAAACCATTATTTTACCAGCAAATTATAACTTTTGACCATTATTTGTGCAGTAGAAATCATTATTCATATTCTTATTGTTTTAGTCTGCAGACTGCTGATTTATTTAGATAATTAACTCCGTATCTTGATCCTGATAATCACGTATAAATCAGCTGAATAAGTGAAGGGTAGCAATCATGCATGAACCCTCTTTGACAGAAAGTATATTATTATAAGTAACAGATAATTAAACTTGTTTACATAGTTTTATATGTTAAATTTTATAGGTGTTTAGTATAAAAAAAGATGTATTTTTTTACAGTGCATCCTGATGATACTGGGTGTTTGGTCAAAGGAAAATGTTTTAGATCTCAAAGAAAAAACGAGTCTCCACATGATTTCAAGGTAGGCATACATTTTATTTCACTTGTACTAAACATAGAATATAAATATTAACTTTATATCCTCCTAAAAAAATATTTTGCAAATAAACAATTTCATACAATAATAAAGAACTTTACATATTAATCAATACATGCATATGAATATAATAAAATTATTAACAAAATATTAAACTAATACATCTCAAATTCTTTCACAGATCATGCTAAATGGAGGGCAGATTGAATATTCATTCTGTACATGTACAATTGGACAAAGTGGTTACTGTGGACATGTGTCAGCCCTTCTTTACCAACTTGCACACTACAAATCCCTGAAAATAAAGTTAATTCCAACAGATATTGCTAAAACATCTTTACCACAGACGTGGCATGTTCCACGAGGCCAGAAATTACATGGTGAAAAGGCTGATAACATCGTTGTGCAGGGTTATGACCGTGAGGATCCCCAACGAGCTACAAAGGGAATAAAGTCTACCCTATATAATCCTATTCCTGGGAACGAAGCTATCAATGTCAATGACTTATTGGGCCAGGTTAAAGATATGGACATTTTGTTTGACACTGTGGTGACAGAACACAGGACAGAACTAGTTCAAACTGAATTTGGTAAATTCCCTAAAGGAAGCATTCTCAGTTATCAACAAAAAATGGCAAGTGACTACCTCCTCAACTTAATGGATAATAATTCATTTCCAGAATTACCATTGAAAAATGTCATGATTAACAATTTTGAAACTGTTCTCATGAAAGACCAGTTAAAAAAGTATGACTCCTTGAAGGTTACACTGCTGGAAAGTAAAGAGATTGAGGAAGGAACACGTCTTCAATCGAATGATCCTAAATGGCATAAAATTAGACGTGATCGTATCACAGCATCACATGCAGGAGAAATAGCCAAGAGAAGAGCTGATGGGGCTAAACTTGCTGAACGCTTGCAGTCAACTAGACATGTTCAGACAGCAGCTATGAAACGTGGTATAGAATGTGAGGTTACTGCAGCACAAGCCTATAGCAAGGTGATGAATGACAATGTCAACTTATATCCATGTGGTGTGATTGTAAATCCCTGGTGTCACTGGCTTGCAGCTACCCCAGACAGAAAAGTATATGCACCTGATAGAAATCAACCACATGGTTTGTTGGAAATAAAGTGTCCAAACACTGACCAATTATCAAGTGTCAAATGTCTTCATTTAATCGATGGGGAGCTAAAATTGAAAAAAAATGATAACTATCATTATCAAATACAAATGCAAATGGCCGTGACAGGATTAGACTGGTGTGACTTTTTTGTTTGGCTTGAAAATGATTCACATTTGGAAACAGTTTATTTTGATGGTGAATTTTGGGAAGCTACAAAAGACAAACTTGATTTGTTTTTCAACACTTATTTTTTGAACTAAATTATGTCAATGTATGCATGTATAAATGAAACACTATGCCAACTTTTAATTAGTGATGATTTAGTTTTTTTGCTTAATTAATGGTCTTCTGAACAGAGTCAATAGATTAGCAACAGTCCATAACTGATTCACAGATCCAGCTAGTGAAAGTGGGACTGTATACTGTAAAAGTCTATATTCTTTAGCCCGCTTTATATGCCGCTCAACATGTATTCTTAAGGATGCAATTTTTTTATTGTCCTCAATTTGTGACGGTGTAAACTGTCCATCACTGCAAAGGAAGTGTGGCGTAGCTATTGACACACCTGTATCTTTAAGTAATTTATTTAAAATAAACCCTTTATCCGCCATTATTTGGTCTCCTGGTTCTAATAAGTCAATAAGTCCACTATGCTTGGTAATTTCTATGTCAGACATACATCCAGAATATAATGCAGAAATGAAAGTGATAGCACCATGTGGCGATATTCCGACCAGTCCTTTCCAGGTGTTGTGACTTTTGTATGATGAAAAAGTTTTTGACGCCAAGGCTAAAGAAGAAGGTCTTTCTGTAAAAAATTTCGGTACAGTCTATTATCACACGCGTGTTAGGGTACAGAAGTTTGAAGTCCTGTGGCATATGCTCCATTATTTTACCCCTACTAGGCCAGATATTAATGCCACCCAATATGAAATATAAATAATTTGTCCAAGTTATTATTTTTCTGCTTACTGTTGATGCATGAATGTTAAATCTTACTGACAAGTCCTCAGTCAGAAAACCACACCTTAACCTACATAAAAACATAAACAGTTCATCAATAGGATCCATTGACTTTGGACGTCCTCTATTGCTGGGTTCCTCAGAAGACTTATAATACACAGTTTTCATTCTTGTTGCAGTAGGCTTGATAGCAGAATAGAAAATTAAAAATAAATCAAAAGTTGGAAATCCAGTATAAAACTCTATCATTTCATGGTCGTAAGAAAATCTTGTTACTCCGAACCGTTCCATTTGTAATTTCTGGTTTAAACTTGCGAGCTCATAGGTCTTGTCTTTAAGTTCAGAGTCCTTTTGCTGTACCACATGTTCCAGTTTCTCAATTTTCTCAAGACAGTCAGCATGAATGTTAGAATCACAACTCCTGTCAATATAAAATAAATGTATTAAGTAATGGTATAATATCCTTAACATTAAAAAGGGGAAGTAGTTTTAAAGAACACTGTGTTTCCTTTTGATTTTATAAAATATTTTTATGTTTTCTTTTCAATTATTTTGAAAATAATTATATACAAAAATAAAAACATGCAAGTTTAGTTTAAATTTGGGTTTGCACATTTAATATTTTTTTATTTTGAATTAATACATTCTGATAACTAAACTTACATGTCATTTTCATGATCAACACTTTGTGAATTGTGAACTTCACAGACACTATCCTCTACAACCATTTCATCTTCATCTTCACGATCGTCAACTTTCGTCTTTTTGAAAAGGGACTGTCTTGATGTGGGGGCCTTTCTGCTGCTTTCATTTAATTTCCAATCAAAGACAGATGGAACAGCTTCTGGTTTGAGACATTTTCTGTTAGGAGTCCAGCGGTAATCTTCTTTCTTGAAATGTTTGGAACATACCACTGTATTTCCTCCAATCTGAAAACAAATACAAATTAATAGGTTTCGTTCTTGTATTTATATAACATTGTTCTTAAGTTATCATATTTATAATGTAAACCAGTAACATATTTATGAAAAAAATTAGAAGTTTATTCTTTTTATTATTAAATAAAAGTATTTGCAATTTACAAATGTGTTGAGAATGAAATTGTCGGTGTTGTTTACGAATACATCACATTATTTTCATTCTCTATGACCATGACGACAGACGTGTTTGAAGTTCAAAATGCATATTATATTTATAACAGTCTCATACACACAGTGATAAAAACAACATGGGATAAATTAATTACACATATCTACAGATATGCGGATGAAGGAAAATCGCTATCAACATGTGGTAACAGTTTGACATGTAACACTTAAACAGATGTTTTACGGCTAAAATAAAAGTATTGTTAAAGAAAAATATTGTTGAACATAATCTTATAGTCTGTCTGAAACTAATTATTGAAAATTGGGACAGGTATTACATATAAAACAACATTATCGGCTTCTATGAAAAGTGTAAACAAATGCACGTGTTTCTAGTATTTACCTTGAAAAATTCACCTTCATCTCTACGGATTGCAACAATCCACTGTTTTCTTGTTAGCATTTTCTTTTCTGATGGTATATGATGAAAACTCAACTCTTTATTAGTTCTGGCATTGCCATTACAAAATGGCACACAACAGTATTCATCTCTTTGTTTACTTGTTGATGCTGCTGGAGAAGCCATTATTGATAATACCGGTGCCTAGCTTAGCCTCATTTTCGAAAATTGAACTCTGGGTCAATGCATACATGAATAACTTTTAAGAACCGTCTATCTGGCACTGCAGGTTTTCAAACTAGAAGCAGTCATAGAGACAACATCAGATGGAGTAAGTGTATAACGGTTTATCTGGCACTGAAGGTTTTCAAACTAGAAGCAGTCATACAGACGACACCAGATGGAGTAAGTGTATAACGGTTTATCTGGCACTGAAGGTTTTCAAACTAGAAGCAGTCATAGAGACAACACCAGATGGAGTAAGTGTATAACGGTTTATCTGGCACTGAAGGTTTTCAAACTAGAAGCAGTCATAAAGACAACACCAGATGGAGTAAGTGTATAACGGTTTATCTGGCAATGAAGGTTTTCAAACTAGAAGCAGTCATAAAGACAACACCAGATGGAGTAAGTGTATAACGGTTTATCTGGCACTGAAGGTTTTTTAAACTAGAAGCAGTCATAGAGACAACACCAGATGGAGTAAGTGTATAACAATTTATCTGGCACTGAAGGTTTTCAAACTAAAAGCAGTCATAGAGACAACACCTAATGGAGTAAGTGTATAACGGTTTATCTGGCACTGAAGGTTTTCAAACTAGAAGCAGTCATAGAGACAACACCAAATGGAGTAAGTGTATAACGGTTTATCTGGCACTAAAGGTTTTCAAACTAGAAGCAGTCATATAGACAACACAAAATGGAGTAAGTGTATAACGGTTTATCTGGCACTGAAGGTTTTCAAACTAGAAGCAGTCATAGAGACAACACCAGATGGAGTAAGTGTATAACGGTTTATCTGGCACTGAAGGTTTTCAGACTAGAAGCAGTCATAGAGACAACACCTAATGGAGTAAGTGTATAACGGTTTATCTGGCACTGAAGGTTTTCAGACTAGAAGCAGTCATAGAGACAACACCAGATGGAGTAAGTGTATAACGGTGTATCTGGCACTGAAGGTTTTCAAACTAGAAGCAGTCATAGAGACAACACCAAAGGGAGTAAGTGTATAACGGTTTATCTGGCACTGAAGGTTTTCAAACTAGAAGCAGGCATAAAGACAACACCAGATGGAGTAAGTGTATATCAGTTTATCTGGCACTGAAGGTTTTCAAACTAGAAGCAGTCATAGAGACAACACCAGATTGAGTAAGTGTATAACGGTTTATCTGGCACTGAAGGTTTTCAAACTAGAAGCAGTCATAAAGACAACACCAGATGGAGTAAGTGTATAACAGTTTATCTGGCACTGAAGGTTTTCAGACTAGAAGCAGTCATAGAGACAACACCAGATGGAGTAAGTGTATAACGGTTTATCTGGCACTGAAGGTTTTCAAACTAGAAGCAGTCATAAAGACAACACCAGATGGAGTAAGTGTATAACGGTTTATCTGGCACTGAAGGTTTTCAGACTAGAAGCAGTCATAGAGACAACACCAGATGGAGTAAGTGTATAACGGTTTATCTGGCACTGAAAGTTTTCAGACTAGAAGCAGTCATAGAGACAACACCAAATGGAGTAAGTGTATAACGGTTTATCTGGCACTGAAGGTTTTCAGACTAGAAGCAGTCATAGAGACAACACCAAATGGAGTAAGTGTATAACGGTTTATCTGGCACTGAAGGTTTTCAAACTAGAAGCAGTCATAGAGACAACACCAAATGGAGTAAGTGTATAACGGTTTATCTGGCACTGAAGGTTTTCAAACTAGAAGCAGTCATAGAGACAACACCAGATGGAGTAAGTGTATAACGGTTTATCTGGCACTGAAGGTTTTCAGACTAGAAGCAGTCATAGAGACAACACCAGATAGAGTAAGTGTATAACATTACTTCTGTCCCATCAATATTTTCATTCTTTTTTTGTCTTTTAACAAAAATATTTCTTTCACGTTGGATTTCATTGTAACAACTTGTTTTTGCTGTCTCATGATATTGCTTGTCCCTTAAATGTCAATTCCTTTTTTTTTTGTGTGTAGGTATAGTGGAGGAATTGGACTCTATTACTAATTGTTTATAGTCTTTTCTATAAATGTTTTGAAGTTTATTTTTATTTGTAGGTCGATTATGATATACATGAAAACAGAAGAATCGTGAAGAGAGCCAACTCATTGGTGGAGCAACTAATAAAAGTACAGGTATATAAAGTACAAGCACAAAAATACTGAACTCCGAGGAAAATTAAAAAAGGAAAGTCCCAAACCAAATGGCAAAATCACATCAAACAAATGGATAAAAACTGTCATATTCCTGACTTGGTACAGTCATTTTCTTATGTAAAAAATGGTGAATTGAATATGGTTTTATCGCTTGCTAAACCTCTCGCTTGTTTCTACATTAGAAAATGCCTGTACCAAGTCAGGAATATGACAGTTGTTATCCATTTGTTTGATGTGTTTGGACTCTTGATTTTGCCTTTTGATTTTTTATTTTCCTTTTTGAATTTTCCTCGGAGTTCAGTATTTTTGTGTTTTTACTTTTTTTTTTGTATGACAGTTGCACCGAATTCAGTTACATTGTCAACGATGCGCGAACAAAACAAACCGACACAATAAGTAAACATGTCAAAAATAGTGGTACAGCAGTCAACATTGTGTTATCATCTTAATGACTATAAAAACAAGAAATGTAACGAAAAAGCATAGATACCAGGATTGAAATGTTATATTAACGCCAGATGCGAGTTTCGTCCACGAATGACTCATTAGTCACGCTCAAATAAAAAAATGTTAATGAAGGCCAAAAAAAGTACGAAGTTGAGCATTGAGAACCAAAAATTCCTAAAAGTTTTGTCAAATACAGCTAAGATAATTTATTCCTGAGGTAGAAAATACTAGGTAATCTGTTCCTAAGGTATATATACACTTCTCAATCTTCAAAATCGGTTACTAATAGTATCTTAAAATACTACCATCGCTAACATTTTTAACAATAACAATCAACGCGTTCTATTTGAAAAAGAGAAAATCTATTTTATTCTCTTTTTAGTGTGGTTTCAAATTCGGTAAACAAAAAGATTGTCAACGTTTATTGTAAAAAACATCTTTATTTGAAGAAGCGAGGCGATTCAGGTGCTAAAAATTAGTGAAAATTTATCCAGAATTACACCTGATGTTAACTTTATATTCATGCAGCAACAAAGAATGATGAAACTCATTGAAATTTTTCCTCATCTATTATCATAATGAATTTAAAAATAAATGAAAATGGGGAAATATCCCCGGAATAAAATGACCTTTAGACGGGAAATATCCCCAGAAAAAAGACCTTCAGACTGGGGAAATATCCCCACTTTTCTTCAAATATAATTATAAGTTTGAGAAGTATGTGTAAGTAACTGTAATTAACATCATGAATAAAGTGGGGAAATATCCCCAAATTAAATATGACTTTCAATATGGTGATAAAAGAATACGAAATGGGGAAATTTCCCCATTAAATTACAAGTAGTGGGAAAACATCCATACAGGAAGATAACACATACGTGAACACTTAACAATATTGGGGAAATTTCCCCACATGAAAATAATCTTTAAAACAAGCTGTGTAATTGGTCATTTTCTATGTCGAAGAAATAAAAAATATACATGGAATGGGGAAATGTCCCCATTATGTGTATTTATCCATTTCTACAGCATTTTGCAAAGATTTACTTTCCGTCTAAAAATGGCAATCTTGAATATAAAAATGACGAACATTTATCAGGTGAAGCTTGGAAAAGCAGTGTGATTCTCAATGCACTTTTCGACTGATTTTTTTTTATATTGCAAACAAGTCAAGCTAATGAAAATACTGCTTTAAATTCTTTTTGCAAAGTTAGATAGCGGGCCTTAGATTTGAAGGTCATAATTAACACTAACTAATGTACATGTGCAAGACTTTAAATGACTTTGAAACATTCAAATACGAAATAAAAGATGAATCTTGGTGATTCGCACTGTCCAGTGGGAAATAAATATGCATATTCAGGACAAGAACAAGTTAATGTAACATGAAAAATAACTTTACTTTTCACTTGAACCACACGCAGAGTCGGATTTTCAACAAGCTAATTCATAAAGGAGGAGTAAAAGATACCAGAGGGACATTCAAACTCATAAATCGAAAGTAAACTAACGCCATGGCTACAAAAGAAAAGACAAACAATAGTGAGGAAGAAATTAAACGTCAAAGAAATTAAAACCTACAAGCAACACGCATCCCACCAAAAGCTTGGGGTGATCTCGGCAACTCCGAAAGGGAAGAAAATACTGCTTCACATGTGACAACCGTCACGTTGTTCATAAGATAACAGTCCACCGAAACGGACATAGCATTATCACTTCGAGCCAATCAATCCTTTGATCAAACTCCTTCATGCTGCGTGCTAAGCGGAGAAGCAACAAATATAAATTCTAAAGTCTCCGTTTTCATCCAGCTGGGTTCCAAACTACGACCTCTCGCACTCGGGGTGATCACGCTATTACGTATTCGTGTATCCATCAAATTAAAGGAAAGTAAACGAGATAGAAATCAATGTTTTTTCAAGAGAAAACATAATTACAAACTGTTTAATGTCAGTACAGCACAAGTAGAAAATTTAAACTCTTGAAAATTACATATTAAAGCATGCACATTACTTTGAATAAAACATAATTGTACTGTTGCTGTTGAATCCATATGTTGTTCAACTGCTAGGTAAAATAGCCACAACAAATATGATACCTCATGTATATAACAAATCAAATCAAAAAAGAAAATGAGTTCTATTAGTTCCTGTATTATAGAATAAAATATGTGTTTCTTTTGACATATATAGCCATATACATATGAGCTACATATGGTGCGTCTAGTTGTTATGTTCTTCGTATTTCCTGAAAATACATAAAAAAACAACGATTGATTTCGACCTTAAATGTTGTTAGTTGATGATTAAAGAAAAACAAATAAATATTATAAAGTAGTCAATTACCGATTTCGAGTTGAGTTTGCTAATAAAACGTCCAGATGTTTTGCTCAAATGAAAAATATTTAATTTGAAAAGAAGATAAATATTTATTTTTCTCAGTGATATTAGCAAGCAAAGACAACGCGTTTGACATTTGATCCGTGAAGAGACATTTCCAGTCATTAATTCCACTTTCAATTTTTTCGATAAATATTTTGTCAAAAACTGGCGTGGATACTTTTGGTACACCCTTTGGCAATTCTACTTCACCTTTATCGTTAAACATGAACATTCCACTTGTTGAAATCTTCCAAGGCCCCGCATGATTGGATTTGTAACACAGTTTAATCTTATTAGATACTTCATCCATTGTAAATCTATAATGTAATGGCTTGATATGTTTCCGTACATCAGCAATAAATGGTTGAAGCCAGTTCCTAATATCGTAAATGCCAAATTAAGTTGCTTGGATTTGGTAAGAGATCCAAAAGCTCAGGGATTTTTTCTGCGTCATTTCGACGGAGGGAATCTACTATTTTGCTGAAAACCGGCGTCAATATCCTCATGTGTGTGTCCAACATACAGAAAAGAAAGGTGAACCTGCAAAAAAAAATATTTTCATAAAAAATTCTATCAAATTTTATATTGATTTATATTTTAAAACTGTCCGCATTACGATTCTTGTATGTGCATTCTTTTGCTAATTGTTTTGACATTTCTCTGAAGCAATATTGCGGCAGTCATGATAGTGGATGTATGTGGAGTATTTATATATTACACTTGATACATTATTTCAGGGACGGTGTTCCATATCATGAATTCAGTTAGTCTAAAAATACGACGGGTGTCCCTCGAAGAGCTGTTAACCGAGTTTTCCGGTGGTATTGGAGTTACTTTATATTTTTATGTAATGGTTTGTCTTAGTTGTTTTACTGTTGAATATTGAGATGATTTATTTTAATCGACTTTTCATTATGATTCTCCGTCGGTATATTTTCTCGCTTTATTATATCTTATTCATCATGTTCATTTGGATACAGTTATTCATGTTAATACATAATGATACGACCCTTATAAAAATGGTAGGAGGAATCACCGATCAATTCAGTAGGAACAAGAATGTGTCCTCAGTACACGAATGCCCCACTCGCACTTTCATTTTCTATGTTCAGTGGACCGTGACATTGGGATAAAAACTCTAATTTGGCATTAAAATTAGAAAGATTATATCATAGGGAACATGTGTAGTAAGTTTGAAGTTGATTGGGGCATTCGTGGACTTCAACTTCATCAAAAACTACCTTGACCAAAAACTTTAACCTGAAGCGGGACAGACGGACGAACGGACGGACGAACGGACGGACGGACGAACGGACGGACGAACAGACGAACGGACGAACGGACGCACAGACCAGAAAACATAATGCCCCTCTACTATCGTAGGTGGGGCATAAAAATACGTGTGTCCATTGTCATGATTGTATTCCCTGATTTTTTTTAGATAGGAATTCTATTATCTAACAGTAGTATGATTACTGTGGGCTATATGATATCAAATGTCTACCTCTTGACATACTTTCATGTGCACCAGTAACTCGCAAAACGATAAAACATATTTATTTTTGTTTTCCCGCCAGCAGTTGTCCGCTTGAATATACAATACTGGAGGCAACGTTCCACCCTGCAAAAATTATAATTCAAACCTTAAACATGTTATTTTATTTATCTTGCTCATTCATTACTTGATGTGTCAAAACAGGAGTTTGTTGTCCACTAAATAGCTGTAGCTGACTAAAATAATTGCAGGTATATAATACTGCCTTAGCAAGTACAGTATGCCCATTGAACATACACACCAATATGTGTTATTCCTCCCTACCGTGTTGCTTTTAGTTGTTTTGTCATCGTAGTTGTAATGTTTCCCCCCTTCTTGATGTGGTATGGTATATGCTATATTTGTAACATAACCGAATTAAACTTCGATATTAATTATGAAAAGACAAAATATTGGTTGAAATCCATGTTGCTTTTTGTATATCAAGATACATTGTATTAAGAATGTCCCAGACACCCGCAGAAGTCGACTTAAACACATACGTATGCATGTAAACACATATAAATTTTTCATAGATTTTATATTCAATTATAATGCAAAATATTCTATAAGAATACTAAACCACCGAGGCTGTACCATTTTAGTAGGCTTGACTTCTAACAGATAACAAATAAAAAATGATATTTCTTTTTTTATGTCTCTTCATGATTAACCATGAACTTAATATGTAGTTCATCCTTAAAGTGGAAAAGTAAAGATAATCGGTTTAATAGATATTACTATCTAGTAATAGCATAATTTAGTCAGTCATAATGTGAATCTTTTCAGTCAATATAATTATGTATGCACAAAACTGATAATCTGTGTATCGCACTATTTCGGATCATTTCTACTGAGGGCTATTTGAAATTTTTCTAGTTTGAATTGTTCTATATTTGCATTGTTGTTTTGTAATATTTATAGCTGATTATGGACATTGATTTTACTCATTGTTGAAGGCTGTGTGGTGATCTATAATTGTAATTTTTGGTGGCATTGATCTCTTGTCACATTCCAGCACTCTGCAATGGTGGTTTCTATAAATTTATCATTTATGATTATGAAATACATGCTTTTCTATTTCAAATAAATCAATACAAGTAAAGGCAAAGGCAGAGATAATCGTGTGTAAAATAGCAGAACAAATGTGTCGTCAAATAAAATAATCATTGTAAATGACATTAAAACAATGACATGATTAAACAATTCCTAAATAATTAAATTAACCTATACTGAGCCAAAAAAGTTTAGCAACACTTTTTTTTAAAATTTTTTTTGGTTGTTTCTGGATTTTTTTTTAATAAACATCATTGATATAATCCTTAGTATTACCTGTATTTTTAAGCAGTCGTACTTTTTTCCAGGTGATTGATTTTGCGCCATTTTAGCTTTGCGCGTGTAATTGATGTTTTACCTTCTGCACCTGTACTTTTAAGACGAAATTTAATTTGCTTTTGCACTAACGTTCAGAAACACACCATTGGTAAGAAAAACACATACACGTTTGAAAAAATTGCATGGGGCGTCAACCAGGCCTCTCCGAAAATGACCGTCAGATGGCTCTTGGAATGGTTGATGCTTGCATGAGTGTTACTGACGTAGTGGATCGATTTAATGTGCATAAGTCAACAGTTTATAGACTAAAAAACAGTTATCAACAAATTGCAACAGCACTGGATAGGTCAATATGTCGTAGACCAAAAACAACCATCGTCAAGGGAGGAGCGCTACATTCGCTTTACGTCAACACGGGACAAGTTTTTTGTGGCCACAACAGTAGTGCATTGACTAAGGGCAGCTGCTGGTGTGCCTGCAAATACTTAAGTGATGCCATGAAAGCATGGTCGAGAAATTGATTTGAATAACACAATACTCAATTCCGCTTTTTGACCCTCTCGCGCTCCATACAAAAAATATTCTAATGAATATGCGTGTTAAACATACATTTTGCTTCTCACATGTCATAATTCATAAAAACAAATATGTAACCCATAAAAAAACGACAACCACTGAATTACAGGCTCCTGACATGGAACAGGCACATACATACATAATGGGGGGGGGGGATAATCATGTTCGCGGGATCATAATCCTCCCCTAACCTGGGACAGTGGTACAACGGTACAACATGAGAATGTATTTTGTGACTTTTCAAAAGTAATCCGTTTTTTCTTCTTTATCCTGTTCACTAGCCCAAATATATTTATTTTATTTTATTAAAGAAAACCGATATGCAATGACTTTGTAAACTATGCTCAACAGCAAAATAAACTGACCATCGCCATTTTTTTAGTACATGTCTTAGGCAGCAACCATTTCATTTTCGGGGGGGGGGGGGGGGCAAACAATTGATTTTCCCATAAAACGACAAGACAAGACAAACTATTTTATTTTCTCAGTCATAAACGTGTACAATAGTACTGTAGCCTTTTTTCTCTCTCGAGCCTTTGAATGTTGATTTTAAGAACGAAACCGTATTAAAGAAAATTGTAGTATGTTTTAGTAAAAAAAAATATAGGTTGCTGTTGCTTTTTTTAACGCAATTTGTACTTAATAAAAGTATCTCCCATGCCTATCAATTATGAAATAAAAAAAGTATCACGCAAAAAGTAGAAAATTCTTTTGAGGCCTATTAGGTCTGAGTAAACTATGTTAATTTTCCTTTTATGACAATGCAGAGTGAACGAAGCATCTAGTAATAAAACATATCGGCTGCACACATCGATCAATTAGATTAATCATAGTTTTAATTTTGAATACCATATTATCTTCATAAAATGTCTGTGCCAAAAAAAAAATCGTTTTATAACCCCAGCTTCATAGTGCGTGATTTAAGACAACTTGCCGCTGGGTGCGTAAATATTAACACCGATGTGAAGTGCCTACTTCTTAAAGCTTTTATATAAACAAAATAATTAATGTATTTGTACATTTTGATTGGAATAGGTATATTAATATTTATATCTGTTATTAAAGGATTAACCACGATTATTGAGGGAAATCCTCTCGTTGTGAAAGTAGTTACTATCATGCGTGTTAAGGAATTTTTGATTCTCGGACTATCATTTTTTTCGACATTCGATTTTTATCTCAATATGAACAATTTTGTTTTTAAATCCTGTTATTTTCAATGGGAACCCACAATAATTATTTAAAAAGTTCTTGCCGCCTCCACCTCCACAAAAAATGAATGGTCAATGTCTAATATAAAATCATTAATAAAATGATATCGTAAGATATGCTTTAAGTTTACTCGGGGGTGGAGAGGGGGCACTTACTATCCAATGAGTGACAGGAATGGGCCGCTGGAATAGGTTAAAATTTCTTGCTACATGATATATAATAGTTGATAAATTCAAATATCAATTATGGGTTCATATTATCACTTGCTTGGTAATATCAGAAGTATCTGAAACAAATCAGATGCCAGTATTTATTTTTAATGCGGTTAATTTGACCACAGTCGACTTGTAAATGCATTAGCTATTTGTCAAACTAATTAATCTCTATTATTCTAATGTAGTATTTCCACTGATGCTAGTCATAGATGCTATAAATCCGATTATTTTGACATTTGCACCTAATTACCATATCCAAAGGTTTGTATACATGAAACACTATACCATTGATCAGTGGCAGATCCAGAATTTTTCACAAGCCGGGCCCACTGACTGCCTAAGAGGGGCCCGCTCCGGTCCTGCTTCAGTAATTCCCTATATCATAATCAACCAAATTTAGCATCAGTAGTCAGAGCTCATGTTTTGTCTGTTATTGTGTATATATAAGCCGACCCTAAACAAAATTTACTTACTTAGTACTTACTTTTCTTAATCTTACGTATACATGTATGGGTTATATTTAGTTTTTAAAGATCATTAAAACCGAATATTTTTTTTTGTTTCGATTTGTTTTGTTGTAATAATTCACTACGTCAATTGATAAAAAGCATCAATATAAATACAAACATGTTTAACCCCGCCGCATTTTTGCGCCTGTCCCAAGTCAGGAGCCTCTGGCCTTTGTTAGTCTTGTATTATTTTAATTTTAGTTTCTTGTGTACAATTTGGAAATTAGTATGGCGTTCATTATCACTGAACTAGCATATATTTGTTTAGGGGCCAGCTGAAGGACGCCTCCGGGTGCGGTAATTTCTCGCTACATTGAAGACCTGTTGGTGACCTTCTGCTGTTGTTTTTTTATTTGGTCGGGTTGTTGTCTCTTTGACACATTCCCGATTTCCATTCTCAATTTTATTTCACATATTTAGACGTTATAATAACCCCTATCTAATAATTTCACTTTGACATTAGTTACATCGTTTATTGATTTGTTATGGCCACTTATATTTCTTATTTGCCGTATTGCTTCACCTATAATCACTGTGTCTAAACCACACCGGCAAAATTTGTTCGGACTCGATGGTATCTAACATCCGGCACAATGACGGAACATTAATAGACAGAAGAAAGCTAGGTTTCTCCTTATTTTCTTATTTTTTTTATGATATCGAAGAATATAAATACACATACAACTATTTTCTATTGTGATATGCAATATTTTCTACAACCGTTCTATATTAATGGAAAAATAAGTAAAAATGCACGTCAAAATGACGAATTGAGTGAACCTTGCCTCGAAATTGTTTAATTTCTCTTTAAATTGTTCACATTGTACGGAAAGAAAGGTACGGGAAGATAGATATTGACACGAAGATTGCAAATTTAGTTATTATGAGCATCTCAATAATTGTAACTCTGTGTATGGAACGAAAGAAATGGGTCATGTCAAAATGGAACTGGCCGGTTTCGTCAATGTATACAACCCGGTTTCGTCGTAGATTTCAAAATGCATAACCCGGTTTGGTCAAATAAAAAAAATCATAATCGCATTACATTATAATTGATTATTTAACTTCAGCGTTCAAAATGAGTTTTGTGGGTCGTTCGAAAACAAGTTCGTTCACCGGACAGCGGCTTATTATTTATATGAGTCTCAGATTCAAATAAATAATAAGCAAATTCCTACTCTTATAGAACACAAATATTTTAATTTTACTTTGCATTCCGAACTTTTTTAACAGCATATTGAGATTAAAGCTCTCTAAATATGCGTTTTCTATATGAGTTATGGGAAAATATGTTGAACATGTTTAAACTTGAAATTAAAGTTTACGGTCTTAAAAATCGAAACACACAATTAATATGTGATTTTCTCGCACAAAAGAATGGACACCTTTATAAGTAATCTAATCATTCCATGTATGTAATCTTTTCTACCATCGTTAAAAATAAATCTTCTTAAGGATAAACGTTGATAATAAGACAAATGTATATGCATGCATAATCGACATAGAAAATGAATGTAGGATTACAACTACCATGCATTAAAATAAAATTTATTTATCACTAATTGTAACTATACTGCTATGTACAAATTAGTATAATAGTCTCAGGTCATCGATAAAATTCAATAATAATTATTTTGTTAACATTATTAAAAAAACCGAGTCTGTACTGTCGCCATTGTGTTATGATGATCGTACACTGACGTTGGTCAATATATTTTGACAATATATACGGACAGACGGATTCAGTTTATTTCAAAGTGGGCGTATTTCGAACAACCTTTACATACCGCCGAGCGTAGCGAGTCGAACAATATTTTGATTATTTTTTGCTTTACAAAATCGTTAAATACAGGAGTCAATATAGTTTTGGCAACCGAAGGTGGGGTCGGGGCGTGCAACCTATACGTCATCTAGATTCGCCACTTATCTTATAAAGTGTATACCGAATTAAAATATTGTAAGAAATGAGAAAACACCCGGGAAATCGGATTATGTGAGTTGGATTATGTTTATTATAATAAATGCCGAATATCAAGTTCTTTTTATCGATTTCTATACATTTTTCTCAAATATATATAAAAGTTATATAGGAAAATGATAAGGCAGACAAATATACAAATAAATCGACTTGGCCGATATCCTAATACAACTTATTGACCTTTAATTACGATTTTTTTTTCATTTCTTTGCGTTTTTACACGCCCGTCCCAATTTTGACAGGACGTATTATTGTATACACCCGTCTGTCCGTCCGTCCTTCCATCCGTCCGTTCCTCCATCTATCAGTCATTCGGTCCGTCCGTCTAGCTATCCGCCTATCTTTATGTCCAGCGTAAACATGTCGCACCGTAACTTGAGCTTATCTAGTTTTCATGAAACTTAACAAAGTTATTTCTTGAAATGGTCAAACGATTTGTAAACCTTTTAGTGAAAATCAAATTAAATCTTTTTGAGTTACAGAACTTTGTAAGTAAAACAGGAGTGTGTTTTTTGTTAACATGTCGCGCCATATCTCAAAATGATTTATCATTATTGCATCAAACTTTACACACTTCTTAGTAATATAAATCTTAACTTCTGCATACTTCATGGTGATGTTTTAAATTTTGTTTTTTAAGCGTTAATTAGGTTTTCTTTGTAAAAAAAATAGGGGGGGGGGGGGTCACATACTGCGATGTATCTCAAAACCTATATAAAAAAATATCATATGTTAATGTTAAAAAAATAATTAGATATCAGTGTTTGCTATTGAGTATTTATATTCCATTTAAATTAGTTTGAAGATCAGTGAAATAACGGATACGACTTTCATTAGGAAAATGTGTAGTACTATAATTACCTATGTAAATAAATGTAAACACGCCAAGTTTACTTTATAATACATATATATTTAATTTCTTTCGAAAGACAATGTTCAGATCCGTGTTAACGTTGCTTTTCATTAATTGTTGGTTTTAAAAAAATATAAAAAACCGGGTGATATATATAGACGAAACCGGGTGTTGTGTAGTAAACAACAATGACGAAACCGGTGTATTTTTATTTGACATGACCTATTTCTTTCGTTCCATACACATAAATACAAGTATTGAGATGCTCATAATGACTAGTTTTGCAATCTCTGTGTCAGTATCTATCTTCCCGTACCTTTCTTTCCGTACAATGTGAACAATTTAAAGAGAAATTAAACAATTTCGAGGCAAGGTTCACTCAATTCGTCATTTTGACATGCATTTTGACTCATTTCTCCGTTAATATAGAACGGTTGTAGAAAATATTGCATATCACAATAGAAAATAGTTGTATGTGTATTTATATTCTTCGATATCATAAAAAAAATAAGAAAATAAGGAGAAACCTAGCTTTCTTCTGTCTATTAATGTTCCGTCATTGTGCCGGATGTTAGATACCATCGAGTCCGAACAAATTCTGCCGGTGTGGTTTAGACACAGTGATAATAAATCCTCGGAATACATGCTGTGATTGACAGCTACTTTTGTATTTCTGTGTGTATAGATATAATAATTAGTTTCTTTAAAATGTATTTCAAGGTCAAGAATGCCAGGTGTTGTAAATTATAAATTTTTACAGAGGATGAGGGCATTCCGGTGTATTGCTATCGCCTAGATTTCCATTACGTAATATTCGTTTTGGTTTTTTGAACCGATCTATAAACATGATGAAGACATCATCAAGTGCAAACTTATATTCCTTATCGCTTGTTAAAAATCCATTTCTTCAATGAATACTCATCACATACTTTTTTTAAAAAGATAAATTAATAATATTAAAATGTTTTGTTATACGTATAAACATTTTGAACAGATATATCATGTTAAGGAGGGGTATTTGCGAAAAATACCAGTCGAGAGAATGTTAAATTTCAAGAGCCGTAAGGCGAGGGAAATTCATTCTCAAGACTGGTATTTTTCGCAAATACCCCTCAAGAACATGATATATCTGTTTAATTACACCGAATGTTAATGTACTAAAACGCATTGATGATATCATCATCTTGACGTTACAAGCGTCCAGTCGGATAGAGTATTTTTTGGCAAATACCACGGCAGAGAGGGTAAATAAGGCATATCCTTTTAACAAATACCCCGCTGGCGTTAAAAATGAATGATATTCATTTGATAACAGTAAATTGGTGAAAAATACACTGGCTATCATATTGATTCAACCAATCAAAACCCGGATTCTTACATAAGGTGTAATTAAGTGAAAAATCTTTCAAAATAAATATGCACACGCATGCAGTAGAATATCTCAAGAACGTTTGCAATCTTAAGCAACGATAACTCAACCATGCACTAGCACTGCACTATTATTAATATAGAAGAATAGAATGATATACAATGAAAATAAATGTAACTGTAATATACAAGTATTAATATACTATATAACAATAATATACCTGAGTAATTATACGGATTTGTATCACGTACTTCAATATAATAGTCATTACGGTGAGGATGAATTCCCTGTCATTAATTTATCTACGCACGAACTTGTCCAAGAAAAAAATTATATCTGCACATAAAACCTCATTTTCAGGTATAGATATGGGTTTTTTTCTGAGACAAGTGCTTCTCGGACCATTCACAAGAACTTGCGGTCATCCGATTTTCAGTATTTCAGTACTTTGGTTTCATTCTTCGAACAGAACCCTGCATAACTGGATAATTTTGGGTCAAGGGAAAACGTTACGTAGCCCTAAGCAATAAACCATACAGGCCTCATTTCGTAGCATATTATGTTGAAGTAGATTTCATATTATAACTTAAATATTTTAGTTAAATACAATGACGATGATGGCGGCCTAAGGCTCTTCGCGGTTTTATTTTGTATTTGTTTTTGTGCAGTAGTGTTGTGTTCAATTGAAATAACATATATTGTATACTGAGCATGTTTAGTGAGAATATAAAAAAGAAGATGTGGTATGATTACCAATGACACAACTATCCACAAAATACCAAAATGACACAAACATTAACAACTATAGGTCACCGTACGGCCTTCAACAATGAACAAAGCCCATACCGCATAGTCAGCTATTTATAAAAGGCCCCGATAAGACAATGTAAAACAATTCAAACGAGAAAACTAACGGCCTTATTTATGTCAAAAAATTAATGAAAACAAATATGTAACACATAAACAAACGACAACCACTGAATTTCAGGCTCCTGACTTGGGACAGGCACACACATAAATAATGTGGCGGGGTTAAACATGTTAGTCATGTTAGTAACTCCGGAAATAATTATACTGAATCTGATCGTTCATGTAAATCATGAAACAAGACATTGAGGAATTAGCAGATGGGAATTTGTTGGGATAAACTTCAGATTTTGCGGTCATTAGTTATCTCGTACATTACTTAATAACTATCATGCAATCGTTGGTCATTTTATTTTCTCAGGAGGATTGATTACTACACAAATTGTCTGTTCACTACTGCATGGCTATGTAAATATTTCTAAATTAATAAACTATGGCATGAGAAATAAATCATACATGCAGAATACTTGCAGTTTTAATAAGTTAAATATTGTTTCTAGATAAACATTGTGGTCAAATCTATAGAGACAAATAAACTTATGACGCTTGAAAATAAAAAAAAATCGCAAAGGCTTCAACGGAATAGTGATTTCTGCTGTCATTTTGAAAGCGTAATGTTGACTGTAAAATTGAATCCATGCATTTATCTGTAAAATACCGAATTACCAAAAGGATCAAACCATTTCTGTATTTACTATTTCATGACTTTGGAGATTATATTTTATCAAAGTAGCATTATATACCATGGAGTTTACAAAAGTATAATGTTAAAAAAAATTACCTAAACTTACTAAAAACGTATAATGTGTTATTTGTTCTTATTAATTTTGTTCACTATTTCTCCTTTAACAAACTAAAAGCACGAAAAGAGGCTTATAAAGATAGAAATATATATATTGTATTCAAACATTTATTATTCAACAAAAATTTAGAGTCACTCACTAAATTTTGAGGTAAATCATGACTGAAAACTGTAACAATAGCCTTTTATTGAATTATCAATTGTTTAGCAATAAGGTCTTTAAGTTAGTCTAAATATGTATATCAATTAAAAAAAACATTCAGATTGTAGTTTGGTCATGAAACTACGGTGGCAGAATGCGAACATGAAAGAAAAAAAAATATGTTGTTCCCTCATGATACTATGTCGTTCCTTCAAGATGATATGTCCTTCCCACAAGATAGCTATTTCGTTCCCTCAAGATGCTATGTCGTTCACTTAAGATACTATGTCGTTCCCACAAGATAGTTATCTCGTTCCCTCAAGATAATATGTCGTTTCCTCAAGATATTATGTCGTTCCCTCAAGATACTATGTCGTTCCTTCAAGATGTTATGTTGTTCCCTCAAGATGCCATGTCGTTCCCTCAAGATACTATGTTGTTCCCTCAAGATGTTATGTCGTTCCCTCAAGATACTATGTCGTTCCTTCAAGATGTTATGTTGTTCCCTCAAGATGCTATGTCGTTCCCTCAAGATACTATGTTGTTCCCTCAAGATGTTATGTCGTTCCCTCAAGTTATTATGTCGTTTCCTCAAAATACTATGTTGTTCCCTCAACATAGTTTTAACATTGTATTGATATTGCTATGTTGAAGGAACGAGATAACTATCTTGAGGGAACAACATAGCATCTTGAGGGAACGACATATCATCTTGAGGGGAAAACATCGTTTCTTGAGGGAAAGACATAATATCTTGAGGGAACGACATGATCTCTTGAGGGAACGACATATCATCTTGAGGGAACAAGATGACTATCTTGGGGGAACAACATAACATCTTGAGGGAACGACATATCATCTTTAGGAAACGAGATATTTATCTTGTGGGAACAACATAGTATCTTGAGGGAACGATTTGAAAGATCGTCGAGTCCAGTTCGTAAAATGTATGCATTTGTTTTTTGAATGAAGTAAAGCGTTTCCAACGAGTTTTTAAATCTAAATTATTTTTAAACAATCTATAGCTCCATTCGATCATATTTTTCATCTCGATATCCCTTAATTTTATTCAATATATATATTTTCAAAATACAGAAAAGAAGATTAAGTTTTGTTGAATCGACCATGAGTATAGTATGTGATATTTTTTTCTCATTGTTAAAGACCTACGGGTAGCCTGTAAATCCTTACGACCGCTTTATTGTAATGCTTTTGCGCCACTTTGCACACAATGCAGTGATTTGTTATGTTAAATCTACGCAAAAAAAAAACCAAACCCAACAACATTTAACTTAGAATAACTATTTTATAACACTAATTTTAAAAAACGTGCATACATAAAAGTAATAGTTATGAAAAAAAACATGTCGTCATATATTTATTCTTTACATGTAATATCTTCATCAGTCGTTCTGTTCATTTTTTTTTAAATACTGTGCCATGTCACACATCAGATCTAAACTAATTACTATAAAACATCCCAAAAAGTAATTATGCTGTTTTACCATGATACTATATAGATAAAATTTCTCTGAAAAAAGTTTAATACCGTAAATAAAAGTTAGTTTTCTTACGCTTTTGTTTTGTATGTGTTTGATAGCTAGCACAGTATTACATGTATTATGCATCATAGATGGTTGTTTAATGGAAATAGTTTTAAAGTCGAAAATAGTAAACCACTCATATATACACTAGCTTTCATTCATTTTATAACACGGATATCATTTAATATTAAACGTTTCCGGGCAGTTGAAGAATCAAACCACATGGGATCTTTCTTGTGTAGCTGAATAAAGGAGTGGTGTAGTGCATACACCTTTCAGATGATGTAAAATGTAAAACCAATTGACAAGTCGATTACTAGTTATTGTATTGATATATGTCAGAGATAATATAGTTTCTAATGAACGAACGAATCTCTGTAAATGTAAAATTACTGATCTTTATCTGCGATGAAAACTCAAGTTAAAGCTTGTAGTAAAAATTATAACAACATTACCACATCTTGCGTCTGAGACAGTAAACATATTATGATACAAACACAAGCTTTTTTTATCGTAATCATAAATAAACAATTATGTATACTAGTATACAAAAATCTGGAAAACCAGATAAGTTCATTATACATGCACCTAAACTGGCCATTCGTTAAAGAGCGGAACAAATGAATACCATGTAATACTCTATGCTTATTCGTATTTATACATTAATTCATAAAAATCGTTTGTAAGTGAGTAAAACGTTTTTTAAGCGTCTTAGGATGTTTATTCATGTTGTTTTTAGGATTTTTGCAAGATATTCGGAATCCTCTGGGTTTTTTTTTATGTACTTTCCCAAAATATTTTGCCCGCTAACCCCTACTTTTATATATTTTCATAATGTTATTACACAAAGTTCTATTTAAAAATCTAATAAAATCCTTGTTATTTTTTTAAAAGTTTTTGTAAGAAAAAAGGTGCAAATGTTAAATGTATGAAAAATATAGAGAGAATGATTTCCCGCCAAATTTTCAATGCCCTTTTTTTTTTATATTAGCTCACGGATGATTTTGGCAGTCTAATTGTTTTACCTTTATTCCTCCTTTATTCATAACCATTCTATTTTTATTTTAACTGTTGCTGTGTGCAAATTAAGGACAACCGATAGACAAATGCAATAACATCAATAATTTAAGACCTCATTAAAGATTAAAACAAAATTAAATTACATTAGACACATTTAAAACTTGACGGTGTCACCGTCAAGTTTTAAATGTGTGGAAATGTGTCCTATCGAATAAATAGAATAGAATAGAAGAGAAGAGAAGCAGTGGTGGATCCAAGGTTTGAACCCCCTTTTTTTGGACGATCAATGCATTTGAATTGGGACATGTAGTTGGACCCCCCCTTTTTTTGTCGTGGGTCATGAACCCCCCTATTTAAAATGGCTGGATCCGCCCATGAGAAGTTTAAATCGGGGTTACATGAACATTACAAACATAAGCTTGGCAGTACTAGTAGAGTTTCGTATCAACATTGCTACCTTTCCAATTTAAAAACATTAGCATAATAAATATCTTTATCACGCTTAAGGACCATAGTCAACTTCATGTGCTATATTTGACTTTTTAAGATATACGCATTTAAAAGATGATATATTCTAAATGTACACACGTTTTATGCTCTTAGATAGCAAAATTATTTTGTGATGACTTTAGCCATTATTGAAAGCCCTGTCAGTAACTTTTGCAATTTAGCAATTTTAGACAACATAGACATTCTATCGTCTTTATTCATTGCAATGGGAAAAAAGAAAATGTTCTGTACCGTTGACAGTACTAGAATCACATACTATACATATGTATTCTGCGTGCAGAGGTATCAGGATGCATCTGTCTAGTTATATTTGTAAAATGTTAGGGAGCTACCATTTGATTTTTATGGGGGGGGGGGGGGGGGGGGGGGGGGCGCTAGGATGAAAAATCTTGTCCTGCATTTTTTTTTAGTTTTAATCTCTGTCCTGCCTTTTTATTTTTCACTTTATCCGGTCCTGCTTTTTTGTTCTTAGTTTATCCTGACTTTTTTTACATAAATTGTCATCCTGACTTTTTTGCAAGTGTCTCATCCTGCCTTTTTTTTTTTAACTCAAAACTCCTGTCCTGCCTATTTTTTTCAAATTTCATCCTAGCACCCCCCCCCCCCCCCCCCCCCCCCCCCCCCCATACAAATCAAATGGAGGATCCCTTATCTAGTATAAGATGCATCTGTCTGTTCTATTTGTAAAATGTTATCTAGTATACGAATAAATACGTTGCCTTGAAGGATACTTAATAATGGACAGCTATACAGTATAAACTGCTACTTTTTTGTATTTCAAAAACATGCAACTAAACGTTAAGCATGCAATTATCAGTTAATCGATCAACGTTTTTAAATAAAGTTAAACGGTGTTTGTATATTCGCTTATATTATATTTCCTTTATCCTGCAATCAGCCAACTATTGTACAAACAACAGGTACACTAATATTTTTGTTGTTGCTTTATTTCTACTTGTTCAAATTAATGTTCTGTTGTCCGACTTCCATATTGAACGAGCGGTAATGCGGATATTCCTTTGTTTACGTAACAGTTAATTTTGGGGTCCGCGTTAAGCTACATGTCAAATTCTTTGAAAAATAAGGGACAAATTTTTTAGATTTTATACAACTAAAATTTCAAGTGAATGGTGTAAATTTCAGGATAAAAATAATATACGTTTATTTTCGGAGAAAACAAATATAATTACTTGCTACGAGTTTGAGAAAAGCTCGGCGAAGTTAGTTTTTCGTCATGTTTCGAATGCTCATACACATAAGTTGTATATTTTCCGACAATGTACATATATCATATATCTATCACACTCGGGGAGAAAATAGATACATGCGTGGAATGAAAAATGTGCTGAAAATACACGTTTGCAATATTGGAAATTCCTTTGTGGTTTTAAGGAATGGTAATACTTGTTTTACGCACTTGAACGTAACCTTTATTGCTTTTTTTCATAAAGTGTATATCATATTATGCGTACATTCGCCATGATAACGATTTTAATTTGAAAATAAGTTGAAATAAAATTATACATACCTGTCCCTTTTCTGTCTCATCTTCGCTGTCGCTAAATACGGCATCGGATATCATAAGCATTGAAAGAAATAAAAAGAACACATTTTAAATTAGGAAAACCATGGTGGAATTATAAAATCGACGATTATTTCAAAGTACACATCTAGACCGATGTGGGCGTGTCAAATACCGGCTGTTTTCAAGAGAAGGGTCAAATTTTTACTGTGATTGACATGCAGGCTAGGGTGAGAAGTATAAATTAGTGTGAACATATTATTAATTAAACACTCATTGGTAGGATATTCATTATGGCAAGTTGGGACATTGTATTAAACAGTGGTGATTTTTATCTTGTACTTGGACGTTTCAAATGGGGAAAAATAAAATATATCATACCTGGAGGATTAGGATTTTTTTTAAAAGGTACTGTAGCTTAAGTTAACTTAGTCTTGGCTTATGCCAATGCAGAAAAAAATGAGAACGATTTTTTTTTATAATTTCACATTTTTCTAATTTAAAATTACATTTTTCAATACATTTTGTAGTTTTGATTGACAATTATTTTTAGCGTTTGGGCAATCAAAAGCTGACATCCACTATAATATTATAGCCAAAAGTGATGAAAGTTGCATTAAACACCAACAAGTAATCAATAAATCTTATAATTTCAACAGTTCATTAAAATTCACTTTCAAGAAAGTACATTTTGCTTGGTTTCAGTTATTGTTTTAGAAATGTTAAAGACTTTAAACGTCATTATCCACCAGGGTGCGATAATGACCGGAAATGGTTCAGTACTGGTCATGTGTTAACGAGAAATTTTATCTTTCTTAATTGACGAATTTAACAGGTTTTCTTTTTTAGATCACCTGGCCCAAAGGGCCAAGTGAGCTTTTCCCATCACTTTGCGTCCGTCGTCCGTCGTCGTTAACTTTTACAAAAATCTTCTCCTCTGAAACTTCTGGGCCAAATTAAACCAAACTTGGCGACAATCATCATTGGGGTATCTAGTTTAAAAACGTGTCCGGTGACCCGGCCAACCAACGAGATGGCCACCATGACTAAAAATAGAACATAGGGGTAAAATGCAGTTTTTGGCTTATAACTCAAAAACCAAAGCATTTAGAGCAAAATTAATCTGTTTATCAGGACAAGATCTATCTGCCCTGAAATTTTCAGATGAATCGGACAATCCTTTGTTGGGTTGCTGCCCCTGAATTGGTAATTTTAAGGAAATTTTGCTGTTTTTGGTTATTATCTTGAATATTATTATAGATAAAGATAAACTGTAAACAGCAATAATGTTCAGCATAGTAAGATTTACAAATAAGTCAACATGAACGAAATGGTCAATCGACCCCCTAAGGAGTTATTGTCCTTAGTAGTCATTTGTAAATTTTTACTAACATTTTCCACTGAAACTACTAGGCCAAGTTCATTATAGATAGAGATAATTGTAAGCAGCAAGAATGTTCAGTAAAGTAAGATGTACAATCACATTTCCATCACCAAAACACATTTTTGTCATGAATCCATCTGCTTCCTTTGTTTAATATTCACATAGACCAAGGTGAGCGACACAGGCTCTTTAGAGCCTCTAGTTTCATTTTGTTTCAAAATAGTCTACTATAAAAGATGCATTAAAAATAATAATGAAGGCAATATATGCATTACCGAAAAGATCAAATCTAGAAGCTTAGTTATAGCACTATATACATGATATATAATAATGACTTTTGTGTTATAGCCAATTATTTTAACATCTAAAATAGATGTAGCAAGAAATGATCAAAATACGCAATTTGCACATAAGTTACACATACTCAAATTATCAGTAACAGGATGAGTTTTACCAATATTTTACGTTTTTAAGGAAATGCGAATGCGAAAGCTATCCACCAGAGTTCAAAGCATTAAATTGGTAGTAAGCTAACTTTTCCTATAATCTTGAAAGCTACAATAACTAGAAAAATTTAAAAGGTGAAACAATTTTTAAGAAAAGGAAGATATTAATTCATTTATGTTGTTGTAAAATTGGCATTGATGCAATTGTACTTTTAACTATATTTGACTACAAATATTTGCCTTGAAATGGGTAGATACGTTTGCCCTTAAATTGTCCGATGTAATTGCGTCCTAGATTTTGGCGTCCTAAATACATGATGTACATCAATTCGCAAAGCATATATTTTTTTCTAAATATAACTGAACGCGATCAGGTTCAAGGCTTTATGGTTTTTGTTAATACTAATCTTTATTGCAAAATTACACCTATAAGGGTCAAGCAATACATTTCGTTGACTTATTTGAATATTTCAGGTTTTAGGAGTGGATGGAGAGGTTCAAAGTGTTCAGCTTAAAGATTTCGATACACAGAAATCCTTATTTAAAGACCAGTTCAAAGGGACTTTATTTTCGAGACCAACCTTCTTAAAGGCGTGGAATCATATCCGTGGTAAGACCTTTGTTCATTTGTTAGTCATTGAACATGTAGAAATTAAATGGTAGCTTCCTTAGTAACACAAATAGATAAAAATAAATAGATTAATTTAATTCTTGAATTTGACAGCAATACAAGAAAAAATAAAATGACCTGGGATTTAGTAAGCTTAATATATATCTAAGATAGCTACATAGTTTGATGAAAATCCAAGTTGATTTGAAAAAGTTATAAAAAAAATTAAAGATGCCTATCTGAATTTATATAATAATTTTAATTTTTACCTATTGTAAAATTAAATTCTTTCATTTCACAGCAATAAAATAAACTACCTAATAAGCTTGAATTTTGTAAGATCAATATTTAATTTAGTTAGATGGGCTGATTTACACCAGTCAAAACTAAATTTGAAGGTCAAGACTAGTCGAGACAGGTCGAGACTAGTCAAAACATGTCGAGACAGGTCGAGCATTGGTCAAGACCATTTCAGACTACACAAAGATCATCAAGTACTGAATCAGACTAATTAAGTAAAGTCGAGACATAGTCGAGTACACTAAAGTACAGTTAAGTACAGTCGAGACAATGTCGAGACTAGTCGAGTAAAATGTGTGCTCGATTTTACTGGTCGAGCACAAAAAACTGGTCAATTCAGACTGAGCAGTTTGTAGTGTATGCTTACTGCTGATTGTGCGGTTAACCTTTTTAATATGATAAATTGAACCTCAAAATAGGATTTTATTTGTAAAAATGTGACAGTTTTTATCAAAACAAAATATTATTTTGATAGGAAACAGAGATGACAATTGAGCTCGAGTCAAGAACTTTACATGCAAATTAGGTAATTTGAGGATGAAATTAGGTGAAATTAAATAAAGCAAGAATTTAAGATTGTTACTATTACCCGGAAGAGCATTAGATAAGCCTCAAAATAAGCTAAATACATTGAAATGTCATGGAGCTCATTTCGAGATATTTGATTTTTAAAAGATGGCCGGATAAGGCTGACTCGAACTCTGTGTATATATCTGTCTGACAGGATTTATCTGACCTTCACCTCATCATGCTCATTGTCATCATATTTTAAAATGTCAAGTTTATGTGATACTTGTAGTTAGAGCTTATTCTTTAATAATTTCCACATGAAATCAGTGATTAGTGAATCGGACGAGACGTTTCAATATGTGTGGTTAGTCAATTAAACAAAACACTGATTACTTTGATTTACAAACTCAATTATTTTCAAAGGAAATGAAGATACCTGAGAATCAGATAAACATCAGATCATTGGAAGTAACAAATGTGAGTATGAAGTATGAGTATGTTTTATTTGTTTCTGCTAGTCCCATGTCGTGGATTATGAAATAATTTACTGAAACTTAGATTACAAAATTGTAATGCCTTGGGCAAAGTGAATCAGTGAAATATATAACATGTGTATGCAATGTAGTTTTAAGCTATCAACCGTTATATTTCTGTCTCCGCAAAATATCAACGAGCACCTAAAACAAAAACATATATTTATATTATTTTTAAGTTCAGATTTGCACGTTGTGTTATAATTCAGCTTTCTTTGGAAAACCGGTTGGGATCCAGTTCGCGGAAAAGGTGGGGAGGGGGTGTAAACCTGGAACATCATGATACATTTGCATTTTTTGTGAACTTCAAAAATAATCTAATAATTATTTCCAGTAATGTGTCATTGCTGGAATGATTTCACACTTAATTGAAATATTTGTTTGTTTTTTACTTGACGTTAAATTGGGCCACATTTGTACATGTTAAATGTCTGTCCCAAATCAGTAATTTAGTGGTCGTTTTGATTGCTGTTTGTGATCTATGAAGCATTTCTATTTATCGGCCGTTGATATTCACGTTTAAATTTGTATGCCCCACCTACAATAGTAGAGGGGCATTATGTTTTCTGGTCTGTGCCTCCGTTCGTCCGTACGTCCGTTCGTTCGTCCGTGCGTCCGTTCGCTTCATTTTAAGTTTTGACCACAATTTCACGGTCCACTGAACATAGAAAATGATATTGCGAGTGGGGCATCCGTATACTATGGACACATTCTTGTTTGACATTATGTTAAATCGTATTGTTTAAGCTTACACTACGGCATATGATTGCTTATTGTTGAATATTGTACAGTAAAATATAGCTGCTTACATCCAAATCAATTTACGTCTATGTGATATTGTCACTAGAAATCATACCACATCTTTGTATTCCTATTTAGTTTAAAACATATCATTTTAATAAAATTAAAAGCAGCATTCAAACAGAGGTGAAATTCTAAAGAAGATTACATTGTTTAAATTTTTTTCTCAGGATTTCGCAATGAACGAAAAAGTAATGGGCTTCTGAAAACTGGAGAAGAAATGGTATAATGCAACAGTCCTAGAAAAAACTAAATCAGGTAAACCATGATATACATTAAAGAGAGATTACAAAAGAACGATGAGTAATGAGTTGATTGATTGTCAGGTAGTTTTTTGTTGTTGTTGTTTAAGGCCACATTGTGCACTCTAGGCTATATCATAGATATAGGAAGATGTTGTATGTGTGCCAATGAGACAAGTCTCCATCCATGAATTTTTTTTATAATGTAAACAATTATAAGTCAAGGTATGGCCTTCAACACGGAGCTTTGGCTCATACCGAGCAGCAAGCTATAAGGTGTCAGACCACCAATTACTCCCTCAAATTTAGAACGTAAAAGTAGGCCTACTCGGGACAAAAAATAGTGCATTTGATGTCATTGTTTACTTAAACTACACAACAAATTTGCAGAAATGAAACTTTTGATGAAAGAGAAATATATTAAGACCATTTTGAGCCCAAATTTACTTGTCTATGAGTTGAAATTAAAAATTGAGGATTAATGCGCTCCATAGTATACTAATTTAAGATTTCAAGAAAACCAGGGGTTATTTTTAGTGGTACATCCATTCGGAAGGTCTCTTCTTTCTTATATGGCTTTAAAGGTATGTCGAAAATTGGAATGAAGAAAGGTGATACCTGTACGATTCAGGACATACCTGGTTTGTAAGAGGTTAAACTTAAGATAAAAAATTTAGAAATCTATGAAAATTGCAAAATTTGGTTGAACAGATAGGGACTTTTAATTGGTGGTCTGACACCTTTTATAACGGGCCCAAAAAAATTACTAGTGTAAAACAATTCAAACAGGAAAACGAAGAGCGGTCTAATTTATATAAAAATGACCGTTTGCATTTATTGGCTGAGAAAATTGGCGTATCTGGAGAGAACACAGAGCATCACATGTCCAATCAACAGAAACAATGCACATATCATTCGAAGTAAAAGACTCACTAAGGAGTCAACATTTCGATAAAGTCTAGGGAAACATCATATGAAAGGAAAGATGTATATATGTTTGATCTAATTGTATATGCATAATTTGTGTTTGGTTTTCTGTCCCTTTGATTGGATAGTCTCTATTTTACAGGTTACAAAGTCGTATTTGCAGACGACAACTTAGTAAGAGTGTTAGGTCTACAGAATCTACGACAAAAGACATCGAGATGAATTCAGCTGAAGGTGTTTTGTTTAACAAAACACTTTCATATATATATGATCTTACAAGAAACTCACAAGTCATCTGATAATGTTCTCAAAACAGGATATAATAAACAATATCAACAACAAAAGGAAGCTGTATTTCCTTGTCCTTGAACAAAAGACATTTAACATCAGTCAAATGATCCTATATATTTATACATGTATACAAGAATGAACAAGGTTATATATGTTATTTAATCTATATTGGGACATTATCATGGTATCTTAATGACAAAAAAACAAACATTCACATAATTAGCTTGTTTGGTCTGAATGTGCTTGTAATTTAATATGACAAACTGTATGTAGAATAAGAAGTAATTATCACACCATCAATGAGACAACATCAACGACGAAAATAAATAGATGAAAAAAGTATGCAAAAATCATCAACAACAGATAGATGTGCGTAGAATCGCCAAGTGTGTTACAACATTATGCACATAAAGCTGTTCAATATAGTTGCAATATTAAAATATGTAACAATGTGTCATAGAGCACTTTTTATAGTAATTAGTAAACACAATCCTAGCATATTAAAATTTATGATGATGTACTTGTGCAAGTTATTGAGTTTCATCATTAACAGAATTACTTTTATAAATTCACTAAAACATAACCACCGTTTACATACAGGATTGATATTTTCTGAACATCAACAGCTTCAGGAAAACTATTTGAAATTTGAAAATATCGATATTTGGTATAACAAATTGATTGGAATTGATTTTTAGTAGTGCGGTCGGTAGTGTCTGCTTATTACATTTTAAACAACCATAGATTTAAATTCCTTGTTTGTGTGCGTTTTGTGGTTTTTGTGGTTTCGTAAGAATATAACAATCCCTTGTGTTTTTGTGGGTTCTTGTTGCTTTGTCTTTGGTTTTCTATGTTGTGTTTTTACTATTGTTTGTCTGTTGGTCTTCTTTTTAAACCATGGCGTTGTCCGATTATTTTCGACTTATGAGTTTGAATTTTCTTCTGGTATCATTTGCCTCTCTTTTAAGGAGGTCTGTTCCTAATGATGACGATTTAAAGTAAGCTCCTCGTGTTTAAAAGCAATCTGTATTCAAAACATTCTGCCTTCTTCATACGGATAACCACAAAATATTCAAACATTTTGTCAGGAATCTGATGTTCAGTAGATGTCGTTTGTTGATGTGGTTCATAAGTGTTTCTCGTTTCTCGTTTTTGATATAGATTAGACCTTATGTTTTCCCGTTTTAATGGTTTTACGCTAGTCATTTTGGGCCTTTTATAGCTTGCTGTTAGGTAGGAGCCAAGGCTCCGTGTTGATGACCTTTTTATACCTATAAAGTTGGTTTTTTTTACAAATTGGGACCTGGATGGAGAGTTGTCTCATTGGTACACATTTGTTTCATAAGTAGTCAACTGTCTAAACACTGTCTAAATTTCACGACTTGGGATGACAGTTTTAGTACATACAATTATTTGATTTGCCGTAAATTTGAATCGTATGAGATTATGGGGAAATTTCCCCAATTTGAAGTCAACAATATCTAATATGAACATGATGAGATTATGGGGAAATTACCCCAATTTGTAGTCAACAATATCTAATATGAACATGATGAGATTATGGGGAATTTTCCCCAATTGATAGTCAACAATATTTTCTATGATTTGAACATAATGAGATTATGGGGAAATTTCCCCATTTGATGGTCAGCAATATTAAAGCTTGTATTTTCCAATTAATAATCTTATCGTGGGAATTTCGGCATTCTGATGTTTTAGGTTGTAGATGTGAATGTGGGGATATTTTCCCATTCTAATGTTATTGGTTTTATATGTGTAGTGTATGTGGGGATTTTCCCACTGGTACGTTTTTCAATTCAAGAATACTAGTTTTCTTCATTGAGTGGGGAGATTTCCTCAAATTTGATAAAATCATGTAAGCGCATTTCCATTAACTTATAGATTTGTTGACAAAAAGTGTTTATTTCAATTCACATCGTCAACCGAATTTGAAACCACCAAAAAAAGAGAATAAAATAGAAATTCTCTTTTTCAAATAGAATGCGTTAATCGTGGTTACCCTTTTATCGATAAGTGTCATGCCAAAAATGACTTACATGTCCCCGTCTTTCCACCAACAATACGGCAAGGTCCACGTTTAATGGTCGTACATTTTCGTTAAATTTTGAACTGATATAACTTGAAAAACAAACAGTATTATTTATTTACTCACATGAAACAAACCGGGGTGTGGTATTCGGTACGTAGGATAAACTGGACGATATTTATCTAAACGCACTCAAGAACATCTGTATCGTTTTAAAAGACCAAATAAATTCAAGAGTATCATTTACCAACACCTTAAGAAGCACAACCATCCTTTTAAATATTTAGCAGTTCAATCTTTAGAAGTACAGTAGTAAATAAGCAGCCTGGTGAATCGCATTCAAAGATTGTACGATCACGGAAAATAATTGAATTAAATTGGATTAAAAATTACAGACAGTTTACCCTCTCGGTCTAAATGATGATATCATGGGAATTGGTAATATACCTATAACCAATTCCGTTAACATTTTGGATTTAGTTTCTAAAACTATTCGTAAAAACCGTTCTCACGGTCGTAGAACAAATCGCAATCAGAGAAAATTTCAGGCCAATCATACCAATATTTCGGACCTAATTTCTACTTAAAAAAAAACAACGGCAGACATTATCTGTTAACAAAACTATGTTCGATACCGGTTAATAAGTTTAATAAAATGTTGGAGCATTGCAACACAATTTCATATAGCAGTCCTATGTATGAAATTGTTCAAATTACTATGGCATATTGTTATTCTAAATTATTTCCCAAAATTGATCGCCCTGAAGATCATAAAAAACATTTTATTGAAATTAAGTATGTCAATAAAGGCTTTGATTTTGTAAATATTGCCGGTATATTTAACGACCATTCTATTAAAGAACAAATTCCTTGACATTTTGACAATACTGAGCTACCTCTTATTTGTTATATTTACAAGAAATCTACCTGGACATTTGTGTTTAGTTATAGTCAATTGTGTAAAGATGTTAATATCAGTGAAAATACACCTACTTCATGTAATTGCAGTAATTCCGAATATATTTATGGACCCATTTCCCATGTTATAACAGGATATCTTAACATCGTTCAAGACCGAGAGTTAAAATCATTCCTCAGTAAAGGACCTAAATATCGTCCCCTGTCAATTATTAATTGGAATGAGTGTCGTAATATCATCCACGACTCACTCCATACTTACTGTATGAAATGGATAAAACGGGAAAAAGCTGACATAAAATCTTTGGACTCTTTTTTAATTCAGTAATGAAGATAGTTGATATACGTATTCAACATTTTAAAGAACATTTTACTATTAACAATAACCACAATAAACCTATTTCTCGTATCAAACATAAACTAAAAGAACTAGCCAAGGCATTTGTTTTTGTCCCGGCCGATAAAGCTGCTAATAATATTATTATTGTTTGACGTAAATTTTACATTGAGGTTCTGAAAAAGGAAATCACCAATTCACCAACATTCCAACTGACTCCATTTTCAGAAAATGAAATCTGTAACAAACATAAACTTTTAGCCACCGCTTTACAAGCAGATCCAAATACAATGCAAGTCCCAACTATGTATTGGCTTCCGAAGATACACAAAACCCCTTACAAATATAGATTTATTTCGTCTTCAATCCATTGTTCAACTACTAAATTGTCTATTCTTTTTACCAGCACAATTGGTACAATTAAAAACCTTATAATAAATTGTTCAAATAAGGCCTTCGAAAATAGTGGAATAAATTACTTTTGGAGTGTCAAGAACTCGTTGGAAGTACTTGGTAAATTGCATGCTTATATTGGTGATTTTGAATCTGTTCAAAGTTTTGATTTTTCTACCCTGTAGACCACATTGCCTCACATTCTCATTAAGAAAAATTTCACACACCTATTTAAATGGGCATTCAAAAAATCAGAATGTGAATATATATGTTCAAACTCTTTAAGGTCATTTCTTAGTAGCAATAAACAAAAAAACTATGTTAATTGGACATGCTTTGATACTATATATGCCCTTGAATTTTTACTAGATAACAATTTTGTTCGCTTTGGGGATTCCGTATATCGTCAGATTATCGGAATTCCAATGGGGACTTACTGTGCACCTCTTATTGCAGGCCTCTTTTTGTATTGTTATGAGTTACAATTTATGACAAAAATAAGCAAAGACCCATCAAAACAACATCTGATAAACAAATTTAATAATACTTTTAGATATTTGGATGATATTTTGGCTCTCAATAATGACGACTTCAGTATTTATATAAATGAAATTTATCCAGCTGAACTTACTTTAAATAAAGCTAATACTAACAATGATCACTGCTCTTTCCTCGATCTTGATATCTATATCACTAACGGAAAATTGAATACTAAAATTTATGATAAAAGGGATGAGTTTTCATTTCCTATCGTTAATTATCCGTTTTTAGATGGTGACGTTCCCTTGTCACCATCTTACGGTGTTTATATATCTCAACTTGTGCGATTCGCTCGTGTATGTAACAATGTTTTAGATTTTAACGAGATAAATTTATGTATTACTGAAAAATTATTACACCAGGGTTTTCGATATCACAAACTAGTCAAAACATTTACTAAATTTTATCATCGGTATAAAGACATCATTCGTAAATATAGCTCAACATGCAGACTTTTTATACGTTCAGGTATTTCACATCCAATTTTTTATGGAAATATTCTTTATAAAGAACACAGGTGTCAGTATTCACCTCAGAAACTTACAAAACCTTTGAATAGACTTATTAAGAAGGGATATAATTACGATACTGTTGTCAAGTCATTAAAGATTGCATATGTTGGCGTTCATATTGAGTCACTGATAAGGTCTTTGCGTCGGAACTAAACACATTTATTCTAAAAACAGTTGTTGGCATGACACGGGTTATGTTCTTCTCATATATGTTATGATGGTAAGATACTAAACCCCTAACGGGAAGGATTGTGCCTGATGTTCATATAATGAAATCATAATCTTTCAGTCAGTTAAATTGAAGTCTGAAGCTGGCATGTCAGTTAACTGCTAGTAGTCTGTTGTTATTTATGTATTATTGTCATTTTGTTTATTTTCTTTGGTTACATCTTCTGACATCAGACTCAGACTTCTCTTGAACTGAATTTTAATGTGCGTATTGTTATGTGTTTACTTTTCTACATCAGTTAGCGGTATAGGGGAGGTTTGAGATCTCACAAACATGTTTAACCCCGCCGCATTTTTGCGCCTGTCCCAAGTCAGGAGCCTCTTGCCTTTGTTAGTCTTGTATCATTTTAATTTTAGTTTCTTGTGTTCAATTTGGAAATAAGTATGGCGTTCATTATCACTGAACTAGTATATATTTGTTTAGGGGCCAGCTGAAGGACGCCTCCGGGTGCGGGAATTTCTCGCTACATTGAAGACCTGTTGGTGACCTTCTGCTGTTTTTTATTTGGTCTGGTGGTTGTCTCTTTGACACATTCCCCATTCCCATTTTCAATTTTAGCTATAGGAAGATGTAGTGTTAGTGCCAATGCGAGAACTCTCCAAAAACGTCTTTAATATTATGCAATCTTTAAAAATCTGAAACATGGGTATGAAATTAAAGATTATTTTGAAATATTCATATGTTGATATATTTCATTGTTTATATAACAGGTCATTTACAGTACATACCCCATATGGCACAATTTTTATACTAAATGTGACATTATCAATTTTAATATAGCATGGAGTTACCGCTTTGAGTTCCCAAGAATGAAAAGGACATGAAGGACGTCGGATTTTTTTTATGTTTATTTTTAAAATGATTACAAAATAAGCCAACTCTGTAAAAGAGGGACGAAAGATACCAAAGGGACAGTCAAACTCGTAAATCTAAAACAAACTGACAACGCCATGGCTAAAAATGAAAAAGACAAACAGAAAAACAATAGTACACATGACACAACATAGAAAACTAAAGAATAAACACCACGAACCCCACCAAAAACTAGGGGTGATCTCTAAAAAAAAAACCCAAATGTGTATGTTTTATGGCGGTAAATAATTGTATTCATTTAGATTTTGACCCAAGTAAGCTTAAATCTTTGTATAAAATTTCTCAAATTTCTTATTTTTGATAAAAGTTACTTTTCCTTTTATATTTGCATATCTTAGAGTCAAATACTGTTGGAATACTGTCGTAATAGTACCCACATATGTCCAGATAATGAGTCACGAGATTGCAAATGCAGTGGTAAGTAAACTATGTAAACACCAATCAAGCACATAGTTTGAAATCATTACGCTTAAATGTAAAGTAGCTTTTTTTTTAAAATAAGAAATTTGAGAAATTTTATATAAATTTTATAAGTTATTACATATTTTTGTATGATTGCAAGTAGCTACAACAAAACAAATAAATATTTATGTGCACTTTTTATTAACAAAAAACATCCCCACTCACGATACATTCATTGTCATGATTCCACTAGACGTCCCAACTCAGGATACATTCAGCGTCATAATCCCACTAGACGTCCTCACTCACAATACATACAGCGTCATAATCCCACTAGACATCCTCACTCACAATACATACAGCGTCATAATCCCACTAGACGTCCTCACTCACAATACATACAGCGTCATAATCCAACTAGACGTCCTCACTCACAAAAAATACAGCGTCATACTGTGCATTCATTATTAGTCGTTGTATACCGATTTTCGTGGATTTCGTGAATACAGGTTATCCACGAATTTAAATGTTCAACGAAATATTTTTTTTTAATCTGGTCGTATGCAAAACCACGAAATAACGTATCCACGAAAAGGAACGTTTTCTGCAATCCACGAAAATTGGCACCAACGAAAATAAATTAACCAACAGTAATCCATTAGACTACTGTATGATATCCATTGCCACTGACATGACTGATATCACCTTATTTTAAAAGTAGCTTTAGTCATTTGCCTCATTATATCATATCGATTCCTTCATATGTAACGATATAAGACACAATCAAAATATAATTACAATACAGTTGTATTCAAAAGACTTTAGTGTATGAGTGTAACATATTTATACAGATTTTAAATTATGATACCCAAAAGTGCATATAATATGAATCACCCTTCCTGATGAACAAATGGATCCTCAATCTTCTGCCACAAATACATATTTATTCAAAATTACCACCACAATCAACAGGCACTTGTTTCTATCCATGGGAAGACATACAATCAACATATAATGGGTCTTGCAATTGATAGAAACTAGTGCAGGTGTCACAAGCACACAAAGCGGTACACCGGAGATCCGATTTTCCTCATTTACGCTGACCGCTGCATCCTTTCCCACATCCATAATGTACAAGCTCCTCACCAGATGATGAGCCATCGGAAAAAGTGTTGTAAAAGGGTTCCAAAGGATTCTCGTTGTCCCTTTGTCATCCATTGGGGCTTGGACTGGATAGCATAGGAGCCCTTTCCAAGCTCGACCCCTTTACACTAGACTTAGTATATTGCATTTTGCATCACCAACGAGATGATTTCAGCGAATTGTAAACTTTCCATTTCTATGAAGCAACATTCCAGCAGCACATGCATACGAAGTATATATCTCCAAATTGAGACGATATTTCCGCACTTGTATTTCCCATCATGATTTCCTACGTCATAACTACAATCACCTTCCCTTTTCACGAATGTAACTTACCGAATCATACTATTTCCTGGGTTTGTATAAACAGGGGCAACACGACGGGTTCCAAATGTAGAGCAGAATCTGCTTAACTTTCGGGAACATCTGAGATCATCCCGAGTTTTTTTGTGGTGTTCATGTTGCCCATTATTTAGTGTTCTATGTTATATCTACACTAGAATCATGATGCATGTGTCTGATGCAAATGAGTAATGATTCGAACAGTCGATACTCATGTTGCTGTCATTGCTGCTTCGCTATTCCGTGAAATAGGACGAACGTTAGCTTGTGTTTGAGAAAAGCTTTAGATTTATGATTTTCCATAACCTTTCAAATGCACCTCGCACAGAGCGATTTCACGCATACTTGATAAGGAAAAAAGACTGCGTGGGTGATATGGATGTCGTTTGAAGATGTGACTTTAAAATTTAGAAAGATGATTGATCAGACAAAATCACCAGATATTGATTTTGATAATGATTACCATGACGGGTGTGAATGAGTAACATGCTTGGAATTGGTTCCTTTGCTAAATTGTCCAGACGCTAATGAATGTCGAAAAGACAAATATGATCCATGGGAGCCATTTTGGACAACTCTTTGTGAGGCTTTTTCATCTTGTGAGGAGATTGTACATTATAAATGTAAGAAGAGATGACATGGTCTTTGTAAATGTGGCATATCAGATCTACAGTGCACTGCTTCATGTACTCGTGGTGGTGATTGTAAATAAACATGTATTTGCAGTCATAAAGTAGTAATTATAAAGATTTTTGAGTACTTTAGTGACTTTATTTTATTAATGAATCAATTTAAAACTCTACAGGTTGAAGGCATATGTTCTATATAATGTATCCATGAGGAGATCCAACGAAAACTTTCTGCGCAATATACTGATAGTAGTAATACCTTAATACACATTTCAAATACCTTCCTAAAAAATACGTTTGTTTAAGTTCAATAGATATAGGAAGATGTGGTGTGAGTGCCAATGAGACAACTCTCCATCTAAATAACAATTTAAAAATTAAACCATTATAGGTTAAAGTACGGCCTTCAACACGGAGCCTTGGCTCACACCGAACAACAAGCTATAAAGGGCCCCAAAATTACTAGTGTAAAACCATTCAAACGGGAAATCCAACGGTCTAATCTATATAAACAAAACGAGAAACGAGAAACACGAATATATTACATAAACAAACGACAACTACTGTACATCAGATTCCTGACTTAGGACAGGTGCAAACATTTGCAGCGGGATTAAACGTTTTAATGGGCCCAAACCTTCTCCCTTTTTCTGAAACAATAGCATAACATCACAACATATAAAAACATACGATAAAATATCAATTGGCAGACTTAACTCAATCAAAAAACAATGTTCGCCATGTTGCCATGTTGGATTAAACCGGAGGTGGGGGGTTTAAAGTCATATAATCTATAAAATATATCCAAAAGTAGCACATAATAAAGGTTTGTTCTGAATATTATGATAGTTGCATGGTAATACAACTTTTCAAATAATTCAGCCTTCGATATTGAGCTGAATTTAGTATAATGTAGCCGTACTATCTTGTTTATTATTGAAGTAATATATATCATTTAAAATCCAATTTATATCTGATTTTTTTTCAGAGGCGCCTTTGATCCAGAATTCAGCCAATCATATGTATGCAACAAATAAAACAAACCTACTCATCCCGTGTAACGTTACCGGATATCCACTGCCTTATGTCACGTGGACAGTAAACGGAAGTAGAATATCGAACAATGATAGATTTCTAGTCAGAGAAGATGGACTTTTGATACAACGTGTAACATATACTGATCATGGGAGTTATACATGTACTGCACGTAATATTGTAGGAATAAATAGAAAAACGGCGACTTTCGACATTATACAATCAATTTAAACATATCTATTTCAGATATATGTTCAGTTGTATATTTGTTTGTTTATGTATGTATGTAGGAACGTTGAAAAAACAAACTTGATATTGATATACTTTTCTTTTAAACAATTCAATATCTTTAAACAAAACAACCATTAAACATGTAAAACCACAAACAAAATTGAGGTACATTTAAATGAAGACCATGGAAAGTCCATAAAAAATATATCACCGAATCCTAAAATATATAAATCAACTGTTATACAATTATCATATTCCTGACTTTGACAAGCATTATTCGAAGAAAAATCGCGCGTACATAAGTCCGTGTTCTGATTAATGTGTCATAGACATTGCATATTTGCAAGAGGGACAAAAGATACTAGAAGGACAGTTATAAATTAAAAATAAACTGAAAACGCCATGGCTAAAAATGAAAAAGACAAACAGACAAACAATTGTACACATGACACAACATACAAAAACTAAAGAATAAACAACATTAACCCCACCAAACACTAGAGGTGATCTCAGGTGCTGCGGAGGGGTAAGCAGATCCTGCTCCACATGTGGCACCCATCGTGCTGTTTATGAGATAACAAACCCGATAAGTAGTCTAATTTAGTATGTCACGTCCATGTAAGGGAAGGGGATTGTAGTTACGACGTAGGGAATATATCCGATATCATTTGGGAAATGATCAACCAACTCTTAATGGCGTCCGTAAAATTAATGAAGAGATGATTCCAACTTCACCATTTGGAACTCTTCATTTAATAGCTTCCTTGTGAGCAATAAACTCATCATAAATACCAGGACTAAATTTCGTGTATTCGCCAAACGCGCTATTCGTCTACAAAAGACTTATCAGTGACGCTCGAATCCAAAGATTTAAAAACGCCAAATAAGGTACGAAGTTGAAGAGCATTGAGGACCGAAGCAACAACCCTCTTTCAAGAAAATTATTATAGGAAATTCAAGCACATGAATATCGTATCAATTGGGAGAAATAAACACAGTATGCTTGTGCTGCTTGAATGTTGCTATTACTTAGAAATTTCACAATTGAAAAGCTGAACTCATCTCTTTTGTCGTAAAGTTTTTTTTTCAATCGACCCTCATAGGCGAGTGACATTTTCAGAAAAGATGCTTAGTTAATAACTTTAATGCACCCACTTAACACACAGCTGATTTTATATGTTATAGTATAAATCTGAACTTCCTTTTTTGGTCGGTCGTAAAAAAATCGTACAGTGCAATTTTTGTAAAAATTGAATAAAAATCGAGAAATCATTCCAAATTGAAAAATGACCAACAGTGCTGAAGCGTAAAAAAATTACATGCTTTATTTTAGCTTTATTTTCTGTTGTCACAATGCAAAAATTATGTACGTTTAACATGTCAATGTATAAAAAAATACTTTTAATGATATATAATATAGCTGTGTGTTAGAAAGGTGCATTAACAATATTGTTTAGGTCTGATTATCACTCGCCTATCATTGTCAATTTCTAGATGTAGTCAAGATATGAGGCCGACGTAACTGTATCTGTTTTATCCTTTATATCTAGTTCATTGGGATAGATGCATTCCACATAGTTTACATATTTTATTTTATTTAGTGAAAGAACATCATCAATATAGCGGAAAGTATAGTTAAAGGATATTGCTAACTTCTTATCTTTCTTCCAAAAAAGTTCCTGTTTAAGTCAGCCTCATAATAATACAGAAACAAGTCGGCAAAAAGAGAGTAATAATTCGTTTCCATTGGAATGCCGATAGTTTGTTGAAAACACTTCCTCCGAACGTAAAAAAATATGTTGTCAAACAAGAATTCAAGAAATCAAGCATCATGATAATGTCAGTTTCAGATTGCAATTGATTGATAAAATTAATAAAGTATGGTCATAAAGTCGACATCTCAATTTTTCCTGAACATTCATAAATGCTTGACGACTAATAGCCACTATTTCTTACGCTTTTACAAGACTGGAGACATAATGACAAACACACTAACACTAGTACACAAAACACAACATAGAGACACAAAAGCTTGAGTTCGAGAACATCATCTATATATTTTTCTTCATAAGAAGTTCCTGTATGAAGTCAGCCGCATATGAATAAAGAAACAAGTAAAAAAAAATGGTGCAACGTTTTGCACAATAAGTGAATAAGTACCAAACGGGAAAGCAACCTGAGAGTTTAATTAATTAAAGAAGTTACAGAAGAGAAAAGGAAGCGTTTTTTTTCATTATCCGTCATCAATAACGTTCAAACATAAACATTTAAAAGCTAGAGATGTATGAACACAAATCCACGCTATAAGAATTATATGACCAAGAAGTGTTAAAAGAACAGCAAAACATGTTCTTTATTTTTAGAATCAGTTCAATCGAGAAACAGCTTAAAATATGTTTCATATCAGTTGGCATGTGTATCAAAAGACCCACATATAATCCTTTTTAAAAGAGGGACACGAAAGATACCAGAGGGACAGCCAAACTCATAAATCGAAAATAAACTGACAACGCTATGGCAAAAAAAAAAATGAAAATGACAAACATACAAAAAATAGTACACATGACACAACATAGAAAACTACAGAATAAACAACACGAACCCCACCAAAAACTAAGGGTCATCGCAGGTGCTCTGGGCGAGTAAGCAGATCCTGCTCCACACGTGGAATCAAGAATCAAGACGAACTTTTTAAACATATCAGATCACGACAACTACACAATTATTGTTCATCGTAACAGTCATACTTGATCGATACCTCTGCTTGTTAACTATTAATTTGGGCATTATCAGCTTGGGTATTGACTTGATATATAATAGACCTTTAAGCAGCTGTCTGTTTATACAATTATAAAGAAACCAATATCATTTAGTTTTTTTTTGCTTACTGATATGATATCAATAACGAATTCAATAAATCTTCGTTATTTACGAACAAATATAGTATTCAAGGTGTTTATTCATTGTGTTCTAGTGTTAAATGAGGATGGTTCAGATATAAAAAAAAGAGTTAAAACCAGTAGTGGTAACCCTGCCATGTATATTGTAATATGCTTGTTCAAAGTCTGAAACTTTATAACTTATTGTTGTATTTAATAGCTTTAAGAGCACTATTTTGAGAATAAAGTGCGGAAGCAGAAGTTGTTTTTTGTCGCATGTACTTTTAAAAATATTGATAACAATCAGTACCTCTAAAACCTTATTGAATTAGACGTTATTTTAAGTGCTTTTTGGTTCTCGATTATTGTCTGATTGATATTTAACTACAACATACGTGAGCCATTTGCACATTGCATTTCTATGCCTGGTGGATGTTTATTGTTGAATTATCATCTATAATTCTCATGTAATTTTTGTTCTTTGTGCTATTAAAGTCTCAGTTAGTAACGAAGCCATGCATGTCCGTGGTGCATGTTTACCCCGTTTGGGCAGAATCTCAGTTATATTTAGATTATTATATTATGTCTAAATCTGTTTTGTGTGCTCATGCATTAAAGTCAATATTTACGATACGATCGATCGATTGATCAATTAAGGCTGAATTATTTTAATTGATGGACCTTCAAATATCAAATTTCTTTTTATCTACTTCTCATAAACGTTATTTTAAGCCATGACATTTAATTCCGGACGATTATTTATAGACGACCGATAAACCTGTCAAACAAGTTTCCAAAAATAGATTGTTTTAACAGAATAACTAGATGACATCATCTAACGAATATACCCGTATGTAAAAATGTCTCGACTTGTTGTCAGTCAGGAAAATAAATATGAAACGAAAGTAAAAGTTCTTTATAAACAAGTCGACGTTTTCAACAAGTGAAGGTAAGTTTGATTTGTGATATTAAATATAAGTACATATAATACATTATGCAGACATTAATTTGAGACATAATCTACCTTATATTTGTGTCATACAATTATTTGACCTTTATGAAAAGAATCAAATATACTCATAAACACTGCGTAACATATGAGCCAAACATCGGATGCAAATTTGTATAATAACATAAACGGTACCAATTTTCCTGCACAAGATACGCAGTTCGACAATACATGTCTCTTCAGTGATGCTCGTGGCCAAATATTTGAAAGTGCATTAACAATACTTTAACCTTTGATTCCCCCTTTTAAAGATCTATATACGTCATTAATCGTAAGAGTGTACTTCCTGTTCTTCATATTCTTATCTTTGTTATAAAAAACCCGAGTCTTTTCAATAGGAGACTACACTCAATAATAGTTTTTCAATAACTTTTCAAGTTATTATTTCACTTTAGTATTACCAAATGTATATTAAAAAATGACAGGTAAAAACCAAAAGTCCATTCTTTTTTTCATATATCATATTTATTCCTTTAAAGTATTCTAATTTTAGAAAGTAGTCTGACAGGTTTTTCAGTCTTGGTCGTATCGTATAATATTAAATGTCTAATAATAACTTTAAAAGATAATAAAGAACGATAAAATCCGTATTTCAAGGTCCATGTAACAAAGGAGTAAACTTTGAAATGATCGAGTCACGTGTCGTATATTATTTCGTTTAAACTTATGACCTCCTTTTTTTTCCTTATTGCAACTACCTGAAGTAATGTATTAGCTTAAAATGCAGGGTATTTACTTTTGGATCATGTTCACCGAGGTATACGCTCAAGGTATATACACAGTGAACGTGTATGCAGCGATTTGAAAATCATCTTTCCTTAATAGACTACTACTTTTGCATTGCATGCTCGGTTTTTATATAAAAAGAATCATACAGTAGAATTTTACCGAGACCATTGTAGAACAGAAGAAATAAGAAATATGTCTTTATAAGAAAAATAACGATTCGGATTGACAATGTGAATCAACAAGTTGCCGTATGTGTTGATAGAGTCATAATATATTCATTTATCTAATTTGTTTATGTAGTATGATCATAACAAATGAGTTGCATACCTTTCTCGTTGAAGAGTTGACACTTGAAAGGAAACACGGATTTATATAATCTTGGGAAGGTTCTGGACCTTAATTCATTAGTTTGGTGAGTTGAAAGGACTTTAAGAAAGAGAATGAACATGTTTCTATAAGATGTGCGAGTTTAAAAACAAGAGTGGAAACAATTCATAGAAAGTGGGGTGACTTGGTATGCTTCCTTATCGTAGATTAAGCATGTTTAAGGGCTCCATGTCATAGGTGAAACAGTAAAAGTAGACAAAATTCAGCACCGACATATAAGATCGGATTACTTCGCTTTCAGTATGAACTTCTGCGTCTACATTAATCGACTTAATCGTACAAACTTATTCAGAAAAGATGGGCGAATGATAACAAAGGGACAGTCAAACTCAAAGATTGAAAATTACCTAACAACGCCATTGTTAAAATATAAAAAGACAAACAGACAAATAAAAGTACACAAGACACAACTGAGAAACCTTAAAACTAAGCAACACAAACCCTACTATATCCTGGGGGTGATCTTAGGTACTCCGAAATAGTAAGCAAATCCAGCTACACATGTGGTATTCGTCCGTCGTATTACTTGGAAGGGTATTGTACTTACGACATATGGAACATATGTGATATCATCTGTGAAACGGTTACTCTATTACCATAAAGAAAGAAAAGAGGGACAAAAGATACCAAAGGGACAGTCAAACTCGTAAATCTAAAACAAACTGATAACGCCATGGCAAAAAATGAAAAAGACAAACAGAAAAACAATAGTACACATGACACAACATAGAAAACTAAAGAATAAACAACACAAACCCCACCAAAAACTAGGGGTGATCTCATGTACTCCGGAAAGGTAAGCATATCCTGCTCCACATGCGGCACCCGTCGTGTTGCTTATGTGATTACAAATCCGGTTAATATTCTAATGCGGTAGGTCAAATTCATGAAAGGGATAGGGATTGTAGTTACGACGTAAGGAACATATCCGATATAATTTGTGAAACGGTTATTCCATAACGGTAAACCAACTCGTGATGGCGTCCGTAAAATTTACGAAGGGATGATTTCAACTTCACCATTTGGAACTCTTGGTTTCAATAGCTTCCTTGTGAGCAGTAACCCTCTATGAAGAAAATCATGATAGGAAATGCAAGCACGGGAATATCGTATCAATTGGGAGATATATACCCCGTATGTAGGTGCTGCTGGAATGTTGCTACTTAGAAATGGAAAATTCACAATCGGAAAGCTGAAATCATCTTTTTTGTCGTAAAGTTATGTCTTCAACCGACCCTCATTGTCAATTTCTAGATGTAAGTCAAGATATGAAGCCGACTTAACTGTATTTGTAGTATCCTTTATCTCCAATTCGATGGGATAGATGCGATTCACATAGTCACCAAATTTTGAATTGTTTAGTGAAAGAACGTCATCTATATAGCGGAAAGTAGAGTTAAAGGATATTGCTAACTTCTTATCTTTCTTCCTAAGAAGTTCCTGCATGAAGTCAGCCTCATAATACTAAAGAAACAAGTCAGCAAGTAGAGGTGCACAGTTTGTTACCATTGGGATGCCGACAGTCTGTTGAAAAACACGTCCTCCGAACGTAACAAATATGTAGTCAATCAAGAAATCAAGCATCTTGATAATATCGGTTTCAGAGAATTATTTGTTTGAATCAGAATGATTCTTTACAAAGTAGGATTTATCCCTCCCTAAGACAAGATACTTCTATCTACGTTGGCCATTCTTTTTTTATGAAGCAAAGTAATACCAACTCTTTTAATTTGTCTTTAAGTTTGGAATGTGGAATACTTGTGTAAAGAGTAGAAAAGTCAAAATGTTTTAATACTGGTACAAGATGAAAGAGAGTTAGATTGTTTGTACTCCAAAAGATCTTTGGAATTTTTAAGTATCCACATCTGATTCACGCCACTTCTAGAATAGGCAGTTTCACAATAACTTTGAAGCCCGTCTTTGATTGCTGATAAAATAGATGTTAATAATTTAGAAAGGGGTTTCGAGGAGCACTTGGAAGACCCAGCAATATACATAACCGTCAACCGAATAAACCTCAACCAACTCCTGATGGCGTTCGTAAAATTTTCGAATTTCGAAGGGATGATTTCAATTTCACTATTTATTACTATTGGTTTGATAGCTTCCTTGTGAGCAGCAACCCTCTATCAAGAAATTCATGATAGAAACTACAAGCCAAGGAATATCTATTGAATCAATTGGGATACATATAATCCGTATGCAGGCGATGTTGCGACGTTGCTACATATAAATGGAAAGTTTACAATAGGGAAGCTGAAATCATTTCTTTTGTCGTAAAATTTGTTTTCAACCGACACTCATTGTCATTTTCTAGATATAAGTCAAGATATGAGACAGAGTCAGCTGTATCTGTAGTATTGTTTAACGCTATTTCGAAGTGATATATTTGGTCTACATAGTCACCATTTGATGTATTGTTTAGTGAGAGAACATCATGTATATAACGGAACGTAAAGCTAATGGACGTTGCTTACTTCTTATCTTTCTTCCTTAGAAGTTCCTGTATGGAGTCAGCCTCAGAATAATAAAGAATCAAAGTAGGATGTTTCTCTTCTCACTACAAGATATTCGTATCTACGTTCGAGATTTAAAAAAATACAATACAAACTCTTTCAATTTTTATTTTAGTTTGGAATGGGTAATACTTGTGTAAAGTGTAGACAAGTTAATTGTTTTAATACTTTGGCAGTTTAAGCGTCTTAAATTTTATGAAGTTTAGAAAAGATCTTTGATTTTTTTAGTGCCAATATCTGATGCACGTCAACTTTAGAATAAGCAGTTTCACAAAGAATTTAAAGCCCTGCATTGATTGCAGATAAAATAGATGTTTAGAATTTAGAAAGAGGTTTTGTGGAGCATCTGGAAGGCCCATCACTATACTGTTGTTTGTAAGGACACTAAAATAAGTTAGATATCCAATACAGTTATGGAAGATCCAGTTCTTCAGTTTTGATATAAACTCAAAAGGATCATTGAACAGACCTATGATGATCCAGGATTTCCTCTTCGGTAAGTTTCGTATGGGAATATATTGAGTTTCCAAGTGAAAAAGTCAATACCTAATTCATGTAACAAGCAATCTATGTAGTGAGATATACATACAAAAACAATGTTGTTTGGGGCTTTATCTGCGATTACAACAACTTATTTTTCATGGAGAAACTTTCGTTTTTTATTTCCATGTTGAAATATACATTCATGTAACCGGAAGTACGTGATTTATTTGAAAATTTTAATAAAACAATTCTCAGATTGGTTGTTTTCTCTTATCGTCAATTCCTTAATTACTATCCCTTCCAATTGATGTGACGGGAGTGTAGGCAAACGGGTATCTAGAGTACTCAATTTAAAAACACGTTATATTTTTAATCAATGTTTTTTTCTAGCTTTCTCTGCATCACATAAATTATTTGTCGAGATGTAAATGTGTCAGACAAAAATAACATTGTAAGTCGTATTAAGTTGTTTTTGAATTGCAAAATTAATGTGCTTTTCACTTCTCTTCCGTTGGTTAAAATAAAGCACCTACCTATACAAATTTATAAGAACAGTAGATTTACACACACTCTTTAAGTGGTTATCTAAATCGGTTTTACCCTATGTGATTTTCATTTTTGGAAATAATGGCAACAATGCGGTCACAATAGTTTGTAAGTCAGAAGCTGCTGTCATATTTTTGAACTTGGTTTACTATTTTTTATGTGTTGAGTATCGTGGTTGTTAAATTGTAGACAATGATAACACAATCTATAGATTATTGAACTTTTTTTTCTAAAATAATTAAACATCTTTCATTTTTCAGGAATACATGACCCATTAAGTAATATTAAATCTGATGATATAGGTTTCTCTTGGCCATTAGCCAAGTCTCTGAAACCATGGCACCTCTTTCTGGTGAAGAAGAAAATTATGTCCGCCTAGCATTGTTCTTGAAAGGAGTGACACCTAGAGCAGTCCGTACTTATTTTGACAGAGAATTTCCACCTACGTATCTACCATCAACACTGAATAAAAACTACAACACTCTTTGGGACTTGAAATTAAAAAGAATCATTAATCAGGCTCAATGGAATCTTTTGATTCCAAGAAATGGTACGTCTTAATGTTACTGTAGACATTTGAATTTAGATTTCATAAACATGAGATTCAAAATTTGTGTTGTTCTTGTTAGGACTAGAATAAATACATTTCTGAATAATCAAGTTAAAGATTGACTAATTCGTTCATTACAAATTACTTTTTACAAACGGAATGTTATGATTAATCATGATCACTCAGCTATCGCCTAGATATAAAGGAAACATTTTGTTTAGATGTTTCAATCATATAAATTAGACATACTACCGTCAGGTGTTTTACTTAAAGTAACTTTTCAATTCGTTTGTGGTACCGTCCTCATGTCTTTCTCTGAGGGACTGTTGAGCCCCTGATCATGATACTTAGGAGTAATTTGAAAATCAGTGCCAATCGAATACTGGTAACACACATTATGCCTATTGGAACTATTGTTTTCATGTCATAGTTTGTACAATCATTTTGTCTATTTTGACAAATTGTTGTTTTATTGGCAAAACGGTTAAAATTATTTTTTTTTGTCCTCTTACCATGCCTTACTGCTGGAACTGTATCATTTTGTATCATGACATTTCAAGAAAGGAACACATAGAATTTGTATTTGTATTTTACCTTAGCGGGAAATGACGCATGTAAAAGCCCCAAACCTTTGATTTGACAAGCAGATGACATACTTGCACGTTTAAAATAGCCGGCAAAAGTGTTTGTCATCTTGATTTAAACAGCCCTTACCTTAAATGAATGTAGCTTTTAATACACAATTTTATAAGTTAGCTTTCAATACACATTTTTTGTATCTTTTAAAATAACATAATATCTGTCGATTTTTAATACTACATATTGTAATATTCATAACTAATTTTACTCTGACATAACGACTATAAATCATATATTTTTTTCTTGATTTCACAGGGATTCCGGATTCAAAAACATTCGATGTAACGTTGATGATCTGTTTAATCAGAAACTTGACCTCTATCAATCCACCAGTCAATGGATTTGACAGTCTATCACTACCAGGGGAAACAACTCCAGGATCTGATTTAGCAGAATAAAATATTATAGGAATAAACTAGCTCATCATGATAGTAATACAATAGACACTGCCTATTTCCATACAGCATGGACAGATATATCAAATGTAAGTTGTAATGCTACAATGATCAAAACTGACAAGGTAGATTTGATTTTCCTACTTTAGATTTTCAGGAGACAATCAATTTTTGAGTGTTTAGCTCTTACCAGTCAATTTCTAGAACAATCTACTTCTTTTTAACTCATACTTAAAAAACAAAACAAAAACGTTAAATCAAATGTGACGTACTTAAAATCAATTAGTAGATTAAGGTCTATCCCTGTCCTGAAGTTGCTGTAATTTTGCTATAGTCGAGTTAATTTACAGAAAAAAAATGCCTATACCAAGTCAGGAATATGACAGTTCCTGTCCATTCGTTTTTTATGCGTTTTGTTATTTGATTTTGCCATGTGATGATGGATTTTCCGAATTGATTTTCCTCTAAGTTCAGTATTTTTGTGATTTTACTTTTAACATGTTCAATTAATAAGTGTTTTGCTAATCAAAATAAATGAAGGTAGCGGTAGTTTTAAAAAAAAATTACATTGTCATATCCATGCAAGCTTTTAGTAGCCATATAATCAGGTTCAAGTATTTTTTTTTGTTAAAATGTCCTGTACAAAGTTAGGTATATTGGCGTTTGTTTTTGTTGAACTTTAGTGTTTTTGTTGTTCCTTTGATTTTCTCTTATATTTGATGTGTTTCCTCCGGTTTTTGTTGTTACCGATTTGTTTAATCTATATCGATTTATTACTTTTTTACATCGATAAAGTACTGATGTGTTTCTTAAATATTAACACTATTCTTGGAAATTCCAATTTCTATTTTGGAAATTCCAACTTTTATCTTGGAAATATGAACTTTTATTTTTGAAAAATTCATTTTAATCTTAGAAATATCGGATATCAAATTAAATGCTGTTGGAAATTTCAATTAGATTTTGGAAATGGTAACTTTAGTCTTGGAATTTTCAACTTTAATCTTAAAATTATCAGGAATAAACATGCAAATTATAACTTGAATGATAATTTCAACTAACATCAAATGTAAAACAGGGCCAAACAATATTCTTAAATGACGATTAGGATGGAACTAAAGATGTTGCGAAATAATTAGTAACGCAATTGATATCAGCACTTTTACTTCCACTTTAACTCTTCATATTCAAAGTGGATTAAAGGCTGCATGAAAGCTAAAAGATTGAAGGCTGAAATTATGCATTTGTCATAAAATTACTATAACGTGTGATATTTCAATGAAGTTGCATGAGATTTCAATAAACTTGCTCTTGCTAACCTTCAGCTAATTATCAAAGTCTTTGCTAACCGTAACTTACAATTCCGTTGTTCGACGTTTGACGTAACAGCTGAACAGTTTACAATTCCGTAGATAATTTAATCCAGAAGGCTATAGCGGATAAATGTCTAGAACGGATGACATTGTTTAATTGATGAGATTGATTATTATTGTTGTTAAAGTCTATGAAAGTACCTTAAGAAATTAATGTTATTCTATATTAATGTGTTGACAAAGGAACATGAAGCTTAATGTTAAAAAAACACATTCTGTATGAACTAAATTGTTAAACTTTAAAACAAATAATGTATACACATGATTGTTCGTAATTTAATATAAGGAAAAGAGCATACATCACGCAGAGGTATAGCATTCATCGATTGGCATATTGCATTAAAACACCATAAACAACGGTTAAAACAGATGAACACTTTGTGGTGTAACTCAGTTCTCTTACTTTACATTTTGCTTTATCTTGTATGTTAAACACAATGTTATTGCCCTGTTAGATGTGATGCGACTATTATACAAGTGAAAGGTTCAATCATGTTAAATCCACCATTTTAATTTCTACAGTAGAAAATTTCTAAATCAAGTTTGGAATGTGACAGTTGTTATTCATTTGTTTGATGTACTTGGGCTTTTGATTTTGCCATTTAATTAGTGACTTTCTGTTTTCAATTTTCCTCTGAGTTCAGTTTTATTGTGATTCACTTTTTACACAATGCAATTTCCTCAGACTTTTTTTGTGATTTCATTTTTTACCCGAAGCAGACGCCTAGCAGTTTTGATTAACAAGCAAGACTTAATTAGATGTATGTGAAATGGTTATCGAGATAAACGTTCGTAGGTATGATAGAACAATAAATGTTTATTGATAAATAGTTCATAATATCATACATTGATGTATTCCATAAATGATTTCATTTCCAGGCTGTAGGTCGATTGGTAGATCAAACCATGTTCCAAGAGTGTCAAGAGTTAAAGCTGAAAATCTTAGACCAGTCTAATCAGGAAATTATATTGGAAGTCAAACAATCACTTGAAGAGATGAAAGAACTAAAACTAACAACATACAATTTGAGGAAGAAACAGTCAAAAGTAACAGAAAATCTCAGAAAATTACAATCTTTGCACGGTACATTAAAGACTTCCCACAGTATATTAAAGTCTTCCAACAGTACATTAAAGAATTCCGTCAGGTTTTTACGGGCTGAACAAGTACTAATCAGAAAAGGTTTTAAAAACCCAATACCACTAAACATCAGAGGTATATAATGATTATTGATACAGTTGATATAGAACATTTTTTTCCCTATTTCTCTTATAGTTTTGATTGCTTTATCCTGTATTGATCATTTGAAAACATTTTCTTAATCTATCTTTTTTTTAGTGTCATATTAAACATTGTCATAAAAGCGCGTGGTTTTACTGTCCACAAAAACAGTTTAAACCAACCAGTTTTTCGAATAATGTTCCTGTGTTTGCTACTTTGTTCACGTTAGTGTTTCTTTTGCCTCGTTGTTTTCATCTTATTACTGACGTTTTTACTCGGTATTAGCTTGTATCCCGAAATTGTTTTTGGTTTCAATCGATTTATAATTTTCGAACAGCGGAATACTTATGTTGCTTTCATTGACTAAATAAAGGCAACAGTAGTATACCGCTGTTCAAAACTCATAAATCCATGGACAAAAAATAAAAAACGGGGTAACAAACTAAAACCGAGGGAAACGCATTAAATATAAGAGGAGAAGAACGACACAACACCGAAACGCAACACACACAGAAACGGACCAAGCAACAGACAAAACACCACGATAATAACAAATATAACATCAAAACCAAATACGTGAATTTGAGATAGACAAGTACCGTGCCACGTCTTATCTCAATATCTCAAAAATAAGAGAAAACACAAACGACTCAACGTTAAAATGCAACACACACAGAAACGAACAATATTATAACAATGGCCATCTTCCTGACTTGGTACATGACACTTTTAAAGGGGAATAAAAGTGGTGGGTTGAACCTGGTTTTATGGCATCCATGTATGTTATAATGCATAGACTATTTATTTAACCAGCAAATAATAAAACTAGAAATCGTGTTGTTAGTTGAGTGTTTTCTAACATTCACTTTTCAACTCAATGTTTAACAATTAGTTTAAGATGCGTTAAAATTACAAGTTTTTCACGTAAATTTATGTAATTTTACCTATATTTTCAAAGAAATACTTGATGTTTAACTAGGGACATATATGATTGTTTTCCCAATGACATATTTTCAAGGGATATACAATATACAATATATTAACAAGTCTACATTGAAAACAACGTTCAAACCTATGATTGCGTTAGATACAAATCGCAATTTTTATACGTGTGCATGAAACAAATTTCTTTGTAGAGGGGTCTATTTACAGCAAAACCAAAAAAGAGTGAAAAATGTATTTCAGCAAAACGCATTTGACTAACAGGTCGAACAACAGATGTTCTTTAACTCTTCTGACTGCCATTGACTATTGCCAAATTAATTGATCACAAGCTGTATCTTGAATAAATATATATATATATCGTGTGGTCTAGCGGGACGGCTGCAGTGCAGGCGATTTGGTGTCACGATATCACAGTAGCATGGGTTCGAATCCCGGCGAGGGAAAAACCAAAATTTGCGAAAGCAAATTTACAGATCTAACATTGTTGGGTTGATGTTTAGACGAGTTGTATATATATATGTTTTATATATATCATAAAAATAACCAGAAAAGATGTCGATATAAACCTCAGAAGCTAACATAAACTTTAAATAGACTTGTTCAGAAGGGATATAGTTCCGATACTTGTGTCAGGTAATTAACGATTGCATATTTTGGCTTAAATATTGATTCCATTTGCATCGGACCTAAACGCATTTATTGTAAAACCAGTTGTTGGCCTGGAGCGGGTTATGTCCTTCTCATATATGTTATGATGGTATGATGCTAACGGGAGTTTTTTGTGTATAATTTGGAGTTTATCATTATCACTGAACTAGTATATATAGTTGTAAAGGGGTAAGCTGAAGGGCGCCTCCGTGTGCAAAAATTTATCGCTGCATTTAAGACCCATTGGTGACCTTCTGCTGTTGTCGGTTCTGTGGTCGGAGTGTTGTCTCTCTGACACATTTCTCATGTCCATTTCTAATGTTAGATGTGGTATAGTGGCCAATATACAATTATCTATGTGTGTGTTGCGTTTTGATGTTGTAACGTTGTTCTCCTCTTATATTTAATGCGTTAACCTCAGTTTTGGTTTGTTAGCCCAATTTTTTTTCCATGGATTTATGAGTTTTGAACAGCGGTATACTACTGTTGCCTTTATCTACCAAATAACAAGTACATAAACAATTACAGGACACCATCAACCTTCAGTAATGAATAAAACGGATGTATGTATATAATAAGGTAGAATATATCCTCAGATGACACAATGTAACACATGTCATATACTATTGTTCTGTCTGTTATGAATAAGAATTAATAATTCATATAAATAGTCAAAGTATAAAGTTTGAATTAGTTACACATTAATTTTTCAGCTCAATTTAATAAACAAATAGAAGACTGGAAAAAGAAGGATAATATGTTTGTTTCTACGAGAGCTATTGCTAATGTCATGGAATGTTTACAGGACAACAGTTGTGTGACTTTAACTGCCCCATCAGGAGCTGGCAAATCATTTATTGCAAGACACACAGCGCTAACTCTACAGAAAGCAGGATACAAAATAGTTCCCGTGATACAACCAGATGATATCAGAAATTATTATCAACCTGGTGAACAGACAGTCTTCGTTGTCGATGATATTTGTGGAAATTTCATTGCCAACCAACAACAGATTGATAACTGGAAACAACTGTTACCTGTAGTTGACACAATTATTGCAGATAAATGTTGTAAGATTATTGTATCATGTAGCATGTGTAGGTTACAAGTGTATAAGGATGATAAGTTTAATACATTATTACCTTTTAAATCCTGTGAATGTAACTTGACATCAGATAAACTATGCCTTACATCTAAAGAAAAAAATAGTATAGCAAGTAAATATATTGGTACCGGATTTGTTGATCTTGATAAGATATCAGAAAATAGTGATTTTTTTCCTCTTTTGTGCTCTTTATATGATGAGGAAAAACATGGAGATGTGAACATTTTTTTCGAAAATCCATATATTGTCTATGAAAGAGAACTAGATGTTTTAAGTAGGCAAGGTGATGACGGGAAATGTAAAAAATGCTGTCTAGCTTTTTTAGTTGTTTTCAATAATCAATTGAGAGATAAATGGTTCAAGGGTAGAATTACCAATGAGCAAACACAGATCATTAAAGACACATGTGAGGCTTGTGAAATTAACAGCATGCCAAAAATAAATCTAAAGACAGAACTTGACACTTTAGTTGGTACATTTGTCTCTAAACAGGATGGTATTTACAGAACAATACATGATAAATTGTTTGACATCCTTGCCTTTTACTTTGGTCAGAAAATTATAGAATGTTTAATAGAACATGGTGATAGTAAGTTGGTACATGAACGTTTTATCTGGCAGACATCACCAGATGACGAGAACAGTAACATAGATTTCATTATTAAAATATCAGATAATCATTTAGAATTATATTTAGAAAGGTTTATCAAGGACTGGTCAGAAGGAAAGGTTTCAGTTGTTTTTAGTAACAATAATATGAAAGTATCATCATTCAGACAAAAATTATTAGAGAACTTAGAACAGCTAAACAAACCAATGCAAGTCACATTAGCCAAGGATACAGTTGAACTAAAGGAGGGCTGTGCATCAGGGACTACTCCACTGATAGATACGTGTTATGATGGTTATAGTGACATGGTACAGTGGGTGTTACGTAATGGTGTGGATGTAGATCAATGTAGAAATAACGGGATAAGTGCTTTGTTCATGGCAAGTCAGGAAGGACATACTGATATAGTAAAGTTACTGTTAGAGAGGAATTCTGATGTTAATCTATGTAGCAATGATGGATTGAGTCCTCTGCTACAGGCTAGTCAAAATGGACATACTGATATAGTAAAGTTTCTGTTAGAGAGGAATCCTGATGTTAATCTATGTAGCAATGATGGATTGAGTCCTCTGCTACAGGCTAGTCAAAATGGACATACTGATATAGTAAAGTTACTGTTAGAGAGGAATCCTGATGTTAATCTATGTGACAAGGATGGCCGGAGGCCTCTGATACAGGCCAGTATATGTGGACATACTGACATAGTTAGATTACTACTAGAGAGGAATCCTGTTCCATGTGACAATACATCACTTAGTACGTCATATGTTTATAATAACATCAGTATCAGTAACAGTCCGAGTCTTGTCCAACCATTAATGAAACATAAACCAGATATTAATGCCCAGACATATGATGGAGGTAATGGTTTATATTTCAGTGCAAATAATGGATACATTGAGATAACACAGTTACTGTTAGAGAATAATGCTGACAGCAATATCTGTATCCATAGTAAACAGTATATAACAGATGCATTAACAAACCATCCAAGTATAACTTTGGACAAAGAAAAACAAGACCTATTTGATAGCCTTGTAAAGAATACATCATCACGTGTAACAGAATACGTCCGTAACAAGTCAGTAGAGTATGCATGTGATGTAGTGGCCGGTTCGTCTCCATTACACATTGCTTGTTTTATGGGTAGGACCGATATAGTTCATTGCATTATGGACCACAATGCTAACATCAACCTGACAAAAGAAGATGGAACAACCCCATTATTTTATGCATGTGAATTAGGACATGCCGATATTGTACGTTTATTGTTACACAAGGGCGCAGACTTACGAAAATGTAGAAAAGATGTGAAATCCCCTTTAGACATTGCAACACATAACGGACATACGTCTATAGTATTAATTGTAACAGAATACATGAAAAAAAGGAAACAATGTCCTCTTTAAATCTAATTGTGTTACCATTGAGTGGTTGTGACCTTTAAAACAAACAAAATGCAGCAGGAAAACAGCTAATGTTATTCTGTCTTTGATTGCTATTTCCTGCTATTCATCCCATTATTACTGTCTATATATGACATAAACTGGTATTCATCCATTGACTCCTGTCTGTGTTTGATATCTACTGCTATAAATTCAATAACTTCTTACTCTGTTTGATATCTACTGGTATTTATTCATTACTCCTGTCTCTGTTTGATATCTACTGATGTTCATCTCATTACTCCTGTCTCTGTTTGATATCTACTGATGTTCATCTCATTACTCCTGTCTCTGTTTGATATTCTACTGATGTTCATCTCATTACTCCTGTCTCTGTTTGATATCTACTGATGTTCATCTCATTACTCCTGTCTCTGTTTGATATCTACTGATGTTCATCTCATAACTCCTGTCTCTGTTTGATATCTACTGATTTTCATCTCATTACTTCTGTCTCTGTATGATATCTACTGCTATTCATCCCAATACTTCTATCTCTGTTAGATAATTACTGGTCTTCATCCATTACTTATGTCTCTGTTTGTTATCTTCTGCTATTCATCCCATTACGTCTGCCTATGTTTGATATATAATGATATTCGTCCCAGTACGTCTGTCTCTGTTTGATATCTACTGATATTCATCCTATTATTTCTTTCTTTGTTTGATAACTACTGCTGTTCACCCTATTATGTATGTCTTTGCTGTTTATCCAAAAACGTTACTGATACTTCTGTTATTCATTACTTCTGTTTCTAATGCTAGAACGTGTGTAAGAGACATACCCCATAACTTCACCTAACATTAATTTATTTTGTGTTTGTCACAAAAAACAAAAGAGACATAGTTGATGTGTAGTACACCCAGTGTGCTGATTCTAATGAGTACAACTGTACCACTCTAAGAATTATTTGCTGGAAACTTATGGTTTTGTTTTGTGAACATTTGTTAAATGTAAATGTTCTATGAAATTGTTTGTGAACGACTAAAACTTATAAGTATTATAACTGTACAACATGTGCATTTTTACAATAACTTTTAATTATGCTGTATCTTCTATCTTTGACAATTTATGTGTAACGTGCTATATCTTTTTGTTATTTTACATTTTTTATTTTGTTCTGATTTGCATGCTGTATCTTTTTCATTTTACATGTTTGACTGATTGTAATTTTGATGCTTTATCTTTTATATTTCACAGTTTTTGTTTAATTCTTATTTTCAGGCTGTCATATTGTTTTGTCAGTTATAAATTTGTTTACATAATTGCAAATCATTATTATGATTTTCATACTGTATTTTCAATATTTTTAATATTTGTCTACGTAAGATGGTTATTTTGTATATATAGTGTTCTTTTTTTTTTTTTTTAATATTTTACAGTGTTAGTCTTAATATGATTTGAATGCATATATTTTTCCTCATGTTTTACAGTTGGTTTGATTTATGTTGATAGTCATGTTATATCATTCATATTGAAGAATTTTGTCTTATTGTAATTGTAATGCTGTATTTTCCATAGTTTACTTTTGTTTTACTCTCATATTGATAATTAAATTAAGAATGGAAATGGGGAATGTGTCAAAGAGACAACAATTAGATGCCTCTGCCATGGTTATCAAGTTTTTCTTATTATTATTTGCATGTAGTATTTTCAATATTGTTAGAACTTTTGTTGTTTGTTCATTTTTGAATTCTTGCTTTTTCATTTTTTGTTTATCTGCTTTGTCTACATGCCTTTTCTTGTTCCTTTGTTGACATGTTTGTCTGTTTTTAAAGTGATTCAAATCAACTGGTTGTACCCCTTTTTTACATTTTGTAATTTTATATCTGCTAGTTTTCCTCACATGTAGTTGTTAATAGTGTGAACTTATTTGTGACTGTTATACAATTTAGAGGACTGTTTCTGTATTTGTATTGTTTTTATCCTTTAAATTCCATATTGTAAGGAAAGTATCTAGACAAAATTACAATGTGCGCAAATATCAGCTACTGTTGTTTTGTGATTGTTATGCTATTTCATTTGTAGTGTTGCTGTTTTTTGTTATTTTTTTTTTCTTTCTGATTTGTAGGTTTTTGTAACCTAATACGCCTGTAAATTAAGATTCTAGACTTTATAGTACACTAAATACTTACAATCAGATAGAGGTACCTCAATGTTGGGCAGCAATAAAACACAAGTCTGACTAAAACATATACATACCTAAGTCCTAAGAAGACAAGAAGAAAAAGTATTTACCTATACATTGACATGGTCATTCAAAGTTGTTTTTTAATTTTATTTACATCCAAGCTTTTTTTATGTAACCGGATTATAATTTCATGAAAATGCACTCTCACGTACTACTTACTTCCTTTGTGTTCATAAAATTGAAAAAAAGAAATACCCTGACATTCTTCTATTAAGTTTTTTTTCTACATATGTTTACCATGTCCATGAAGCGGTATTCCTTTTCATTAATACAATTTTCAATTTACACGTGTCCTAATGTGGATTCATTATTATTCGTTGGATACACATTTACGTGGATTTTGTAGGTAAAAGTTAACACTGGTAAACCAAGAAATTAAATGTTCATCTAATGACAAATTTCCAAAGGTTTGTATAAAGACATCGGCAACACCACGAAATTAAATGTCCATGAACATCCAAGTTTTCCTACAGCCACGAAAATTGATGTCCACGAAAATAAATGAATCCACAGTAATAAGTATTAAGAATGGTCATGTGATCAAAAGTGATGTTCACTATAAAGTTTAAAATTAAATTAGTAGTACATTTATCAAACAATCATTTATAACTAATGTGATCAATGAAAATTCAGTGGCGTCTGAAAGTTTAATTTTATAAAAAGATATGTTATTATCAATTGAAGTAAATATCTATATACTGATTGTTACTATTTTGTAAAGGTATAAATGAAATGTTGTATGAATTGTAATTCAGATTAGTTTTGTGTTAACAATTTATATCAACAATATAATCAGAATAAAATTATTTGGTGTTTTTTTTGTGAACTTCGTTTAATGTATTAATGTTTCTATTACTATAAAAAAGACGGTGCCGTGTGATTGCAAAATAAAGACAACAGTATGTATACAGCTGTTCGAAAGTAATAAATTGATTGAAATGAAACAAATTCGGGTTACAGAATAAAACAAAGAGGAAAAAAACGAAACATCGGAAACAATAATGTGCAACAAAAATTACAAATGACACCCAAAAAAACTATTACGAAGATACCAACTGTCAATTTCCTGACTTGGTAAATGCCATTTTAAGATCAACATTGTAGGTTTTACCTGGTTTTGTGGCTAAAGAGACAAATAACCTACATAATTCTGAATTTTCCCGTAAAATACAATGCATGTTTAAAAACCTTGATAAAGAGACAAATAACCTACATAATCCTGATGACATAAAGTACAGTCATTGAGAAAGAAGATACTGTTATCCTTCCAATTTCAGATCTTTCGTGATAAAACTAAGAGGAAGGTGATTTCGTGCTTCAATAGGAACATGTTGTTTTTTGCACACGGTCGTCAACATAAACATCCATCCTTCGCTAAGCAATATTTATAACATTTGGAGTTAATTTGTCCAACCTCTTTCTTATCGACTTCTGAATTTTCCCGTAAAATACAATGCATGTTTAAAACTATAAGTAAGTGTAACATTTAACAATGAGCAAATACAAATGTATTGAATGCATTGTTAAAGGTGCTGGTAACATAGAAGAAAACAAAGAACAAAATCATATCAGAGAGTGTTATCTTTTGATTCGTTTATCTATTTAAAAAATGGTTTCGTTTAGTGTAATTCATGTGTTGATTAAGACATAATTCATGGATGCCATATATTTGTTGGAAATTTACACATGGGCTTGGCCGGTAGAATCGCAATTTATTATGAACGTTAGCATTTTTATATCAATAGAGACATGCTCTTGAAAAGCTGAATTCAGAGGTTCGAGCTGATTATGAACAATATAAAGACATGCTCCTGGAAAGATTAAATGACAGGGGTGTGCTTATTCTGTATTAATAGATATACATGTATGCTCCTGTATAATGGGTTTCTAAAAAGATTAAAACAGTCTTTTAAATCTCTTGGATACGACAGTTCTGAGTACTCTGGTCACAGTTTTCTTAGTGATGAAATAAATGTACAAACAAATCATGGTACGTCACATCCGGTTGCAAAAGAAAATAGGCCACGAATATATATATACATATTATATAAGTACGTCTGAGTCAGTGACAACTCTACAACAGATGTATCCATCGGGTCGCCATCAATAATGGTGATACATGGCTGTGTACATAATGTATATACAACTCGTCTAAACATCAACCAAACAATGTTAGATCTGTAAATTTGCTTTCGCAAATTTTTTGTTCTTCCCTCGCCGGGATTCGAACCCATTCTACTGTGATATCGTGACACCAAATCGCCTGCACTGCAGCCGTCCCGCTAGGCCACACAAACACCTAGGCTCTACAATAATAAAGCTTTCAGTGGCCGTTTGTTACCTTTCCTCGTCAGTTTAAATATACCGGCATGCTACAGTACATGATATATAAGGCATGGAGACGGGTGCCACATTTGAATCATAATTTGCTTATCCTTCCAGAGCTCCTGATATCACCAAAAATTTGTGATGGGGCTCTTATTGCTTACATTATAGTCTTTAGTTTTTTATGGAATTTTTCGTTTGCTATTGTTTGTCTTTTTGCTTTTTCTTTTTTAAGCATGACATTGTTAGTATATTTTCGACGTTGTAGGCGTTAATGGGTGACGAAGGGACAAAGAGGATCCCTTTTAAAATGCTCGTTCTCATCATTTTGTCAGAAGCTTGTACATTGTGGATAAAAGAAAGGATGCTGTGGTCGATGTTAATATGAAAAATTTGTAAGGGTTCCGTGGAACCCAGTGTCTCGCCTACTTTTGCTGTAAATCGCTGGCTCAACAAAAATGAGGAAAAAAATCAATAAAAATGTTCCTCTTGATACCATCTTATGATTGTAAGAAGCTTCTGTCTAAGTTTGGTAAAAATTTAGGATAGTTAATAAATATACTGAATGTTTTGAAACCTTTAACTGCAAACTGTATGTAATGTTAACTTAAAGAAAATCTAAGTCCATTTAAAAATAAAATACAGAAAAAATGAAGTTATCTTTTTACAAAATTTACTTCTGGATACTATTTTATGATCATGAATAAGCTTCTGTCCAAGTTTGGTACACACCCAGGATAGTTTAAGAAAGTTATTGAAATTTTAAAAACTTTAACCACAGAGTGAATGTAATGATTCCCTGCAGAAAAAACTAAATCCCTTTAAAAGTAAAATAGGGAAAAAATGGATTTATATTTTCACAAAATTTACTTCTGGATACTATCTTATGATCATAAACAAGCTTCTGTCTAAGTTTGGTACAAACCCAGGATAGTTTAAGAAAGTTATTAAATTTCTAAAAACTTTAACCACAGAGTGAATGTTATGTTTCCCCGTAGAAAAAAACTAAGTCTATTTATAAGTAAAATACGGAAAAATGGAATTTTATTTTTACAAAATTTACTTCTGGATACTATGTTATGATCATAAAAAAGCTTCTGTTCAAGTTTGGTAGAAATCCAGTATAGTTTAAGAAAGTTATTAAAATTTCAAAAACTTTAACCACAGAGTGAATATTTGTTGACGCCGCCGACGACACCGACGACGACGGAATTTAGGATCGCTTAGTCTCGCTTTTTCGACTAAAGTCGAAGGCTCGACAAAAATCGGGTCTCACGTGGACTGATTTGTGTGCATGTTGGGGTGACCGTGAATAAACATGTATTTTTCGCCAAATAGTAGTCATTTTATAAATGTTAAAGTACTTTAGTGATGTTATTTTTTTTTAATAAATCTATCCAAAGCTATATACCTATAGACAAGGTAAAGTGACTAATATTTCATGTATATTTTGAACACGGAATGGGTTCCCCTGGCATACCATTGTCATTTTGTTTAGTTTTATTTGTTACCTTAATATTAGACTTCGGACTCAGACTTCTTTTAAGGTGAGTTTTACTTTGCGTAATTTATGTTGTTCTTTATTCTACATTGGCTAGAGGTAAAGGTGGAGGGTTGAGATCTCTCAAAACTTATTTAACCCCAACGCATTTGTGCGCCTGTCTCAAATCAGGAGCCTCTGGCCTTTGTAAGATTGAATGTTGTATATGGCGTGGGGGGTCCCCTGTCCGTTCATCTTTCCATCCGTCCGTCTTTCCGTCCCATTATGGTATATAGTTATTCCACATAACTTCTCATACAGTTTGAATTATAGGAAGTTTTAACTTGGCTGTCTATTTGTACATATATATCCAATGTGTGCATGTGGTCATGGTTTTGATTTTTATTTAAGAATTGCATGCTTCTTTTTGTAAATTTATTGGGTGGTAAAAGCGTTGACCGAAGTACATTTTGTATGAAGCGCGGAAGCGCTTCATTCTAAAAATGTACGCACGGTCAACGCTTTTACAACCCTATAAAGTTTCAAAAAGAAGTATTCAATACTTATAATTACATTTTTTTAGCTTAAATCATGAAAACACGATTTTTATCCAGTTTTATTTAATTCACCTGTGCACTTTTTTGTGGGACCTCGTGTCATCATGCATGATAAATGTTATTGTCTGATGCAATTGTCCACGGAATAACATGTTAGCCAATCAGAATAACGTATTATAATGAAACTTACATCTAATGTAATTATTAATATTTTGTCTTTTGGGAGATAGTTGAACTTGTCATTATATTGGAGTATATGCTTAAATAAAAAAAATTTCATCATTTCCGGATGGATAACTCCTCCCACAGTTTGAATGCTAGAAAGTCTTCAATTTTGTGACTATTTAAACATATATACTGAAGATGTGCATGTGGAATAGAAGATAATAAGGACATTCTATGTAGATGTGCATATCTACATGAAATTATGATTCAGGTTATTTTCTAGGAGTTACGCCCCTTTGAACTTATTTGCCTCAATGTACTACTGCAACAGTTTGTCACCAACACCAGAATTTCATGAAACCTTTTAGATTTTAAGGACATACTATGTAGATGTGCATATCGACAGAAAATTACAATTTATGTTTTTTTCTTATACAATTTTTAAGGTGTTTTGATTTAAAATTAAATTTACATCTGCGGGAGCACAACAACATCTCAAATAAAGTCTCATATTTAATTTGTTAAAATACAGTTACCTCATAATGGAGTGTGTGTGGGGGGGGGGGGGGGCGGGGGGGTATTTATAATATGATTTGGAGTTAAGTGTGACGTCCTGGAGGAAGTACGGTGACTTATAATTCGTTAACTTCTACACCATTTTGTCTCCGACAGGGAGTTATCTTGTTGGCATTCATACTACATCTTCTTGTCTTTATATTTACTAATAATCACCCTATCCCACATGATTATCGGATACCCAAAATATATCCTACTGTCGGATTGCTTTCATTGATCTTTATTATTATTTCTATCTGAATTTTTGTTCTGACAGGGTAATGTCAAATAATGTCACGAAAAAGTTGCTATTTCAATTTAAAAAAAAAATTGAAACTCAGATACCTTGACTGATAGAATTATAACTTTGACGGACTGTGCATTATGCCATTACACTTACACAATTGAATACTAGTATTTGTAATTGTCGCTCTGTATAGCTCCTTGTGCCGTAGGAACTACAATCGATCTCAGTTTTGTTTAATATGGTGCGATCTACACCATCCGTAAAACATATCTTAAATGTTAACTTAGCATGCCGACCTTGATGAAATGCGGACGTGAAAGAAAGCACTCTTCATCAACGCGTCAATGGAGATGGTATTTCGTCATTTAGTACGTGAAGAAGGTTGTGCTAAATCAACAACATAACTGACAGGATTTTTAAAGAAATCATTATGATCTGGATATTTGGAAATCCGGGGTAAAATCATGAAAATCACGGCCATGAATCGGATGCATTCTTATGGAGGACTAAAGACAATTTCAGATCACTGACATTATTTCTGGATCTTTCTGAGTTTATAGAACAACCAAATATTGCATGATAAAAATATTTCAAGTGAAATGCAAATTTTGATTATTACAAAATGTACCCATAACCATCACTAGTAACCCGAATTTAACTTGATCGGACAAAAACGTGTTAACGCTATTTAAATGAGATTGATCGTTATTTGATAAAGATTGACAAAAATTTTAAATTATATTTAATTCATTTCAATTCATATCAATTCATTCTAACGCCAGTCAAATAGATTTCTCTGCAGTCGATCAATTGAAATCAAGTTAGTGGTTAGTTGCGTCAAACTAATAGGCCACGCCCCTGTTAAGCTATTTCAAACATGCATTAATTCGTTTTAAACATGGATGAGACCCGAGCTTTTTACAGGTAAAACACTCAAGCAAAACGACCGCGATGTATCGTGGTCCTTTGCAACTATTTACGAAACTTTATGTATTCCTGTATATTTACCGTTTCTCTTTTTTCCCTGTTTACTATATTGTAAATCAAATGTAGACACGGAAAACTACACAGAAATTATTTATTTGTGTACATAATTTAAATCGATGTGTCTTTTATTTCCGGGAGGCACCATATATTCATTCTCTTGCTGTATATTGATATTTGGAAGAGCTTGTAATGGAAAACAAGATATTGTTGAATAATAAAATAGACGAAGATAGTGTTGACGTTGAATATGATAAACAGAAAGGCATGCTCAAAATTCTAAATGAAGTAGCAGCCCACTGAACTTTTAAAACTGTGTTAAACTGTAATACCGGTCACTGTCCAAATCGGGCGTTAATTGTGGAAGAGAAACAAATATCAAACAAAGATATTGTTCTTACGATTCTGTAAAAAGATTAGTGTGCTGTCATGCACCCTGACGTACTTGTTATAAATGAACATGTATTCTGTATTTATGAGATAAATTTTAGTCTGCGATAAGGATGGGTAAGTTGAATTAAGTTTAACGACCTTGACAGGCTATTTGTCGGCATACTATTACGTTTTTTAATGTTTTAAAAGAAAACATACATTTACGTTTTGGACATTTAATATAAGTCTATACTTACCAAATTGAAATGAACATAAACATTGTTAAAAAAAAAAAAAAAAATGGAAAAGAAACATTCTGCATTGTTGCTTTCATATAATTTTATTTTCTATATATTTGAGCGGAAATTTCTAAGTTAAAACTAATTGTAGTATAAATAAAATATTTCATCTAGGTGCTCTCGTTGAAGTTCTCTCGTTACATATTAAAATGAATTTCATTCGTCGGAACGTTTGCAAACTTTCAATCCAGGTGTTCTTATCGAGGTCCGCGTTCGTGTTTCAAATCAATACACAATATGAAGTCCAGTTCGGCAAAAAGAAATCAAATTAAAACTCTACGATGTCCGATGAAACAAACAGAATTTAGAAAAAATAACACTTTTACGACTCTTTCAATCACGACAAAAATATCTATCTTTTTCTCCGATGAAAATCATTACTATTTATATTAGAACAAGTCAACAGTTGCCGGAGCTTGATTTATGATGCATACGAAACTTTAATAAATAATTATGAATCCGGTTTGTATTTTTCAAAATAACTATTATATCCGATAAAAATCGAAAAATAAATTATCGGTAAAAAATACCGATTTTTCTATGAGACAAAAATTGTCCTTAGTGGAGTCAAATTTGTAATAAAGGACAAACCATATCCTCATGTTTTTTTTATGCAGCACTAGTAGGCATAGTTCGTCTCTTCTTGCTTCAAACCAAGCCATCATAAATACACCAGAGATTACTAAAATGAAAGTCTTTTCGCTCATTGAGATTTTTTTGTAGGTATTAGGCTTCAATTCGACCATTGAATTTCTCAGAATTACGAAAAATATGTTATAATCCTTGACCTTCCCGAAGCGTATACTTCGTTCAGTCGATTGTATGAAAGTTTTTTTTTTTAAAGAAACCGGTTTTTTACTGCAAAAAAAAAGAAGATAAAATCGTTTTTTGTTTGAAGTAACGAATGTCATTTAAAAAAAAAAGAGAGTTTTCGTATTTTAGGTCGTCCTGAAGAATGACATTCGTCAAAAATAAAAATTATGCAAAACAAATGATAAAACTTCCCAATTTAAAATAGAGAAAAATCCGACAGGAAACCAAAGTACAAAGGTACGGCATTTATTTAAAAACAATCTCCATCCAACTTCAAAATGTGAGGTAAATCGATAAGCTTACGTTAGCCAAGCAACCAATAGACAAAAGAAGTCTTGCCTCACCGATGAAGACTATCTATAGACACGGAATAAAAAATAAGGAAGATTGGTTACAAACACATTTATGCAAACATGAAGCATCTGTTTCTTTACTGAACTGGTCAGTGGTAATACAAAACCAGGGTTTTAAAACGATGAAGAAAAAGAAAAAGACATTTCAAAGCAAATCAGAAATAGTGTTTAACTGAAATTGAAAAAAAAAGATGAAGAAAAAGAAAAAGACATTTAAAAGCAAATCAGAAATAGTGTTTAACTGAAATTGAAAAAAAAGAATCATAATAGTCTATAGTATGTAAAAATTTATATCAGAAAGCTAACAGCAAAATGAAAGGGAAATATGTGTTGCTTAAGAACATTGACCTGGGCCGTAACAGCCTCATGTTTGAAATTTTAAAACAAAGTTGAAACAAAGGCTTGTCTTCATATCAAATTATTTTCACGGCGAATTTCTTGCAAGAAGCAAACTCCCATTACTCCGGTGTCGCCCCTGCATAATTTTGCGTGATCCCTGCATGTTTTTCAATTACTTGTCTTTTTTGCATTTACTTTCCTACTAAATGGCTATAGTATAAGTATTAATTTTCATTTGTAAATGTCTGGTTTCGCAATGGTGCATGTCCACCAATATCCAGACATTGTGCGAAAAAATATAGTTTAGAAGATATGATTCTATGCTGAATACAGAAAATATATAGTCGTTTCTTCACGAAGAATTGAACTCTAACATTACAGAATACCAAACTGGCTCTCCTTTTTTAGTATTTCCATCTGGTGTCTTACATTTAACTTGTATTAAGTCGTGTCAACTTACTGTCTGTCAAGACAGACGCCTTTATAGAAAATAAAGGAATATGGAGTAAAAGTCCACGGGACCTTATCGAACACAAAGTCAGAGCTTAACAAAAATACAAATTATCAATGGTCAGCGTTTTATTCCTGTGCATCTTTATAGTCGCTAGAGAGTCTTCAACAATGAAAGCATCACTTGTTTACCAGAGGAACAAAACGACAATAGCAAGAAAGGATCTGAGAGTACTTAAGTTTCTGACAGCTAGTTCACACTGTTACGTTTGAAGTCTTTCTGGCCGTCATCCCGCAATCGTTATTTTTGAAGACCATAAGTGAATGAATAATTTGATTTTCTGTCTCAGGACCTGCGCATATATAAAATACTTGCCACTGAACATTGAACCAAGTAAAATCAATACACATCTACAGATGATAAAGCATTTCTTTGTTGGTTAGACTCCCTTTTTTGGAAGTTGAACACTGTGCTGGACAAATTTCTTTTCATGGGAAGATATATTTTTCCCATGGGAATATTAGTTTTTTATTTTATTTTTTTCAGAATTTGTAAAAGTGCTATGAAATATCGAAATGGACTGACAATCACTAGTAACCAATGACTGGAACAATTTAACAGGCATTTCAATAAATTAAAAGTATTTCTATCATACTTTCACACTCAATAGTCTTTTTTTTTTTTATCGTTGAATGGTTGATAGAAGTTCTACCGTTCAGCGGCTGATTTTACAATTTGAATCTTTCACCTTTGTTTTCGGTCAATATCATCGTGCATTTCATATAATAGTGTTCGCTGAACTGTCAAGTATCAGAAACATGTCTTTTGAATTTCAGAATTTAATTTAAGAATTAAAATTATAATTCTGTTTTAATCTATATACATGGATAATGACGAATCGTGTTTCAGATTGTTTTCTAATTATAACATTATAATTTCGTGAATTTACATCATAATCATTATGAATGTACTTATTCTTTTTCGTCTACGTAACTCGATATGCGTGTTTTTCGCCACTAGAATGTGCACTTACATTTTTTGTTCAAATTTCCTAATCATGCTTATGCAATGTTGTAACTCGTCTACACAAAAATCTTTTATTTCAATTCTTTTTTGGCAAACACCTTTGGAAGTCTTTTCTAGATCTTTTATAAACTCTGGGGTAATTATCAAAGAAAATCCAGAGTTTTGCATTTATAAGGACGCGTACGGATGATCTTTGTGATATATTCACTTGTACTTTACCAGTAGGCTGTCTTCGTGTACTGTAATTTATGGTTTAAAGGAATACGAATACTTTATTTCTGATAAAACTTCAATTGCTAGTTATCAAGAACATACATAAACATAACTATAAGGTAAAATTATTACATGCATGTGTAAACGATACAATTAAATTAACTTGGAGGACTGACTTTCACATTTATAACTTTAACATAGTTTTTTATTAATATTGAGTTTAACTGTTGAACAGGTTTAAAGATATAAGGGTTTGACTAACAGTAGCTCCTTAAACATTTCCTTCTTTTTCTATAGTTTAAATGCTTTACAATTCATAATATAATGGTACTCGTCATCAATGTTGTTTGTGTCACAGAGACGGCACATTCTGTCTTCTCTGTGTAAATCCTGACACCTTCTAGACTCAATCGGCAACTACCACATCTATATCTGCGTAGTATATGAATTTAGAAAGGTCAAAAGGAAAAGAAGTTTTCAAATTAATATTTTTTTTTAAAATACGACAACATTATGTTTTATGCGATTCTGCAATAAAAGCAAAGAATTCTTCTTGAAACTGGTCTTTGGGTTTTTGTTTAATACATTTTGACACCCATTTATCACAAACTGTGCACAAGGACGGATAACTAATATACGTCCTTGCTGTGCATTATAATTCAAAATAGTTGTAATTTGCAATTGTTTTAAATTTGTATTTTTTTCTCACTAGATATGTGAAAGTATGTATAAACTTTGATGTAAATTGCGAAAATGCATTACGAGCGTTAATCTATACTTTTAAGTTAGAATTTGAAGTCTCAACTTTTTTTCAAAATCTTTGTAATATTACCCATGTATTATTTAGGTTTATGTCAAAGGCGTTTGATTGGATAATAGTTACAGGTAGGCGTGGTTTTTGGTAACTTTCCTCCAATCAACTGGCCTATTCGACAAACCTGTGTGCGCTGATGCATGTAAACTGGGTATTGTAACGGTTCTTGCTTACATCAGAATCTATCGTGCGTTACCAATGTTTATTGTATAATTTCTTGTCATGTGGTCAAATTATCTGAAAAAGTTCCAAAGGTTACAACTTTTTGAAAGATTTTTTTTGGCAGAAACCAACAGCACTATTTGACGAAGACGAAGACGAAATAAAGGATTAAATTTTAACGTCCAGTGACATATATTGCAATGATGTCAAAACAGAACTTGAAATTGACAATAGGTTTTCATAGAACCGTCGCTTTTCCCAAGAATTCACGCTTAGTTGCTATTTCACAACTTCGGGTTCGCATTATAGTAATTCATGTACAAATAACTAACAATAAACAAATTCTGATGATTTCTGCAACTGTTCTAGGACCTTTTAGTTGTAATATAAATATGTGATTTTTCGACGAAGCAAAGCAAGTTCGATCTAGATCTGGACATTTATGCATTAAACATTTACAATATTCAATAGTTGTACAAATTGTTTGTAGTACATGTAGAAAAATCCGTCTTTTCGGATAAAATCTTAATTTACGTACCATTGTAAAATTGAGAATGAAAATGGGGAATGTGTCAAAGAGACAACAGCCCGACCAAAGAAAAAAACCAACACTGAGCAGAAGGTCACCAACAGTTCTTCAATGTAGCGAGCAATTTCCGCACCCGGAGGCGTCCTTCAGCTGGCCCCTAAACAAAAATATACTATATATATATATATATATAGTCCAGTGATAATAAACGCCATACTAATTTCCAAATTGTTTGTTTAATATTAAATAAATACTGCTGAATGTTCTTTTTTGGCTATTGAGTCCTTCTAGTGTATTCAAATTCGATGTGGGACGGAATTATAAGACATGCCACAAACAAAAATGACAAAGAGACTGAAAAAATAAGGGCGAAAAATACCAGTGGGCAAAATTCAGAGGTAGAAAATAAAAAAAGACAAAGCCATGGCTAAAACGAAAAAGAAAAAAAGGACAAAAACAGTACGCTACTATTATATACGTGCTCATACTATTACATAGTTAAATAGCCTAATACGGTAGGTCAAGTTCGTGAAAAGGAGAGGGTATTACAGTTACGACAAAAGGAACATATCCGATATTATATGTGAAACGTACTCGTGATGGCGTCCGTTAAATGTACGAAGGGGCGAATTTAACCTCAGCGTTTGGAATTCTTGGTCAAAAAGCTTTATTGTAAGCCGGAACCCTCTATCTAGGAAATCATTTATATATGACAGACTTCATTCATATGCTTCTTAAGATAAATTATAAATCTTTAGTGTTATCATTAAACGGCGCGTTCCGCTGTTGCTTTGGAGGTTTTAACATCGGTGAAACTCTGTTGCCTTCATTTATTTATCATTCAATGTATATACAGTGTTGTGTCGAAGTCAAATAGACTGGACCAAATTATTCAACTTGTCGACTTATCCGAAGGTCGACTCATCTAAGGTCGAGTGAGTCATTAAACACATTAAAATGCATTGGCACTCACACCACATCCTCCTATATCTATGATTATGGTTTCAGATTTGTAGCAACTAGATACTTTGAAAAGATTTCCTTTTTCGATGTGACACATGATGATTGTGAATTTAATCTCCGTATTGTGTAGTTCAAAATTCAACACACTAGTACAGATACTTCTAAAATCAATAATCTACACAAGTATGCACAAAGGTCAATCATAACATATGAGATCACATGAATAATGAAAGTTATGAACATTCTTTGTTGTGGTTGTCACCTTCACATTAATGTATTATGGATGTATCGTAATTGTCTTTTTCCTTTTATTATAATGAATGAGTTTTAATGTTAACGTGATCTTTAATATAGGCTTGGGTCATATACAATAGTTATCAAAGATACCATGATTATAATCTAAAACGCCAGACGTGCGTTTCGTCTACATGTGAATTCGTGAAATATGTTTAACACACAAACGTTCTACTTGAACGATCATCACAGGTGTGAATAGGTGTTGAAGGGCACTATAAACATGTCATGTAACTGTTCTGCAAACATGTATTTTAACTCAGACTTAATCTAAGATTCCAGGATTTAAAAGTAGCACTTGGGCCAGTTCGGCGTTTTGTCTACAAAAGACTAGTCAATAACGCTCGAATAAAACAAAAAGTATAAAGGCCAAACCAATAACGCAGTTTAAAAGCATCGAGGATCAGAAATTCCTAAACGTTTTGCCAAAAACAGCTTGAGAAATATATTCCTGAGGTAAAAATGTCCTTGGGATACCACACCTGAAGTGTTGAAAACTGATTGAGCACACAATATGACTATAGGTGAACATGCACGCCTTAATTCTTTTGCAGTGCATTTCGACATTTGAAAGCTATAACCCCATATATGACATTAGGTGTAAGAAAATCCAATCATTCACTGTTCATTATATCAAGGTTCATAATTGGATATTTATTTTTGCTCATAAAAAAAATCCAAAAAAGGCTATGAGGAGGCACAAACATTATATTTGTTAACGTATGGCAATTACAATGGAACCATTAAAGCGTTATTTAACACTTTGCACTATAAACTGATATATCATATTACTGATGTCATACTTATTATTTTACCTCCAATTGCATTTCTAGGAAATTGATTGGTTAAAAGCGCCCTCGTGGAGACCATGTATATTTGATATTAGGGTAGTAGGGAGGCGGGGCTTATCACATACACGGTTAGTAGTGGTGTAACGTCCCTTTATATTCCATATTAGGTAGCAGGAAGGCAGGGCTTATGTTCATACATGGTTAGTAGTGGTGTTACGTCCCTTTATAAAAACAAAACGGTACTGAGAAAAAAAATCGTAAAGATTTCAACAGAGGGAGAAATTGATGATTAAGATTGAAATAAATTCATCATACACATTTAAACGTCACAAGTTGTTATTGTTGGCATCTGTTTTTGTAGGATCAATGGGAGTTGTTTCTTAATGCTATCAGTATTGAAGACTTGCTTATTTTGATGGGTCGCTTGTCAAAATTTCACACGTTAAGATAGTCGGTAAGATACATTCGTCTCTCACCCCATATGGAATTTACTGACCCCATATATACCGTATTAGGCCACTAGCACACTATGTGACTAAAAATACTGTTCTTGCAAAACTTGGGACGAATTGGTAGGTACGAATTGGAGTTATAACGAATCATCCAGATATTGAGCTAGTGACTAAATACAATACATATTGGGTCAGTAATTTGCATATATTGTTCTTGAATCGCTACTCGCTCTCATCCCGTATAGAGTTAATTGAATCCATATATATTGTATCTTCACTTAAGCACAGTGTTACTAATAATATTTCGATTTTTTTTTAAATATGAAACCGACAAAATTTATCACTTTACCCTCATAAGATTGTTGTACAGTTTTTATTTGAATCCATCGGTTTACTGTTAATTTTTTTAAACGTATTTGTGTTTAATTTTGGGTACATATTCTTATAGATCGACATTTAAATTGTTAGTGTTAAATCTTTAAATCTTTCCGCACGGTGAAGGTAGACAGATACAGTTCCCTACTTTTGTTCAAACACACAATAATAAATAAATATTTGAAAAAAAACCAGCTGACGAAATTACAATTAAATGTACACATGCGAAAAACAAATCAGATAAAGCCAAACCATTTATACATCTTTTATTTAGTAACACGGACACATTTTAAAGTAATAAAAAATACACACTTAGGATGCCATTGTCAAGTTTTCCTATTTGTTACCTGACGATCAACATGTCATGCAGATTTCTTGAGGTAAGTAGTTTCTCCTTTCTGTATAAAAGTTAAACCTGGATATATTTGATATATTTCCGGGATTGTTACTAAAAGATCTATATGTGTTACATGTACTTAGAGATCCATATTTGGTACATAAACTATGTTACATTTTTCCTTCACCCCGTTCTAAAAATTTGTTATATCGGATTAATGGTGGTTTACTCTATATTCTTATCCGTTATTTCAGATTTTTAATTGTAACTCGACATATCAATCCGTTATATTGGCTTAATATTCGGTTGTCTTTGGATGGCAAGTCATTATCCGGAATACTCATTATTTATTTTCAAAATAGGACCAGATACTCCACCCATATTTCAAAGATATATGAGAAAACATGATGTAAACAACTTTTAAGAAAATTTCTTAGGTTTTGCACTGTTGATTATTCATCCCTGCTACATGTATATTGTGAATTGTTAAACATATTGATATTCCTATTACTAATTAGAAACATCTTATAATGTGGTTGTCGTGTGTTGCTGTATATCATATTTGCATTTAGTCTTAAATTTTATACATAAAGCAGGTTCATATTTATCTCATTTGATTTGCTTTAATTTGTCAAAACATAGACTTGTTAAGTGTTATATGAAGCAAAATGCGAATTCTGGATATTATTGAAGGCTACACGGTGGCACATAGTTGCTAACATTTACGTTATTTGGTCTTCGGTGGAACGTTGTATTTTTGTTTGTATCACATCAAGTATCGTAGTCGCCTACGAAATTAAATGAGTCCAGAACTTTTCTAAAGGATAACAGTATTTCTATACTTTGCAATTCAATTTTATAAGCATTTTTTATTTAGTAATTTTAAATGTTACGTTACCTTTGAACATGGTCAATAAGAAATATGCGGACAGAACCCAACAACAATATTCTTCAATGGTCTGATGTTGACTTATATGAATCTAACAAAGAGTTTCAGACGTTGGCATATTATTATTACACCTGCTGTCCGTTCTATGATAAAGTGAATTTGTAAATTTTCTCAAAAAGTGTAAATCCCAGAGTTGACTACGGATTTTACAGTGAAAAACATTTCAATATTCAATCTGACAGCATACGTGTTTCGCTTGAACTGACTTTCATACCATTTTTACAAAGAAATCGGTGACTTTCCAATACAATGGATCATGACATTAATGTAAGGACCGAGGAAAACTATTCGTCGTGACATTTCATTTTCAACCCATTATAACGGACAACCGTGTATAAAAGTCACTATTAAAGTCACAATGTTTGACATATTACTAGTCATACTCCGTTAAATGTGATACGACAACACTCTATGTTTCTGTTATATACAGACATGCTACAACCATAAAATAATGCATCTTATTTAATTTGCATTATGTTACTTTTCAAAATCAGTGCTTGACATGACCATGTAACGTTCCATTTGTAGTGGCCAAGTTCTCCTTTACTTGCCTTGCTTATCACCAAGTGTTGTTCGTCGACTTATTTTAGAGGTTCAATGTTCGTAGTCTTTAGTTTCTTGTGTACTATTTTTTGTCTGTCTGTTTCTTTTACTCTTTTTAGCGTGGCGTTGGCAGCTTATTTGTGAACTACGAGTTTGGCTGTCACTCTCGAATCTTTCTTTTTTTGCTGTAAATAATAGTTAATTGGTACAATTATTGGTGCAGAAACTACTTACTAATGTTGTTTCGTAGTGCTAATTTTTTTGTTTTGTATTTATGTTCTTTTCTGTGTTATCTACTATCGCAAATATTTTCAACCCATTCTAACGAACAACCGTGTATAAAAGTCACTATTAAAGTCACAATGTTTGACATATTACTAGTCATACTCCGTTAAGTGTGATACGACAACACTCTATTTTTCTGTTATATACAGACATGCTACAACCATAAAATCATACATTTTATTTAACTTGCATTATGTTACTTTTCAAAATCAGTGCTTGACATGACCATGTAACGTTCCATTTGTAGTGGCCACGTTCACCTTTACTTGCCTTGCTTATCACCAAGTGTTGTTCATCGACTTATTTTAGAGGTTCAATGTTCGTAGTCTTTAGTTTCGTGTGTACTATTTTTTGTCTGTCTGTTTCTTTTTCTCTTTTTAGCGTGGCGTTGGCAGCTTATTTTTGAACTACGAGTTTGGCTGTCCCTCTCGAATCTTTCTTTTTTTGCTGTAAATAATAGTTAATTGGTACAATTATTGGTGCAGAAACTACTTACTAATGTTGTTTCGTAGTGCTCAATTTTTTGTTTTATATTTATGTTCTTTTCCTTGTTATCTGCTATCGCAAATATTCGCATATATCCCTATATAAAATTGTAAGCATACGTCAACTCATTTTAGACAAGTCTCGAATATATGTTTCGGTTTCAAACATTAAAAGTATTGCATTTGGTTCACTGTTGTTTATATTTCTAAGTAATGTGACAAATTGTTTTCCCCTTTATTATACATGTACTCTAGATGCAACTATGTATATGAAAGACTGATGATCACTTTTCCAGATAATTTGGAATTTGTTATGTTTTGTTTGAAAATGCTATACATTTCTGTGTATCCTTGTGTAGATTTTAAAAGTATTGTAAAAGTATTTGGTATACCTGGCCCATAAAGTTTAACAATCTGGCTTGATTTAATACCCAAAATGATGAATAAGGTTTAATAAACACTTTTATACAAAAAAAAAGTCAGGAATATGACAGTTGTTATCTATTCGTTTGATGTGCTTGAGCTCTTAATTTTGCCCTTCCATTAGGGACTTTGATTCATTTTTATTTTCCTTTGAGTTCAGTATTTCTGTGATTTCACTTTTTTTTTTGGTAACAATACGGTTTTAGTAAATCCTACAATTTACTAAATTTCCACCGTTTTGTGAGGAGATATATTCTACCAGTGGTGTTAACCAGATGTGGAATCTCAAAAATTCGAAAGATCTACTGCTTAACCTTCAATCACAATCTTTGCAATTATGCACCAACATAAAAACTTTAGATTTGTCTACGCTATATACTACTATTCCCCATGCTCAGTTGAAAAAACGACTACACCATATCATACAATAGAGCTTTTTCTATAAAATGGAAATCGTAGATACATTTTTTTTTTTTGGGTTACAATAATTTATATTTTGTGAAACATCACACTGAATCTCCCAGAAAATAAACTTAAGATGATATTATAAAAATGCTAGACTTTATACATATTTGTTCAGTTTGAAGGATTTATATGTCAACAGACAGTCGGTATTCCAATGGGTACTAATTGTGCATCCCTGCTGGCTGATTTGTGTTTGTACTCGTATGAAGCAGAATTCATTCAGAACCTTCTAAAAGACAAAAAGAAAAAGCACCTTGCGAAATTCTTTAATGTTACTTTCCGATATATTGATGATGTTCTATCATTGAATAACCCATATTTTAGCCAATACTTACATCTCATATATCCAAGTGAACTTGAAATTAGGGATACTACTGATACTAGAAGGACTGCTTCATACCTTGATCTTTTCCTTAATATTGACGTAGATGGACGACTTCACACGAAAATCTATGATAAACGGGACGATTTCAACTTCCCAATTATCAATTTCCCATTTCTCAGCAGTAACATGCCCCTTCGTATGGTGTTTACATATCACAATTGATACGTTATTCTAGTGCTTGTATACACTATACGGACTTCATAAACAGGAGTGTGCTCATTACGCAGAAACTGCTCCATCTAAGTGATGAGGAGGACAGATTAAAATTGACACTCTGTAAATTTTATGGACACCATCACGATTTGGTGGATCCATACGATGTGTCGTTGACCAAACTAGCTTAGGACATTTTCACCGCATGGTAGATTGTGGTTTTTCATTATGTCGTCTAATCTTTTAATTACCAAACGTGACTTATTCCCGATTGTGACTGTTTCGCCGAGTGTGAACTCGCATTATTATAAGACGTGGTACGGTACATGTACTTGTCTATCCCAAATACATGCATTTGGTTAAAATGTTTAATGTTATATTTGTAATTCTCATCAGATTTTGTCAAATGTGTTGACGCCTTTTGCTATCATATTTATGTGTTATGGTAAAGAAAATTAATCACCGCCTTCATGTATTAGATTTGATTTCGTTCAACGTAATCAGTACGATATTTTACGTTTGAAGTTAGATTCAAAACAAACCGGACATAGTTTTATAATATAGTAAATTGCTACCTTAGTTTGATATTAAAATAAGTATTAAAATGTGCTTTGTTATTAAATGCAATATCTGTATTTAGTTCAAATATTTAATCTTTAATCAATCCTAATTATATCTTATTCATTCTAATGTTTTACAAATTCAAATGACGTCATTTTTTCGTCACTTTTCACAGTTTCAAATAGGACGTCACTTGGCGTTGAGGTTTAAACTTATTCGGATTTGTCTACTTTTGTGTTTCAAATGTGTGGTTATGTATACTAAATGTATTTCAGTTGTTTCCTGTAATTAGTTAATACTTCAGTTGTATCATGCTTATCATGTACATCTTTTGAATAGTCATTTTATAAAATTCACTGTTTGCAAAAGTATAAATTATTCTAAATAATAGGGATGTTCTGGTAATAAACAGAAAACCCTTGCTGTTTTTGGCACAAGTTTTTTGATCTTTTGGTCCTCGATGCTGTTCAACTTTGTACTTGTTTCAGCTTCCACACTTTTGTATCTGAGCGGCACACGTAGGTCTAGTGTGGACAAAATGAACTTCTGGCGTATTGAAATTTTGAACTTGTTGCCTTTAGTTGTCTGTTGGTCGTGTGATTCTTTGTTAATTGTGTTCTCCAATTTATTTATATTGTAGTCCTGTGTTGTCATTTTGATGTTGTAGTTCACATGGCCATAAAAGTGCGAGGTTTGACATGACACAAAACCAGGTTCAATCCACCATTTTCTCCGTTAAAAATGCCCTCTACCAAGTCAGGAATATGCTCATTGCTATATTATAGTTAGTTTCTGTGTGTATTACATTATAACGTTGTGTCGTTTATTTTCTTTTATTTTTGAGTGTAATTCACATTGCGATAAGACGTGTCACGGTACTTGTCTATCCCAAATTCATGTATTTGGTTTTGATGTTATATATAATTATGTTATATGTGTAATTCTTGTGGGATTTTGTCTATGTGTGTTGCATTTAAGTGTTATGTCGTTGTTCTCCTCTTATATTTAATGCATTTCCCTCGGTTTTAGTTTGTTTCCCCGATTTTGTTGTTTGTCCATGGATTGATGAGTTTTGAACAGCGGTATACTACTGTTGTCTTTATTTAAGTTAAATCAATAATCAATCAGACTTAGTTCAGCTTTTCAAAATCTTTCATTAAAATACATCTTTAGAAATTAAGATAATCATTATGTGATGATCAGATACATTATCTTTAAATCAATCGCCTTTGTTAAGTTAAGTGTCATATTAACAAAGACCCGAGAGGCATTGACATATTATTAAAAAGATGAATAGGATTTGTCAAGCAGTAATGTTAAATGTGATCACTTTAGATTATTTTTACAAATGTTTAATGAAGGTCGTACTTACTATTTTAAAAGGCTAGTCTTAAGCCTTCATTGTTGTAATTTCAAACAAAATATGTTCCAGACCGTATGAGTATTTGGACCGTACGCGTACGGTCTGACTTATTTTAAGAAGTTGGTCATGTTTATTAGATACACATGCATATAACAGATCAACATAACTTAACTCTGGAATTAAAAAATGAAATAGTTCAATTTTAATTGAAATAAAAACTTTATAGTTTAACTTTTTTCACGCTAATTGTGATTAAGAATCTGTTAATCTCTTGCATTTAGCATGTCGATCTGTAATACATTAATTGAATTATGATCACTGAAATTGAATATATATCAAAGTGGGAGGAGAATTGTTCTAGACTATTTAGCAACTTAAAGTTTATGAAAAAAATCAAATGCAAAGGAACATACATGAACTGCAAACATGATGATGTAAAAAATAAAACGTAACTTGTGTCACCTTGGCGAGAGTACAAAAAAAGGATTCAGATATACAATTAAACAAAAATTGTATTTGTTCATTTTATCCATCTAATTGTAATAATAACAATTTGTAATACTTAAAATTAAGATTGTGATAAATGTTAGTTTAAATTTAACCCATATGATCCAATAACATGTATAATCACCTCGCACTGGACCATACAAGTATACTCATACGGTCCGACCGTACGGACCATACGGGTATACGTATACGTTCTGGACCGTACGCGTACTGTCCAAATACTCATACGGTCTGGAACCAATACACAAATAGATATTAGGCCACACAAATATTCAACTTCTTTCCTCTTAAAAAAAACATGGACGGAACACAATTTCATATTTATATATATATGGATTATATATGAAACCACGTGAGGCTCGAAAACATATTTCTGATTACCTTTCCTGTTATGTGTAACCTTTGGACATATCACAACAGAAAAAATATTTTGATTAAAAAAGAATGATTATGTATGAATGATAGATATTTTATGTTGAAGAAGTATTTTTGTGAATTTAGAGAAATAATATATCATAGATATATTAATGATACATTTTTACGTGCAGTCATGATATTAATATTATTATTAAAAGTAAAATAAGCATCATACGTATTGCTTATAAATGTTATGCAGATATAATTTAGTGCATTTAACTTATGTAGGTTGTATTTTTTACAGGTCCAGAATATCTTGATGTTATGAAGATCTGGTGATATTTCCAAATAGGAGATAGACGTTTGTACCATATCCATGGTAAGGTCAGTGTTTCAATGTGTTTCTAGTTTATTGTCTGTCTTTGTCTAGTTAGTTTTAGTTCAGTATGTGTATTTGTTGATATCTTGTGAAAAATTTCAATTAATACATGGAAACATTATCATGATTATAGTAACAAATAGTTCATTCATAAATTAATGAATGAGTAGCGTCATATAATGGGACATAATGTAGTACTGGCATACCATTGTCATTTTGTTTAGTTTTATTTGTTACCTTAATATTAGACTTCGGACTCAGACTTCTTTTAAGGTGAGTTTTACTTTGCGTAATTTATGTTGTTCTTTATTCTACATTGGCTAGAGGTAAAGGTGAAGGGTTGAGATCTCTCAAAACTTATTTAACCCCAACGCATTTGTGCGCCTGTCTCACAATTTACTGACCCCATATATACCGTATTAGGCCACTAGCACACTATGTGACTAAAAATACTGTTCTTGCAAAACTTGGGACGAATTGGTAGGTACGAATTGGAGTTATAACGAATCATCCAGATATTGAGCTAGTGACTAAATACAATACATATTGGGTCAGTAATTTGCATATATTGTTCTTGAATCGCTACTCGCTCTCATCCCGTATAGAGTTTATTGAATCCATATATATTGTATCTTCACTTAAGCACAGTGTTACTAATAATATTTCGATTTTTTTTTAAATATGAAACCGACAAAATTTATCACTTTACCCTCATAAGATTGTTGTACAGTTTTTATTTAAATCCATCGGTTTACTGTTAATTTTTTTTAAACGTATTTGTGTTTAATTTTGGGTACATATTCTTATAGATCGACATTTAAATTGTTAGTGTTAAATCTTTAAATCTTTCCGCACGGTGAAGGTAGACAGATACAGTTCCCTACTTTTGTTCAAACACACAATAATAAATAAATATTTGAAAAAAAACCAGCTGACGAAATTACAATTAAATGTACACATGCGAAAAACAAATCAGATAAAGCCAAACCATTTATACATCTTTTATTTAGTAACACGGACACATTTTAAAGTAATAAAAAATACACACTTAGGATGCCATTGTCAAGTTTTCCTATTTGTTACCTGACGATCAACATGTCATGCAGATTTCTTGAGGTAAGTAGTTTCTCCTTTCTGTATAAAAGTTAAACCTGGATATATTTGATATATTTCCGGGATTGTTACTAAAAGATCTATATGTGTTACATGTACTTAGAGATCCATATTTGGTACATAAACTATGTTACATTTTTCCTTCACCCCGTTCTAAAAATTTGTTATATCGGATTAATGGTGGTTTACTCTATATTCTTATCCGTTATTTCAGATTTTTAATTGTAACTCGACATATCAATCCGTTATATTGGCTTAATATTCGGTTGTCTTTGGATGGCAAGTCATTATCCGGAATACTCATTATTTATTTTCAAAATAGGACCAGATACTCCACCCATATTTCAAAGATATATGAGAAAACATGATGTAAACAACTTTTAAGAAAATTTCTTAGGTTTTGCACTGTTGATTATTCATCCCTGCTACATGTATATTGTGAATTGTTAAACATATTGATATTCCTATTACTAATTAGAAACATCTTATAATGTGGTTGTCGTGTGTTGCTGTATATCATATTTGCATTTAGTCTTAAATTTTATACATAAAGCAGGTTCATATTTATCTCATTTGATTTGCTTTAATTTTTCAAAACATAGACTTGTTAAGTGTTATATGAAGCAAAATGCGAATTCTGGATATTATTGAAGGCTACACGGTGGCACATAGTTGCTAACATTTACGTTATTTGGTCTTCGGTGGAACGTTGTATTTTTGTTTGTATCACATCAAGTATCGTAGTCGCCTACGAAATTAAATGAGTCCAGAACTTTTCTAAAGGACAACAGTATTTCTATACTTTGCAATTCAATTTTATAAGCATTTTTTATTTAGTAATTTTAAATGTTACGTTACCTTTGAACATGGTCAATAAGAAATATGCGGACAGAACCCAACAACAATATTCTTCAATGGTCTGATGTTGACTTATATGAATCTAACAAAGAGTTTCAGACGTTGGCATATTATTATTACACCTGCTGTCCGTACTATGATAAAGTGAATTTGTAAATTTTCTCAAAAAGTGTAAATCCCAGAGTTGACTACGGATTTTACAGTGAAAAACATTTCAATATTCAATCTGACAGCATACGTGTTTCGTTTGAACTGACTTTCATACCATTTTTACAAAGAATCGGTAACTTTCCAATACAATGGATCATGACATTAATGTAAGGACCGAGGAAAACTATTCGTCGTGACATTTCATTTTCAACCCATTATAACGGACAACCGTGTATAAAAGTCACTATTAAAGTCACAATGTTTGACATATTACTAGTCATACTCCGTTAAATGTGATACGACAACACTCTATGTTTCTGTTATATACAGACATGCTACAACCATAAAATAATGCATCTTATTTAATTTGCATTATGTTACTTTTCAAAATCAGTGCTTGACATGACCATGTAACGTTCCATTTGTAGTGGCCAAGTTCTCCTTTACTTGCCTTGCTTATCACCAAGTGTTGTTCGTCGACTTATTTTAGAGGTTCAATGTTCGTAGTCTTTAGTTTCTTGTGTACTATTTTTTGTCTGTCTGTTTCTTTTACTCTTTTTAGCGTGGCGTTGGCAGCTTATTTGTGAACTACGAGTTTGGCTGTCCCTCTCGAATCTTTCTTTTTTTTGCTGTAAATAATAGTTAATTGGTACAATTATTGGTGCAGAAACTACTTACTAATGTTGTTTCGTAGTGCTCATTTTTTTGTTTTGTATTTATGTTCTTTTCTGTGTTATCTACTATCGCAAATATTTTCAACCCATTCTAACGAACAACCGTGTATAAAAGTCACTATTAAAGTCACAATGTTTGACATATTACTAGTCATACTCCGTTAAGTGTGATACGACAACACTCTATTTTTCTGTTATATACAGACATGCTACAACCATAAAATCATACATTTTATTTAACTTGCGTTATGTTACTTTTCAAAATCAGTGCTTGACATGACCATGTAACGTTCCATTTGTAGTGGCCACGTTCTCCTTTACTTGCCTTGCTTATCACCAAGTGTTGTTCATCGACTTATTTTAGAGGTTCAATGTTCGTAGTCTTTAGTTTCGTGTGTACTATTTTTTGTCTGTCTGTTTCTTTTTCTCTTTTTAGCGTGGCGTTGGCAGCTTATTTTTGAACTACGAGTTTGGCTGTCCCTCTCGAATCTTTCTTTTTTTGCTGTAAATAATAGTTAATTGGTACAATTATTGGTGCAGAAACTACTTACTAATGTTGTTTCGTAGTGCTCAATTTTTTGTTTTATATTTATGTTCTTTTCCTTGTTATCTGCTATCGCAAATATTCGCATATATCCCTATATAAAATTGTAAGCATACGTCAACTCATTTTAGACAAGTCTCGAATATATGTTTCGGTTTCAAACATTAAAAGTATTGCATTTGGTTCACTGTTGTTTATATTTCTAAGTAATGTGACAAATTGTTTTCCCCTTTATTATACATGTACTCTAGATGCAACTATGTATATGAAAGACTGATGATCACTTTTCCAGATAATTTGGAATTTGTTATGTTTTGTTTGAAAATGCTATACATTTCTGTGTATCCTTGTGTAGATTTTAAAAGTATTGTAAAAGTATTTGGTATACCTGGCCCATAAAGTTTAACAATCTGGCTTGATTTAATACCCAAAATGATGAATAAGGTTTAATAAACACTTTTATACAAAAAAAAAAGTCAGGAATATGACAGTTGTTATCTATTCGTTTGATGTGCTTGAGCTCTTAATTTTGCCATTCCATTAGGGACTTTGATTCATTTTTATTTTCCTTTGAGTTCAGTATTTCTGTGATTTCACTTTTTTTTTTGGTAACAATACGGTTTTAGTAAATCCTACAATTTACTAAATTTCCACCGTTTTGTGAGGAGATATATTCTACCAGTGGTGTTAACCAGATGTGGAATCTCAAAAATTCGAAAGATCTACTGCTTAACCTTCAATCACAATCTTTGCAATTATGCACCAACATAAAAACTTTAGATTTGTCTACGCTATATACTACTATTCCCCATGCTCAGTTGAAAAAAACGACTACACCATATCATACAATAGAGCTTTTTCTATAAAATGGAAATCGTAGATACATTTTTTTTTTTGGGTTACAATAATTTATATTTTGTGAAACATCACACTGAATCTCCCAGAAAATAAACTTAAGATGATATTATAAAAATGCTAGACTTTATACATATTTGTTCAGTTTGAAGGATTTATATGTCAACAGACAGTCGGTATTCCAATGGGTACTAATTGTGCATCCCTGCTGGCTGATTTGTGTTTGTACTCGTATGAAGCAGAATTCATTCAGAACCTTCTAAAAGACAAAAAGAAAAAGCACCTTGCGAAATTCTTTAATGTTACTTTCCGATATATTGATGATGTTCTATCATTGAATAACCCATATTTTAGCCAATACTTACATCTCATATATCCAAGTGAACTTGAAATTAGGGATACTACTGATACTAGAAGGACTGCTTCATACCTTGATCTTTTCCTTAATATTGACGTAGATGGACGACTTCACACGAAAATCTATGATAAACGGGACGATTTCAACTTCCCAATTATCAATTTCCCATTTCTCAGCAGTAACATACCCACTGCCCCTTCGTATGGTGTTTACATATCACAATTGATACGTTATTCTAGTGCTTGTATACACTATACGGACTTCATAAACAGGAGTGTGCTCATTACGCAGAAACTGCTCCATCTAAGTGATGAGGAGGACAGATTAAAATTGACACTCTGTAAATTTTATGGACACCATCACGATTTGGTGGATCCATACGATGTGTCGTTGACCAAACTAGCTTAGGACATTTTCACCGCATGGTAGATTGTGGTTTTTCATTATGTCGTCTAATCTTTTAATTACCAAACGTGACTTATTCCCGATTGTGACTGTTTCGCCGAGTGTGAACTCGCATTATTATAAGACGTGGTACGGTACATGTACTTGTCTATCCCAAATACATGCATTTGGTTAAAATGTTTAATGTTATATTTGTAATTCTCATCAGATTTTGTCAAATGTGTTGACGCCTTTTGCTATCATATTTATGTGTTATGGTAAAGAAAATTAATCACCGCCTTCATGTATTAGATTTGATTTCGTTCAACGTAATCAGTACGATATTTTACGTTTGAAGTTAGATTCAAAACAAACCGGACATAGTTTTATAATATAGTAAATTGCTACCTTAGTTTGATATTAAAATAAGTATTAAAATGTGCTTTGTTATTAAATGCAATATCTGTATTTAGTTCAAATATTTAATCTTTAATCAATCCTAATTATATCTTATTCATTCTAATGTTTTACAAATTCAAATGACGTCATTTTTTCGTCACTTTTCACAGTTTCAAATAGGACGTCACTTGGCGTTGAGGTTTAAACTTATTCGGATTTGTCTACTTTTGTGTTTCAAATGTGTGGTTATGTATACTAAATGTATTTCAGTTGTTTCCTGTAATTAGTTAATACTTCAGTTGTATCATGCTTATCATGTACATCTTTTGAATAGTCATTTTATAAAATTCACTGTTTGCAAAAGTATAAATTATTCTAAATAATAGGGATGTTCTGGTAATAAACAGAAAACCCTTGCTGTTTTTGGCACAAGTTTTTTGATCTTTTGGTCCTCGATGCTGTTCAACTTTGTACTTGTTTCAGCTTCCACACTTTTGTATCTGAGCGGCACACGTAGGTCTAGTGTGGACAAAATGAACTTCTGGCGTATTGAAATTTTGAACTTGTTGCCTTTAGTTGTCTGTTGGTCGTGTGATTCTTTGTTAATTGTGTTCTCCAATTTATTTATATTGTAGTCCTGTGTTGTCATTTTGATGTTGTAGTTCACATGGCCATAAAAGTGCGAGGTTTGACATGACACAAAACCAGGTTCAATCCACCATTTTCTCCGTTAAAAATGCCCTCTACCAAGTCAGGAATATGCTCATTGCTATATTATAGTTAGTTTCTGTGTGTATTACATTATAACGTTGTGTCGTTTATTTTCTTTTATTTTTGAGTGTAATTCACATTGCGATAAGACGTGTCACGGTACTTGTCTATCCCAAATTCATGTATTTGGTTTTGATGTTATATATAATTATGTTATATGTGTAATTCCTGTGGGATTTTGTCTATGTGTGTTGCATTTAAGTGTTATGTCGTTGTTCTCCTCTTATATTTAATGCATTTCCCTCGGTTTTAGTTTGTTTCCCCGATTTTGTTGTTTGTCCATGGATTGATGAGTTTTGAACAGCGGTATACTACTGTTGTCTTTATTTAAGTTAAATCAATAATCAATCAGACTTAGTTCAGCTTTTCAAAATCTTTCATTAAAATACATCTTTAGAAATTAAGATAATCATTATGTGATGATCAGATACATTATCTTTAAATCAATCGCCTTTGTTAAGTTAAGTGTCATATTAACAAAGACCCGAGAGGCATTGACATATTATTAAAAAGATGAATAGGATTTGTCAAGCAGTAATGTTAAATGTGATCACTTTAGATTATTTTTACAAATGTTTAATGAAGGTCGTACTTACTATTTTAAAAGGCTAGTCTTAAGCCTTCATTGTTGTAATTTCAAACAAAATATGTTCCAGACCGTATGAGTATTTGGACCGTACGCGTACGGTCTGACTTATTTTAAGAAGTTGGTCATGTTTATTAGATACACATGCATATAACAGATCAACATAACTTAACTCTGGAATTAAAAAATGAAATAGTTCAATTTTAATTGAAATAAAAACTTTATAGTTTAACTTTTTTCACGCTAATTGTGATTAAGAATCTGTTAATCTCTTGCATTTAGCATGTCGATCTGTAATACATTAATTGAATTATGATCACTGAAATTGAATATATATCAAAGTGGGAGGAGAATTGTTCTAGACTATTTAGCAACTTAAAGTTTATGAAAAAAATCAAATGCAAAGGAACATACATGAACTGCAAACATGATGATGTAAAAAATAAAACGTAACTTGTGTCACCTTGGCGAGAGTACAAAAAAAGGATTCAGATATACAATTAAACAAAAATTGTATTTGTTCATTTTATCCATCTAATTGTAATAATAACAATTTGTAATACTTAAAATTAAGATTGTGATAAATGTTAGTTTAAATTTAACCCATATGATCCAATAACATGTATAATCACCTCGCACTGGACCATACGCGTATACTCATACGGTCCGACCGTACGGACCATACGGGTATACGTATACGTTCTGGACCGTACGCGTACTGTCCAAATACTCATACGGTCTGGAACCAATACACAAATAGATATTAGGCCACACAAATATTCAACTTCTTTCCTCTTAAAAAAAACATGGACGGAACACAATTTCATATTTATATATATATGGATTATATATGAAACCACGTGAGGCTCGAAAACATATTTCTGATTACCTTTCCTGTTATGTGTAACCTTTGGACATATCACAACAGAAAAAATATTTTGATTAAAAAAGAATGATTATGTATGAATGATAGATATTTTATGTTGAAGAAGTATTTTTGTGAATTTAGAGAAATAATATATCATAGATATATTAATGATACATTTTTACGTGCAGTCATGATATTAATATTATTATTAAAAGTAAAATAAGCATCATACGTATTGCTTATAAATGTTATGCAGATATAATTTAGTGCATTTAACTTATGTAGGTTGTATTTTTTACAGGTCCAGAATATCTTGATGTTATGAAGATCTGGTGATATTTCCAAATAGGAGATAGACGTTTGTACCATATCCATGGTAAGGTCAGTGTTTCAATGTGTTTCTAGTTTATTGTCTGTCTTTGTCTAGTTAGTTTTAGTTCAGTATGTGTATTTGTTGATATCTTGTGAAAAATTTCAATTAATACATGGAAACATTATCATGATTATAGTAACAAATAGTTCATTCATAAATTAATGAATGAGTAGCGTCATATAATGGGACATAATGTAGTACTTAATCCTGAGTTGGTTTATAATTGAGTTTGATAGAACAAATATATTTATGACATGTACTCTTTAATAGTATTGGTTGTATTCTTATAGAAAATAGTTAGTTTGTCGTTTTTTATTTCATGTACTTTCCGTTATATGAATTAATAGATCAACAGTACGATGTACAAAGGGATATAACGCTAATTCATATAACGGAAAGTACATGAATAAAAAACGATAAACTGAAACTGTACATATTCAGTTGAATGACAAGTCTAAATTCATTAGCTTTTTTTAATGCTAGCTCACAATGGTTAACAAAAAGGTTTCTCCGGGAGATTTTTTAAACATCGCGCCATATATGGTTAAAATAAATCAAAGTGCTAAATAAAAGTATTGTAAAATGCAAAATTGAAATGGAAAATCTGATAATACAGAAATATTCCAAATCTTTACTAATAATTTAAAGACAGTTTTGTTTTCACCTAAAAAACTTATAACCGAATAAAGCTATAAGTTACATTTTTAAAAAGATATATATACGTGATGGAGTATACTGAAAATTATTACCGTTTTACCTCGATTACTGTTTGAAATATTTACCAATTAGACAAATCAATAAGATCCGGCACTTTTCGATGCGATTTCCTTCTAGTCATATCGAATCTGACTGTTTTTCACCACTTCCGGTGAATATGTTTCAAATACCATGGTATTTGCCATTTTGGATAAACCTTTTTTTACCCTTGCGATCATTTTCCCGCCATTTTTTTTCTAGAATATGACGTTACATAAAGACAACGTGAACGCGTATACGTACATGTATAGTTCCAGCGGTATATTTTATTTTAGTACTTGTCCTCAAATAAATATTTCCTTTTCCTAGTACAGAGAGTTTAAATTATAATTTATTCGGTGTAATTAAACAGATATGTCATGTTATGGAGGGGTCTTTGCAAAAAATACAAGTATTGGGACAAAATTTCCCTTGTCTAGCGGCTCGGGAAATTTAAGTCCCTCGACTTGTATTTTTTTGCAAATACCCCTACATAACATGATATATATCTGTTCAATCTATACTGCCTTTGGAGGATTTGGTGCCACATTTAAATCAGTATAGATTGAACAGATATATTTTGTTATGAAGGGATCTTTGCAAAAAATACAAGTCTTGGGACAAAATTTCCCTTGTCTAGCGGCTCGGGAAATTTAAATCCCTCGACTTGGATTTTTTGCAAATATCCATAACATGATATATTTGTACAATCTATACTGCCTTTGGAGGATTTGGTGCCACATTTAAATCAGTATAGATTGAACAGATATATTATGTTATGAAGGGGTCTTTGCAAACAATACAAGTCTTGGGACAAAATTTCCCTTGTCTAGCGGCTTGGGAAATTTAAATCCCTCGACTTGTATTTTTTGCAAATATCCATAACATGATATATCTGTTCAATCTATACTGCCTTTGGAGGATTTGGTGCCACATTTAAATCAGTATAGATTGAACAGATATATTATGTTATGGAGGGATCTTTGCAAAAAATACAAGTCTTGGGACAAAATTTCCCTTGTCTAGCGGCTCGGGAAATTTAAATCCCTCGACTTGGATTTTTTGCAAATATCCATAACATGATATATTTGTACAATCTATACTGCCTTTGGAGGATTTGGTGCCACATTTAAATCAGTATAGATTGAACAGATATATTATGTTATGAAGGGGTCTTTGCAAAAAATACAAGTCTTGGGACAAAATTTCCCTTGTCTAGCGGCTCGGGAAATTTAAATCCCTCGACTTGTATTTTTTGCGAATATCCATAACATGATATATCTGTTCAATCTATACTGCCTTTGGAGGATTTGGTGCCACATTTAAATCAGTATAGATGGAACAGATAAATTATGTTATGGAGGGATCTTTGCAAAAAATACAAGTCTTGGGACAAAATTTCCCTTGTCTACGCGCTCGGGAAATTTAAATCCCTCGACTTGTATTTTTTGCAAATATCCATAACATGATATATCTGTACAATCTATACTGCCTTTGGAGGATTTGGTGCCACATTTAAATCAGTATAGATTGAACAGATATATTATGTTATGAAGGGGTCTTTGCAAAAAATACAAGTCTTGGGACAAAATTTCCCTTGTCTAGCGGCTCGGGAAATTTAAATCCCTCGACTTGTATTTTTTGCAAATATCCATAACATGATATATCTGTTCAATCTATACTGCCTTTGGATGATTTGGTGCCACATTTAAATCAGTATAGATGGAACAGATATATTATGTTATGGAGGGATCTTTGCAAAAAATACAAGTCTTGGGACAAAATTTCCCTTGTCTAGCGGCTCGGGAAATTTAAATCCCTCGACTTGTATTTTTTGCAAATATCCATAACATGATATATCTGTACAATTTATACTGCCTTTGGAGGATTTGGTGCAACATTTACATCAGTATAGATGGAATTATTTAAATCTAAAAGTATCGAAGGTTGACAACACTATTTTGAATCAATACAAACACAAGTATGATTGTGGCACGCTGTTTGCATATTGAAATGAAGAGGTTTTCCATAATAATTATAAGTTCTTAATTTAAAGATGGAAACTGAATTAGAACAGCCTAATTTTCATTGAGGCCATCAAACAAAACACATGTAGACAGTTAATATCCATATATTGAAATACAATATATATTATTATTACAAATCAGTAATCAGTTTCTTTATAAATGAGCACACAATATGCTGACTATTTTTTCAAATTGCATACGTTCAACTCTTGGACCGGTCAACAATGTCCAACTTTTGGACCTCGATCTAACTATTTAACCAAAAGCGTAATTATATTTCGCGGAATTTTGAACACAGCTACGGGATTGGATAATTCTGAAAATTATTATGGTCGTCAAATTGTAGGCTAGGCTAACACAAACTCAAGTTTACTTAAGGTTTTAACTTAAATAATTAAAATCTAGATATATCTTTTTTTTGTAAAGTGACATGTTTATTTTTTCAGGAATTCATGGCCCATTAAGTAATAATTGACCTGATTATATAGGTTTCTCTTGGCCATTAGCCAACTTTCTGAAGCCATGGCACCTCTTTCTGATGAAGAGGAAAACTATGTCCGCCTAGCATTGTTATTGACAGGAGTGACACCTAGAGCAGTCCGTACTTATTTTGACAGAGAATTTCCACCTTCATATTTATCATCAACACTGAATACACACTACAATACGCTTTCGGACTTGAAATTAAAAAGAATCATAAATCAGGCTCAATGGAATCTTTTGATTCCAAGAAATAGTACGTCTTTATGATACTGTAGATATTTGTTTAATGTGTTTAATACATTTCTATATACTCAAAAAAACGACACCCCTAGTTTTTGGTGGGGTTCGTGTTGTTTATTCTTTAGTTTTCTATGTTGTGTCATGTGTACTATTGTTTTTCTGTTTGTCTTTTTCATTTTTAGCCATGGCGTTGTCAGTTTGTTTTAGATTTATGAGTTTGACTGTCCCTTTGGAATCTTTCGTCCCTCTTTTATAAAAACATATATAGTGTACCATCTTAAATTCATCATTATTCTTCAAATATGCTGAGTTATTATTTTCATACGTAAACATTGTTAAATTCTAAAGACATGCTATAATGACTGTTAAGGAACCTGCAAGGACGACTCTAATTCTGTCAATTGGTCTCGCTCTTTTTTGATTAACATACGATTCATTCTATTGTTTCTGTTGCTTTGATTTGTATCTGTATATCAATTTACAATATTTGAACATTAGTTAACTACTATCGCCTGAATCAATGTAAGCTTAAAAAAATTACAAAATTATTTGGACAAGTTTTTGGGCGTAAATTTTAGAAAATATTAATATTGGTGTAAATTCTATAATTACTTTAGTAATTAAACTGTAGTTAATAGAAATAACAACCCCAGTTATTTGATATTGTTTGAATGGTAAAACACAAAGAACGCAATGAAACGAAGCTTAAACATTTTAAAAGATTTTACATTTAAACTTTAATTTGATTTTATTTCAATACAAGACATTCGACAAGTATCGCCTGATCTGGTAACCAAGTATTCAATATGCTAACTCGACAAGTTTGTATTATAAAAGTATAATTAAATTCCTTTTCATAAATATGAAATAGATATGGGATTTTCTATTATATAGTCATCATGGTACATTACACACAGTTTATGAACAAAGACTTTAAAGTAAAGGAACAGTGAGTTAGGTAATTTTATTTTTAAATATGTATGCACTGTTAACGCTTTGATTAAGACATATAAAAGAATCAATGACAAAGGGTTTACACAAAAAGTGTAAAATAAACCAAATATTTATGATTTTCAATGTGTGCACTTGAAACCTGAGATCTTTTATAAAAAGGTTTTATTTATCCCTACATTTATATGAAAATTCTTGTCAAAGCAATCTTAAGTATAAGCATTTGTGCGCCTTTACCAAGTCAAGAACGTTTGACCATTTTTAGTCTTGTATGGTTTTTTTTTTAATTGTGGTTAATTATTATGCTTTTGAGTTAAGGGTGTAATTTTGTCTCTTTTGATTTTGTTCTCATTGAGTGTTTGTATTTTGACCTCAATTTGTTATGCGCTGTTTGGTTGCTTCGTCTACTAATGTTTAAATGTTGTAAACAAATTCCGTAGCAATTATAAAACAAATTACCTTTGTGTTATTAAACATAAGAAAAATGTTGCATTCGCAATCTTTGAAGTGTGAGTCTTTTGTTGGATAGTTTAGATAAAGTACGTATACGTGCGTTTGATAGTCTTTTCTCTTTTTTAACAAGTATATTCAATAAAAGACTACACTCAATAATAGTTTGGCAATAACTTTTCAAGTTATTATTTCAATTTAATATTATCAAATTTTAATAAAAAAATAGTGGTAAAAACCAAAAGTCCATTCTTTTTTCATATATCATAAGTATCCCAATTTTAGAAAGTAGTCTGATAGGGTTTTCAGTCTTCTTCGTACCGTATAATACTACATGTTTAATAATAACTTTAAAAGGTAACAAAGAAGTAAACTTTGAAATGATCGAGTCACGTGTCGTATATTATTTCGTTTAAACTTATGACCTCCCTTTTTTTTCCTTATTGCAATTACCTGAAGTAATGTATTAGCAAACATACAGGGTATTTTCTTTTGTATCATGTTCACCGAGGTGAACGCCGAAGGTATATACACTGTGAACGTGTATGTAGCGATTTGAAAATCATCTTTCCTGAATAGACTACTACTTTTGCATTGAATGCTCGGTCTTTATCTAAAAAGAATGATACAGTAGAATTTTGCCGTGACCCTTGTAGAACAAAAGAAATAAGAAATATGTATTTATAAGAAAATTAACGATTCGGATTGACAATGTAAATCAACAAGTTTCCGTATGTGTTGATAGAGTCATATTATAATCATTTATTAATATGTTTATGTAGTATGATTAGAACAACTGAGTTGCATACGTTTCTCGTTGAAGAGTTGGCACTTGAAAGGAAACACTGATTTTTATAATCTTGGGTAGGTTCTGGACCTTAATTTATTAGTTTGGTGAGTTGGCAGGATTTTAAGAAAGAGACTAAACATGTTTCCATAAGATGTGCGAGTATGAAAACAAGAGTGGAAACAATTCATAGAAAGCGGGTGACTTGGTATGCTTCCTTTTCGTATATTAAGCATGTTTAAGGGCTCCATGTCATAGGTGAAACAGTAAAAGTAGACAAAAATCTGCACCGAAATATAAGATCGGATTACTTCGCTTTTAGTATCAACTTCTACGTCTACATAAATCGACTCAATCGTACAAACTTTATCAGAAAAGATGGGCGAAGTATAACAAAGGGACAGTCGAACTCAAAGATTGAAAATTACCTAACAACGCCATTGTTAAAAAATAAAAAGACAGACAGACAAATAAACGTACACAAGACACAACTGAGAAACCTAAAAACTAAGCAACACAAACCCTACCATATACTGGGGTGATCTTAGGTACTCCGAGAGAGTAAGCAAATCCAGCTAAACATTAGGCATTCGTCGTATTACTTATGTTATTACAAATCCGGTTACTGATTTCATTCTGTAAGTCACACTCGTGAAAAAGGAGAGATATCGTACTTACGACATACGGAACATGTTTGATATCATCTGTGAAACGGTTATTCCATTACCATAACCGTCAACCAATAACTCTCAACCAACTCGTGATGGCGTTCGTAAAATTTTCGAATTTTGAAGAGATGATTTCAATTTCACTATTTAGAACTATTAGTTTGATAGCTTTCTTGTGAGCAGCAACTCTCTATCAAGAAATTATTGATAAGAAATTATTACCATGGAAGAAAAACTTGAAAACCTCTACTTAAATAAAATTAAAGGTGCACAAATAAGATCCCGAGTACAATGGTTAGAAGAAGGAGAGAAAAACACTAAATTCTGCCTGGGCCTTGAAAAATCAAGACAAACCAAAAAGAGTACCACAGCGCTTAAAAATAAAGATGGGAAAATAGTTACAGAACACTCAGAAATTCTAAACATAGAAAGATCATACTATGAAAATCTATATAAAAGCTCTTCTCCAAATTTAAAAGATATAAAAAATTACATAAATGAAACCAACATTGATCACAAACTATCAGAAATAGAAAGTGAATATTTGGGGGGGCCCTTTAACAGTAGAAGAATGCACTAAGGCAATATTTTAAATGAAATTAAATAAATCTCCAGGAATAGATGGGCTAAGTGTAGAATTTTATCGCACTTTTTGGAATATATTTGCCCACCATACTTTGTATACAAAATTTTTTCTAATCCATCAATTCTAATTGACAACTGATTGTAAAAAACGTTCATTGATTCCGTTAAATTAGATATCATAGCCCTGAGGTCATCTGTGTCATTAGTAACGTTTGAGCTTATGTTCACTCCAATACATGGTGTTTCACTTGATATGGCATCTATAGGTACACTATCACTACGCGGTTTCTTCGGACTTGTCTGTTTTAAATCAGAGGTAGAATGTTTTGTAAAAACAGTTTTGTGTGGCAAAAAGAAGTTAAAGCACGAGTGCAACTTTCTTTTCTTTTTAATAATACAGAAGTATTATTACTTTTCATGAACTATTTGACAGGATGCCGATAATAAGGAAAGCTATTTCAACCAATAGTGCAATGTTGCCATCATTATAAAAACATCATAATTATTTACGATTATATAAACACTCAAAGTGTTGACTATTTAAAATGTAAAGCGGGCAGTACGCTGTGTAATATATCGAAAGCGATTGATTTCATTATAATTCGTTATTTTGATTGGATAACTGCACATCTCATGTTACATTACACAATGAAAATCATTATTCATGATGACACGCGGTCCCAAAATAAAGTGCAAAGGTGATTTCAATAAAAACTGGATAAAAATCGTATTTTCATGATCCTAGCTAAAACATGTAATTATAATTATTGAATGCTTCTTTTTTTTTTTTTAACTTTATAGGGTTGTAAAAGCGTTGACCGTGCGCACATTTTCAGAATGAAGCGCTTCCGCGTTTCATACACAATATATGTGTGTCAACGCTTTACACCTCAATGATGTAACAATAAAAACATTCAATTCTTAAAAGAACCAGAAATGAAAGTTTTAAATTCATTGTATAGTGTCTTTGACTGCTAACTTATATTTTAAAAACTGATGATATAGTGGTTATATATTAATACAAACATTTGAAGTACGTTTGAGTCTTATGCAATATTTGTGTTTATATATTTGAAAACTGACTGCTACCGACTGGCTGCTTGAGCCTGGTCTCACAAACACCACATTTTCAGTACAGCCGATTACATTGAGTATGTAGACAAAAGTAATATCTTTGAATCGCTTGTTTAATTTGTTAGCTGAACTATGAAGTAACTAGGTAAGGTAAACCACCCTCCTGTAGAAGGAGCCTAGTCCTACATACAAATTAATTGGTTATCTGTAGAACTAGTCTACTCTGAAAGGAGGGTAGTTTACCTACATTTGTAACCTAATAATACAAGCAAGCTTACCAAGGATATGCTACCTTTGCCTACACACTCAATGCATTCGGCTGTACTTCTTTACATCACAGGTTCCAACACCCTGCCAAAGCATTTGGTTCCAATAAACGTTTGAATTATTAAGTCAATGTGCTTTCCCAAAGGGTTTTATGCAAAACAATTACCGGAAATCTATTATGGAAACTTGCAAAAACAATATCAAAATCAAAATCTAAGTGAACAATGAAGTTACTGACATCAAAAAAGTTTGAGATATTGAAGGCCAAATATTTTTTTTTATTCTTACGTGTCTTATTATAATCAGACAGTACTTTTAGAGTTTACAAAGAAATTTAATATTAAAACCAAAATTAATGTCCAGTTTCATTAGTGAAATTAACACTACAATACAAATAAAGGATTCTCAAATGATCATGACTTTTGCTTGTAGTAAAATGATCAATCAATCAATCAATCAATGAATCGATGAATCAATGAATCAATTGATCAATCAATAAAATTGAGAATGGAAATAAAAAATGTGTCAAAGAAACAACAGTCAGCCTAACCAAAGAGCAAAGCCGAAGGCCACTAATGAGTCTTCAACACAACGAGAAAATCCCGCAACCAGAGGAGGGCTTTAGCTGGTCTCTAAATAATAAAAAAAATATAAAAAAACTAACAATGATCAGAGTCTACTGTCTTGGGACATGCGCATAAAATACGGCGGGGCTAAACATGCTTTGTTAGATCTCAACCCTCCCGCTTTACAACTATATCTAGCTCATGCAGAATAAAACAAACACACAACAATATGCACAGAGAAACTCAGTTTAAAAGAAATCCGAGTCCGACGACAAAATAGTAAACAAAAGAAACTAAAAAAATGAATATGATTCATAAATTAACAAAGAACTACCAGCAGTAACTTACATGCCAGCTCCATACCCCAATCAAACATATCGACATAATACATAGGTATAAGAAGATGTGGTATAAGTGCCAATGAGACAACTCTCCATCCAAGTCATAGTGTGTAGAAGGAAACTATTATAGGTTAAAGTACCCGCTTCAACACGAATCCTTGGCTCACACCGAATAGCAAGTTAAAAGGATCCTCCAAAATGAAAAGTGTAAATCCATGCAAACGGGAAAACCAAAAGTCTACAATCTATATATAACTAGAGGCTCTAAAGAGCCTGTGTCGCTCACCTTGGTCTATGTGTTTTGGTGATGTTGCTGTGTTCGTATATCTTACTTTACTAAACATTTTTGATGCCTACAATTACCTCTATCTATAATAAAAGAGGGACGAAAGATACCAAAGGGACAGTCAAACTCGTAAATCTAAAACAAACTGACAACGCCATGGCTAAAAATGAAAAATACAAACAGAAAAACAATAGTACATATGACACAACATAGAAAACTAAAGAATACACAACAAGAACCCCCCCCCCAAATAAAAACAACAACCCAGGGGTGATCTCAGGTGCTCCGGAAGGGTAAGCAGATCCTGCTCCACATGCATCCACATCCATAATAAACTTAGCCTAGTAGTTTCAGTGGAAAATATTTTGTAAAAATGTACAAATTTATGAAAATTGTTAAAAATTGACTATAAAGGGCAATAACTCCTGGCCATGTTGACTTATTTGTAGGTCTTATTGTTGTTTACATTTTATCTCTATTTATAATAATATTCAAGAAAATAACAAAAAAGCTACAAAATGTTCTTGAAATTACCAATTCAGGGGCAGCAACATAACAACAATTTGTCTGATTCATCTGAAAATTTCAGGACAGATAGATAATGACCTAATAAACAATTTTACCGCATGTCAGATTTGCTCTTAATGCTTTGGTTTTTGAGATATAAGCCAAAAGTCTCATTTTACTCCTATGTTCTATTTTTATCCATGGCGACCATCTTGGTTACTTGGCCAGGTCAGCGGACACATTTGTTATACTAGATACCCTAAAGAAGATGGTGGCTAAGTTTGGTTGAATTCGGCTCACTAGTTTCAGAGGAGAAGATTTGGTTAAAGGTACGACGACGGACGACGACAGACGACGGACGATGACGGACGACGACGACGATGGACGACAAGATATGATAAAAGCTCACTTGACACTTCGGGTCAGGTGAGCTAAAAAAGCGAGAATGACATCGACAAACGTTAACTACTGTTTTTTTTAGTGATTTTTTTTATAACTATACCAAATATTTAATGATTTTTTTATTATCTATGACTGTGATTAATAATTGATTACCAAGTTTAATAAAATCATATGTGTGTATATCAAACATATTAACTTTGGCTTGAAAGATGTCTATTTAATTGTTTTCGACTCGCATTGCTCGGAAAAATTTACAAGAATAAAATTATAAGATTGAACGCGTTCGTTAAACAATCTTATTAAAATTAATCTATATACTAGTATTATTTTTCTCATACACATAAGTATAACGAAATCAGAGATATACCTTTTAATTAGATAAGTTCGTCTAATTTACAAATGTAGTATTATCTGTAGTAAATATACTGACTTCTTTAATAAAGGATTTGAATAAGAATGTGTCAATACCACATAAATGCCCCACTCGCACTAACATTTATCATGTCGAGTGGACCGTGGAATTGAGGGTCAAAACTCTATATTTGCATTAAAATTAAAAAGATCATATGATATAGAATATGTATAATGGTTTAAAAAAAAATATATCTGTCCATTAACTTCAGTTTCAAGTATAGAGATGTGATTTTTTTTCTGCTACGAGTGCTTGTGACAATCCAAAAGAACTTGCAGACATTCGATGTTCAGTACTTCAGTACTTTGATTGTTTGAAAACGAGATAAAAAAATACCCTGCCTAATTCGGTATGTGTTTTTGTTGAACCTTTTTGTTCTTCTGTTTTGTATCGATCTCATACGTTAAGCCCTTTTCCACTGATTTATATAGTTTGTTCTTATGCTGTGCTGTAACAAAACTGTCCCGGCTGCATGTTAAGCGCCACAATATATTGCATATGCCTGCTCCAACTTAGTAGCATGTAGTTCAGTGGTTTTCGTTTGTTGATGTCTTTTATATGTGTTTTCGTAATTCATGTTGTTTTAAAATAGGCCGTTATTTTTCTCAATTGAGCTGTTTCATATTTTTCAATTTATGGACTATTGTAGCCGACAATACCGTATTTTCTTTTTTTATTGTTGAAGATTATATGGTTACCTATATATAATTGCTAACATCCACTACATTTGAACTTTGTGGGATAGTTGAATCATTTGTTTTTATACCAAATCTCCTTTTTTAAAGTTGAGGGATGTGTGTATTTATTTGGAAAATTTCAATGTTTCTCCCAGGTCACCCCGTTTGAATAGAATAGGACATTTTGCCTTGGATTTGAGTTAAGAGCCAATCAAAGCTCACGGCTTGTTGGTGGGTAGTTGTTGACTGTATGGTAAGCGCTGGATGTTTTTTTGAGTTTTTCATGCGGTGATTTGGTGATGTCTTCATGCCATGCATTGTCTAATTACTTTATATAGATAGCTTATCAGTCAACCGGATCTATCAAAGTACCTCTCCTCATCTTTAGTATAGTCAGACGATAAATAAGATATAAACTGACTTAGCGTGGTATATACATGTTTATTTAATATACTCATATCAATATAAAAAAGAAGATGTGGTATGATTGTCAATGAGACAACTCTCCACAAGAAACCAAAATAAAACAGAAATTATCACTTATAGGTCATCGTACGGCCTTCAACAATGAGCAAAGCCCATCGTCAGATATAAAAGGCCCAGAAATGAGAATGTAAAACAATTCAAACAAGAAAACTAATGAACAAAAATTAAACGAAAAACAAAAATGTAACAAAAATAAACCACAGAATTACAGGCTTCTGACTTGGGACAGGCACATACATTTTGAATGTGGAGGGGTTAAACTAATATCGGGATCCCAAATTCAAGTCAAATTGATTTTCAAAACAACATAAAAGTTAAAAAGTGTAAACAAAATTTTTTTTTAATAAATGATGAAAATATTATTGTGTTTGTGAGTAGAAAACTACTTAAAATTGTAGAAATATTCAAAAGTAGCTCTCGCGTTTTTGTTTTGCGGTTACGTTAACGGAACACCAATCAGGTAATCGAACTTCATTGATCCTCTTTATACAAAAGTAACATAGGTTAGTGCATCGGACTATTCAAAAAGATTTCTGGTTCGATCCCCGTTCCGGGGAGAAAATTTTCAATCCATTTTTAATAAAAATGTTTAAACTAACTATAGCCACACACTTGACTTTGTGGATTACATTATTTTTTCATCATCCTACATATGTCTTTTAATATTCTGTATCGATATATTTTGCTCCGAGACAGAGCATTATAAAATAAATTAAAACTTGCGCTTTAGATTAAGAAAGGGTCTGAAAGAATTTGTATCATCGTTTCCAGTTCTTCTGGGGTACTTGAGCCCTTCCCTCGCCAACAATATATAGTTTGCTTTATTTTTAAAAGAGGCAAGTTACGCTTCAGTATTATCCTCTTAGATTAACCTCTCCAAGCTTAAAAGTAAAGATCACGCACCCTTATTGTTAAGTTTGTTAAAACTTTTGCATCCGTCGACATTATCTTCGATTAAAGTAGTATTGATCTGACAAACGCTGTGCATGTATACTTTAACGACCTTTAAATGAATGACAAATTACAACATTGCCATTTTTTTAATGACAATTAAACAGTGTCGGAACGATAAAAAAAAATTCACTTTCGTTTTTTTGTTTTTGTGAAATCAAAAATGAAAACACTTTCATTTTTCGATTTTAGTTTTTGAGAAATAAAAATTGAAAAATGAAAATACTTTTGTTTTTGTTTTTTTTTGTGTTTGTGAAATCAATAACGAAAAACGAAAACACTTTTGTTTTTCATTTTGGGTTTTAAGAAATAAAAAACGAACAATGAAAACATCTTTTGTTTTTCATTTTGGTTTTTAAGAAATCAAAAACGAAAAATGAAACACTTTCGTTTTTTGTTTTTTGTTTTTGATATTTCAAAACGAAATACGAATGGACGCAGATATACACTGACCCTCAATGCTCTTCTTTTTTGGATTCAAGCGTCACTGCTGAGTCTTGTGTAGACGAAACGCGCGTTAGTATATACTAAATTTAGTTCTGGTATGTATGATGGGTTTATTTACTTAGATAAGATGACTTGGAAGCTAGCTAGTGTAGCTTCAGCTGTAAGTCTCACACTGTTAAACTCAAACAATATGTTTACAGTTTTAAAGTATGATTGAATTTGAAATAAAAGGGCCAGTATCGAACTAACTTGTCAAACATTTGGCTCATGTGACACAGTATCTGTGTAATTGGTTCATTCATATGTAATTATAATCGGATTACTCACGTTAAATTGTAAAAGTATTAGATTGATAAAGTAAATGTAGTTATTACTATAGGGCTCATATCAATATAGCCTGTATCATATGGCTCGTGGAAATGTCATCAGGATCATTTTAACATGTAAAATATTTATAAAACCATATTGCTCATTTAAATATGAATGTTATTCTTGCAATTGGCTCGTGTGACATATATGAAACAATAGATCAATATATTCAAACCATGTGGTTTTTATTATCGCTTGCGACGTAAATCGATGACTGAATGACAAACGGAAAACAATATTGCAGCGGCATAAACTGTTTGTGTAATCGGTATATTCCAAAGGGTAAGTGACATGGAGTCTCCATTCTTTGTTTAGAAATACCTTATTTAACAAAATGTCCTGTTATATGTCTGTTGTTCTTCGTATTATTGTTATAGTTCAGCGACTATTTTGAAAAGTTTATTTTAAGATTTCACTTTGGTGTACGATTTGCAGATAAGGTGTGTATTTTAGTCTAGCAAGTTTCATCTGACCTCGATTTTATGTTGTTCTTGAAGATGTGGTATGATTGCAAACGAATTAGAAATTATCAACTACAGATCATCGTACGCCTACGACAATTAGTAAAGCCCATACTGCATATTCAGCAATTAAAGCCCCCGAATTAAAATGTAATGTAATTGAAACGAGAAAACTAACAGCATGATGTATGTATAAAATAATAAAAGATACAAAAAGATATCACAAATCAATAAACGACAATCACTGAATGTCGGGCTCCTGACTTGGGATAGAAACATAAAGAATGTGGTGTGTTTACAAATGTTATCGGGATCTCAACCTTCTCCCTAACCTGGGACAGTGGCGTGCCTATACATCATACGAACTGAATATACACATCAGTTAAAAAAAGGATTAACTTCTCAGTTGGATACAAATAGAAATATATATAGCAAAAACACAGAGTAAACGTTGACACATACCTGTGTATCAAAACACAGAAATGACACTAGGTACATATCTGAGAGTACTCACAGTTACTGTCAGCTAGTTCAAAACTACACCCAACTAATAAAAAACATCATGCCATTAAGACTTAACTATCAATCAGTACATATCGAACATTAAGTATATAGATGCAATAAACAGTTTGATAAAAACATGACCTTGGACAACCAAGATACAGGTATCGAATATTTGTTGATAAAATTGAGAATAGAAATGGGAAATGTGTCAAAAGACAACAGCCGAAGGCCCCCAAATGGTCTTCAATGCAGCAAGAAACTCCCCCACCAGAAGAAGTCATTCAGCTGCTACCTAAACAAATATGTATACTAGTTCACTGATAATGGACGTCATACTAAACTCCGAATTATACACAAGAAACTAAAACTAAAAATCATACAAGACTATATAGGCCAATATCCTCTGACTTAGGACAGGCGCAAAAATGAAGCGGGGTTAAACTTTTTTTTTCAGATCTCGATCCTTTCCCTATACATATAGCCAATGTAGACCAAAAAAAACACACAACAATACGCATTTGAAGAGCAGTCAAAGTTCAATGTCAAAATATATAACAAACTACTAGCAGTTACTGACATGCCAGATCGAGACCTCAATTATACTGATTCAGAGAGTTTGTCTTAATCATATGAGTATTAAGCACAATCCCTTCCTTTAGGGGTTTAGTATAATACAATCACCTAATATATAAAAAAGAACAAAACCCGTGTCCATGAATTTCTAACAAACGACTACATGTAGCTTGCCTTTTATAATTTGTATTAAGATAAAGGTAAAACTGCATTCTTATTCCACAAAAACAAAAGTTTAAGTATTTTAATTCTTATTATATCTGAATTCAACAAATGATTTTTCGTCTGGCCTTCAACATGACTAATTACCAATAAAATAGCATCATGTTTTTTATCAAAAGATTTTTTTTTGTTTGTTAATTTTAAACAATGCGAACAATATTTTAGTATGTTTTAACTTATATTGTTTTATTCTGTGAAAAACAACCCGTCCTATTCAAAAATGCAATTGCGGTCAATAATTTCCATTAACACGAAGAAATGATTGCATTTATGTTCAACAAAAAAACATGTGAAGATAGTCGATAAGAAAAATTCGTTACACGGTTTGCTAGCTACCTAATGCGATAAATATGGGTTCAGTTAGTTCCATATTGGATTCGATATTCACTCTCACCCCATATGGTATTTACAGACCCCATTTATATTGTATACACAACTACTTTTGCATAGGTTCTATTTCTATACTAAAAAAAATGCACTACTGGAAATTGACTCTTAATATTTAGTACTATTTTTATATTTTTAAACTATTGTAGTATTTTACAGTACTTGATTAGTACTAAATATTTTGGTACAGAAATAATACAATATTCGATGTTTAAGAGATTTGATATAGAAAATCTTTCAAAATACTGGAAATGTTTCGGTAGTAACAAAAAAACTGTAGTACCTAAATTTCAAGTACGAATAAAGTACTGTAAAGTACAGGTACCTAAATATTACAATATTTTTTGAGTAAGAAAATAGTACTGAACATTAAAAGTAAATTTCCAGTACTATAAATTTTTAGTACAGAAATAGTACCTAATCAAAAGTAGCTGTGTAGGTCACTAACACACCATGTAACTAATAATATGCAATTATAAAGCTTTATTGCTGATCTTTGTGTTCATGGTTCATTAGACAAATTGCCTTTCCGTCGTAATATTTTTTACAACGATACTATAGGCTATATATCAAATACATTTAGTGTATAAATTACAATTACCTGTCTAGTGCCTACGTTATTAGTATCAGAGCTGCAATGGCAATGCAATCAGTTGTATGTGTCTTGTAACTTTTTGTAATCATAGATTTATTTTTCAGTAATAGACAATAAAATAAAAATTTTGCTCATTTTAGAATCATAAAACAATTCAGATCTAAAAGAAAGATTAATAAATATTGAAACTGAGAAAGAACAGTGTATTCCAAAGAACATAAGAGGTTCATTCATTTAAAAAAAAAAGAAAGACCATAATCGTGCAATCTTTTAGCATGATGGGCTTATGCATATGTGTAATCTGTTATCAGTTCAACTCAAATTCAACATTTAATTTTGAGTCTGAATTCTCTCATTTTGTCCAGTTTTTGTTGGAATCAGCAATTTTGTTGTATCACATTTCTTTTATAATCCATATAAATAGTCAAATATTAAATCTGAACTATCTATATGTATTTGATTGTTTAGATCTGATACACATACAAATAAAAGACTGGAAAAAGAAAGATAAAAGGTTTGTGTCTACAAAAGCCAGTGATTATGTAATGGAATGTTTAAAGGACAACAGTTGTGTAACTTTAACTGCCCCATCAGGAGCTGGGAAATCTTTTATCAGTAGACATGCAGCACTTCTTTTACAGAAAGAGGGATACAAAATAATACCTGTATACACCCCGACAGATATAAGAAATTATTACAAACCAGGTAAACTAACAGTGTTCATTGTAGATGACATTTGTGGAAATTTCGTTGCCAACCAAAGTCAGATTGAGAACTGGAAACAACTATTACCGGTAATTGACACAATTATTGCAGATAAATGTTGTAAGATAATTGTATCATGTAGGTTGCAAGTATATACAGACGATAAGTTTAATACATTAGTTCCTTTTAAATCATGTGAATGTAACTTAACATCATATAGCTTATGCCTTACATCAAAAGAAAAACATAATATAGCAAATCAATACATTGGTACAAGCATAAATACGATTAATGTCGCAACTAATAACAATGATTTTTTCCCGTTGTTATGTTCTTTATATGATGACAAGAAACATGCAGATGTGAGCGAATTTTTCAACAATCCTTTTTATGTTTATAAAATTGAGCTAGATAAGTTAAGTGAGCATGGTGACGATGGGAACTATAAGATATTTGGTCTTGCCTTATGTGTTCTCTTTAATAATCGACTAGCAGAAACATGGTTCCAGAATAAAGTGACAGATGAACAAAGACATATCATAGAGGACACATGTGAAGCTTGTGGAATCAACAGAAGTACATCAAAGTCTAAACTAAATAAAGCACTTGACACTCTAGATGGTACGTTTATATGTAAACAGAATGGTATGTATAGAACTATACATGATAAACTGTTTGACTTCCTTGCTCATTACTTTGGTAAGAAAATGATAGAATGTTTAATAGACCATGGTGATAGTAAATTAGTACATGAACGTTTTAGTTGGAAGAAATCACCAGATGACAAGACAAATAACATAGATTTCATTATTGAAATACCAAATGATTATTTAGAATCGTATTTCCAAAGAATTATCAAGGACTGGTTAGCCGGAAAGGTTGCAGATGTGTTCAGTAACAATAATATGAAAGAATCATCATTTAGACAACGGTTAATACAGTACTTGCAACAACTTGATCAATTACAGCAGGTTAAATTAGCTAATACCAAGGATATAGTGGAACCAAAGGAGAGCTGGGATTCAGGTACTACACCACTGATATGCACTTCTTATACTGGTTATACTGATATGGTACAGTGGATGTTACGTAATGATGTTGATGTGGATCAATGTACAGATGATGGGTTAAGTGGACTGATGATGGCAAGTCAGCAAGGATATACTGATATAGTGAAGTTACTGTTAGAGAGGAATCCTGATGTTAATCTATGTGACAAGGATGGCTTGAGTCCTCTGTTACAGGCAAGTCAGCACAATATTGATATAGTGAAGTTACTGTTAGAGAGGAATCCTGATGTTAATCTATGTAACAAGTACGGCTTCAGTCCTCTGATGCAGGCAAGTATGTGTGGACATACTGACATAGTTAGATTACTACTAGAGAGGAATCCAGATCCATGTGACAATCCACAACTGAGTACGTCATATGTCAATAACAACATCAGAATGATAAACAGTCAGAATCTTGTCCAGCCATTAATGAAACATAAACCAGATATTAATGCCCAGACTAATGATGGAGGTAATGCTTTATATTTCAGTGCATTTAATGGACACAATGAGATAGTAAAGTTACTGTTAGAAAATAATGCTGACTCTAGTATCTGTATCTTTAGTAAACAGTATATAGCAGAAATGATAAAAAAACATCCAACTGTAACTTTAGGAAAAATAAAACAAAGCATATTCGAAAGCCTTGTAAAGAGTTCATCATCACGTGTAATAGTATACGTCTTTCAGAAGTCAGTAGATTATGCCTTTGATGTAGTAGCTGGTTCCTCTCCATTACACATTGCCTGTTTTATGGGTAGGACAGATATAGTCCGTTCCCTAATAGACTATGAATCTAACATAAATATGAATAAAGAAGATGGAACAACACCATTATTTTATGCATGTGAAGTGGGACATAAGGATATTGTACTTTTATTGTTAGATAAAGGAGCGGACACACAAATATGTAGAATAGATGATAAAACCCCTTTAGGCATTGCAACAGAAAATAAACATACATGTATAGTTGTGCTTATAACAGAACACATGCATAAGACAAAACCACTTCTTTAACAATTATTGTTCCTTTGCTAGTAGTTTCTCGTGAAATGAACAAAACGGCAACAAGATTCGAAAACCACTGTCTTCTTCATTGTTTCTTGATTTGTGTTTTTTGTTGATATTTATTCACTGAATTACGTTTGTCTTTATCTTATGTATCTTATCTAATTTGCACATTACTTTTATCTCTGTTAGATATCTATTGTTATTCATTTGATTACTTGTGGCTGTGTTAGATATATAATTGTCATTCATCACATTGATTCTATCTCTACTTCATAGTTACTTGTATTTGTCCCAGTATGTATGACTCTGCTTGATATATACAGCTTTTTATGTGGTTTCTGTTGTTTCTGTTTAATCTACTGTTATTCTGGCTATTACGTCTGTTTATGTTTGATATCCAATGCTATCCATCCCTATACTTTTGTTTGTGTTTGATATCAACTTGTTGTCATCTCATAACTTCTGTCTCTATTTAATACTATTAGTACGATTACTGCTGTATTTGTTGGATCTGTACTATTTACTTCGGTCTGCAATGTTATCATACCGCATAGTTTTACTTTACCTTATTTTTTTCTGGTTGTTCCACCATAAACAGAAGAGATAGTTGATAAACAATCTCTGTTGATTTCAATGAGTTTAATTGTTCTATTTATAGTATTTCTGGTTGTACACTGTTCCATGAATATTTTTTCAAAGTGTATTTAGTTTTGAACAGCGTTTTACTACTGTTGCCTTTATTTATATATTCTATTGCTTGTATTGCCAATTATCAAAGTTATTAGTATATTACTGTACCACATTAAGTAAACAATGTTATTAGTGTATTACTGTACCACATTAAGTAAACAATGTTATTAGTATATTACTGTACCACATTAAGTAAACAATGTCAATCTATCATATACATTATTGTGCAGTTTTATCAAATAATATTCCTCTTAAGTCAACCTTTTACTAGACTATTGTAGTCTGATCAGATTTTGTCATATTTTCATGTTGATGCTGTATCTACCATTTTAAACAGTATTTGTCTATTTTAATTTTCATGCTGTATCCTCCATTTTTAACAGTATTTGTCTATTACAATTTTCATTCTGTATCTTCAATTTAAAGCTGTATGTGTCTTAAAATGACTTTCATGCTGTATCTCTCATATTAGACATATTTTCTCAATTGACTTATCATGATTTAAATGCTGTATCGTCCGTATTGTTTATTAATTTGGTCTTATCATGATTTATGTAATATATTTTACATGTTGTTCATTTTTGTCTCATCATGATTGTCATGCTGTATCGTCCATATTTTCCAGTTTTTATTGTACTCTGTATTAATACTGTACCTTCCGTATTTAACAACTTTTGTATTTTTATGATTATCATGTAGATTCTTCCATAAAGTTATTATTTTTATGTTATATATTCTTTTTTATATATTCTTGTGTTTCACTTAAACTTATAAAAGCGCTTTGTCTAAATGCAATTCTGTTTTCTTGTTGACATGTCTGTTTGTTTTTGTAGTGATTAAGATTAAAACACAATGTTGACTGCTGTTCCCCTTTTTTTGACAATTGAAATGTATATCTGTAGTTTTACTCAAACGTTATAACAATATAGTTGAATTTGATATTACTGTCAAACAACTGAGCTTTTTTTTCTAATTATGATCTTCGTCCTGTTTATTCCATGTTTTACTAAATGTATGTAGACGTGATTACACTGTACACAAGAATCAGCAACTAGTTTATGTTAATTGTTATGCTATTTGAAATGGTTTGTAGCTGGATTACTGTCTATCAAATGTGTTTGGTTTGTTTTATAATAATAGATTTTTCAGACTTTATATTTCAGTCAAGAAAAATAAGTGAACTAGTTAAATTTAATTCATCTCAAATTATATAGTGAGTGGATCAATGTTAAGACGCAACCGAACACCTGTGTGACAACCACATACAAAAAATATAAAAAGGTGTGCAAAATATGTATTTACACATTAACACATATTCATTTAAATAGTTCTGACTTCTATTCAAATCTATGCTTCTTTTTATAACTGGATCTAATGTGTACTCTAAAAAATTACGAAATTCATAAGATATTATAATTTTTCAAAAGAAATACCCCAGATTCTTCTGTAATGTAATTTTTGTACATAATGAGACAATTTTCAAAAAGGCTAATTCCTTTTCCTTTATACATTTCCTCCCGTATTCGTGTAACATGTGTTTTAATTAGTATACAGAGTTGCAAGAATTTATCAAGCAATCATTCCATTAATATATATAAAAATGCACTGGAATCTGAAATTTTTACGTAATAAGGAGCTGTGTAATTATAAATTGGAGTAAATATATATATACTCATTGTTACTTTTGTTTATTGTGATGATAAACTTATTGTATATATTGTAATACAAAATGTAATGTGTTGATAAAAATCATCTCTTAAAAATAATCAGGATAAAAATATTCAGTGTTATTTTGTGTTTACTTCTCTTCGATTATTTTATATTTTTATCAAAATAAAAATAAGATTATGTTGTGTGATTGCTAAAGAGACAAACAACCTACAAAAAATAGATAACATAAACGTTATGTCATTTAGAGAGAAGAACATGTTATACAATCAATGTCGGATCTTGCCTCAACAACAAAAGGGATGGGGATTAAATGCGTCGATTGGAAATGTTGTTTTGTAATACAGATGTCAACACAACTGAACTCATTTCTCTAAGAAATATTTCTAACATTTGGAGTTATTAAGTTCAACCTGTCTTGTTTTGATCCCTGAATCCTCCATAAACATACGTTTTAGTTAAATATAGGTAACTATTATCTTCAACATGTTCAACACAGGCAAAACAAATCCATTGAATCAGTCATAAAATGTGTCTGCGTGACAGATGAAAACAAATCACAAACCATTAGATTAAACGATGTCATTTATAACTGATGTATTCATATCAGCAATATAGAGATTCAGTTTGATGTGTTTATGGTCAACATATTATTACAGCTAACATTTACAGAGTTTAACGGCTGACCAATAACATAGTGAAATGTCAATCATTCCGTTATTTCAAATTACAAACCTGTTCGTCACATGTACATTGTTTTTCAAGGCAAAATATTTATCTAAGATACCTGGGACAATCTAACTTTGAAAAGAATATATTTTGTTTAGAGTGTACCTCGAAATCTCTTCACCCGGTGTAATTCTTTCCGTTGAGGTCTAATCAATTCAAAGTCAATCGTGACTAATTAGATAAGCCCTCTTTTAATCCAGGGATTGAAATAAGGTCGGCGAAATAACAGCCAGCAAAATACCATACTTTACAATTTCAGAGAACTACAGTGCTTTTGATTTTTTTTATATCTGGTCAACACGCAGGCATAAGTCATGTGAGTTGTAAAATAAACATGTTCGAAACCGGGAAAAATTGGTTACAAAAAAGGTGAAATATGTTTTATCTGATCTACTAAAAGTGGACGTTATTGATTGTAAAACAGTGTCGTTTTTGTATTGACATTTGTCAAGAGTGGAAATATAAAAGGGACCTACCTTATACATGTAGTGTAACGTGCGATTTGATATAAGTTCCTCGTAGGGCATTCTGGAAGTTTTTCGTCTAGCCAACGCTATATTTTAATAAATTGTCACTCCAGAACTGTAATCATTAACATCAGGTCGTTCAACTTTGCATCTAGTCTTAATTATGCATGACATATCTGCCACTGGACATACAATGCTATCATTAAAAAAAAATCAGCTTTATTTAGTGTTATATACTCATTAGCTTTCTCTGAATAATTGTCTAAAACAGTTTTCAAATTTTATGTATTTGGGTTTTTTGGGTATATTTGAATAGAATTTGTGTATCTGTAAATATAAAAAAGAAGATGTGATATTACTGCCAATGTGACAGCTGTCCACAAGTGACCAAAATGATTCAGACATTTACAACTATAGGTCATCGCATGGACTTCAAAAATGAGCAAAGAACATACAGTACAGTTGTCATAACAGCAACTATTGATCGAAATAGTTATCAAATGTACCAATCGTATACATTGATACATCAGACGTACATTTCGTCAATATTAAGCTCGTCTATTCCTCGGATGAGAACTTCCTTAGCGTTCGAATAACTCACACTTTTGCAAACACTAAATTTATAATAATGAACATATACAAATGTAATTGATATGCATATAAACACCGATGTGCTAACTACTGAGTGGGAGATACCCTCGAGGACGTAACGTCACCCAGCAGTGGCATCAGCCCAGTGGTGCTCAAAGGTACCAGGCCTATACTTTGACACGCCCGACGCGCGTTTCATCAATATAAGACTTTTCAGTGACGCTCAGATCGAATATGAAAGAAAGCTAACCATTTAAAAGTTGAAGATCATTGAGAACCCAAAATTCCAAAAAAGATGTGACAAATACGGCACAGGTAATATATGCCTGGCATAAGAAAATCCTTTGCATTTATTATTTTGCAAACAGTGCATTTATCAAAATAACCGTATTACTGATATTCATGACAACACTGACTACTGGGCTGGTGATACCCTTAATACAAAATGTCCACCAGCAGTGGCATCGACCCAGTGGTGTAAACAGTTAATGCGTTAGCAAATATGCCTAAACTACGTACATAGGCTCGGATAGATCCGTATTGCATTCGGAATGCTCAAGACTTTGTATACCTTCAATGTATTTTCCAAATCATTTATTTATTTAGTATATTTATAAATAATTTGTATTTTCAATAATGTTAAAAAATGTACAGTGCATCATACAATCTTTTTTTCTGGCTGAAAATAGTTTGTTTATGTAAATGTAATTGTTTTTTTATAATTCAGGTTGCACTTTTATCTTAAAATATGCATTCATTCATTCATATAAGGGTTGCCTAACGTCATGTATCAATTGATTATAAGAATATAAGGTAAGCGACATATGCTCCCTGGAGCCTCCAGTTAAGATATTGTCTAACTGATCGGATTTATTATCTAATGTTGTTTTTTACCATCGACAATCATCTCACACAAGGAACCAAAAAAGGTACAAAGCAGTCATGTGACTGAATAATTAGATGACCGTGGTTGGTGAGATTTCAACCAATTAAATAGTGTGCAGATCATAATATACCCTAACAGATTTATTCAGAAGTTTCTTTCAACCCTTACTAAACCAGACATCAGGCTGTCGTTTCATAAAACGATCGTTAGCGTACGTTTGAACGTTGACCAAACGTAACGATAAAATTCTGTTTCATAAAACAATCGTACTTTGTCGTTCATTGCGTGTGAATCGCGAACGCTATTTACGTGTGGTTAAACCTGTCGCAAAGTTATCGTTAAATAAAAGATGGCCGTCGCCTTGAATACATTAGGGTACAATTGACGCCGATTTTTTAGACGATATAGGGTTTAAAGGGAAGGATTGAAACACGTGACAATTTAAATGACACATATATCATATCTCGCTACCGTCTTGGTAGACAGGGCATATTTAAGTTTGCAGACACGCTTTGACCACGCCTTGAAAGGAACATTTTGGTAAATTTCTTTAAAGTTGACCTCCTTTCACTCTGACTTTCGAGTAAAGTAAAAAATAGTTTGCGTGCTATGTACTTAGAATTCACAAGTATAACAAGTTATTTCAACAGAACAATCAGAAATATCTGGAACAAACCATTTGTGATATATGAACAAAACATCTAGACAATGATTTGTAAACCAATGTTTACTGTTCACGCTACTAAAAGGTGTCTTATGTCACGTCCGCGTTTGTTTGTTCAATTATAATAACTCCGGTAGAAATATTATGTATATATTTTTTGATTCCGAGGGTATTGAAACTATCTAAATCTATCAGTAGCAGCCTGTTAATTAAAAAAGCAGCACTCTTTCATGAAGATATTGGAAGGGTATATTAATAAAGAGCACCTTGTCAGATATTTTGTTACTGGACGGGATTCAACATTTAGGTTCGTTGGATACCAATTGTCGTGGCTTTCATCATGTTCATGGGTAACGGTGAACCAATATTTTAGGTCAACAAACTATTTTTTTACGGCTTTTTATGCATAAATTGTCAAAACCACGAAATCAAAAGATGAAAAACAAACATACAATTTAATTTGGACAATCAAATTTCGGGTATGCAACAACACACAACGGTCCTAAATCCCATTAAAATTTTTCAATAGTTATACATATAATAGAAAAAATCTTTTGCAAATGTTATTATTACTATGAAAATGAGTATGGTACGATAGAAAAAAAGGAACAATTACCGAACATAACCGAAATACTGATGCCTTAAAGTTTAAATCAATGAGAAAAACGATATGAACAATTAAAAGAAAGGCATTTAGTTTAAACATATCTTATCTGCCAAAGTAGCAAAATGGATATAGATATGAACAAAGAAAAACTATTTTATAAAAATGATACACGAAAAGAAAAAAAATGTTATACAAAAATCGAAACCCTTTCTCTCGCGATGTTATGCTCCACACATTCGGTACTCCTCGGCATATCTCAGCGGCAAAGTTACGAACCAGATCTAGCTCATTTCATTGGTATCGACCCAGGCTTCTCCAAATTTAAATATTTTTCTGGGATCCGGTCCCGTCTAGTCAGCACAGAGGTTCAAAGTTGCCCATTGATGTATTTTCCATATTAACCACACATTCGGTACTTTCCGGCATATACCTACGGCAAAGTTCCGAGCTAGCCCTTGCTCATTTTAAAGGTATTGAACCAGGCTACTCCCAACTTAAATATGTTTGTGGGATCCGTGCACGTCTAGCCACCACAGAGGTTCAAAACTGCCCATTTATGTATTTTCTATATTAAACACACATTCGGTATTTTTCAGCATATCATAATATACCCTAAAAGATTTATTCAGAAGTTTCTTTCAAGTTTAAAAAGAGTGAAACCCTTACTAAACCAGACATCAGTCTGTCGTTTCATAATACAATCGTTAGCGTACGTTTGAACGTTAACCAAACGTAACGATAACATTCCGGTTCATAAAACACTCGTACTTTGCGATGGTCGTACATTGTGTGTGAATCGCGAACGCTATTTACGTGTGGTTAAACCTGTCGCAAAGCGATCGTTAAATAAAAAAATGGCCGTCGCCTTGCATACTTTAGGGTACAACCGACGACGATTTTTTTAAACTTATATAGGGTTTACATGGAAGGATTGAAATAGGTGACAATTTAAATGACACATATATCATATCTCGCTACCGTCTTGGTAGACATGGCATATTTAAGTTTGCAGATACGCTTTGACCACGCCTTAAAAGGACGATTTTGGTAAATTTCTGTAACGTTGACCACCTTTCACACTGACTTTCGAGTAAAGTAAAAAACAGTTTGCGTGCTATGTACTTACAATTCACATGTATAACAAATTATTTCAACAGAACAATTAGAATAATCTAGTTCAAACCATTTGTGATATATGAACAAAACATCTACAGGCTACTCCCCAATTAAATATGTTTTCTTGGATCCTGGCCTGTCTAGCCACCACAGAGATTCAAAGTTTCCCATTTATGTATTTTCCATATTAACCACATATTCGGTACTTTTCGGCATATACCTACGACAAAGTTCCGAACTTGATCTAGCTCATTTTAAAGGTATTGACCAAGGTTACTCCCCACTTAATTGATTTTCTGGGATCCTAGCCTGTCTAGAAACCACAGGGGTTCAAAGCTGCCCTTACTTCGAATATTGCATATAAATCACACATTCGGTACTCCTTTGCATATCTCAGCAGCAACAAATTCCGAACCAGACCTAACTTATTTTAATGGTTTTGAACGAGGCTACTTGCCACTAAAATATTTTTCTGGGATCCGGGCCCGTCTAGCCACCACAGAGGTTTAAAATTGCCCCATTAACTAACCACGCATTCGGTTCTCCTCGGCACAGGTACGAACCAAACCTAGCCCATTGAAATGGTTTTGACGAGGCTATTCGCCACTTAAATATTTTCTGGAATCCGGGCCCGTCTAGCCAACACAGTTTTAGTAGTATTAGAATTATTTGTAGTGGCATATCTGACATTTAACATTTCAGTTTAAAGATGGTTAAGATGCATGCCGTGCAAAATAGTCCACTTAGGATCTTCTTGAATAGACTTATTCACTTAACAAAATAGATAAGCATTATATGTCTATCGAGATATTTCCATTTTATACATACACTCATTACAGAAATGGATATTCAAAAATATGTAACCAGCTTAAATACGTAATATTTGAGGATGCAGAGTATATGGAAAACAAGTATGAAATGTTTCCATTGTGCATTGTATCTTTTTATTCAGTCCAAATTGATTTAAAGTATACATAGTTATATATGTAAATATACATCATACGATTCCACACAACTACCTAAATCTATTATATACAATGAAAGTTGTACTTTCAATTTTGTTTTTATTTTCTATTCCTGCATTGTTTCTGTACCTCCTCATCATAAGGAATAAAAAAAGAGAAATAAAAACGAAAGCAAAAACGATTTTAAATTGTTAATTTTACAACTTTTTATTCAGAAAGCATCGGGTTGTTGTCTCTTTGACACATTCCCCATTTCCATTCTAAATTGTATTTTCCTCCGAAAAAATGTTGCTGCTATCATTAGTGGTATCTAACACGGACTGGAATAATTATTAGCCGTGTATTTGTCAAATTCATATGTAAAATTATATTTCACTAAGAAATTTTTTGACCGTTTGGGTCCTATAGAGGGTTTTGGTTTTTTATACATATCATCACAATTTGCTGCTGGAAACAAGTGGATGCTATCTTGATTGGCTGCTAAAAGTGGCTGCAAGCTTGTGTCTAGTATATGACAAGGGAAAAAAAATAAAAATTCTGTTACAACATTTCAAAAGATCGTGGGCAGAATTAATAATTTTTTGAAATTTGTATTTCTGTCACAAAACCCCAATCTCGCATATTTTGAAGAGCTCTTCAAAATTCGATCAAATGCTGCAGCCCCAAATTACAATTTACATATCCAATCTGTATGTGTCAAAATCATACAAATCATTTGTCACTTTCTATGTCTTCAATTAGTAATTATTGTTTAAATTATGTCGTAAATTGTTCATTTGATTAAATCCGTGTGAATGTCACACTCGCCGTTTTCTGACGTTTTGGCGTATTTGCTAAGTGTCTTATTAAAAGCAATAGAAATTTGCAGTCTATTCTAAGATCTCAAACTGTATTCTAACATTTAAAAATCTTGTTTTAATGTATGAAAAATAATTGTCTGTCGAAGTAAGAGAAAATATAAAAAAAAAACACGATCTTTTTGTTTTTTTGTCTATTCAGAATGTCACAAAACGTGTTTTTTTTCCATTTTTGGTACACGTATGATAAGTCGCAATATACAGTTTTGGAGGGGTGAAAAATTGAAATTATAATAGCACAAACAAGAATGTGTCTATAGTTCACGAATACCCCACTCGCACTATAATTTTCAATGTTCCGTGGACCGTAAAATCGGGGTCAAAATTTTAATGTGGAATTAGAATTAGAAAGATCATATCATAGGGAACAAATGTACTAAGTTTCAAGTTGATGTGACTTTAACTGCATCAAAAACTACCTTTACCAAAATCTTTAACCTGAACGTCGCGCAATCATTGTCTTTGTTCAGTGGACCATGAAATTGGGGTCAGAACTTTAATTTGGCAATAAAGTTGGAAAGATCATATCATGAGAAACATGTTTAATAAGTTTCAAGTTGATTGGACTTCAACTTCATCAAAAACTACTTTGACCAAAACTTTAACCTGAAGCGTGACGAACGAACGGACGGACGAACGGAGGCACAGACCAGAAAACAGAATGTCCCTCTTCAATCGTAGGAAGGGCATGACAATACTGTATAACACTTAGATATACTTCTCAGAGATTTATTTGCACCCATTTTAGATCACATGTCGGAGGTATTAACGACACAGTCAGCGACTACTTTTGTATGGAACGCCACAGCTGCCTTATGATAACAATAACCAAATCATTAAGGGTAAAGATATATCATGAAGAAAATGTTCTATACTATAACGGCATTTGACTATAATACTCTGTCAATTCGCTATATCACTAAGGTCAATTTATATACTATAACGGCATTGGACTATAATACTCTGTACAATTGCTATATCACTATGGTAAATTTTTATACTATAACCGAATTTCACTATAAAACTCTGCCAATTTGCCAAATCACTATTGTGAATTTATAAACTATAACGGCATTTGACTATAATACTCTGTCAATTCGCAATATCACTATGGTCAATTTATATACTATAACGGCATTTGACCATAATACTCTGTCAATTCGCTTTATCACTACGGTAAATTTATATACTATAACGGCATTTGACCATAATACTTTGCCAATTCGCTATATCACTAAGGTAAATTTATATACTATAACGGCATTTGACTATAATACTCTGTCAATTTGCTATATCACTAAGGTCAATTTATATACTATAGATATAGGAAGATGTGGTGTGAGTGCCAATGAGACAACTCTTCATCCAACGTATAACGGCATTTGATTATAATACTCTGTCAATTCGCTATATCACTATGATCAAATTATATACTATAAAGACACTTTGATACAACATGGAGTTAGCTTTTCAGATTATTCTGTCATTTAACTTTGTTATGAAGATAATATTTCATACTATGAAGACATATTGATTTGTCATTTTAATAAACTATTATTTGATACGTCATAAAGATACATTTCACACTATAAATACATGTTGATATAGCATTAAGCAACTTGGTCATACTACTTTGTCACCTCAGTATGTTATAACAATACACTTGTATACTATAAAATAACCTCGATATAACATCATGGAACAATTTTGTCATACTGTTATGTCGATTGTAATTATACAAAAAAGACCGTGATCGTTTGGTGGACCTTATGGAATCGCTTTCAAGATGAAGGAATTAATCGCCTCTAATGTTGCATTTGCCGTAGTTGGATCCCGGGGGGGGGGGGGGGGTATTTTGTTTAAAAAAATGGTTGCTTATATAGGGAATCACTGAAGCATGACGGGAGCGGCCCCTCCTTAGCTCAATTGACCCCTTACAGAAAGTTCTGAATCCGCCACTATTAGTCCACAGCGAATCGGAATTGAAAAGACTTAGGGCGACACGAAAGGCAACGCATATAGGTTGCATTTGTATACTCCTAAAAAATCAACAAACGAAAATTAAATAACTTAAAAGCTTAAAACAAGAAGATGGAGGCTTATATTCCTTTTGCCAAATTTTAACTATCATGAAAGCAACCTTATTTTTCGTGCACATTGATTCGGCATGCCAAAAAAATAATGGTAAAATACAAATTTATCAATTGAATCTTAAAGGAAACACCTGTTGTCACTTTTGTAATTGATGAAATATCATTAGATAACAACATTTGGTTTCAAAATTAAAGTTAAATTGGAGATTATGACAAAATCAGACAGTAACTTGTATCTTTTACAAGATTTTAATTAGTTATACTCAGTCTAAGACATGTAGTTTCCGGGTGCAAATTTTAAATTACAGTGTAAATTTCATCAGTTTGGAATGAGATACCTCAATCGGCATCAGAACCCTTCGATATCGTTGAAAATATGCCGAGGCGATGTGGTCGACAGACTACCGGAACCAATTACCCTGCAAACACGTCAAAACAGTATTGGAAAGTCTCATTATTTTTTTACGTTCATAGACCATATGATAAGGGAACTGGAGAGTGGAGTCGCGTCTAGTGCCTCTAGTATTATCAGAAAATCGCTTATGTGCGCTGTATCTGCCTCATCGTGTTGTAGGCAATATAACAAATGAACAAATCTCAACATTATCTGAGACATTTACGAAACTGAGCGGGCATGTCATTTTGACGAATTCAATTGGGAGGTCGCTCGATGCCGAGCACGTACGCTGGTTTATAACATCTCGCGAGTGATACCGTGTACGAATGTACGATCAACAATGAACAACGACAGTTAATAGCATTACTGCATATTCATCGGGATTTCAGAGTGAATATTGACAAATTAATAAAAAGTTTGAATCTGTCTAGACCCGAAGAGCAGATTTTGAACAATTTTAAATTCTGTATCACAAATATGTGTTGTTTATGTATTACTCTATTCAGAAGATTTATTAATATTTTTACATTCAAAATATTTCTATAAGTCCTATCGACATGTAGCTCCTCTCTTAACCGTCCTATGACCGTAAACCGAAAAAAAAATCATTTATACATAAAAGGGTCCCAACAATTTTTCGCCTCGCACCGCTTGGCGGTAGTTGCTTTCGATTGGTTTAATTCTAGCTACGCCCTTGGGTACGGTGAAAAATGTGTAATCCGAAACGTGTACTAATTTTCCATGTACCGATGATAATTTAGCCGTATTCTTAAATATAATTATTACTAAATAAAAGCTGAGATATAGTCCAGATCGGTAGATGTTTGCAATGACATTATCTTTAAAATCAAAATGATCTGTAAAATGAAGTTAACAAATCAATGCTGAAGGTCGATTAATCTTTACTTTTCTATCTATATTTTACGAATTTTCCTAGTGTTGAATACAAAGACTTCGTCAGGCCAGAAAGGGGGGTTGGTGCACTTTAATGCTCAATTGATAAGGGGTGCCGCTGTGGATCATGTACGCTACCCTTTCCGTATAATCATGTTTTTTTTAAATGTATAGCATTTAAACATTTGCGTATGTGCATGTGTAACATATTCATATTTTGGTTGGTTTCATCTGGTGTGTTAAAAAAGGTGTCGAAGAGGGGCTTTTTGTAGATAGAAACATAGCCATGCAATTTCGGCTGTGAAAAAAATATCGGGCTTTTTAAATAACAAGTAATAGGAACTTTTTTGTGTCATATTATATATTTCTGATATAATCTACCTATTCACTTATTATTTAGCTGAAAAACTGTAACCTTTTTTCCGCTGAAAAAATTGAGAATGAAAATGGGGAATGTGTCAGAGACAACAACCCGACCATAGAGCAGACAACTGCCGAAAGCCACTTATGGGTCTTCAATGCAGCGAGAAACTCCTGCACCCAGAGGCATTTATAAATCGATTTTTTATTATTTGAAGTTGTTTTAAAAAAAGTGTTCGGGTGTTAATCTTTGACGTACGTACACAAACCGAACAAAAATCCCCGCACCAACATCATACAGGAACGATACTGTCGGGCACCTGTAAAGATTGAAACGAAATAGAAACGAACGAAGGAAACCGAAATAAACGGAGAAAAAATTATTCAAATATATAATATTAAACATCGATGAGAAATATAAATAAACTATATCCCGTTGAATTTTAAGTTTAAGACTCGATTGTTTATTGAGAAAAATGGATGAAAATGATGAGCTAGTGTTTAAGGTCCAGTAACAAATACTACATTCATATCGGAACAGGAGTAAATAAACTCATCATAGATACTAAGACTAAATGTTGTATATACGCCAGACGCGCGATTCGTCTACCAAAGACTCATTAGTGACGTTCGAATCCAAAAAGGTTTATGGTGGTTTGAATATGAGCATGTTTCATACAAGGCATACATACTTAGTTGGATTGTATACGTTTCAAGTGCACAAATAAACAGTCTGCAAAGACGACATTTCATTCTTCCAGGACGCATTTTTCCTACTATCAGACATGCTTCCCCTGCTTAAATGCACTGATACGTATATAATAAGTAACATTCCAATAGTATTGAGATTAAAAAAATAAATGTCATTTCTATAAATTCAATAAAAAGCCAAGTTTTTTGCATAGCCAAAAATCTGGGTGTTCATGGCTGTGTTCCTGTTCTCAAATGTTCCCTCTTGTCACTTTAAAAGTCAATTTTTCAACACACATTTTATGAAACCAAACCAAAATGGAAAAAAATCACACTTTCGCATATGCGAATTTTGACGCAAATTTTGAAATGTTTAAAACCATAGCGGCACCCCTATCAATTAAGTATTGAAATGCACCCTCCCTCTTTAACCCAAAGAAGTAAAAAAAAAGCTATACAAATTCGTAACAAAATAGAAAAATAAAGATTTATCAACTTTCAGCATTGATTTGTTAATTTCATTTACAGATCATTATGATTTTAACAATACTGTCATTTTAAACAAATACCAATCTGGTATTGTATTGACTACGTGGCCAGTTTGAACGCTTGTACATACATTTTGCACCATACCTGTCAATAATTTACAAACACGTGCTTCAAGTAAACTCGGGGAAGATATATGTGTATAGGGGTGTCCTGCTTTCCATTGTATACAGCACCCTATATTTTTAGATTTTATTTGAGTACAGTAAATCTTATAAGTAAATATTGATAGGGCCTATATATGTATATTTTTACCTGTTATTGCGTAAATGATTTTATCAGTTCTTAATTATTTTAGATTTTATCTAATAGGGCCTAGATATTTTTACCTTTTATTGCGTAAATTATTTTATCAGTACTTAAATATTTTAGATTTATTCCGTGTACAGTAAATTTAAAATTTTAAGTTATTTTTATTATTTTTTAGTGTATAACTTTTAATTAACTCCCATCTGGATGATATCCGTAGAGGAGTTGTTCCATAATTGGAAGGATTTACGTATAGAAAGAAGAAGAAGAAGAAGAAGAAGAAGAAGAAGAAGAAGAAGAAGAAGAAGAAGGAGAAGAAGAAGAAGAAGAAGAAGAAGAAGAAGAAGAAGAAGAAGAAGAAGAAGTACCCTATCAAGTATATAATATATATATATATATATATATATATACAACTCGTCTAAACATCAACCCAACAATGTTAGATCTGTAAATTTGCTTTCGCAAATTATTGGTTCTTCCCTCGCCGGGATTCGAACCCATGCTACTGTGATATCGTGACACCTAATCGCCTGCACTGCAGCCGTCCCGCTAGACCACAGGACCATATATATCCTTAGGCAACAACCATTTTTTTATCGGGGTTTGGGGGGGGGGGATGCTTGGATTTTTATTTTATTCATATTTTTTTTTATGTACTTATTATTGATTTTGATGTAACTCACATGCATAACTATAGTTTGAATATACTTTGGTACTCAATATATATCGATATGTTAAGCTGTGTACCGCTGTCAAATTATACTCTCTATATGCAATGGAAAACTTTTGGTGTACCTTAAGTAGAAGTTTTTTTTTAAATAGTCTTACATTTTTTACATGTCGACAAATAAGACAACAGATTCTCACAAAAACATTTCTGAAATATTACAGTGTAACTTCAAATTTAAAAAAAACAAAACAAAGACCACAGAAAAGAGCACTGGGATTCTAAACGAATTTAAAATGTCAACACTCTGAAACTTTCTGTTACTGTTACCAGATTATTGAGGATAAGAAATTAGTAAAAGTGTTACATATGTACTGATAATATATTTCATTTCTTATTAAATTGAATATTTGTGTTTTATAAACAAAGGCTGATTTTGAAAACGCTATGCACATGCATCGGGTACTAGCTTCATTACTTCATGCAAAATAATGAAATCTCCACAATTTTCGTATTTGAGATAATTTTAATTTAAGATGTTGTGCATGAAGTGGCTGTACTGGTGTTCATTCTTAAATTTAGATATGATGATGGTACAAATAGATATAGGAAGATGTGGTGTGAGTGCCAATGAGACAACTCTCCATCCAAGTAACAATTTAAAAAGTGAACCATTATAGGTTAAAGTACGGCCTACAACACGGAGCCTTGGCTCACACCGAACAACAAGCTATAAAGGGCCCCAAACTTACTAGTGTAAAACCATTCAAACGGGAAAACCAACGGTCTAGTTTATATAAACAAAACGAGAAACGAGAAACACGTATATATTACATAAACAAACGACAACTACTGTACAACAGATTCCTGACTAAGAACAGGTGCAAACATTTGCAGCAGGATTAAACGTTTTAATGGATCCAAACCTTCTCCCTTTTTCTGAAACAATAGCATAACATCACAACATAGAAACACATACGATAAAATATCAATTGGCAGACTTAACTCAATCCAAAAACGTATAATTACACAATGAACGAATAAATTTGATCTGCGATATCTGAATACAAATGCATATATAACGATCTAGACTGAACACGAATATGGTCATTTACATTGAAGACAAAGGTTCTACCGAACGACGTTCTATTAAATATTTGATAAACTTTGTCATATGTATTCTTGAATTTAAACGTCTGTAATGGCAATTATAAGTATTTTTTTGAATTTTAGGCCAACTTTAGCGCTAAATGGTCATTTTCTACTCTTAAATTGAATAGTTGATAGACCCCAAAATGATAATCGGCAAAAAATTGTTTTGCTACTAAGGAAGTCTTGCAAAGGTATCTACTTAAAAAAAAACATTACATTGTTCTCTGAACAGTTATGTATGTTATATTGTTAGTTCTTCCACCAGTTTTAAATTTTGCATGTCCATTTAGTTAAGCCAGCAGTAGCTTAGATGTTTGGCATATACTATTGCACAGTGTATTTGCGTGTAGAAATAACCCTGTTTTACCGTTTGATTTTCCTTGTATGCGTTTCCACCTTAACCGTAAAAGAACATTATACATAAAAAAAACATAATTGCTCGTTATATCCCGAGGATGTCATGTCCAATTTTGTATGAAGCGATACAAAGACTTCATATTAGAGTTATTTCCCCTTTGTTTTAAACATAAGTGTTATTACATATGACCTGAACTTTTTTTAATCGCAAGTAATAAATGTAGTAGAAGAAGAGAAAGAAATAACAATCAGAACAAAATAAAAAATTATTTCAATGAAACAGGGGAACGTAAAATTGAGATTGAAAATGGCGCGAGCCAAAATAGTCAAAGGCCTCCGAAAATTCTGAGGCGGGTTTAGCTGGCCCCTTAACATAAAACGTTTAGTGCAAATGGACGTCACTCTTAATATGTAAACATGAAAATGAACTAGAATTACAAACACATTTTCAATATCAAAAATACGGAAAAGTTGAACATGTTTTTTGTGATCTCTACCCTTCCCCTTAATGCCTTTTGCAAATGTAGAATTAACAAAAGTCCAACAAAAAAAAGTAACATAAAAGATAACAGACGACACAAAGAATAGTTATCAAAGGTACCGGGATTATAATTTAGTACTCTAGACGCGCGTTTCTTCTACATAAGACTCATCAGTGACGCTCATATTAAACTAGTTATAAAGCCACATAAGTACAAAGGTGAAGAGCATTGAGGATCCAAATTCCAAAAAGTTGTGCCAAATACGGCTAAGGTAATCTATGCCTGGGATAAGAAAATCCTTAGTTTTCGAGAAAAAAAACCAAACTGTTGTAAACAGGCAATTGATAAAAAAAATGAACACATTATTGATATTTATGTCAACACCGAAGTGTTGACTACTGGGCTGGTGATACCCTCGGGTCGAAAAGTCCACCAGCTGTGGCATCGACCCAGTGGTGTAAATAGTTATCAAAGGTACCAGGATTAAAATTTAGTACGCCAGACGCGCGTTTCGTCTACATAAGACTCATCAGTGACGCTCATATCCAAATATTTAAAAAGCCAAATAAGTACAAAGTTGAAGAGCATTGAGGATCCAAATTACAAAAAAGTTGTGCCAAATACGGGTAAGGTAATATATGCCTGGGATAAGAAAATCCTTAGTTTTTGAAAAATTCAAAGTTTTGTGAACAAGCAATTTATAACAATGACCACATTATTGATATTCATGTCAACACGAAAACTGACATTATTACATACAGGACTACTAGCAGTTGCTAAAATGTAAGCTACAAAACTCATTAGAATGATTTAAAGATTATGTCTTCATCATATGAAAATCTAGCACAACCTCTCCAATTAGGTTTATAATATACCATCATACAATATTTGAGACGAACCTTACCCTTAGTAAACATAAAATATCCAATAGAAATTAAAAAAACCAGAACGTGTCCCTAGTTCATGGATGGCCCATCAACACTATCATGTTCAGTGGACCGTTGAAATGGGGTAAAACTATAATTTGGCAATGAAACGAAAAAGATCAAACCGCAGGGATCATGTGTACTTAGTTTCAAGTAATTGGACTTCAACTTCATCAAAAACTACCTTGACCAGACTAAAACCATTAGCGAGACAGACAGACGAACCAATGGACATGACGAACGGACGCACGGCCCAGAAGACATAATGCTCATTGTATGTGGTAATGTATAAGAGGCAATCATAGTTTTGCAAATGTTAAACATTTTGAAATATGCACATTCTAGATTTATCAAATGGCTAATTCATTGTGTATGAAATTTAAAAGAGCAAACAACAATTATGTATTTGTATTCATTGCTCAACATTTGATTGAAGGTTTAATGTTGTGATGATACGGTTACAGTTACAGAAACAACACCCTGTTCAAAATCGGATAATATCGGTTATGATTCATTTCTTGTATCAAAAATTATAATTCAAATGACAATAGTTAAGTTATTTTTAATCCAGTACAATATTTCATTTAATGCATTTCTACTCTCTTCCATGTAAAGCCCATTCTCTGAGGTCGAGTTCAGGAAAGGTCATGCAGGGTACCAGTGGTTCACTGAAAAGAAAATGAGAGCCAATCAACGTCGTTATTTTTGATTTTTAAGAAAGATGTGATACTAATTTGTAAGGTCGACATTTGCTTATGGTTTTTATTTTTGGTATCGTAATCATGATGCAATGGTGAATGACAAGCAAGGTAATTGGTAAGGATGATTACATTAGTTGAATTTTCTGATGGAAAGTTTTGTAGACTGTTTGTCTTTTTTGTCGCTTTGGTTTTTTTACTGCTTTCTCTCTTTGACTCTTGTTTTCTTTTACCTTAAATGTCTTCCTCTTCATTGTCTCTTCATGATGATTTTTTTTAAAAAGCTATGCTACATTTTAGTGATACATAACTACGATACACTACATCTGTCTTTAAATGGCAATATTTTAAATGTTGTTGGGTCATAAAATTTAGTTTTATTGATTTATTTGGTTGCACCTTCATTCTGAATCAAGTTTTATTTCCATATAAAAAGAAAAAAAATATATACTTCTTTTTAAATGATATCGTTCTAAAGTTTGCATGATTGATAATATTCTTTCAGGAGCACCTGAGCTCATTCATATTTTTGATGAAATTCGTGTTTTAGTTTTCTATGTTCAAGATGTGTCTTTTGTACTATTATTTGGCTGTTTGACTCTTTCTTTGTTAGCCAAGGCTTTGTCAGTTTATTTTCGATCAATGAGTATGACTGTCCCTCTGGGTTTTTTTCGCTGCTCTTTTCTATCACCTTATTGATTTGATGTAGATTTGCCCAGTCTTAAGCTTTCTATGTAATATTGTTTGGACTTGTTTGTCGATTCGTCATCTGACGTAGTTTTTTTTAATCGTTGGCAGTTTCTCTCTTCATAGAATTTGTATTTCCTCTTCGCATCTTCCGTCTTTTTTTACGAAGTCTTTTAACTCATGGGCACTATTTTCAATTTAACGTTCTTGAATACCGATTTGATGGGCAACCAAGTTCATAAACATATTTCTTAACGCTACATCCTAACACGGATAAGCCATCTCACACGAAACTTCAAATATTTTGGAAACAAAATGAACCCCATGTTCACCGGACCCATAAACGATTTGGATCTGTGCTAACCAGAAAGAAATAGTTCACCAGAAAACAAATTTTATCTTTATCAACCCAGATCTGGGAAATATGACAGAATTCTAAAGGTATGATAGTTCATCTGAAAACCAACTTTTAGGCATACATCAGGACTCCTGTGGAAATCGTGACCAATTATAATCTAAACCTACCCTGCTTTTGGAGATATGAAAGCATTCTGTGGAACAGCAGGTACGTTAACATGACGACACATCACTGATGCTAAACTTTGCTTCTTAATTTGTCGTAATTGACCTAAAAGAGTGAAAAACTCAAATAAGAATACTAGTTACTTAAAATTTCATCAATCGATACACCAAAATTCTTGATAATTATCACACATGGAACCTGTTACGGACATCTTCTAGATTTTAATTGCACTTAAAGAATACCTGTGTACCAAATGACCACATATATGACTATAATATCATAGCTTAAATCCTATCTTCCCTTTCCTCTCGCAAGCTATTGTAAAAGTCCGAGTCTGTCATATTATTTTTCGTAAATGTTTTGTTCAAAATCAGCCAGTTATTTTCCTTTTCTCGTTTAAATAGTTAAACATTTTATAATGTCCGTTCCTTTGAAAGCTGACTGGACAGTTTGCCTTATACTCATTGTTAAAGAAATGTTGTTGACCTATATCAGCTTACACTTAAATTGCACTGGTGGATAGCTATCTAATCGGCTGTCATATTATAGTTTGTTCTCAAACACGTATCGTCACAACGGGATTCAATATGGCTGAACAGTGCAAGAATGTGTCGATAGGTAATTTGATGACTTTGTGTGTCTTCTTAGCACTGCGCTGTTTAAACCTATATCAATTATATGGCCATTGTCATAAATTTCCTGTTATGTATGTTTTCGAAATACTAAGGATTGTCGTATCCTATGCATGAACGCCTTTATCGTATTTGTCACACCGTTTTATAACTTTTGGTCCTCTATGCTCTTCAACTTTGTTCTTGTTTGGCTTTATAACTATTTTGAACTTGGCGTCAATGATGAGTCTTATGAAGACAAAATGTCCATCTGGCGTATTAAATTATGAGCCTGGTTCATTTGATAACTAATTAAAAGATACATGCATTGAAGATTTGTTCCATTGTCAATCATATCATATCTTCTTATTTGGATAATAAACCCAATATCATTTTAACCAATTCATTTGAAAAATGATACCTTTGCTTTACACACAACGCAAACCTTTAGATTTCATGCTAATGGATAGACACTGGATGACATCTTAATCTGTTTTTATATCTGTTTTAAATTTTGTGAGAAGTCAAATTGTTTTTTTTTTTTATTACGGAATAAAAGCAATACAATATATACAACATAGATTAACTTGTTTTGTATTATTATCACAAATAATTCCACTAATCGTTTTTTATGGGTATTACATGAACTTGTGCTAACCAATCAAATTGATACAAACCTTTTGTACATCCTGTTGAATGAAAATCATTTTCATAAAAGAACCTATCTCCGGTTTTGAATAAAGCAAACTGCTCGCCAAGAAAACATGCAAATGTAGGCCCAACAATTCCCCCTGAAACAGCTCTCTCTGCCATAGCACCGGAAATTAGATCTATATCGTCTGGATGTCTGTAATAACATTGCAAAAAAAAACATGTAAGAACAACAATATTAATGTTGCAGAGGGCGAATATCATTTGGTTTAATCGAATCATCAACGTCAAAATATTAGTTTAAACCATGCTTTCTCAAAGTATTACTTGATATATAATGACATATCTTTATACGGGAAAAAGTAAGTTTTGGTAGTAGGGGCTCTCGGACGCAAAACAAATCAATTGAAATAGTATGTCATATAGAATCCTATACCTCTATACGGACAAAATAGTTTTGAAAGTACTCGGACACAAGAAAATCAAGTATAAGTTCATAAATAAACACATACCTATATACAGAAGAAAGAGCTTTGGTAGCTCCTATGGTATGGTCAGCAAATCCCATAATGCCTTTTCCAAAATGGAGTATTGGTCTTAATCCGCAATACTCTCGCCATCTATTGTAGGACGGTAGACCATGATCTCTTCCTCTTTGGATATATCATGAAATTGTGTCAACACTGTTCTTCGGCTCAGATTCCAAAATCAGTCATAAATAGATCAGTCTTGCTCTGGAATCGTGTAAAAAGGGTAGTGGACGAAGGAGAGTTAGTAACAATATTGCTGTAATTTTGAAACGTTTCAGGAGAAAATCCTTGGATAACATCTTTTTGAAACGTATCAAAAGTCGAGTGAGCAAATCGGATAGCGGCAGTAGCAAAAAGATTACTAGTTGTAGCATCAGTTTTTGGATTGTACAAAGTGTTGTGCCCATACTGAGTACTTTTTAAACCATATCTCAGCATAACGTCCTGTCCTTAAACTGCTGGTAAATATTCTGTATACACAATATGTTGATAGACAGCTGACATAATTTTTCGTGCCTCTTTGTACAGACTTTCACCATTCCATCCAAGATGTTTTAAATCTCTCAGGATTTGGTCGTTTTCTCGTAGAAAGATGACATGAAATATGTTTAAAGTTGCATCAAAACTTTTTGGGTGACCTACAAATACATATCAACGCATAGTTAGCTAAAGTCAAAAACTTGAAAATAATATTGAAAGATATACGAAGATGTGGTTTCAGTTTTATAAATTAAAAAGGCTACTTTTTTCATACGACCTTCTTTATATTATCAAAATTTAAAAAATGAACTGTTATTGAAACATAGTATACCCGTACACTAATTATTGATATTTCCCGAGTGGAAAACACGTAATGACTGTAATAACTGCTTCTTCAGGAATAAAATTATACTTATATACCATTTAAGGTAGTTCAGGGGTATAGAATCAAAAGTAACAGAATTTTCCTAATCTCCTTCTATATAATTACCATATACCAATGACAAGTCTTACCTGAACCAAATTGTCTAAATCTCTGTTCTCCCTCTATAGATTTACCATAGATCAATGACAATTTTTACCTGAACCAAACTGTCTAAATCTCTGTTCTCCCTCTATAGAATTACCATAGATCAATGACAATTTTTTACTGAACCAAACTGTCTAAATCTCTGTTTTCCCTCTATAGAATTACCATAGATCAATGACAATTCTTACCTGAACCAGACTGTCTAAATCTCTATTCTCCCTCTATAGAATTACCATAGATCAATGACAAGTCTTACCTAAACCAAACTGTCTAAATCTCTGTTCTCCCTCTATAGAATTACCATAGATCAATGACAAGTCTTACCTAAACCAAACTGTCTAAATCTCTGTTCTCCCTCTATAGAATTACCATAGATCAATGACAATTCTTACCTGAACCAGACTGTCTAAATCTCTATTCTCCCTCTATAGAATTACCATAGATCAATGACAAGTCTTACCTGAACCAAACTGTATAAATCTCTGTTCTCCCTCTATAGAATTACCATAGATCAATGACAAGTCTTACCTGAACCAAACTGTCTAAATCTCTATTCTCCCTCTATAGAATTACCATAGATCAATGACAATCCTACCTGAACCAAACTGTCTAAATCTCTGTTCTCCCTCTATAGAATTACCATAGATCAATGACAATTTTTTACTGAACCAAACTGTCTAAATCTCTGTTTTCCCTCTATAGAATTACCATAGACCAATGACAATTCTTACCTGAACCAAACTGTCTAAATCTCTGTTTTCCCTCTATAGAATTACCATAGATCAATGACAATTCTTACCTGAACCAAACTGTCTAAATCTCTATTCTCCCTCTATAGAATTACCATAGATCAATGACAATTCTTACCTGAACCAAACTGTCTAAATCTCTGTTCTCCCTCTATAGAATTACCATAGATCAATGACAATTCTTACCTGAACCAAACTGTCTAAATCTCTGTTCTCCCTCTATAGAATTACCATAGATCAATGACAATTCTTACCTGAACCAGACTGTCTAAATCTCTATTCTCCCTCTATAGAATTACCATAGATCAATGACAATTCTTACCTGAACCAAACTGTCTAAATCTCTGTTCTCCCTCTATAGAATTACCATAGATCAATGACAAGTCTAAATAAGATGTCTTCTGATTCATCTGATTACTTGGACCTGTTATTTAAAAACGACTCTTTATTACGTTATAAAAGAGGGACAAAAGATACGAGGGGCTCATCCAAACGCATAGATATAAAATAAACTGACAGCGCTAGGGCTAAAACATATAAGGGACAAAACAGACAAATAATAGTACCGCAGCAGACACAACATAGATAAGTAAAGACTAAGCAACACGAACCACACAAACACTGGGGTGATCTCATGTGCTCCGGAGGGGTAAACAGATCCTGCTCCATATGTGACACCCGTTGTGTTGAGTATGTTATACAAATCTGATAAATGGTCTCAATCGGGAAAACGGAAGGATATTGTAATTACGACATAAGGAACATATCCGATATCATCTGTGAATAAATTATTTCATAACGGGCAACCAATTCCTGATGACGTCGGTAAAACTTACTGAGGAATGACTTCAACTTCACCATCTGTAACTCGTGTGTAAGCATCCCAATTGTGAGTTTATATTTCTATGTAGAACTATTCTAACAGCGCTCGCATACGGAGCATATATCTCCAATTGATACAATATTCCAGGGCTGGTATTTCCTTCATTTATTTCCTTGATATTATACCAAACGTTCTAATTCAATGGTGAAGTTAAAATCATCCCTTCGTTAATATTACAGACGTGTACAGTTGATATGCAAAGACACTAACAGTTATTGTATATTTAAATGTACTATATATAAATACGCAAACAGGGAGAAAATAGAGCAAAATGTGCATGTAGAATTGACATCGACAGATACAATGTCAGGCCAATGTGAGGAAAATATATTTTTTTTTGTATGAGGCATAGATATTGGAGAAGGACAAGGTTCTACCGAGCCATTCTCCAGTTTTTGCGCGGAGTACAAAACAGTTTATATTGTTATGACGTTGACCTAATATTGTTTTGTGCTGCAACTTAAAGTAAGACATGAAAGGTTTTTGAATCGTTACACACATACTTATGTTCATCCCTTAATGCATCATGATTGCGGAAAATGTTTTCCATGATGAAATTAACATTATACAAAATATAACTATGTTGCAGCAAAAAATTTACTTTACAACAATTTATTTTGATACATGTAAGTTCTAAATCGTTCAAGCATAAAAGGCAGATTGTTTTGTTTTATGCTGGCTGTGCGTCGGCCTTATGTAGACGCATAATATACATTTATATGACGCTATATCAAAGCAATTGGTTTAACAAAAAATTAATGGAAACTATTGTAATGAATGTACCTGGTAAACACCCTTGTGATCGAGCTATTTATGATCTTACAAAACTCCGACATGTATGACTGAATTCGCCTGGCAGTGTGCAAAACGGAAAACATGCTGGTCTAAAAATAGATAATGTATCATGAGAAAGCGTACTTTAAATTATGAAATTCTTGAGATGTTTTTTGTTAAAGCGAACATTGAAATAGTATCCATGGTATCAGGTAAACAATAATAAAAACTCAGTTGAGTTTTTTCCTATTTTTTTCAATCGCTTAAATAGGATTTAACTTTCTTTCTAGTAATCACAGATTAGAAAAAAAATGCATGCAAGTACAATGTTTTGAATGTAGAGTATTACTTCTTTGTATATTAAAATGAGTTTAAAAGTTACATTGTCTAAACAGGCACATTATTTTGAATTTCTAACTATTTCTGTTGGTTTTGTTAACATATAGTTGTCAATAAAATGAAACTATATGCAACGGATATACAAGTGAGAGGTTAAGCTAGCTATAAAACCGAAAAATATATCAAATCTAAGTACAAATAAACACGGAAAGTCCCTAATCAAATTGCATTAAACAAAAGTTCAAACACATCACTCGAATGAAAAACTGTCACATTACTGAATTTGTACAGGCATCGTAAGAGAAAAATTGGTTTATTTCTAGCTGAACTTCCTTCTTTTATGCGACCTGTTTATATTATCGATATATCGACACAATTGGGTGAAACACCCAAATAAACATAAAGGTTAATACACAATAATCATCATAATTAGGTCGTTCCAATGCAGCAAACAATATTTTCATTCCTACCTTTTGACGGGTCGTTCAAATGCAGCAAACAATATTTTCATTCCTACCTTTTGACGGGTCTTTCAAATGCATCATACAATATTTTCATTCCTACCTTTTGACGGGTTTGTCCCCGATACAGCATACAATATTTTCATCGACATCTGCTCAGGGAAAAAATAAAGTAAAATGAACCATATTATGTTACAGTTTATAGAGCATATATATATTTTTACAAATTGAATTCTTCAAATGCAAGAAATAAATCGGTTTTAAGCCAACATATATAGTTTAAATCAAATCTCATAAAATAACACCACTTATCATTGATATTTTCATTATTATAAATTCACAATTTGGAAATTAGTATGGCATTCATTATCACTGAACTAGTATATATTTATTTAGGGGCCAGCTGAAGGACGCCCCCGGGTGCGGGAATTTCACGCTACATCGAAGACCTGTTGGTGACTTTCTGCTGTTGTTTTTTTATTTGGTCGGGTTGTTGTCTTTTTGACACATTCCCCATTTCCATTCTCAATTTTACTGTAAACAAAACCTCATTTTTAAAGTACTACGGTTTTTCTTACTCGGGCATTTGTCAGGAATAGATTACTCAAGCTGTATTTGGTAAACTTTTATGAACCTCTCAATAGTTCTCAATGTTTTTAGCTTTTTATGATTCAAGTGTCAATGGTGAGTCTTTTGCAGACGAATAAACGCATCACAGATACCAGAAATGAAATATTGCATTTGTGCCAATTTTCGGCTACTAATGATTCATCATTGAAGCTCTGATCAAAAAAGTTGAAAGGCCAAACAAATACTTTTTTAGTATACGAAATTAAAGAGCATTGACGAAACGCACGTCTGGCGCAAGTACAAAATTTAAATCATAGTATATATTTTTTTTTAATTAAGACAATACAAATGAAGGAATCAAAAGAAAGATCAATGTGTCTCAAGCTATGTTTGCATTATCCATCATTGAAATCAAAAGCAATGTCACATAAATTCGCCGTTTTTTAATCTAATGCATCCTGGGTTTTCAAAAGTAGAAACAAAATGTCGTAATTGATTTAACATGTCATACTTTAAATTTAACCAATTTCGCTATGTTCATTTTCGGGTACGAACAATAAAATTCACCATGATTCTTTAGATTCTAAAAAAAAAATATTTTGGTATTTTCGCTTTTTTTAAAATTAATGAACAACCAAACAGCTTTGATCCTTTCAGATAAAATGTCCAGTGTTGGTTTATAGTCCTAGCGTATATCAATACTTTTTGTATCACAATTAATTTTATTGTAAAGCTGTTGCTCATATCCAAATAATGACAAAATCTCAAAATGAAGCAATTTGGTAGTACTTGTTCTGTTTTGCCCTTAATATAAAATTGAGAATGGAAATGGGGAATGTGTCAAAGAGACAACAACCCGACAGAAGGAAAAAACAACAGCGGAGAAGTTTACCAACAGGTCTTCAATGTAGCGAGAAATTCACGCACCGGGAGGCGTCCTTCAGCTGGCCCCTTAACAAATATACTAGTATACTAGTTCAGTGAAAATGAGCGCCATACTAATTTCCAAATGGTACACAAGAAACTAAAATAAAAATAATACAAGACAAACAAAGGTCAGAGGCTCCTGACGTGGGACAGGCGCAACAATGCAGCGGGGTTAAACATGTTTAAGCCATGTTAGACGAAATTCAAAATATAAATACCGAACATCGGACGGATTTTATTTTGTTGAATTGAAGCGAGCAAAAAGATCAACCTTACTAGACCTTCTCTGATGATGACTTATTGACCTGGCATTACCCTGACGTAATGGGGTTCTGTCATGGACTTACCCTGACGTAATGGGGTGCTGTTATGGACTTACCCTGACGTAATGGGGTGCTCTTATGGACTTACCCTGACGTAATGGGGTTGATATAACATCATGAAAAATTACTAAACCAAAGTGCATTAGGTTGATATTATAGGTATGGTCTCTAGGAGCTGTCATCCCAGCGTTGTGTACACTATTACTTATCTCTCTTGGACTAGGCAGTTTGTGGCCCGTTACACTTGTTGAACGTGGTACTACACCAATATCAAATTCTGAAAAGAAGCGCAAGACACATTTCAAAATGATTCTGTTATCTTTTATATAATTTGGACTGTAAGGGTGGAATCAAAATACTAATTTATTTCCTCCCAAATATCATTTGACTGGCAAGTCCGGAACTTGTCGGAAAACATTGATTGAATGCGTCAGATTTTTCTTTTTTCTACGAAAGGTCGGAGGTTCTCTTTGGAATCTGGCTTCCTCAAGTAGGGCTTAAAGTGGTGTTAAACAACAATAAATCAGTTATCAAACATTGAATCAAAAAACAAAGTAATAATATGCATAGTAAAAAAAGTAAAATGACATACGATCTCCATAATCTGGTGGCAGAAACCTAATTTGTGGTGAAAACGTGGTACCCCATTCTGGGTGTATTCTATTGTTACATGACCCATCTGCTGACCGATATCTACAATTGTTTTCACACTTCGCTATTTTAGTCGGGCAATATGGTGCAATAGCCGCCCTGAATGCCTCTACATTCGGTAACTTTCCGCCATGCCTAAAATGAGTCAAAATAGATCATTTTTAAAACTTTTTAAACAATATGTATGATTCTTTGATAGATAACCTGTTGTGAGATCTTATTATATAATACTATAAAACCAATATAAGATGTTCACCAAAGTTTATTCAGCATTTATAAACTTAAGTATAAGTCATAATATAAATAATCAATGCAATCAATAATGTCAATATACGATCATTGCATGTAGAAATAGGTGAAGAGTAAGAATGTAACATTATGTGAATTACGTCATCGATACTTGATAAGCATGCTTGATACATATAAACATGGACTTGTTCTGTTTTATATATTAGTGTTAAGCACAACAAACATTCAACTCTACAGTAATAAGTGTGATACATATGTATGTTTGGGGTCATCGCGAACACATCCATTTGAAATTATTCTGTTTTCCTGTAAAACATAAGGTTCCGTCCCCCACCACTATACCTTAATTCATAATACCTAAATTCGGGTTTTTATACTTTGAGAAATTGCACGATATATAGGGTAGATATCTTGAATATTGAATATATCTCACTCAACTAAACTCAACTATCAATATTTTGTCATGTCAAAATGCTTTGAGTGAATATCCAAACCACAAATCTTAATGCGCCAGGTACAAATTTCGACAGACATATGGATGAGTGTGGCAAACATAAAAAAAGGAATAATTACATGTACTACGTTGAAGTGATAATAACATTACAAGAAACTGAAAGTATAGCCAACTCTTGACGATAAACCAGGGCTTTGTCGGATGGAGATTATTTTGTTTTCATTTAAAATTGTTTTCTAAGATTTAATCACACAATATCCATTGTTTTCAAGAGGAAAAAAAAGTAACACGAATTGAATTAATAAAGAAAGCTTATCATATGATCTTCGATTTACTCCAATAAAAAAATTCTCAATAAACATGGTAAATAGATACACGGAAAAGAAAAGATAAGCTCGAATTTTCGACATCAAAAGAAAGGTAACAAAGGGATACTCAAACTCATAATTGATAATGTAATCTTCACATTAAAACTATTTGATGTTAAATGAGAACTGATCAATATTTAAGTCTTGACTAGGAATTGTTCCACAAGGTAAGACGTCTACCTTTCTGCATACAGAACTGTAGCAGTTTCAACCAAATCAGCAGCTAATCCATATTTTGCTACAATTTCTGGATTTTCCCGTCGTCTTGCCAACGCTCCTCTGAGTGACACCGGATTAGCAGGATCCTTTATGACAGGCCGGGGGATAGAAGCTAAAACATTAAATATACTCAGGATTAGAAGGATTCTTTGACAGGCCGGGGGATAGAAGCTAAAACATTAAATATACTCAGGATTAGAAGGATCCTTTATGACAGGCCGGGGGATAGAAGCTAAAACATTAAATATACTCAGGATTTGAAGGATCCTTTATGACCGGGCGGGGGATAGAAGCTAAAACATTAAATATACTCAGGATTAGAAGGATCATTTATGACAGGCCGGGGATAGAAGCTAAAACATTAAATATACTCAGGATTAGAAGGATCCTTTATGACAGGCCGGGGGATAGAAGCTAAAACATTAAATATACTCAGGATTAGAAGGATCCATTATGACAGGCCGGGGGATAGAAGCTCAAACATTAAATATACTCAGGATTAGAAAGATCCTTTATGACAGGCCGGGGATAGAAGCTAAAACATTAAATATACTCAGGATTAGAAGGATCCTTTATGACAGGTCGGGGGATAGAAGCTAAAACATTAAATATACTCAGGATTAGAAAGATCCTTTATGACAGGCCGGGGATAGAAGCTAAAACATTAAATATACTCAGGATTAGAAGGATCCTTTATGACAGGCCGGGGGATAGAAGCTAAAACATTAAATATACTCAGGATTAGAAAGATCCTTTATGACAGGGCGGGGGATAGAAGCTCAAACATTAAATATACTCAGGATTAGAATGATCCTTTATGACAGGGCGGGGGATAGAAGCTAAAACATTAAATATACTCAGGATTAGAAGGATCCTTTATGAAAGGGCGGGGGATAGAAGCTAAAACATTAAATATACTCAGGATTAGAAGGATCCTTTATGACAGGCGGGGGATAGAAGCTAAAACATTAAATATACTCAGGATTTGAAGGATCCTTTATGACAGGGCGGGGGATAGAAGCTAAAACATTAAATATACTCAGGATTAGAAGGACCCTTTATGACAGGGCGGGGGATAGAAGCTAAAACTTTAAATATACTCAGGATTAGAAGGACCCTTTATGACAGGGCGGGGGATTGAAGCTAAAACTTTAAATATACTCAGGATTAGAAGGATCATTTATGACAGGGCCGGGGATAGAAGCTAAAACATTAAATATACTCAGGATAAGAAGGATCCTTTATGACAGGGCGGGGGATAGAAGCTCAAACATTATATATACTCAGGATTAGAAGGATCATTTATGACAAGGCGGGTGATAGAAGCTCAAACATTAAATATACTCATGATTAGAAGGATCCTTTATGACAGGGCGGGGGATAGAAGATAAAACATTAAATATTATTAATTTACGTTTTTGATGGAGTTTAGCCTGCCAATTGATATTTTATTGTATGTTTTTCTTTGTTGTGATGTTATGTTATTGTTTCAGAAAAAGGAAGAAGGTTTGGTACCATTAAAACGTTTCCGCTGCAAATGTTTGCACCTGTCCTATGTCAGAAATCTGATATACAGTAGTTCTCGTTTCTCGTTTTTTTATATAGATTAGACTGTTGGTTTTCCCTTTTGAATGGTTTTACACTTGAAATTTGGGGCCCTTTATAGCTTGTAGTTCGGTGTGAGCCAAGGCTCCGTGTTGAAAACCGTACATTTACCTATAATGGTTTACTTTTATAATTATTATTTGGTTGGAGAGTTGTCTCATTGGCACTAGCACTACATCTTCCTATATCTATATAAGAAGGATGAATAGTCAATTGACCCGATGACTCAATAATTACCGTTTGGTATTCGTTGTTTTTACAGAATTCTATTACTTGCAAATATTTGTGATACACCTTACCTCTTAATTTTTACATACTTTTCAAATAGCAAGTATTGGAATGAAATAAGATAGTACAAAAATGTGTTCGTGAATTTAAAGTTGATTTGTTCCAGTATAAAATGAACATGAAATTCATAACGTATTTTTTTTCAATTTTGCTTCTGTCTTTGAGGTTCTGAGTTCGAATCCCACATTGAGCAGGTGCATTTAACTGTTATTTTAACGGACGATGATTAATAAAAAAAAACTCTCTGAGCGCTTAGATTTGTTGCTTGTTGTTTGCTTTGCGCCCCATTGGCACAAAAAGGCTATATCTCGGCGAGAGCTAATTCGAATACATTTTCTGAGCGCTTAGTAATTATACTCAAATTCACAAAATAGCTGCTCTTTTACGGGTTTAAAGTGAGATAAAATCGAAAAAAAAACCAGTTAAACTAACAGTACTTATATCGACCAATGCCTATAAAATATGGTCCAATCGAAAAGATTTAAGGTAAATTATTGCTACTTTTATTAATTTAATTTTAAAATATCTAATAAATATCTAACCCACTTGTTGCAGGGAAGCAATCCATATGTTTTAACTTGAAGATAGAAATGACAAGATGATACTTAGACAAGTCCAGTTGGAAGTGAATATATATACTAGTACTATTAACTTAGAAGTACGAATTCATAACTCGGTAGAAATAAATGTGAGTTTATACCTGACAAAGCTTAATTGAAAAGTGAGAAGTCTAAATTTGCAAGTAAAAATAATCAAGTTGAAAGTAAATATTCTAAGTTATAAGTGAAACATGTCAATACTAATGTGATAATTATTGCACATAAAATGAGAGACATTGCTGTAAAATTCTTCCTCTGTAAAGAATGCTGATTTTGAATATAAAAAAAGAAAATGTGGTTTGATTATCAACTCTCCACAACAGACCATATGTCACAGAAATATAGGTAACCAAACGGCTTTCAACAATGAGCAAAGTCCAAACCGCATAGTCAGCTATAAAGGCCGCGAAAAACAGTGTATAACAATTCAAACGAGAATAAAAACTGCTTTGACCTACATAAACTTACCGAATCGTCGAATATTAACTATTTTCAAAGCAGCACTTATAGCCTTTTCAATGTCTCCGTATCTTTCACCATTTACATTCAGAATGACGCACATTGCCAATGTACGGACTAACATATTGCCTAACATGATGTACATAAATATCGTAGTCTGAAGTTACAGCGACAAAAAGTCTGCTCAATAAAAGCTGTTGAATATCAACAATTGTTCACCTGGGTTGAGTTCAATATCGTAGGAGCTACGTAGCTGCTATCAATATCTTTATATGAAGCAGCTAGTCTATAGCTACACGTTAAATAGTCAAAATCTACGTAGCACTTCGTAGCAGCTACGATATTGAACGCGACCCTGATTTCATCAGTCCATAAGATCATGATCAAAATACGTTACTAGTATAAAAATGTCAATTGTGAAAAAAACCTACTGAAGTCACTCTGTTTTTACTTTAGTGATTTTTCTTTGACAAATACTTATAACATGCAAATGGTAAAAATAGCAAACGAACCAAAAAATCAAACCCAGATCAGCTTAATGTTACACGATTTAATGATTAATAAACCTCGATCATTTATAAAGTAACGGACAATTAGGGTTAGGCATACTGCTATAAAGGGTTCTGTTATAAATAGACTTATGAAATAATAAAGTGTTGACAAAGATATAGTATTGTTGATGATCAATATGTTTAGTTGTTTGAACTTTTTTTTCTGTTTATAACAAATGACTTCTATTCTTAACTTTTATGTATTTGTAGTAAGGATATTTGGTAAATTATATCTATTACATTGTGTGTATGTCATATTTATTCTTAAAATCTTAAATTCTTGTAACAAATACAAAATTGAACAAAAATAAAATAAATTCCTCAGATGTACTTATTGATGTGAAGAACTAATATATGTAAAAGAGTGACGAAAGATACCAGAGGGAGAGTCAAACTCATAAATCGAAAATAAACTGACAACGCCATGGATAAAAATGAAAAAGACAAACAGACAAACAATAGTACAAATGACACAACATTAAAAACTAAAGAATAAACAACATAAACCCACAAACAATAATGGGTGATTTTAGGCGCTATAGAAGGGCAAGCAGATCCTACTCTTCATGTTGAACCCTTCGTAATATACATGAAAGACCGGTATGGACATGTTCAAGATTTATACTTTAAACTTGACATGCCTTACTTACAACAAACTTCACATGCCTTTCTTACAACAAACTTGACTTGCCTTACTTACAACAAACTTGTCATGCTTTACTAACAACAAACTTGACAGGCCTCACTTACAACAAACTTGACATGCCTTACTTACAACAAACTTGACATGCCTTACTAACAACAAACTTGACAGGCCTCACTTACAACAAACTTGACATGCCTTACTTACAACAAACTTGACATGCCTTACTTACAACAAACTTGACATGCCTTACTTACAACAAACTTGACATGCCTTACTTACAACGTTAACAAACTTGACATGCCTTACTTACAACGTTAACAAACTTGACATGCCTTACTTACAACAAACTTGACACGCCTTCCTTACAACGTTAACAAACTTGACATGCCTTACTTACAACAAATTTGACATGCCTTATTTACAACAAACTTGACATGCCTTATTTACAACAAACTTGACATGCCTTTCTAACAACACACTAAACATGTCTTACTTACAACGTTAACAATTTTGATATGCCTTACTTACAACAAACTTTACATGGCTTACTGACAACAAACTTGACATGCGTTACTTACAACAAACTTGACATGGCTCATTTACAGCAAGTTTGACATGCCTTACTTACAACAAACTTGACATGCCTTACTTACAACAAACTAAACTTGCCTTAGTTATAACGTTAACAAACTTGACATGCCTTACTTACAACGTTAACAAACTTGATATGTCTTACTTACAACAAACTTGACATGCCTTACTTACAACGTTAACAAACTTGACATGCCTTACTTACAACGTGAACAAACTTGACATTCCTTACTTACAACGTTAACAAACTTGACATGCCTTACTTACAACGTTAACAAACTTGACATGCCTTACTTACAACGTTATCGGACCACATATGAATTATCACGTTGTGATTGGTTTAACGCCGTCACGTGGTGACCCCCTATGAGACCGTATGGGGTTAGTAAGTTTCATATGGGGTTCATGACGCGTTAATGACGACGTCATCTATCAATGTTGTTGTGTTTCATTGTTCATTTTTCAACAAAACGCAGCAGAAAAAGTCCAGCGTCCGATAAATTCGTTATACGGTTAACTACTGACCTCCTACGGATCCATATAGGGTGAATAAAATCCCTATGGATTTTACTAACCCTCTATGGATCCGTAGGGGGTCAGTAGCGAACCATATAACTTATATTAACAAACTTGACATGCCTTACTTACAACGTTAACAAACTTGACATGCCTTACCTTCAACGTTAACAAACTTGACATGCCTTTCTTTCAACTATTATCAGTGCAAAGTTCAATGTGTCTTATGATCAATACTGTAACATATTGCATTTTCTTATAAACTGCACATTTTATAATGATATCAGACAAACTGTATATAGCGAGATAATAATGGTGCCTGACTATACGCAACTAGATGACTAGATTTACATTTCTAGTGGTAAACCAACCAAGGAAAATAGCTGAATACTTAGCATCGTCACTTTTCTGTAGAAAACAAACAGTTTACTTTAGTTAGGTTAAACATTTTAAAACTTTTTTCACAAACTTTAAATGAATAATATATGAACTATTACAATCGTTAATATTTAATCTTTAATTATCTGTATTTAAATATAAATTGGCAATTAACATGTGATATAAGAACATTTATACTGAATTAAATGTAAAAGATGACTTATTGGTCCATTGGGCCGGGTGTATCATATATGTCACTATAATAAACAATTTACTTACTTACTTACTTACTTTCTTACTTATTGCACTTAACTGTATCAAATCAGGGGCTGACCCAGCCATTTCAAAAAGTGGATGGGTTCCCAACCCAGGACAAAGGGTTGGGTTTTTTTTTTTTTGGGGGGGGGGTGGATGGGTTCCAACTTTTTATCCCGGGTTTCCAACCCCGGAACTCCCCCCCCCCCCCCCCTGGATCCGCCACTGCAAGTCGTCTATATCATTTCATCAGGCCATTAACTGTAAAATAATATGTGGATAGTTTTAGAATTTCTGTTGTGTAAAAACTAATACTGTCAAATCGTACAGTTTTGCCTAACCGGTAACTCGTATATTATCGTCCAACAAAATTTAACTGGTGAAACTGCAGTTTATGCTGATGTTTGAACGTCTACTCCATATTACCGTTCATGTGTATGCTTTATAAAATGACGAATTGATGTTTGTCCATTGACATTATACGGTCTAAAAGGATTTCTTGCTACCTTTGACCTTTATAGGTCAATGTGTTTGTTTTCAAGATATATAAGCCCTTGCAATTTTGGCCGGAAAATGTTCTCTATGTTTTAACGTTTTATTCTGTCAGTTTCATTAAAATTGAGATAACAATATTGTATTTTAAGCTCCGACGGCATCAATTAGGGATTTGCTGGTCGCAAATACCCGTTTACTGTCTCCGCTAATGCGTCGCCAGTAAACTTAATTTGCGACAATCAAATCCCCAATTGATGCCATGGGAGCTTAAAATACAATGCAGTTATCTCCTAAATCTCACAAGTCGAAAACAAACTGAAAATGCCATGACAATAAAATGAAATTCTAAAGAAAGAGAAAACAGTACTAAAAACACAAAAAAGAAAACTACAGACTGAGCAATATAACCCAACAACAAAAACTGTAAGGATATTACTGAGCAATACAACCCAACAACAAAATCAAAAACTGTAAGGATATTACTGAGCAATACAACCCAACAACAACATCAAAAACTGTAAGGATATTACTGAGCAATACAACCCAACAACAACATCAAAAACTGTAAGGATATTACTGAGCAATACAACCCAACAATAACATCAAAAACTGTAAGGATATTACTGAGCAATACAACCCAACAACAACATCAAAAACTGTAAGGATATTACTGAGCAATACAACCCAACAACAACATCAAAAACTGTAAGGATATTACTGAGCAATACAACCCAACAACAACATCAAAAACTGTAAGGATATTACTGAGCAATACAACCCAACAACAACATCAAAAACTGTAAGGATATTACTGAGCAATACAACCCAACAACAACATCAAAAACTGTAAGGATATTACTGAGCAATACAACCCAACAACAACATCAAAAACTGTAAGGATATTACTGAGCAATACAACCCAACAACAACATTAAAAACTGTAAGGATATTACAACCCAACAACAACATCAAAAACTGTAAGGATATTACTGAGCAATACAACCCAACAACAACATCAAAAACTGTAAGGATATTACTGAGCAATACAACCCAACAACAACATTAAAAACTGTAAGGATATTACAACCCAACAACAACATCAAAAACTGTAAGGATATTACTGAGCAATACAACCCAACAATAACATCAAAAACTGTAAGGATATTACTGAGCAATACAACCCAACAACAACATCAAAAACTGTAAGGATATTACTGAGCAATACAACCCAACAACAACATCAAAAACTGTAAGGATATTACTGAGCAATACAACCCAACAACAACATTAAAAACTGTAAGGATATTACAACCCAACAACAACATCAAAAACTGTAAGGATATTACTGAGCAATACAACCCAACAATAACATCAAAAACTGTAAGGATATTACTGAGCAATACAACCCAACAACAACATCAAAAACTGTAAGGATATTACTGAGCAATACAACCCAACAACAACATCAAAAACTGTAAGGATATTACTGAGCAATACAACCCAACAACAACATTAAAAACTGTAAGGATATTACAACCCAACAACAACATCAAAAACTGTAAGGATATATTACTGAGCAATACAACCCAACAACAACATCAAAAACTGTAAGGATATTACTGAGCAATACAACCCAACAACAACATTAAAAACTGTAAGGATATTACAACCCAACAACAACATCAAAAACTGTAAGGATATTACTGAGCAATACAACCCAACAACAAAATCAAAAACTGTAAGGATATTACAAAGCCATTTTCAATAGTTATTGTTATAAATGTTTAAGAGGCCAAGTCAGTAAGCACTTAGCTTCATAAGGAATGTGATTTTTTTTAATTCACATAAAAACTATGCTAAATCATAGGAAATATAACCTAAAAAACATATTTTACCATATTTGTTCAAATATCGTACTTAAACTGTTTCCATAGTAACGAAGCTCATATAGCATGCTATATAGTCTATAATTTTGGGAAAATCATCAAAAATATGGCATTTTAGCATGTCAAAACAACAAAGAAACTGTAGATAATATTTATTTTCAATAATTCCCATAAGGATATGATCAATTATAACAAATAACAATATGTCAGTTGTAACTTTATATATTATTTTGTAGTTGCTATGGTAGCTTGAAGAAAACATGTGTTTTCGGTTAAAAATCAAGAAAAATGCGTTACAATTGTTCAAGTCCCCTGCTTAAAAACGCAACAGAACTGACTTTTCTAAATCACATTTTCTTGAAGCAAATTACCTGTACTATCAACTTATCGAATAAAATTTGGTAGCCCATGATCTAAAAGAAAAAAAAAATTAACAAAAAATTTCCATTTTTTGGGTAATTTCACAAATTGATCAGGAAATATTTGGATACAATGTGATGACCTACAATATTTTTTTTGTCATTTTAGTAAACATTTTAAGTGGAAAACTTAACAGGGTCAAAGAACAATATGATAGTCATTTTCACAAGTAAAAAAAGCCCATAGCAACCGGATTTACACCATAGCAACATTACAAAATACCTTTGAACATGCAGGCCTATGTTGCTTAAATTTTAATTTCTGGTCATGTTCAAATGTTTTATCATGTATCTAGAAAGTATTTACAAGCAACATTGAATTACAACAATATTTAAAAAAAAAATATGACCCAACAGCCCTTTTAGCCATAATAAATATTCCATTTCAACATAATTGGTGTTCAGTAAAAGAAGTTTTTTAGTAAAAAATCACATTTTTTTTTACATAGCAAGGTATGATAATTGTTTAAAAAAAAATATATACATGCAATGTCAGAAGATAACATCTGCACTGAAAGCAGCAAAAATGAAATACTAAGCAACATTTAAATTACCTTAACAATAGGGTAAAGTGTTTGCTAAAATTTTCAATCTTTTAATGTCACTTTGGAATTGCACCATTTTTTTTTATAATATTATTAAACAAGGTGTTCACATTTAATCCTGTATTCCATTAACAGTAAACACAATCAATAACAACATGCACATCTTTCTTCAAAACGGTTAGCTGTGAAAGTCCATACTTTATCAATCATTGTCAGCACAGAAGGTACACATTATCTCAATTAACTTTTTTGATATTCACAAAACCATGGTAAAATTTACAAACACGAGATTGTACCACTTTCTTTTAAAAATCAAGACAAAATAAGCCATGGCATGTGTTCATTGCACAAAAATGTATTTGTTTTACCAAAACCAGCTTGATCACACATCAAATTACATAAATACCTTAAAATTGCATCATCAGATGATACTATATAATAGCATCAGTTTTACATCAATTGGGACTTAAAGTTGTTTCTGCTTAGTTCATTCACAATTTATGTAAATGGTTTTGATCTTCATATATTTAGACTAGTAAACTCATGTCTATTGTTGAAGGCTGTATTATTCCGTTTTTGTATTCATAATAATAGTGGGAGTGAATTAGCTTTGTATTAAATATATTGAAGGGCAGGTAATTTTTTTACAGATAGTTGATCAGGTTTTTGGTCAATTCATCATCTACTAATTATTCAACTGAATATTTTCTAAAATTGCAGTTTTAACCTCAGTGATAATTACATCAGATATTTGTTAGATATCTTTCCATGAAGAAGTGAAATAATGCTATATAGGTCTATTGTTGGTTAACTATATATATATAAGGGTATGATTTTTTTATTATTCAAAATACATGTATAGGAAAAGGCTGTGGTACTGGATATTTTGATGTCAGATCTAGAGCTTTTCACAAAAAAGATGAAAGTTTCAAATCAGATATTTGCTACTTGATGTTAAACTTACATCAAACAAACTAAAGTATTATTTTTTAAGCATTTATAGAGAAGATTTTTTTTAATTTAAACTACATGTATCAATCAGATCAGAGGTATTGGAAAAAGACCAAAAATGTTAAATGTTTACTGTACAGTATTTGCTAATACAGTTAGCTGAGACATCTGAGTTCTTGATTCTTCTGCTATCATATCACAATCGTCATAAACAGTATTTGATGCTTGTCTTTTTTTTAGTGAAAGTCTGCTAAAAAAACTAGCAATTTGAGAAGGAGAAAGAAAGTGTTCAAGTTGAAATGTCCGGATGCCCTTACTGTTCTTTACATGTCTCATCTCTTTTGCCACATCATCTGGGTCACACTTATATCCAGTAGATTCACCAAACTGAAATTTCTCTGTCATGTATTCTATTTGCTCTTTTGAAAATCTCTTTACCTCTCGCTTATTCTTTAATGCCCATCCTTTCTTTAATGTAGATTCTGCTTGTAATGCATGTGTTGTACCAGAATGAAGTACTTTTTCAGCAGAACTTTTGCTTTCCATTAAAGAAGCATGTGTGATTTGTGTACGCTCCTTTATATTCAAATTGTTCTTAGGGAAGGTATGTTTACCTCTGTCGAGGTGGTTACATAATTGTCCATATTTCAAAAATGTTGCAATGCAACCGTCTTCAGGACATGTAAATACATTACTACAAATGTTGTCTTCTTCTTCGAGCTCTTCATTTCTAGTTACAGGTACTGTAATGCTTGTATTTAAGGATGATTGAGCAATGATTCTCCATATAACAGTACTTTCACATTTTTTAACAAGAGATGGAATTTCATTAAAAGATTTGGAAGAGAAAACTTTGCCAATGCCAATTTCGAATTGCTTCCAAGCTGTAATTTCATTGTTTGAAAAGAAAAAATTGTACATAAAACTTATATTTTCAATCTTGGATGTTTTTAAACTCTTGATGGGACTAGGTGGCAATGCAACAACTACTTTAACATTTTTCATTGTTTTTTCTACAGCTGACTTGAATTCTATAGCTGTTATTACATTATTGCCTTCATTTACATATCTTCTTATGCATGCTTTGACATGGGCAGCCTTTCTGTCACAAATTGACTTTCCACCTTGTGGATCAGAAAAGTCCTATTTACTTTTATATTGTACGGATTGTCATTCAGAGCAGTGACTGACAATATGCCATATGATGAATGGTAACATCCAGCATTGTCCGATCTTAAATACAGAGTGTCAACGTTGTTGTTAGTGGAATTGACATGGTGTAGTAGGTCTTTCAATATAGCATTGGAAGTGACAGCATCTTGTGTGGCAGTATCAAAGATGTGCAGAACTGTCAAACTGTTTTTTCCTTCTTTTTCTTGGAATGTTATGACACTGACATGCCAGGAAAGACCACGTTTGGCAAACCAATTAGACTGAGATTCTCTGAAAAAATAAATTTACTTTGAAAAACAAAACCAGATGCTCCGCAGGGCGTAGCTTTATACGACCGCAGAGGTTGAACCCTGAACGGTTGGGGCAAGTATGGACACAACATTCAGGCTGGATTCAGGTCTAAATTTGGATTGTGATTAAATAATTGACACAGCATAGGTTTCTGACACAGAATGAATGTGTTCTAATGAACTTTAAATTTTTGTTTTCTCTTAGAGCAATTCACTATGCTGTTGAATATTAATCCTCTCAAAAAAATTTTCGAAGAAATTTTCTTTTTATTTATGAAATTTCATTTCAAATGAGAAAATTGAACCCAATTTTTTTAATCACATCCCCCTTTCCCTTATTCCAAAACTAATCTCAATTAAATTTCTAATGGAGTTTGCAACAATAACTACTCATTTAAATACATCATAAAATATTAAGATGTAAAAAAACTGCTTGTTATCACTGAATGGTAAAGATTATTTTAATTTATCAGTTGGTAGTAAAAAGTGAATATACATTGTATATAACAAAGATTTGAGTTGATTCTGGACAAAGAAAGATAACTCCAATTCAAAAAAAATATTGCTATTTCACAATATTGTGCAATTAGATATTTCTTGCTTACTATTCTGGACAAAGAAAGATAACTCTAATTAAAAAAAAATATTGCTATTTCACAATATTGTGCAATTAGATATTTCTTGCCATTGTGCAATACTGTGCAATTGAAAAGACTTGCTATTGCACAATACTTAATATAATATTTTAGATCCTGATTTGGACCAACTTGAAAACTGGGCCCATAATCAAAAATCTAAGTACACGTTTGGATTCAGCATATCAAAGAACCCCAAGATTTCAATTTTTGTTAAAATCAAACTAAGTTTAATTTTGGACCCTTTGGACTTTACTGTAGACCAATTTGAAAACAGGACCAAAAATGAAGGTTCTACATACACAGTTAGACTTGGCATATCAAAGAACCCCATTTATTCAATTTTTGATGAAATCAAACAAAGTTTAATTTTGGACCCTGATTTGGACCAACTTGAAAACTGGGCCAATAATCAAGAATCTAAATACATTTTTAGATTCAGCATATCAAAGAACCCAACCGATTCATTTTTTGTCAAAATCAAACTAAGTTTAATTTTGGACCCTTTGGACCTTAATGTAGACCAATTTGAAAATTGGACCAAAAATTCAGAATCTACATACACAGTTAGATTCCGCATATCAAAGAACCCCAATTATTCAATTCTTGATGAAATCAAACAAAGTTTAATGTTGGACCCTTTGGGCCCCTTTTCCCTAAACTGTTAGAACCAAAACTCCCAAAATCAATACCAACCTTCCTTTTATGGTCATAAACCTTGTGTTTAAATATCATAGATTTATATTTACTTATACTAAAGTTATGGTGCAAAAACCAAGAAAAATGCTTATTTGGGTCCCTTTTTGGCCCCTAATTCCTAAACTGTTGGGACCTAAACTCCCAAAATCAATAATAACCTTCCTTTTGTGGTCATAAACATTGTGTTTAAATGTCATTGATTTCTATTCACTTAAACTAAAGTTATTGTGGGAAAACCAAGAAGAATGCTTATTTGGGCCCTTTTTTGGCCCCTAATTCCTAAACTGTTGAAACCAAAACTCCCAGAATCAATACCAACCTTCATTTTGTGGTCATAAACCTTGTGTTAGAATTTCATAGATTTCTATTATCTTTTACTAAAGTTAGAGTGCGAAAACTAAAAGTATTCGGACGACGACGACGACGACGACGCCAACGTGATAGCAATATACGACGAAATTTTTTTCAAAATTTGCGGTCGTATAAAAATAGCACAAACACAGGTGTTCAAGTAAAATATGTATGTTAAGGTGCCTTTAACAATTTAAAAAAAAAAATTGTGCTAGCATATTTATAGGTGGGGTTGAGCACACACAAAACTGTAAAACACATGTCCTGTCATATGTTTTTGTGCCTGTCCAAGAATGAGAACCTGTAATCCAGTGAACTAAGATTGGGTTGCTGTCTGCTATTTTTTCTCTTTTATTATGTGTACATGTTAGTTTTCTCTGTTGCATTGTTTTGCATATTGTCATACCAGCCCTTTTCTAGCTTACAATACATTATAGATTATGTCCATTGTTGAAGGCTGTAACCTGTATCTGTAAGCATCTTTGTCCTTTTGATCTAATTTGGATAGTATTTAATCACATCTCCTTATTTTTAAACAGAATGTGTGAAAAGTATTGATGTTCAAATGCAGAAACTAAAAATATAGACATACACAAAGGCTAGTCATTTTCTATCTAGACAGAACACTATAAAATATTTATGACCAACTCACATTTTTTGGTCAGATTGTAGATTGTATAATGAAACTATGTATGCATCTATAACTTGTTGGACTGATTATCTAAATATTGATGTAATTGTTACATAAAATATGGCAATTTTAGTTGTAGAAGAAATGTGAAAATATAGTCTATATCATGTGGCTAAAAAAGTATTTGCAAACAGGAAGTAGTTATATGGCAGTTCCACATTTACAACTCTACATTGTCAAGTTGCAGACCAAATATGAATTCATTTAAAATACATTTAATTTAATAAAACACACATATAAATATATAAAACATGTATATACCTATACTGTAATGGAAGAAATTTCATTGCCCAGTCTCTTTCAATTAAAGCTTCATTTGGTTGCAATGTGTCTTAAACTTTCCCCCTTGCCCTGTCTTGGTTGACAGATCTCACAATGTGTTTCTTCCACTCTATAATTGTTTTAATACCCTGTAATTAAATAAATAAAAATGTGTCAAAGTCTCAAAATAGCCAGGTTGCAAAATATATGACTTATGTAGAATGTTTACTATGTAACTGCAATTACATCAAATATAAAAAAGAAGATGTGGTATGATTGCTCATAAGACAACAACTAACCACGAAAGATCAAAATGACACAAACATTAACAACTACAGGTCACGGTACGGCCTTCAACAATGAGCAAAGCCCATACCGCATAGTCAGCTATAAGCTTTACAATTTACTGAAAAGTTACCTCTCAAATCTGGACAAATAAGAAAAAAACCTCAAACAATTCCTTAATATCAGGCAAACAATTTCATCACAAGTGCAGTCTACCTTTTAAGTTTAAGGGATCTAGGTAGAAAACTCTAGTAGTTGGCTACACAAAATTTGTACTCTCTTTCACAAATTTTGCTGAACAAAGTTCCAAACTCTTAATGAATGAAAAATTATTTAATGCTGCTATTAGGGATTGTGATTATGATTAAAATTGTGTACATGATATGGGCATGTGCAAAAGTCTTTAGTAGTTGGGGCTAAATAATTTTGAACATTTATCATTTTTTTTTGCTACATTTTTAAATGTATCCTAGTGCATGTAGTGTGTAGACACTGTCCAATATAAAAAAAAAACCAAACAAATAGTGCCCTATATAATGTTGAATAAATACCTGTACAATAATGTATTTTGTGTCATCTTGTTGTTCTTGGTTTGTATATGTTATGCTATCTTCAGCATCCTCTATCAATTTCAAAGTTGTGGTCAGAGCTTCGCAGTCATTACAAGAAAGATGATTGGTATGTGTACATTTACTACAGAAACTGTTTTCTTCAGATGACAGGCCAAATCTGCCACAATGATCAGGAACTTCTGAGTCCAAACTAACATGTAACTGAAAAACAAAAAATATACTGTAAGCTATACCTTTAAAGATAGTAAAGCAGTACGAGACTGAAAGTTTAAAAAAAGCCTCACTTTTGAAGGACGTACAGTGACATACACATGATACAGATGTAATTGTTTGTGTCAGTCTTCACTTGAGGAGAGTTGTCTCATTGGTAATCCTACCACATCTTCATTTTTTATATTTCGTATACACAAATACAACAATTTCTTATATTTTGGTATGCACAAAGAAATATGATAAAAATATCAACCAGATTCTCAAATTATTTACTAAATAATTACTGACAAATCATTAATTAGCTGAGTGTCATATAATTTGTTTTTATTGAAACATACATGTACCTGGCAGTCCTTTATTTATTGTAAAAGTTTGACTGCATTTAAAAATAAGTTACAATTATGACATATATACAACATTTGAACGACATCCATCAAGAAATGAAGGTTATTAATACAAAAACCTATGATAGTATCTGGTCAAAACAAAATGGTTGAAGACAAGTGGTCTGACAGACAGGTCAAAATTATGTTGATGATGATCACTATTTGTAATTCACCAATCTTTTACCCTTTTCTGAAACAATAGTGTAACATTACAAATAGAAAGGGTTCATAATATAGAAATACCTTGTAGTGCAGTTTTAAATACTGCTTCCCTTCCATGAGCTGCTTGCTGATCTTTTCTGCCCATTCTTGTCCTTTACCTCCTTTTCCTAATGTCATTACCACACTTTTCAGGTTATCGAAAGCCTGGCTACCATCAGCAGCAAAATTGTCTAAACCTTTCATGGACTTTCTCACATTAGGCTCAATGGCTTCAAGCAGTCTCATGTAAGTCCTTTCAGATAGAATATCAGCGTTCTGGGTTTCTTCACGATACTTTAAATACAGTGTTACTGTTCTTGTACGTACACTATTTAGAATAATCTTAGGTGAGCGAAAAAAGTTATTGAATTATATAACCATGAACAATTTTTCAATAGCAATTTGTTACCAGCAAGACACAAGTCTAATATTTCAACTATTGCTGCTTTCTGTATAAATCTCAATCATTTAGGAGACAACCAGGTGTATACAGTTGCAAGCAGTCTACCATCAAATGGTTTATCATAAATAATTATATAGACTACCAAAATGTGATTGAATATGATGACTATTACCTATCAATCTGTAAAAATGCAGCTGTATTTGCACCCTGTACTGTCTGTTTGCATTGTGTGACTTCACCATAACCATCAATTTGTGAAATCTGTAAAAGAAAAATACCTTTACAACTATTTTATCATTTTTATTAGTCCCTACTGATGAAGAGTAGGCGACTTTAGGTTTGTCTGTCTATTTGTCTGACAAGTTTTTAACAATTTTTTTCTTCATGCTTGAAGATAATGATTTGATAATTGGTATATATTTGTTTATCATGAGATCAAGTTTGAAATTTTGTTCCGGTCTGATGATTTTGTACAGAGTTAAGTTCCTTTAACTTAGAAAACTTACTAAAATAATGAGTGTTCTGCCTTTTTTTTTACCCGGTATGGGACTTTCTATTGCCATGCAATAGTCACAGCAATAGTCACATAATGCATGTTACCATATAATATGGTTATCATCAGTTTTACAGGACATAATGTGTGTACCATGTGGAATATAGACATAGAGTAACCTCTTTGGTTTTATGATTACAGGACTACAGAATGTATATATTATACTATTGTTCTTAAAACAATTGTATAAAAGACTTGCCTCTTCTTTTGTTTCTTCCATTATAAATTCAGCATTTGTAGACTCAGAAGCTTCAACATTGCAATTACTATTCATGCTACTTGAAGGCTGAAAAAAGATAACAGAGTGAAAAAGATGAACACACACATTTATCTCATTTTTACAACTTTAAACTGACCATTATTACTTATAGCTGACTAAACGTATAGGTTTTCTCCTTTTTATTACAAACTTGGTAAATGGTCTAATTTGGTAGGTCATATTCATGAAAAGGGAAGGGTATGGAAGTTACAATGTAAGTTGCACATCTAATATCATCTGTGATACGGTTATTGAACTTTGGTGGATAGTTGTCTCATTGGCAAACATATTGCATATTTTTTTATTTTCATTATGCCATATGTCTATGTAGGTGACATAGAAGGATAATAGAGAAACCAAAGAATGTCTTTGACTGAAATGTCTTACAAAATGGTTTAATTATTATAAATAATTGTAAATACTAGTATATAATAAGGGTGGGTAGATGAATCATTGTCCATTTAATGTTCAAAGTCCATGGGAAAATATTACATGCATATCTAGACGAGAAGATGTTAGTGGATATTATTATGAATCCTGCTCTGAACTAAATCAACAAATGAAATTCAAATCTTAAGTAAATATGAATTTCAATACTTTAATAAATATTAGCTATCAGCTGAATTATAAATTACAGCTATTTTCCTAATACAAGTAGAGCAAAACTTTGGTTAGCTCGCTTGCTTTGTTTGTATATTGTACAATCATACTAGAATATGATATTTACAGGTTAAACTTTGCCTATAAATTTATTGTTACAAGATGTCAATCTTGTCTACAAATCTTGTATAAACAATTATACAAACAAAGCAAGCAAGCCAAGCAAAGTTTTACTTTGCAAGCATTAGGAAATCAGCTGTAAAGGTTTTATCTTAAGCCCTATTGCAATAATGAGTTAAATGAACCTGTCAGTATAGAAAGTTTAATGTGCTTCAGTCAGTATCCCATTGTGTCAAACAATTGAAACATGTTCCATTATCACAGTATCTAGTAGGAAATTAGTTGAAGGAGCAGACGTACAAATCTAATATAGGTGGCATAGTTACCAATGCAACCTGAATAGCAATCTATTACTCCAGATACTCCAGATATACAGATCTATGTTGCTTCCAATAATCAAAAGTAGGCCAATATTTTTTGGGTGATAATTCTACTTAAAAAGCAATAATGACTTAACAGGAACTGATTTAAAGCAAAAGAGCACAGAACGTTAAATTATTTTTTTTGGATAGGAATAGAACATACTGGTAAGAAAATTTTCATATCCTTGTTTTGACTTACATTTGGTTCAACTCTGTTTTCCTTGTCTGCCATTCTTTGAACAAGTTCTTTTCTGCATCTTGAACACACCCCTGTAAAATTGAAATTGAAAATTTAATTGTAGCAAGAAAGCATATTTCAAGACATTCATTTTCATTTAAAAAATAAGAATGATCATATGACTGATTCACTTCTTCTGGCTCCTTGGGCTAATTTGCTTATAAATGATAGTACAAAACGGGTGGTTCATTTTTTTTATATGCATGTCCCAAGTTAGGTACATCGTTAGTAGTTTTTGCATGTTTATTCTTTTATGTTCTTAAAATTTTTTCCTGTGGAGATTTTTTTTTGTACAACTTTTATAGACTTGGAATGATGTCTGACATATTGTTGAAATGTGTAATTTGGTGAAGATTGTATGTTTACCTCTAGTCTAGATGTATGTGTTTACATTTGTTATTGGGGGTCTGTCTAATTTAGCTGGGGTAGCTTATTGTATTCAGTGACACAATTTCTGATAACCAAATGTATGTCTGTATCAGGATCAAAATGACATGTACATCAGATTTTTTGTTCAAAGAGTCACATGCAGACTACCAAGTTATTGGTACTAGCTCACATGAACATTTGATTCATATATATGAGCTGGCAATTGGAACAGCAACAAAATACATGTAAGCATGCACAAACCTAATCCAATTCCAAGTAGGACATGATGATATTTCTTGAGAAAAATAGACTGCTCCTTTGTGATAGTGCCTTTCAAGTTGCTCTTACTGTTTGTACATTTCCATCCTATGGAACATAGTGTACTTGGTCTCCAACCAACACCAAGAGCAAACCTTTAAAAATTGAAAAATTAAAAGGTAATAACTTACTAGAACAATAAATTCTATGTAAAAATCACAACAAAAAAAAAGCCATGATATCGAGTCAGAAAAAATCTTGTTATTACTTCAGTACAGATTGTTCATTTGAGGGTGGATCGACTTTTTTTCTTCTAAAAACAACTTATTTTTTAGACTCAAATAAATACAATGATCTAGTTACCCTAATCTTTATAGCACACCTCAATTTTTTTTTCTCATATACATGGGGTCATTGCACAAATCCTATCAGGAATGTGGTAATTGACATTTTCAGCAGTTACAACTTTAGAAAATTAATCATAATTAATTGCTATTGTTTTGAATTGATTTCCAACATCTTGTATTGATACCTTTGATATATTATATGTTATTGTCCTTACAGTATGTGCCACCTCCTATAAAGGGCCTGTATCGACATTTTCAGTACATGTCCGAGTGGCTACGTACAAAGTTATAGTCACTGTGGTTTCTTAGAACTTTGTTGCTATCCACAACATTCTACAAGTACTGGAACCGGAACCGGAACTAGAACAGGTACCAGAAGTCATACCGGAACCGGATCCGGAAGTCACCAAACGAGTAGCGGAGGTAAAAAAATGTTTTAGTCTACATTGGCTGTATACTATTTGTCTATGATTTTAAGAAAATAAACGTCCTCAATGCTCGTTAGCTCCGTACTGTATTTGCCTCTAAAACTTTTTTTTATCCCGGCGTCACTAGTGCGTCTATAGGGTTTGAATATTTTCTATTTATTCATCTTGGAGATTTAACTAGTTATAAATTGTAGCACAGCCATGAAACCGGTAGTTGTTTTCCCGCCGTGTCGTTGATTGATACAGGCTGAGCGTATAGTTTTGTTCGTTTTCAAAGACTTATTTTGAACTAAACATGGAGATTTTTAGTTTTGTTTTATCATACTATTTTTCCTCAAAGAATGGAAACGAAATTGATCATTGAAAAGTGAAGGAACACTTTGTATCAGACAGAGATAGTTAGGGGGCATACGGACTTTGAACAGCCTTGTTTGGTACAAAGTTTGGACTAAGAGCTGATGAAACAGATGAATCTTTTACCCTGAATCTGATATCAATACTTGTGTACCACGCGAAATCAATACATCGGTCTTGCAAAAGTGAGATTTTTTTTTTTCGTATTTAACAATCCTCCCCCCACTCCTTATATAAAATGAGCATCCACAACACAAACACTCATAACTGTCAAATCTAGTAATTGGATAGTCTCTTTTTACAAAACAAAATGGGTAATAATGCAGAATAAGGACAACACAGAGAGACACAATAAAGCAAAATGGGTTACTTAAATATAAACAAGAGAATGATGGAAAAATTGAACGGAAAAAAAGAAACATGGAATAAAAAATAAAAATAGAAAGAAACAAGTGAACCTTCCCTCCCCAGCCCTTCAGTGTGACTTCTAATGAGAAAGACATTTGTATTTTGTGTTGACATTTGATTGTTAACTTTGTTGTTGATGATGTTCAGGTATATAGTAGAAAACATTCTGAGACAAGTGCCTATGATTTAGATGTAGGGGTATGTAATCAGGCAATGTCAAACAAATGTTTAATTCCGATGATGAATAACTTAGTGAAATAAAACAATGAATTTTCACGTCAGTATATTATTTTCAAAATTAGAGATATTCTATCGAGAAGGACTCACTGCCGGATCAAAAACTTTTCAGAAAAAAGGGGGGGCCCCAGCCCCAACCCCTTTATTATTATTATTTACAGTGCTTATATAGCGCTTATCTAAATAAACATTTACTCTAAGCGCTTTACAATGCATAAAAAACAATGAAACAAGTACATTTATCCGCCTATGTGACTCCCAATAAAAACTTTAACTGAATAAGAGGGCATATATGATGATTACAAATTAGAGAAAAATGGAAAAAAATGTAAAATGAAGGACGAAGAAAGCAAAGAATAGACAAAAATACGAAATAAAAATGTTCTAACATATGGCATAGAGAAATATGGTATAACAATGAAAGGAAACATATTGTTTGTTCATTAATACATATATTTTTTTACATTTATTTTAAAGCTCAATGTGGAATACCTGATGTAACAAGTCATCGAATTGTTGGCGGAACTGTCGCAACTGCGCATGCTTACCCATGGCAGGTAAGGTTTCAATAACTAATGTCACTTTTAATTTAAAAGATGACAAAGATAACCCTTGGCGGTAACTTTATTTAAATTTGGCACGTAAAAATCGAGAAAGGAAATGGGGAATGTGTCAAAGAGACAACAATCCGACCATAAAGCAGACAACAGCCGAAGGCCACCAATGGGTCTTCAATGTAGCGAAAATTTCCAGCACCAAGAGGCGTCCTTCAGCTGGCCCCTTAAACATATGTTTACTAGTACAGTGATAATGGGCGTCATACTAAACTTTGAATTATACACAAGAAACTAAAACTAAAAATCATTCAAGACTAATAAATGTTTTATTACATTTTATTTTTAATGTGTTTTGTATAGAAACATTTCGTTCCTTGCAATATAGGAAAATATATGTACCTTTTTGAACAAGATTATAATCAGGGGAGATAACTATTTCAGGTATCACTAGGATACGGAAGTCATCACATGTGTGGAGGAACTATTATCGACAGTCAGTGGATTCTTACAGCGGCTCATTGTTTCGAAGAGTAAATATAAATTAATATGTCCCCTCCGCTAAGTTTCCGCTGTACATGCATTCGTACATACGTCCAAAATTGGTCCCCGTTCTCAAACTGTATTTATCCTTAATCAAAAGACAAAAAATTCACACAATACTTATTACCACAAAACCAAGTTTAAATTTTGGTAGCATCACTTTTAACTTTGTATTAAAACCCTTCATGAACGAAAATCGCCAAATTTGCTGTGTTGTGCACCCAACATACAGAAACACAAGGAAATGCGTTTTCAAAGAAGAGCACAACAAATAAATAAGCTACAACTATTACATTGAATCTTATGTATTTAGCAGTGGATATTTGTATTTGACATTTGTTTCATTTTTTTAAGGAAAAACATAAAAAACAACAGCAAATAATCAAACAAAAATGCCAGGACCTTTAACATGTTGCTTTAATGCTCAAACTGGCAAAGTTTAGTGCCGCAAACTTCTCCTTTTACATTCGTTTTGCCACGTACATATAATATAATATAAGTAGTGCCGCACACAGCAATAATATTTGTTATGCTTCGAACAGGTACATGTCCGATGATATTTCTCATGCCGCGCACAGCTTCTATAAAAAAGGTATTATCTCATACACCTACTATAACATTCTAAGGAGATATTGGAAGATGTGGTGTGAGTGCCAATTACAACTCTCCATCCAAATAACAATTTAAAATAAGTAAACCACTATAGGTCACTGTAAGGCCTTCAACACGGAGCATTGGCTCAAACCGAACAACAAGCTATAAAGGGCCCAGTATTAATAGTGTGAAACCATAACTGCCTATATTATTTGTAATTCTGCGATCAGCTTAAAAAGGGAGATAACTGTATTGTTTTAAAGCCAGACATCATCAATTTATGATTTAATGGTCGCAAATTGAGTTTAATGGCGACGCGTTATATTTGCATTGCCGATCACATCATTTAGATTAAAAACTGTTCTTAGTGACAAATACAGAATTCAAAATGATCTCAGTAAAACATACAGTTCTGTAATATTCAAAGTATTGCCCATACAGTTTTCAATATTATCTGTGCCGCCCACAGCTTCTATGATAACCGTAGTACTAGTGCTGTCCACAGCTTCTTTTTAAATATTCTTAGTACCAGTCGCAATTTTATACTTTTCGTTGTGCTGCCCAAAGCTTCTTTGATATTTGTAGGGCTGTGAAATGCATTTTGTAATATGTTTAATGCCACACAAGGGCTCGACATTTTTTTTAACATTATGCGTTTAGAATTTGGATTTAACGGGATATAACCACACACACTGTAGATGTTTTGTTTTTGGTAAATATTTTTAACGGTAATTTTCCAGCACTGTTTCGTATTGACTTGAAAATGTAAATACTATTTTAACAAATGCCAACTTCAATGCATGACTAATGCACCTGATATTTCAAACACCCTGCGCTGTTAATCTCTTAAAACTCATGAGTTGTACTGTAAAAATGAAATATCAAAAGTTATATATCTCATTCTTTATTCTCAGCACCACTCACTCCTACTGGACCGTAGCGACTGGTATCCACGATAGAGGTCACATCTACCGAAGCCAGGTACACAACGTACGAAATGTAATCGTTCACACAGGCTACAGCTCACGAAGTAACCATAACGATATTGCACTCATCAAATTAGATAAACCCCTTGACCTTACTGATTCTACAACAAAGGCCGCTTGTCTTCCTAATAAACATGAAGATTTCGACGGACTGGTATGTACGGTAACTGGATGAGGAGCTCTTCACACAGGTAACTATTGGTTATTTAAGTATTTCACACAGGATGATTATAGGTTATTTAAGGGATTCACACATGTATCTATAGGTTATATAAAGGCTTCATACAGGTGACTATATGTTACATAAGCGCTTCACACAGGTAACTAGGTTATTTAAGAGTTTTTTTAACTTATGATCAGCATACATGTTGTTCATTGACTGGTTATTTTTTATTTTTGTTTAATATTAAACATATTTTATTAACAATCACCTGTTACATCAACCCTTAGTTACCAAATTTTACAGTCTCATTGACTGGTTACTTCATTACCTTGCTAAAAAATAAGGTATACATTTTTTTTTCTAATATGATATTTGATTATATGAAATGCCGTTAGATTTTATACTGATCTATTTATTCTTTGAGATGAATTTCGTGTACGTTTGGACGATATACACATATATATTTGTCATCTTACATCAAACCACATTTTATTTTGCTTTTAATTTCGTCACTTTGGATTCTACAGGACTATGGCTAATTTCATTGTTAAAAGTACTGTTAAGTCATTCAAATATCTTTAAACCAATCACGACGTTTGTGTGTTTTGAAAAATATAACCCAGAATGCATTAGATTATCAAACGAAGAATCGTATATTTAACAGTACGTGTTCGTTATACCTTAAGGCATTTGTAATTATAGATCGTTATTCATCAACTCAAAAGTTTCCGAATTTATGTGTTATGATTTGTATTTATCAGATGGTCCAGGAACTAGATTATTAAACGAAGTCGATGTCCCAATCATGGACAGTAACAGATGCAAATATTACCTTGGCAACGTTATTTACGGAAGTAACATTTGTGCTGGATATACCCAGGGTGGCAGAGACGCTTGTCAGGTAATATTTTTACTGTTATCTCATTGACAATTATATAACCAGGGTTGCAGAAACGCTTGTCAGGTAATATGCTTACAGTGCTAATGCAACATCGTTTGTAACGTCTATTTTCATTGGACAACGTCACTTATGTGCATGACATCGATTTACAATTGATGCCGGGACTTACGCGCAAGCGCAGACGATGTATGACAGATTTCAAATGTATGTTTTAACGTTGTTTTCTATCAGTTTCATTTGAAAGGAGATTAAAGTAGTGCTCAATATGAAATGAATATTTAGCCACTGGGTGTTATGAAAAGATAATTGATTACTTATCAAATTAATTGAGGTAACGCTTATTTGATTGTCAATGAGATAAAAAGAAGATAATTGTATTGTATCTAAAGTCTCGACGGTACCAATTGGTGATTTGATGGTCGCAAATTAAGTTTACTGACGACTCGTTAGCGGAGCCAAAAAAACGGATATTTGCGACCATCAAATCACTGAATGATGCCGTCGGAGCTTAAAATACAATACAGCTATCTCCTAAATGTGTTGTTAAAGTAACAACGTGAAGGTAGAGGTAAAATGTGTAGGTGATTTTGTATTATCGCTACATGTATCGCCTGAAGGTTATAAAATCGTTATGTATAGGTAAATGTAAAATATTGTTACATGTGTATAATTATATTTTAAACTCTATATTAACAGGGAGATTCTGGTGGACCTCTTGTTTGTAAGAAGGACAGTGTCTACAAAATAACGGGAGTAGTCTCGTGGGGATACGGATGTGCCAAGAGGCATGCACCAGGAGTGTACACTAGAGTATCCTCGTTCATTGATTGGATCAACACAAATAAAGCAAGACATCCATAAACAGAACAGATATTATAGAAACTAAAAATAAATATTTCTATTAATGGAGTAAACTATGTGTTTTAACTAGTGTGTCCAGAATGCATACAATAACTTTAAAGTACATTCGTAAAAGAAAAAAATACCAAACTCCGAGGAAAATTCAAAACGGAAAATCTCGTATGTAAATGCTAAATCACAACCTGAAACACATCAAACGAATAAACAAACACATTTCATATTCCTGCCTTGGTGCAGGCATATTTACATATAGAAAATGGTGGATTAAACCTAGTTTTATAGCTAGCTTAACCGCTCACTTATATGACAATCACATTGAATTTAATTATATTGACAAGTGTTTCTTTAGTTTTTAGAGTAAATCATTCATCATTTCTTCGGGCATAAATCGACGATTATCATGGTACACGTTGATCGGTTGTTGGGTGCTTAACGCCATGTTGCAAAAATTACATGCATATTCAGAACCGGAAATAATTAACTATTAATAAACTGGCTCTTCAAAGTAAGTTGATCGGGAAGTTGAAGGGAAATTTGAACTGCAACTTAAAAATTATGGTATGTTGGATAAGGACAGACCAGGTCACCAATACAAAACTGAGTCACAGGCCAACTTACCGCTGAACGGAGGCTTTTTGATGTTTGATTGTTCAAAATATTTTGTTTCTGTGTGTTATTGACAACAAAATATTTTTTACTAAAGTAAGATATTGTTTATCCTTAATAGAAAAATATCACCCTCAATTTAAAAAAATGGTAGTTTTTATGTGTATATAGAAATGTATTAAACACATTTAATAAGGCACCAAACTTTGAAATTTTAGAATACAGTCATTAACTTTAATGGAGCGTTGTCTCATTTGTTATCATTCCCCATTGTCGTATGTTTAAGCTCCGTTTACTGTACAATGACAGGGTCATTATGATCCTTGTTATTATATATTGTAGATATAAAAATAAAGACAAATCAAACAAAAACACAAAACCAACACATTTGTTATCATTCCCCATCGTCGTATGTTTAAGCTCCGTTTACTGTACAATGACAGGGTCATTATGATCCTTGTTATTATATATTGTAGATATAAAAATAAAGACAAACCAAACAAAAACTCAGTACCGCACACAGTGTTGTAATATTTATAGTGTTGCCCACCACGTTTTTAATATTATTAGTGCCCCGCACAGGTTATATACTGATCGTAGTGTCACTGACGGCGAACAATATTCAAAGTGCTGATCGCAGCGCTACTAAATTTTCGTTGTGCAACTTACAGTATCTTTAATATTCTAGGCGCCGTACACAACTTCAATGGTATTTGAAGTGCCACCCAAAACTTGTTTGATATTCTTAGCATGGAGCACAACTCTTTTTTTTTATATTTGTAGCAATGCACATAACCTTTTTTGTAAAGTATTCGTTATGCCACGCACAGACTTAATAAAAGTTAAAACTTTTATAATTATGATTTTATGATTTAGATTTTGCGAGATTATTAAAATCTTATAGAAATAACTACAAGAGCAAGTGTAGATAATTTGTAATGTTTAATGTTTTTTACTGATATTCTTAATTTTTTATCAGTAATGTTTCGCATTTATCTTCAGATTGATTGATTGTTAGTTCTTTAACGTCCAGTGGCAAATATGTCATGCATGCCAAGGACGATAAAACTTTTGCAATAAATACAATTTTTAGTCTTCTAATAGATGCTATCCGGGATGATGGTCGGGAAAATTTAGACAGCTACTAGAAACTTGAGGACAAATTGAATAGGGACAGACATATTGACCTTTAGATGAATACATACTATTTAAACAAACGCCAACTTCAATGCATGACTAATATGAACTAGTTCAACAACCCTGCTATTAAATCATATAAAACTACTGATTTGTATTGTGAATATAAAATACCAAAAGTTGAATATTTCCTGCTTTATTCTCAGCACCACCCACTCCTACTGGACCGTAGCAACTGGTATCCACGATAGAGGTCATATCTACCGAAGTCAGGTACACAACGTACGAAATGTAATCGTTCACACAGGCTACAGCTCACGAAGTAACCATAACGATATTGCACTCATCAAATTAGATAAACCCCTTGACCTCACTGATTAAACAACAAAGGTCGCTTGTCTCCCTAACAAACATGAATATTTTGACGGACTGGTATGTACAGTAACCGGATGGGGAGCTCTTCACACAGGTAACTATCGGTTAGCTAAGGATTTCACACAGATGACTATAAGTAATTTAAGGTTTTTTGTGTAGTTCATTGATTGGTAACTTCATTACCTTGCTAAATAATTAGGTATACATTTTTTTCCAATATGATATTTGATTATATGAAATGCCGTTAGATTTTATACTGATCTATTTATGTCTTGAAATATAATATGTGTTACGAATGTTTGGACGATAAACATTTATCATATGTTTAGTGGTAAATACATTAGTTTTGCATATGTGATTAATAGCCTGCTGTGTAATCCATATCGCGCAACTTTGATGCGCACCCTTTATCGCATACCCTTTATCACACCCCTACTCTTTATCGCATACCCTTGATCGCACCCTACCCTTTATCACACCCCTCCTTTTTTTTTTTACATGAAGTGTTTTTTTTTTTTTTTGCTCAATTTTTTTTTCCTTAAAATAGGTCATATTTTTAATGACGTCATTGTTTTGTATGTGACGTCACGAACGTCAAGTTTTCTATATTGTATGTGCAGTCACGAACGTCAAGTTTTCATATTTTTGGCACTCTAAATGCAACTATAAAAAGTACTAAACACACAAGTAAATACAATAATAAATACAACAGCACAAAAATTGTAAGGTGCTTCGGATAAGTAATTGAGCAGTTCTTTTAAGGCCTTTAAACCAAGACAAAAGAAGAACTGAAGGTAACCCAGTGCTATTGATCAGAAAACAGTTCATATAATATTATACTCTTTTGTTGAAATATATGATAAATCGTATAATACATGGCAAAATCTGTATGACATGCCGTATCACCATCGACCAATATCATCCCTCGGGCCTAAAGGCCCTTGGGCTGACATTGATATCTCGAGATAATACGGAATATGATACGATTTTTGCCATGTATTATTCTCTATATATATTTGCCATCTTACATCAAACAACATCTTATGTTGTTCTAAATTTCGTCACTTTGGATTCTAAAGGACTATGGCTAATTTTATTGTTCGTACTTTAAAAGTACCGTTAAGTCATTCAAATATCTTTAAACCAACCACGACGTTTGTGTGTACGCTTTTGAAAAATATAACCCAGAATGCATTAGATTATCAAACGGAGAACGTATATTTAACAGTACTTGTTCGTTTTACCTTAGGACTCAAAGGCATTAGTAATTATACATCGTTATTCACCAAAACAAAAGTTTCCGAATATATGTGTTATGATTTTTATTTATCAGATGGTCCAGGAACTAGATTATAAAACGAAGTCGATGTCCCAATCATGGACAGTAACAGATGCAAATATTACCTTGGCAACGTTATTTACGGAAGTAACATTTGTGCTGGACATAACCAAGATGGCAGAAACGCTTGTCAGGTAATATGTTTACAGTGCTAATGCAACATCGTTTGTAACGTCTAATTCAATCGGACAACGTCACGTATGTGCATGGCATCGATTTACAATTGATGCCGGGACTTACGCGCAAGCGCAGACGATGTATGACAGATTTCAAATTTATGTTTAACGTTGTTTTCTATCAGTTTCATTTGAAAGGAGATTAAAGTAGTGCTCAATATGAAATGAGTATTTAGCCACTGGGCGTTATGAAAAGATAATTGATTACTTATCAAATTAATTGAGGTAACGCTTATTTGATTGCAATGAGATAATAAGAAGATAATCGTATTGTATCTAAAGTCTCGACGGTACCAATTGGTGATTTGATGGTCGCAAATTAAGTTTACTGACGACTCGTTAGCGGAGCCAAAAAACGGATATTTGCGACCATCAAATCACTGAATGATGCCGTCGGAGCTTAAAATACAATACAGCTATCTCCTAAATGTGTTGTTAAAGTAACAACGTGAAGGTAGAGGTAAAATGTGTAGGTGATTTTGTATTATCGCTACATGTATCGCCTGAAGGTTATTAAATCGTTATGTATAGGTAAATGTAAAATATTGTTACATGTGTATAATTATATTTTAAACTCTATATTAACAGGGAGATTCTGGTGGACCTCTTGTTTGTAAGAAGGACAGTGTCTACAAAATAACCGGAGTTGTCTCGTGGGGATATGGATGTGCCAAGAGGCATGCGCCAGGAGTGTACACTAGAGTATCCTCGTTCATTGATTGGATCAACACAAATAAAGCTAGACATCCATAAACAGAACAGATAATATAGAAACCGAAAATAAATATTTTTATTAATGGAGTAAAATAGTTGTTATAATAAGTGTGACCAGAATGAGAAAATTAATATGCATACTACGCTAATCTCAAAGTTCTTCCTGAAAAGAAAACAAAATAAATACAAAACTCCTAGGGAAATTCAAAACGGAAAGTCTCTAATGAAATGGCAAAATCAAAAGCTAAAACATATCAAACGAATAAATAACACATTTTAATATTCCTGACTTGGTGCAGGCATATTCTCATGTAGAAAATTCTGGATTTAGTTTTATAACTAGCTTAACCTCTCACTTGTATGACAATCGCATTGGATTTCATTATATTGACAAGTGTTTTTCTAGTGTTTCGAATAAATCATTGATCGGTTCTTGATGATTGATTGACAAATTGACAAGGTACACATTGTTTTTTTTTTAGGCTCCCGCCGCCATGTTGAAAATATTACATGTATATTCAGGACAGGAACTAAGTAACTATCAATTTGTGAGTTAGGTTCCAGACACACAGTAAGTTAAACGGAAAGATTGAGAGAAACTTGGATGCAACTAAAATATGAATAAGGACAGAGAGGGTCACCAATGAACCGCTTCTTGGTATAAATCACTCTTCTTCTGGGCAGAGAGGCATGTTTTCTTCTTGTTTTTTTGTCATCTTTTTAATTGTTTTTCCTGTATGCTATTGGACGATATGTAGATATAGGAAGATGTGGTATGAGTGATTATGAAGCAACTTTCCATCCAGGTCTCAATTTATAAAAGTAAATTCCTATAGGTCAACGTATTACGGTCTTCAACGCGGAGCCTAGGCTCAACCCGAACAGTAAGCTATACAAAATTACTAGTGTACAACCATTCAAACGGGAAAACCATCGGTCTAATTGATATAAATCGAGAAAACGATGAACCACATTAACCAACGACAGCCACTCAATATTAGATTCCAGACTTTCACTTCCACAACATCACAACATAGAAATACACACTATTACATATCTATGGAAATGGCTCAACTCAACTAAACAACGTAGTTACACAAATTAAAGTTTGTTTTTAAATAATTGAAAAACAAGCTTGTACTGAGAAATAAAAAAAAGATAGAAAAGAGAGGTATGCTTTTTTTAAATTGGGCACCACACCCTAAATTTGAAATCACAATCAGTTTACTTTGATGAAGAGTTGTCTCATTTCGAATCATACCAAACCTTTATATATGTATGATCGGCCTTCTGTAGAATGGCATTATGATTCTTGGTAATATGGTAGACTAAGGAAAAAAACCCAAAGCAAACACAAAATCAACAAACTGGAAAACAGTTGACTTGTCTTCGACGAGATGATATGCCATATTGTTTGCAGTTTAACTATTTGTATATAAAGTTTTCCTGTGTTTTTTACTATATATCTGTTTGTTGAATCCGTATTTTCTGGAACTGTCACACCTTACCCGTTATTGTTGTGAGCCTTGTACCAACATTTTTTCTTTATATTCGAGTCCAGTGTTAAAGTGTGTAATTTGAAAGCTCATCATATGATTTATATTTTATACCTGTCTTTATTCCCCAAACCTAACTAAGGTATTATTAGTTACATAGTGTGTTAGTGACATAACCGATATATAAAAATAATCGGTCGCGCAGATTAGAATATATCAGTTTTCAAAATTTATTAAAACTCTTATCTGACACTATTTATATCAAGAGTTTGACATATTTAATCACGTTCATGTGTTGTACATAGATTAGGCCTGTAGTTTTCTCATTTGACTTTTTCAATTCGGTGCGATAGGTGACCTACATTTGCTAATTTTTGTGACATTTGGTCTGGGGTGGTATCAGGTGCTCAGATAAGGTAAGCAGATCCTGCTCCACATGTGACACAGTCATGTTGCTCACAGCTAATGTAGTACAAGTAATCTTGATATACAGTTCAAGAGATAAAATTGAGAATGGAAATGGGGAATGTGTCAAAGAGACAAAAACCCGACCGAATAAAAAAACAACAGCAGAAGGTCACCAACAGGTCTTCAATGTAGCGAGAAATTCCCGCACCCGGAGGCGTCCTTCAGCTGGCCCCTAAACAAATATATATACTAGTTCAGTGATAATGAACGCCATACTAATTTCCAAATTGTACACAAGAAACTAAAATTAAAATAATACAAGACTAACAAAGGCCAGAGGCTTCTGACTTGGGACAGGCGCAAAAATGCGGCGGGGTTAAACATGTTTGTGAGATCTCAACCCTCCCCCTATACATCTAACCAATGTAGAAAAGTAAACGCATAACAATACGCACATTAAAATTCAGTTCAAGAGAAGTCCGAGTCTGATGTCAGAAGATGTAACCAAAGAAAATAAACATGCATATTAAATGTACATTTGTAAAGCTGTATATAAACTATACATCTGTAAAGGTGTATATAAACTGTTCATTTGTAAAGCTGTATATAAACTATACATGTGTAAAGGTGAATATAAACTGCTCATCTGTACAGCTGTATATAAACTTTACACCTGTTAAGCTGTAAATAAACTGTACATCTGTAAAAATGCATATAAACTGTACATTTTTAAAGCTGTATATAAACTGCAACTCTGTAAAAATGTACCTTGACTACACTTTTTTTTTTAAATCTGTGTATAAGCTTAACATATAGATTTTACCACTGCATTTCGTGTGATATGATGTCTATTCACAGTTTATATACAATATAACAGATGTACAGTTAATATACAGCTTTACAGATGTAGAGTTTATTTACAGATTCACATATGTTCAGTTTATATACAACTTTACAGCTGTACAGTTGATATACACCTTTGCAGATGTTAATTTGATATGCATCTCTAGAACTGTGAATCAAGATTACTAAAGTAGCTGTGTACACGATGGACTGTTAGTACAGATTATGGGTATTGTCACTGCTTATCATCTTGATAACGGTTTAAAACGGAAAACTCCACACTAACATTTACGACAAAAGGGACGATTTTCGTTCCCTATTGTTAATTTTCCATTGCTCCTTTAAATAAAATTATTCTAAAAGGTTACCTATTCAACAAACAAATCATTGAATATTGTTTTTATTGGTATAAATCTTGATTTTGTTTTCAGCAAATTAAAAGCTAACCTAATATGTTGGTGAAGGCCGTACGGTGACCTTAAGTTGTTAATGTCTGTGTCATTTTGTTCTTTTGTGGACAGTTGTCTCATTGGCAATCATACCACATCTCCTTTTTTATATAGTATTCTTGTATTTATCTTTATCATTTTGAGTGTTGATGTTTAGTATAATTTTGAGGATGTTCATTTGACTTCCTGTGTATCTATACATCCCATTATTGTGTTATTTTTCTATGGCAAATTATCATCCTTATAACGTGTTAAAGTAAATTTGTTTTGTCTTTATTCATATTACTTTTACTCTCTAGTCTACATTTGTAGATATCCATTTGACGTTTCTCTCTACTTATACATCCCGTTGTTGTGTTGTTATGCTTGGGTGAAATCTTTTTATTCTTGTCGTTCGTTTTTGCTTAGGGTATTTTTTTCTATATGCCGTATTAGTGTTTCTTTGTTACATATTGGTTTGTTTTTGAAGTGGCTTATCTATAAATCTATGACAAACGAGACGATTTTGATTTTGAAGTTATCAATTCCCCCTCCCCTTTGGTAGCAATATGTGTGTGTTGCTATAGCATGTAACTACTGCTTTGCAAATAAAGAATTCACTCATTCAGTCATTCAAATATACCAACTTCATCTGCATAATGGATATTTGTCCCTACTTATTCGATATTCACGAGCTTTCAGCTCCTACTCAGACTTTGTAAGACGTCATCAGTGTCTGCGTAGAAAGGTGATGAACCAGGGGTATGTCAAAGAACGTCTCGTCCTTTTTCTAAAAAAGTTCATTGGAAGGTACCAATACCTTGTTGATAGATATTTCGTATCAACTTCTTAAATAATACACGATGGTCTTAATGTATAGATTCTACGTACTGATGTTGTTTATCATCTCAACAACGTTTTTTTCTATAGTTCTTTTATTTGTTCTATTTTTAATATTACTTTTCCAGTTGAATGGTTTTATGTGATTTCCGTTTGACGTGGCTCGGTACATTTTCATCTCGTCAATGTGTTTGTATTGGCTTATATTTTTTGGTGGTTTGTTTTGTATTTGCGATTTTTTGTATTTCTTTGGTTCTTATAAGGTGACTTTATACTTTAAAAGATCCCGTCAGTATGATAAAGTTCTATATAAATTCTATATATAACTTTTGGACTAGTTTAAATATTGGTCTATTTTTGAAATTTATTCTTACATACTTTTGATTTTTTAACCCTGTATGCTAACATTGCCTATGTAAATTTTTAAATTGTTTGTATACACATTGAACGACAAATTTATGTGACGTATAAAATTTTCTGACGTTAGACACTCAATCAATAAAAGTGTTCGTAGATAGTAGATATTTTTGTGTTCTGTTGAATTGTCCCTTTAAAAATTGTTATACGATGATGAATGATGTACCCATATTTTGACTATTTTTTTTATTGTGTCTGTTTATTTAACGCATCAATGTAAACATAACGGAATTTGACGAGACTGTCATTAAAGTGAGACAGTTAGAACCAGGTTTAATCCACCATTTTCTACATTTGAAAATGCCTGTGCCAAGTCAGGAATATGACAGCTCTTGCCTATTCGTTTTTGATGCGGTTTTTTATTTGATTTTGCCATGTGATTATGGACTTTCCGAATTGATTTTCCTCTAAGTTTAGTATTTTTGTGATTTTACATTTTAGATTAAACACATTGTTGAATGCTGCACCCCTATTCTTCTATTGTTGCCTATTGTGATTTGTTTCTACATCATTTGCAATCAAATGGAATGGTACGTGATTCTCATACAAATGAGAGGTTTAGCCAATTATAAAACCAGGTGTTATCCACAATTTTCCACATACAAAAATGACTGTACCAAGTCAGAAATAAGGCACTTTTTTAATTCGTCTGGTGTTGTTTAATTTTGAATTTGCCATTTCAACACGGACCTCTGTATGACATTATCCTAGGAATTCGGATTTGTTTTTGTTATTTTACCCTTTGTCTTTATATGAGCACAAATTAATAAGAGTTTCGTTTCAAAATATTTATCATTGTTTATTAGGTCAATTGTATCTAGGCTATATTATTCTTTCGTTTACACACTTTGTACATAGATAAGACAGATCATTCATATTAAAATCAAAATGTTAATCCACACTGAACAACACCGTATAACAAATAGACAATATCCTGTGAGGACATTTGTATTTTGTTATTGTTACTTTGTTTATAAGGACATATTACTAGAAGTTTTCAAACTAATATCATCATTAGTTAAACACCAATGATTAGGTAATTATACGTTTATTGGCACTGAGTATCAAATAGAAGCAGTCATTAGATAAAACAAATGTTAATAATGAAACACGTTATCTGGATAGAAGGTTTCAAGTTGAAGCAGTGTATAAGTAACAATTATGTGTATAACGGTTTATCTGGCACTGAAGGTTTTCAAACTAGAAGCAGTCATAGCGACAACACCAGATGGAGTAAGTGTATAACAGTTTATCTGGCACTGAAGGTTTTCAAACTAGAAGCAGTCATAAGACAACACCAAATGGAGTAAGTGTATAACAGTTTATCTGGCACTGAAGGTTTTCAAACTAGAAGCAGTCATAGCGACAACACCAGATGGAGAAGTGTATAACGGTTTATCTGGCAGTGAATGTTTTCAAACTAGAAGCAGTCATAGCGACAACACCAGATGGAGTAAGTGTATAACAGTTTATCTGGCACTGAAGGTTTTCAAACTAAAGCAGTCATAAAGACAACACCAAATGGAGTAAGTGTATAACGGCTTATCTGGCACTGAAGGTTTTCAAACTAGAATCAGTCATAGGACAACACCAGATGGAGTAAGTGTATAACAGTTTATCTGGCACTGAAGTTTTCAAACTAGAACAGCATAGAGACAACACCAGATGGAGTAAGTGTATAACGTTTATCTGGCACTGAAGGTTTTCAAACTAGAATCAGTCATAGAGACAACACCAGATGGAGTAAGTGTATAACGGTTTATCTGGCACTGAAGGTTTTCAAACTAGAATCAGTCATAGAGACAACACCAATGGAGTAAGTGTATAACGGTTTATCTGGCACTGAATGTTTTCAAACTAGAACAGTCATAAAGACACCACCAATGGAGTAAGTGTATAACGGTTTATCTGGCACTGAAGGTTTTCAAACTAGAAGCAGTCATAGAGACAACACCAGATGGAGTAAGTGTATAACAGTTTATCTGGCACTGAAAGTTTTCAAACTAGAAGCAGTCATAGCGACAACACCAATGGAGTAAGTGTATAACGGTTTATCTGGCACTGAATGTTTTCAAACTAGAAGCAGTCATAGAGACACACCAGATGGAGTAAGTGTATAACAGTTTATCTGGCACTGAAGGTTTTCAAACTAGAAGCAGTCATAGCGATAACACCAGATGGAGTAAGTGTATAACGGTTTATCTGGCAGTGAAGTTTTCAAACTAGAAGCAGTCATAGAGACAACACCAGATGGAGTAAGTGTATAACGGTTTATCTGGCACTGAAGGTTTTCAAACTAGAAGCAGTCATAAGACAACACCAATGGAGTAAGTGTATAACGGTTTATCTGGCACTGAAGGTTTTCAAACTAGAAGCAGTCATAGCGAAACACCAGATGGAGTAAGTGTATAACGGTTTATCTGGCAGTGAAGTTTTCAAACTAGAAGCAGTCATAAAACAACACCAATGGAGTAAGTGTATAACGGTTTATCTGGCACTGAAGGTTTTCAAACTAGAAGCAGTCATAAAGACAACATCAAATGGAGTAAGTGTATAACAGTATACGGTGTATCTGGCAGTGAAGGTTTTCAAACTAGAACAGTCATAGGACAACACCAGATGGAGTAAGTGTATAACGGTTTATCTGGCAGTGAAGGTTTTCAAACTAGAAGCAGTCATAAAAACAACACCAAATGGAGTAAGTGTATAACGGTTTATCTGGCACTGAAGGTTTTCAAACTAGAAGCAGTCATAGCGACAACACACAGATGGAGTAAGTGTTATAACGGTTATCTGGCATGATGTGAAGGTATATTAAACTTATGAGTGAGGGGTAACGATCTGCAAGTTTCAAAAAACTAAACAACCAAATGTGTAACGTTATAGTGGTTTATATAACGGTTTAGTTTATCTGGCACTGAAGGTTTTCAAACTAGAAGCAGTCATAAAGACAACATCAAATGGAGTAAGTGTATAACATGTATAACGGTGTATCTGGCAGTGAAGGTTTTCAAACTAGAAACAGTCATAGAGACAACACCAGATGGAGTAAGTGTATAACGGTTTATCTGGCACTGAAGGTTTTCAAACTAGAAGCAGTCATAGAGACAACACCAGATGGAGTAGGTGTATGACGGTTTATCTGACACTGAAGGTTTTCAAACTAGATGGAGTAAGTGTATAACATGAGTTCTGTCTCATCAATATTTTACATTCTTTTTTTTTACTTTTAACACAAATATTTCTTTCATTTTGGAATTGTTTATTTTCTATAAATGTTTTCAAGCTTATTTTTATTTGTAGGTCGATTATGATATACATGAAAACAGAATCGTGAAGAGATCCAACTCATTGGTGGAACAACTTATAAAAGTACAGGTATATAAAGTAAAAACACAAAAATACTGAACTCCGAGGAAAATTCAAAAGGGAAAGTCCCAAACCAAATGGCAAAATCAAAAGATCAAACACATCAAACGAATGGATAACAACTGTCATATTCCTGACTTGGTACAGTCATTTTCTTATGTAGAAAATGGTGGCTTGAACCTGGTTTTATCGCTAGCTAAACCTCTCGCTTGTATGACAATTGCATCGAATTCCGTTACATTTTCAACGATGCCAACGATGCGTGAACAAAACAAGCAGACACAATAAGTAACAAATGTCAAAAATAGTGGTACAGCAGTCAACATTGTGTTATCATCTTAATCACTATTAAAACAAGAAATATAACGAAAAAGCATAGATACCAGGATTGAAATTTTATATTAACGCCAGATGCGAGTTTCGTCCACAAATAATTCATCAGTCACGCTCAAATAAAAAAATGTTAAACAAGGCCAATTAAGTACGAAGTTGAAGAGAATTGAGAACCAAAAAATCCTAAACGTTTTGTCAAATACAGCTAAGATAATTTATTCCTGAGGTAGAAAATACTAGGTAATCTGTTCATAAGATATATAGCTATAGGAAGATGTAGTGTTAGTGCCAATGAGAGAACTCTCCAAAAACGTCTTTAATTTTATGCAATCTCTAAAAATCTGAAACATGGGTATGAAATTAAAGATTATTTTGAAATGTTCATATGTTGATATATTTCATTGTTTATATAACAGGTCATTTACAGTACATACCCCATATGTGCACAATTTTTATGCTAAACGCTGACATTATCAATTTTAATATGGCATGGATTTTCCAAAAATGAAAAGGACTTCGGATTTTTTTTATGTTTATATTTTTATTTTTAAATAATTACAAAATAAGCCAACTCTGTAAAATTTGTATGTTTTATGGCGGTAAATAATTGTATTCATTTAGATTTTGACCCAAGTAAGATTAAATCTTTGTATAAAATTTCTCAAGCTTCTTATTTTTGATAGTAGTTACTTTTCCTTTTATATTTGTATATCTTAGAGTCAAATACTGTTTGAACACTGTCGTAATAGTTCCCACATTTGTTCAGACCATGAGTCACGTGATTGCAAATGCAATGGTAAGTAGACTGTTTAAACACCAATGAAGCATTTAGTCTGAAATCGTAACGTTCAAATGTAAAGTAGCTTTTTTTAAATATAAATTATAACACAATAATATGATTTAAAGTAACTAAAACAAACAAATAAATATGTATGTCAACTGTTTATGAACAGAAAACATCCCCACTCACGATACATTCAGCGTCATAATCTCACTAGATGTCCCCACTCACGATACAAACAGCGTCATAATCCCACTAGACGTCCCCACTCATGATACATTTAGCGTCATAATCCCACAAGACGTCCCAACCCACGATACATTCAGCGTCATAATCCCACTAGACGTCTCCACCCACGATATTTTCAGCGTCATAATCCCAATAGACGTCCCCATTCATGATACATTTAGCGTCATAATCCAACTAGACGTCCCACACACAATACATTCAGCGTCATAATCCTACTACACGTCCCCACTCACGATACATTCAGCTTCATAATCCTACTAGACGTCCCCACTCATGATACATTTATCGTCATAATCCCACTACACGTCCCCACTCACAATACATTCAGCGTCATAATCCTACTAGACGTCCCCACTCACGATACATTCAGCGTCATAATCTCACTAGACGTCCCCACCCACGATACATTCAGCTTCATAATCCTACTAGACGTCCCCACTCATGATACATTCAGCGTCATAATCCCACTAGACGTCCCCACTCACGATACATTCAGCGTCATAATCCGACTAAACGTCCCCACTCATGATACATTTAGCGTCATAATCCCACTAGACGTCCCAACTCACAATACATTCAGCGTCTTAATCCCACTAGACGTCCCCGCTCGTTATACATACAGCGTCATAATCTCTCTAGACGTCCCAACTCATATTACATTCAGCGTCATAATCTCACTAGACGTCCCCACTCACGATACATTCAGCGTCATAATCCCACTAGACGTCCCCACTCACGATACATTCAGCGTCATAATCCCACTAGACGTCCCCACTCATGATACATGCAGCGTCAAAAGCCCACTAGACGTCCCCACACACGATACATTCAGCGTCATAATCCCACTAGACGTCCCCACTCATGATACATGCAGCGTCCTAATCTCACTAGACGTCCCCACTCATGATACATTCAGCGTCATAATCCCACTAGACGTCCCCACCCACGATACATTCAGCGTCATTATCTCACTAGACGTCCCCATTTATACAAACGAAAACAAAGATTTTAAATTATGACACCTAAAAGTGAATATTTTATATTAATTATCCTTAATGGTGAACAAATTAATCCTTAATCTTCTAAAAATAAGTTATTTAAATTTATTCATCGTCTTTTATCATTTTGTTCACTATGGAAGTATTTAATTGTCATTTAAAGTCCAACTTGAATTGGTTTTTTTCAGAGGCGCCTTTGATCCAGAATTCAACCAATCATATGTATGCAACAAATAAAACAAACCTACTCATCCCGTGTCACGTTACCGGATATCCACTGCCTTATGTCACGTGGACAGTAAACGGAAGTAGAATATCGAACAATGATAGATTTCTAGTCAGAGCAGATGGACTTCTGATACAACGTGTGATATTTCCTGATCATGGAAGTTATACATGTATTGCACGTAATATTGTAGGAACGAATAGCAAAACGGTGACTTTGGACGTTAAGAAATCACGTTAAACATATCTATTTCAGATATTGAAAAATAAAGTTGTTTGATCCAATTTTCTTTTGAACAGTAACATATGTATAAAATAAACATACGGTTTTGCCATTTTTACCATTATTATCCACCCATTATTAAATGGAATAAAAACAAAAATATGGAAAGTTCATTAACATTGAGGCACCGAATCCTAAATTGTACAAATCACCATTCTGACTACAAATCAACAGTCGTATTTTCTTTAAGCATTTTCAAAGTGTTCTAACAATTTGTCACAGACATTAAATGTTGTAGTTTGTCTTTAGTTTTCTATGTTGTGTATTCTGTATTATTATTTGTCTGTTTGACAGTTTTTTTGTAGCCATAGCGGTTTTAGTTTATTTTCTATCTATGAGTTTGATTCGCCCTCTGGTATCTTTCGTCCTTTTTTTTGTAAGCATTCCTTTCAATTTCAGTAAGTAATGTCTTACAGTAAACATTTAAATTTGTATTGAAAAACCATTAATGTTGTGCGTCCAAGATCCATTGTTTCATACGTTTTTACAACAAGGACAAAGAAGACAATCAATGTAAAAAAGAGGGGAAAAGATACCAGTGGGACAATCAAACTCATAAGCCGAAAATGCGACATGACTCAGAAGGGGTAAAACTAACAGACAAAAAAACCAAAAAAAAATATTATAGAAAAAAAAAAACTGAAGATAAAGCAACACAAACCCCGCCAAAAATTAGAGAAGATTGTGCTCCGGAATGGTATGCAGATCTTGCTCGACATGCGGCATCCGTCGTGTTGCTCATGTATTACAAATCTGGTAATAAGTCATATCGGTGAGTCACATTCGTGTGAAGAGAGCAATTTGTTGTTAGGACATACGGAATTTATCTGCTGTTATCTGTGAAACTAACATTCAATTACGGCCAATCAAACCATGAGGGCATCTGTAAAACATAGGAACTCTTGTGTTAATAACTTGCTTGTGAACAAAAGCCCTCTATCAAATAAATTACGATTAAAAATACAATCCCTAGAATATCGTATCAATTGAGAAATATATATCCGCCAGCTCATGCAAGTGATGCTGGAATGTTGCAACATAGAAATTGAAAATTCACAAACGGGAAGCAGAAATAATTTGTATGATCGTTAAGTGTTCAAAAGATCCTCATTATCATTTTTTAAATATATAAGTCAGACTTAACTGTATCTGGTGTATCCTGTATCTCAAGTTCCATTGTATACATGCGTTTCACGAAGTCAGCAACTTTTACATTATTTAGTGAGGAAATATAAAATATTTTGTTGACAGTAAAGGAAAAAGGTATTGACAACTTCTTTTCTGTCTTCCTCTGAAGTTCCTAAATGAAATCATTCTCATTTGAATAAATAACAAGTCGTTAATTAGTTGATGAGCATTCTTAATTTGGTTCAAATTTAAAAAAACGCAACACCAGATTATTCGTTCAGTTTGTTTGAATGAATGTGTCACCGTTAAACAAACACCGCATATTACAACAGCCATAATTATTGTCAGAAAGGTCAACGAGTTCTGTTCGACATGTTTTGGGTTCTATTTAAAACTTTCTGATTTTGCCTTTGTATCACCGATACTAGTTGGTTTAAGCATTTATGCACTTGAAACTTTAGAGCGTTAAATATTTTTGCTGATCTTTTTACCGTTCAGTTAATGGTTAAAATTTATTGCATGCAGCTGTACGCAATGGCATTTGATAATTTGATTAGTAGTTGCGGTGCGGTTGTGAACATGTCTTGCAAATGACGTTTCGTTGTCAAAATCTCTTGACGTTGCATTGTCACTTCATTTTGATTTGGTCATTGATGTTCAAAAACAAATCCCGTCTACTTGTATCGTCGTCGGCAGGACAGTACGACGACTTTCTGAGGTCAATCTGTATGTTTGCCACACATTCACGTTTTCCTGTTTGCAGTATTCTTAAGGGCTGATTTAGTTTGTTATTCCTCTGTCTTGGTGACATTTTAAACTGTTTTAAGTGTGGCCAAGGATTTAAAGAACTGTTGCACGAGGCAAACAAGAACTAAAAATAATCTTCGCTTATTTCGCTTTAAGAAAATCTTGCAGTTTTAAAAAAATCCGGTATGGTCAATAAACACTGGTAAGTTAGATGTTGATTTTTTCTGAAGAGAAAGAAGTATGATAGGCATGCATAGTAGTTGCATGAGATCCAAACATGATTTGGAAGGAAAAATCAACAAAATGAGTGTTGCGTTTTTAAAGTCAGTCAGTATAGATTCACCATTGGTCGTATTTCCTGTTCTCTACATATTTTTCTTTGATATAAACATGAACGAACAAGTATTATTGCAGACTACTGTCCATTCTTACTTGCCATATATCAGCTCAACATGACATTGGTTTAGGTAGTTATATACGTTAACTAAATTTAATGCATTCAAAATAAAAAGTGGAAACTTGTACTGTATTTTTTGTAAGATAATATCAGAGTTATTCTTTAAATAAAATCTAAGTTTTGAAATATGTCTGATATGTGTCTGTCATCGTTGTTTACATGTTTCATATAAGGATTCATGGCCTAATAAACTGATCATAGATACCAGGACTAAATTTTGTGTATACGCCAAAAACTCGTTTCGTCTACAAAAGACTCACCAGTGCGCGCTTGAATCCCAAAAAAATTAAAAAGGTAAATTAAAGTAAGAAGTTGAAGAACATTGGGGACCAAAATTTCTATAAGTGTTGTCAAATACAGCTAAGGTTATCTATGTCTGAGGAAGAAAAGCCTTTTTTTTCTTCTTAAAAAAATCGATAATAAATATAACCATATCAATGATAATTGACAAAAAAGTGCTGAATACTGGGCTGATAAAACAATGTGTTATCGTCAAGAAACATATATTAAACGCAGAGACTGATACGACTCAAATCAACCAGACCAATGCTAATCATATCAACGGATTTTTGCCACTTAAATCAACAGACTTTTTTTTTTAGAAAAAGTATGGGTTTCATTTTTAGGCAAAACTGTATCAACTTAGTTTTAAGGAAAAACAAATATATCGGGTGGTTGTCGCTTTGACATATTCACCATTTCCTTTCTCAATTTTATTAATAAAATAAAAATGAAAATAAGCTGCAATAGGTTCAAACAGGTATTCCATTCTTTTTTTATATAGTTGTATTGTATAAATGTAAAAATATATATAAGTCCTGTGTGGTTAGGCTAGTGATTTCGACAAAAACTGTTGTAATATATACGAAACAAAGACAAACTATCCAAAAGATATTATAAAATATCGATATCTTAAAAACACAGCAACTGCATTATAGCACGTAAGATAAACAACCAACGAGGGGATCACCATTCGCACAATATGTAAGGCTGTTTTGTTTTCACCTTTTGTTGTTTCTAAAAGATAACGGATTAGTGCACATGTTTTCACCGATACCTGCTGTTATTGCCCTATTTATTGTTTTTTTTTTAAATTTTTGGTTACTTAACTGTTTTTTAAAATGTTAATATCTTATATCAATCAGTTTGTGAATGAAAAAAAATATTATTATTATAACATATTATGAAGAATGTAAAAATATAATAAAATATCTATTTAAGGTCATTATTTATAATCATGGACTTGAAGACATTTTGAGGAGGTTCGTAGGTAAAAGGTTTGCAACATTAATTTTTCATTACAAAGTTTATTAATTACCTTTAGTAGTTGTTACCTTATCATATGGAACAAAATAATTCCAAACCAGTATCTCAATTGTTTGAAAAACAGTTGAAAGGTCTTTCCTGTAAAAGTGATGTTTTCGTAATGTACATTGTACGACTTTTCGTTTGATATACGACAAGCATGCCTTCTGAAACTTTTCGCTTTTTACACTTAATGACCTCATTCGTCTACATTTTTGAGATCAGAAGTATGATATATGTAACATAGAGTAGATGAGCTTTTGATATGCGACAACTTCATGTTCTAGAAAGTTTGAGTTTTGCACTTAACAACCATATCCAACACTATTTTTTGGAGGTTGGGAATTTGATATTTGAAATAGACAGAGCATGAACTTTAATTTGATATACGACAACCCTATCTTAACAGCAAATTATTTGTTTTGCACTAAATGACCCCATACGTCCCCCTGAGATAAAACGAGGGGTTTAAGATTTTCATTTATAAGTAGAATTTATTAAGACCTTCAATTTCATATATCAGATGACCCCATTTGACAAAGTGCCAAAAATGATGCAATATCAACTATATAAAAAGAAGTTATGAAACTTACATAGTCAATGCAAATCATGAAAATTTCAAATTGATTTTTTTGGTGTTTTTTTCCATGGAATGTTTTTGGTATGTAGTCAAACATATAACTATGATAACCTCTTTTATTTCTCAAACATTTTAAGTGGTAAGCTATTGTTGATTCAGAAATACATGCCTCCTCTCGCAAAATTTCAAACTGCATTATCTTTAAAACGACAATAGATATTTTAAATCTGTACAGTGATAAATGATCTACAGTTTAAGGACAACATTTTAAGTTCATCAAGGTCACAATGAATCATCAAATATATGATGCAAAACCAAACTTGAGAACCGGAAGTCATAGAGACATGGGACTACCACCCTTTAACTCAGGACCACTTGAACTTTTAAATAACAAAAGGTGAAGGTCATAGTATACTGTGAAGGTTAAGGTGAAATTATTATGACCTTTCATTGACCTCAAATTGAAGGTCTTGACTTACTGATCATCTTTGCACTTTATAGTACGTTGATATCTGTTACCTTTAAAAAATTATGCACAAAATACTATGCTGTTCAGAATCATTCCGTGGTAACTTTTGAACAGACGGTCGGACATTTTTGGGCTTATTGATTAAAATGTAGAGGTCGTCGAGAGGAACAATTTATACGCTGTATGTATGTATTAAAGTGTTATTGTTTTCTTAATATGTAAGCTTGAAATTGCCCTCGTTGACCTCTGACCTTAGGTGCATATAAAAGGTCACATGAATTAAAGATTATTGATGAAGGTTCCAAGTCTATGACTTCTGATTGTCGAAATACAATTTTTCAAAAATTATTTAAGATTTTTAAAGGGAAATAACTCCTTATAAGGCTCAGTAACAAATTGATTGTTTATATTTATAAACATTGCCATTTGTTCTTGTACATGCTACCATTTTCAAACCGATTCTACCTCAAATACTTTAAAAACAAAATGCATTTATAAGGAAATTGATTCAAGGGGACATAACTCTCAAAGGGGATGATGAAATCTTACTCAGCCTCCTATAGTAATACATCATAATGAGATCTACATCTTGTACAGGTAAGGTCATGATATTCTCAAAAACAACAAGGGGGAGGGGGTGGGGGGTGGGGCTATGTCGAAAAAAAAACCAATAAAAGGAAGATAACTTTTACAGGGGATGATGAAATCCTACACTGTCTCATCTGGTAATACTTCATGATGAGATCTACCGATGGTCCATATTTGGTCTTGATAACTCTAATAGAAACGGGGGGATGCCATGTCCAAAAAATGCTGGAAGTAAAAAAAACAAAAAACAAAAAACAAAAAATGTGTAAACAATTAGGTCTTTCCTTGCGAAGAGGAAATACCTTAAAAATCAATTCGTGTTTACCCTATTGATACCACTGAAAAAGTTCCAAATTATCTCTCTTTGTTGCAAAAATGCCATGTTTTTGCATTTAAATTGAAATATCTTTTTTAACTCAACGGTGACCTATATTTTTTATTGATGTTTTCGAATAAGCTGTACCCCACTTTTTTCCATTTTTCTGTTAAGTATGAGATAAAAAAAATATTGCGAAATCCTATTTTAAATACAAAAAATGATTTAGACCCGCGAGACCCTCATTTGATATTATTACACTTGCACACATTAAATACCCGTATGTTTAAATGCCTCGACTTGCCATTAGTCAGTCAAAAATATAAATTGTTATGAATTTAAATTTAGTTTTTAATGAAGAGGAACTCTTGAAGGTAAGGATTATGTCTTTAGTGTAATAGAAAAGACTTTCGGTAGCCTTTATTTCCCTTTTTCAGATCTAGATTCCCCGTTTGTCGTACTTGCTCTTCTTTACATCTGTTTTATTCAATGAAACGAACGAGTACTATTGCAGACAACTGTCACTGATAATTTGCCATATACCAACTCATCATGCCATTGTGGTAGCTAGTTTTATATTTAAACTAAATTCAAAGCAAACAAAACAGGAGAAATGGTAACTCGTACTTTAATTTGTTTGTAAAATAATATCATATTTATTTTAAAAAAAATCTAATTATAGAAACTTGTCTTACAGGTTTGACAGTCGTCGTTGTTTACATGTTTTAAATACGAATGCATGGCTAAAAATAACTGTTAAAGGTAAAACATTTAAATCCAAATTCAAAGGTCCATCTTACAAAGAAGTCAACTTTTAAATGATCGAGTCACGTGTCTTATATCATATTGTATTACCTTATTATCTTTTATTGCATTTTTCTGTGATTTCTTAGCGATAATTTGTATCATGTCAAAACAAAGGACCGTAACTTTTCTATATGTTAAATGCGATGAAGAGTCGAGGAGTCAGCGATGTACGTATTTGCAACGATTTTAAAAGCTGTTTTCATGAAATAGTTTTCAAAGGTACCAGGATTATAATTTAATACGCATTAAAAATTGACCACATATAACCACCGACAAAAATAATGTTACCAAAGACCTATCAAAGCAGGTCAATTTTTGGTGAGTTGCTGCTGCTAGAATAATTTGATTGAAAGATGATCATGATTTGATAGCAGATTGTGATCTTACAATTCAATTGCCTTATTGGTGCCTGATTGAAGTCATATATATTTTGCTGCTTACAGGACAACATGTAAAGTGAAGATAGATAAATCATAAAATCTACCTGAACTCGTCCTCCTAATGATTTGTTTTAAAATTAATCTGAAAATGTTCAAACATTAAAGCTATGCAATGATTATGAATTTTTCCATCAAATTTGATAAAAAAAAATGAATGGTGTTTACACGAGGCATCGGATTTAACGTCCCCCTTCTGACCGGACGTGACTGCGAACTTGATACATCCCGCACAGCCAAACGGACGCCCCACTTCGGCAAGCGTTTTACTGCCGGTCGGGAGAAGACCAAGTGACCATATTGCTATACCCCAGTCACCCTTGGGGTGAGTTTTGATATTACAAATGTAATCTTGTTTAAGTTATATTTATATAAACATATTTATAAAAAATAAATAAAATACGTATGATAGTTAGCCATTCTATTTAACCATGGAGTACATATCATTCTGTCCACTATCAATAATATATTATATTTGTAGTGACGACATATGATGGATATGAAGTGTTTGCTTCCATTGCTGATTCTGATTAACTGTCGTAGTATTCAAGGTAATTGAAAGTTTTGTATATTTAGATATTGTGTATGGAATTCATGTCAATCATTATCACTTGTTGGTCCAACATGATACGATCATATATATTTATATATATATAAGTACGTCTGAGTCAGTGACAACCCTACAACATATGTATCCATCGGACGCCATCAATGATGGTAATACATGGCTGTGTACATAATGTATATACAACTCGTCTAAACATCAACCCAACAATGTTAGATCTGTAAATTTGCTTTCGCAAATATTTGGTTCTTCCCTCGCCGGGATTCGAACCCATGCTACTGTGATATCGTGACACCAAATTGCCTGCACTGTAGCCGTCCCGCTAGACCACACGACCACCTGGGCTCTAAAAAAAAGAGAGCTCACGGTGGGCATGTGTTACCTTTCCACGTCAGTTTTAATCTAGCGGCGTACTACAGTACATGATATATAAGGCATGAAGATGTTATTCTTACAGATCAGCTAAATTATCTATAGTAAAGGATCCTACAAATTAATGTAAGATACAGTCACAGAAAATAATTATATTCATAAGTACGTCTGAGTCAGTGACAACCCTACAACAGATGTATCCATCGGATCGCCATCAATGATGGTGATACATGGCTGTGTACATAATGTATATGTAAGACTCTAAAGTGCGATGGTACTCTAAAGTGCGATGGTCACGCTAAAGTGCGATGGTCTACGCTAAAGTGCGATGGTGTAAATCGCTTAAGTGCGATTGTTGTTTGTTTTAAGTGTAAAAAGATGACACGCTAAAGTGCAATGGTATGACACGCTAAAGTGCGATGGTCTATGACAAGCTAAAGTGCAATTGTGTATGACACGCTAAAGTGCGATGGCGTGATACGCTAAAGTGCGATGGTGTTTGTCACGCTAAAGTACGATGGTATAACACGCTAAAGTGCGATGGTATGAAATGATAAAGTTTTATGGTAGCACATTTGCACCGCTTACAATCAAGTATGTGATGGAAATTGGGTTAATGCAATGGTTATTTTAAGTGTTTTTGAAAGTCATTTTTTTGTTGTTGTATTATTTGTAAATAATGCCGTTGGTTTTCTCTTTCAAACTGTTCATTGTGGTTCTAAATAGCCTGGTTCAATGTGCTCCATGTTGAAGGTTATACAAAAAATATTTGCATACACCAAAAATATTTGGTCTTTGGTGAATAGTTGTTTCGTTTACAAGTTTTTGTTATGTATTTAATTCAATTATTTTCCGCTGGTTGTTGATAACTCTCGGTTGTATAAGATTACTTTTTGCAGGGTTATTTATACGGTAACCTATAATTAATAAAAACATATTTTATTTTGTACAGAGCCATAAAGTCCATTGGCATTCATTTTATAATACAACACCTGCAGGTTTTTTGTTACTGGTTGAATGTCGAGTATTTATTTATTTCCCGTAATTGTCTCATTGTCAATCAAAATATGATGTTACAAGTTGTGTTGATAAGTTACTGTCTTGTTGGCGAAAATCAATATATTAAACAAATGTACTTTTACATTTAAAACCTGTGACTTTGATGTAAAGTTATCTCATTGGCACTCATATCAATCTTTTTTTTAACTCTATTTAATAAAATATAATTAATTAATTTCAAAGTGAAAAGTAGACTTTATTTGGCACAACTTTTAAAAGTCATGGAATTCATAAAAAAGATATCTAAATCAAATTCGGACGAATCAAATATTTTGAAACTTGGTGAATTTTGCCATTTTCAAGCTCCTTTATGGTATACACCTTCCCTTTACTGTCATCATTTTCAATATTCATAACAAGTCCTTTCTTCCAATACCCGGACAGAAAAACGTTTGTACCCGCGGACAAAGCTGAATTTGGTTTAAAGTCTATAACTGCATTAACTGCGGGATGAAAAGTTTGCATTTCTGTAAGTTTGGATACTTTTTTAGGAAACAGCTCCTCCGGATGCAAGCTACTGTCCCATTCTTCACGATTCTAAAAAGCGTAAACATAAAGTTACAACAAAATCAAACCAAGTAATGAAAGTAACAAATGTAACTTAAAAGAGTTCAAGACGTGATTATGAATTAAGCAAAGTCCTTAATAAACATGATAAAAGCACATTATTTTTTTTATTTTTTTAGTTTGAAAATTTTAAATAACTTTACTATAACATTTAAAAGTACGTTCACAAATGTGCGTGACAAACAAATACTAGATTACAAATTGTTTAATCACCTTTAATTCTATATTTTGTTACACGGTAGTTAAGATGCTTACCTGAGACATATAAATTTCTGTTTCCAAATGACGGCGTTTCAGGCCTGCTATACCAGAATCAGTACGTTGTATAAATTTTCTTGCATACAAGTCTTTATAATATGGGCTAACTTCGGACTGAAAGCAAATAAGAAAAGGTTTAAACAAAAATTAATATTAACTTAAAAGTGTTGATAATATTCAAATTTGTACACACAATAGGCCGTTGGTGTTTTCGTTTTTGTTTACATAAATTTGTTATTTAAAGACATTCAGTAATACATAGCTAATCAATATGTATAAGTTTTGCTTTTTTCAACGGCCGTAGAGTGACAAATATTTGTAAACTTCTTTGATCAGTTAGTCTCTGTTAGATATTTGTCATACCATGATGAATATTAAACTACATCTTCTTATTTTTATATTTTCACTTTTTAAAACAAAAGTATAATAGTTCAGTAATGTTAGTGCATTTTCAAAAGAGGAAATCCTGGATAATCATAGGTCTGTTCTTTGTTCCTTTGGTATTTCAACCACAGATGAAGAACTGGATCTTCCATCACTGTATTGGATACCTAAACTACATAAGTGTCCTTACAAACAACGGTATATTGCTGGGTCTTCCAAGTGCTCCACGAAACCCCTTTCTAAATTATTAACATCCATTTTATCAGCAATCAAAGACGGGCTTCAAAGTTATTGTGAAACTGCCTATTCTAGAGGTGGCGTGAATCAGATGTGGATACTTAAAAATTCCAAAGATCTTTTAGAGTACATACAATCTAACTCTCTTTCATCTTGTAACAGTATTAAAACATTTGACTTTTCTACTCTTTACACAAGTATTCCACATTCCAAACTAAAAGATAAATTAAAAGAGTTGGTATTACTTTGCTTCATAAAAAAGAATGGCCAACGTAGATACAAGTATCTTGTCTTAGGGAGGGATAAATCATACTTTGTAAAGAACCATTCTGATTCAAACAAAAAATTCTCTGAAACCGATATTATCAAGATGCTTGATTTCTTGATTGACAACATATTTGTTACGTTCGGAGGACGTGTTTTTCAACAGACTGTCGGCATCCCAATGGGAACAAACTGTGCCCTTCTACTTGCTGACTTGTTTCTTTATTATTATGAGGCTGACTTCATGCAGGAACTTCTTAGGAAGAAAGATAAGAAGTTAGCAATATCCTTTAACTCTACTTTCCGCTATATAGATGACGTTCTTTCACTAAACAATTCAAAATTTGGTGACTATGTGGATCGCATCTATCCCATCGAATTGGAGATAAAGGATACTACAGATACAGTTAAGTCGGCTTCATATCTTGACTTACATCTAGAAATTGACAATGAGGGTCGGTTGAAGACAAAACTTTACGACAAAAGAGATGAGTTCAGCTTTCCAATTGTGAACTTTCCATTTCTAAGTAGCAACATTCCAGCAGCACCTGCATACGGGGTATATATCTCCCAATTGATACGATATTCCCGTGCTTGCATTTCCTATCATGATTTTCTTGATAGAGGGTTACTGCTCACAAGGAAGCTATTAAACCAAGAGTTCCAAATGGTGAAGTTGAAATCATCCCTTCGTAAATTTTACGGACGCCATCACGAGTTGGTTGACCGTTATGGAATAACCGTTTCACAAATGATATCGGATATGTTCCTTACGTTGTAACTACAATCCTCTTCCCTTTCATGAATTTGACCTACCGAATTAGACTATTTACCGGATTTGTAATCACATAAGCAACACGACGGGTGCCGCATGTGGAGCAGGATCTGCTTACCCTTCCGGAGCACCTGAGATCACCCCTAGTTTTTGGTGGGGTTCGTGTTGTTTATTCTTTAGTTTTCTATGTTGTGTCATGTGTACTATTGTTTTTCTGTTTGTCTTTTTCATTTTTAGCCATGGCGTTGTCAGTTTGTTTTAGATTTACGAGTTTGACTGTCCCTTTGGTGTCTTTCGTCCCCCTTTCAGATACATGAACATGTATATGATGATAAACAAAATAACAGAGATGACATCTGTATAACGTTTAGTACGCAGAAATAACTACGGATTTACATTTGTTTAAAGAGTTTTACTCATAAAGCTGCAACTATTACCATGCAATAAAATAAAAGTACAGTATGTTTAAAAATACCATTGAAGTTGATAGTGTTAAGGCAATATTTTTATAAACTACTTTTTAGTGATAAAATTTACGTACTTGATGTAAACTTGTATTGCGCATCATTTGAGAATTTGTGATATCTTGCAGTGGTTGAGACATTTGGAGTTGCTGTTGTGATGGTATCATTTCGTTCAATCTATCGTAAGTCTGTACAGTATTATTGACCTACAATAACAAAAATATTTTAATATTAAAATTGGGTATTCAATTTAAAAGTATAATGATATTTGCAAAATGTTTTGGACAATTGAACCTTTTTTTTAAATAAAAACTTAAAATGTTATCAAAATACTAAATGTAAACATATTAGTAGTACTAACCTCAACATTTTCTACGCCATTTACGGACTCATTACTAGTTATAGTTGCATTTGCAGATATTGCCTAAAATGTAAAAAAAAACCAACACACTTATAATTATTGACAAAGATGTATATTGTAATCAAATTATTAGTACTTTATCCTTCATTACGTGACACTTTTTCACCTTATCAAAACTAAATTATAGTTATATGAACAGATTTGTAAAAAAAACCAACACACTTATAATTATTGACAAAGATGTATATTGTAATCAAATTATTAGTACTTTATCCTTCATTACGTGACACTTTTTCACCTTATCAAAACTAAATTATAGTTATATGAACAGATTTTTATTTAAAAACAATTAGAATAAACAGTTATGTATCTTACTAATTCACTTTCTTTGATCCTGTTGGTAATTTTTGTGTGCCACATCGCTTCAACAAATTCCTGGTAATCATTTTCTGCATCCATTCTGGCAATTTCTCCAGCTTTATTCTCTGAGGCTTTATTAACCACATCTTTACTGTTAATCTATAAGTATGCAATAAAAATGTTTTATAAATTACGTTTAATAACAAGACAGGATTTTAACCCTTGGGTCTAAAATTAAATGAACGAAAATTAAATTTGACATATAACCTTTAATAAGCCATTTTTTCCTAAAACTCAATTTAAAAAAAGAAAGAGTGTAAAGGGAAAGATATTTAACCTTCTATTACATGGAAAAACACCAAGAATTCTGAATATTTAACACTTATACTAAAACAAAGATTAAGGTTTTCGCACTCACCTCAAAATTTGTATTTGATGCACCAATTGTTGCAGAGTCCGTAGTTATGGTATGATGTAGAATCTCAGACTGCTGAACTTCATTATCTTTCTACAAAGGCATTACACATGTAAAATATTTTTAAATGCACAGGTACATTAGAGTAAGCAATCAAATAATGTATAGATTTAAAAAATAATCATCACTTTTTTTTTAATTACAACTTGTGTGCAGATAATAACCCATATTAATTTATTTTACCAGTTTCGTAATTTTTTATTTAAAATATTGTTACAGCTATTTTTATACCTGATTAATATGACTCTCTTCTGGATCTGTAATTTCATTAATTTTCACTGATTTTAAGTTTTCATTTAAGGCCAAGTTATTGTTGTCGTCATCATCTTCTTCAACATCCAAGTGAGCCATTTCTAGAAATTCTTTTTCCTCTTTAGTCAAATTACACTTTGCAACCTAAACATAAACAGTACAATAGATTCATTAAAATTAGTATGAATAAACAAATGGTTGCCAGTAATTGTCAAGTAAATGCATGTAATATTTGTCACTGTACGTTTAACAAGTACGGTGTCAACATAAAGATATTACACAAATTAATAAAACTAATTACTTTTGTCTTGATAATAAAACATGAACTTAAACCTTGGTGATGCGTTTTATACTTAGACAAAATCGTTGTTTATAACTTAATTTTTAAATAACTGTTTGAAGAGGGGCTCTATAATTGCAATAATTATGCGTGAAATAAAAAAAAAGTTAGTACCTGTTCTTCTAATGCCATTGAAAAATTTGGCCTCTTAAAAAATCTTTGGTGGGGTGTCATGGGTCTAGTGGATTTGTTGACTCTGTTGTTGTATTTATAATAAAATTCTCCTAGTAAACTTGGCCAATCTCTAGTATCAACAAATTGGGCTCTAAAGTATGCGACTACAGTCCTGTTAAATCTTTCTACACGTCCTGAAATTATTGTGTAAAAATGTGTTATAATAGTTTGCAGATTACATATATTTGTTAATATACAATTTTAAAGATAATAAAGCTTTAAAACAAAACAAAACATGAGGCTCGCCAAGCTATTCTCCTGTTTTGCAGCGACTCCACATGAATGTTATATTTTCCAACAATGTACATATTTTTTTTTATCCAGCAATTAGCTGACTATTGTACAAATAAAGGGTATACATATATTTTTTTGCTTTATTTGTGCTTGTTCAAATGTCGATTTCTTTGAAACATTAGAGGCAATAATTTAGATTAAAATGATTTAAGATTACATAATTTAGTAATTATATATTTAGAGCTAATGATTTCGTAAATTAGTATTTTTTTACTTGTTGTTTGTTTACGTTAAAGGTATTAAAATTGTGTTAAGAACGGCCTGTTTAAGAAGTACACCAGTCCTGTAAATGAAACGTAAAGGCAAAATATAATTGTATTTGTATTTATTTTTTAAATACATAAGTGAAACTAAATTATCATTTATTAATGCAGTACAATAAAGTTTTTTATGACTAACCTTGTGATTGTGGATGGTACGGACGACCATTATTTTTTCTTGTCTTAAACTCATCAATTACTGCACAAAGATCAGCATTATTAAATTCTTTGCCGTTATCAGTCTGGAGAATCGAGGTGGGCATTGAATTTCCAAAAAATTTGTGGGTTCACTGTCTATTTTTGCCGTTTTTGTTTATAATAATTCCCTGTAAACCAGTATCAACAAATTGGGCTCTAAAGTTGGCATACAGTCCTGTTAATTTTAGTCTGAATTATTGTGTAAAATTGTTAAAAGTTTGCAGATTACATTTTTGTAATATACTTTTAAAGAGTAATAACTTTACACAACAACGGGCGAACTATTCTCTGTTTTCAATGCGTCCACGTGAATTTATTTTTCAACATGTAATTTTTTTTTTTATCCAGAATTAGCTGCTATGTACAAATAAAGGGTAACATATTTTCTTTATTGTGTGCTTGTCAATGTCTTTTTTGTTAGAGGCAATAATTTTAGATTAAAAATTAAGATTACTATTTAAGTGTTTATATTGAGCTAATGTTCGTAAATTATTTTTTTTACTTTGTTGTTTTTTACGTTTGGTATTAAATTTCGGTAAGCGGCCTTTTTGATGTCTGTTGTAAATAAACGTAAAGGCAAAATATTAATGTATTTGTACTTTATTTTTGAAATACAATGACTAAATTCTATCATTTATAATGACAGTACAATAAAGTTTTTATCTACCTTGTATTTGGTAGACACGACATTTTTTCTTGTTTAAACCATCAATTACTGTCCACAAAGATCAGATTATAATTTGCCTTATCGTCTGAAATCCGATCCAAATATGTTAGGATTTAAAAATTTGACTTTTTCCGTTTCTGTTTAAGATGTCAAAAGGCAAATGCCTGTAACATCAATTGTTGACATATATAATTAAACCCGCATGGGCATTTCTCAATCCATTTGCCACTACTATTTGATAGTAAGCGGTATAGGTCTTCTTTATTTTGTTAATGTTCGTAATTACAGCTGTAGCATTGGGAACATTTTATGTTGCTTGAACAGTAATCTGTATTTTCCCACTACGGAAAATAGGTCTTTCTAAGTGTTCATAACCGCGCACTTTACGTGATCAATTTTATGTTGCATTAATTTCGCTATCTTTGTTCTTTAAAACTCTTCTGTGATTGTCTCCATCGTACTTCTGTGGTGACAATGCACTAGGTATCACACAAAAGAAAGTTGGCCAAATATTCTTACACTTGTCTCATATTTCGTAAACTTAGTTCTCTTTATTTTTTAGCAGCGTTTCACAAATTTACAAATAAATTATCTTCAATACGACAAAAGTTGTTCATTCGGATCATTTATCTCATTTTTTTCTTAATTTGTAAGAATAAACCCTTCAGACACATAATTATTTAACAGGACTCCTTTTTGTTTGTTTGTATAACGCTATAACGTCATAATAATGTAACGTTCAAAATGTAATACTTTCGTGACTAATGCACTTACGCGGAAAAACTGCATTTAGGTATTGAGGAATCGGACTTTAGCGTTTCTACTTTATATGACATACCATCGTACTTTAGCGTATTTACCATCGCACTTTAGCGTTAGACCATCGACTTTAGCGTGACCACGCACTTTAGCGTCCCATCGCACTTAGAGTCCTACATATCAACTGGTCTAAACATCAACCAAACAAATGTTAGATCGTAAATTTGCTTTTCACAACGGTACTGATATAAGATGCTATGATACGAAAATGTTGTTATTAAATCGTGTTGACAAATATTTTGGCTCAACAATTGGCATTCTAACATCTTATTTCAGTACCGTTGTGCAAATCTTTAGACTGATATATATATATAATGTATCGCCATCAGTGATGGTGATACATGGCTGTGTACATAATGTATATAACCACTCGTCTTAACATCAACCCAACAATGTTAGATCTGTAAATTTGCTTTCACAATTTTTTTGTTCTTCCCTCGCCGGGATTCGAACCCATGCTTCTGTGAGATCGTGACACAAAATCACCTGCACTGCAGCCGTCCCGCTAGACCACACGACCACCTGGGCTCTAAAAACAAGAGAGCTCACGGTGGGCATGTGTTACCTTTCCACGTCAGTTTTAATCTAGCGGCGTACAACAGTACATGATATATAAGGCATGAAGATGTTATTCTTACAGATCAGCTAAATTATCTATAGTAAAGGATCCTACAAATTAATGTAAGATATAGTCACAGAAAATAATTATATTCATAAGTACGTCTGAGTCAGTGACAACCCTACAACAGATGTATCCATCGGATCGCCATCAATGATGGTGATACATGGCTGTGTACATAATGTATATACAACTCGTCTAAACATCAACCCAACAATGTTAGATCTGTAAATTTGCTTTCGCAAATTTTTGGGTCTTCCCTCGCCGGGATTCGAACCCATGCTACTGTGATATCGTGACACCAAATCGCCTGCACTGCAGCCGTCCCGCTAGACCACACGACCACCTGGGCTCTCAAAAAAAGAGCTTTTGCTGGGCATGTGTTACCTTTCCACGTCAGTTTTAATCTAGCGGCGTACTACAGTACATGATATATAAGGCATGAAGATGTTATTGTTACAGATCATATATACGATTATATATACAACTCGTCTAAACATTAACCCAACAATGTTAGATACATCTCGTCTAAACATCAACCCAACAATGTTAGATCTGTAAATTTGGCTAGATTGCAGGCGATTTGGTGTCACGATATCACAGTAGCATGGGTTCGAATCTCGGCGAGGGAAGAACAAAAATTATTTGCGAAAGCAAATTTTACAGATCTAACATTGTTGGGTTGATGTTTAGACGAGTTTTATATACATAATGTACACAGCCATGTACCACCATCATTGATGGTGATCCGATGGATTAATCTGTTGTTTTCACTGACTCAGACGTACTAATATATATTTATATATAAAAATCTATAAAAACGACAAGCTAATTTACTATGTACCGGATCGTCCAGAATAGGCGATACTATGCAGATAAGGAAAAAGTTATATCAGTCAAAAGATTTTCACAACGGTACTGATATAAGATGCTATGATACGAAAATGTTGTTATTAAATCGTGTTGACAAATATTTTGGCTCAACAATTGGCATTCTAACATCTTATTTCAGTACCGTTGTGCAAATCTTTAGACTGATATATATATATAAAATGTATCGCCATCAGTGATGGTGATACATGGCTGTGTACATAATGTATATACCACTCGTCTTAACATCAACCCAACAATGTTAGATCTGTAAATTTGCTTTCACAATTTTTTTGTTCTTCCCTCGCCGGGATTTGAACCCATGCTTCTGTGATATCGTGACACAAAATCACCTGCACTGCAGCCGTCCCGCTAGAACACACGACCACCTGGGTACTACAACTTTTATGAATAAAGGCAACAGTAGTATACCGCTGTTAAAAACTCATAAATCCATGGACAAAAAACAAAATCGGGGCAACAAACCAAAACCGAGGGAAACGCATTAAATATAAGAGGAGAACAACGACACAACACCGAAACGCAACAGCACACAGAAACGGACCAAGCAACAGACAATACACCACGAGAATAACAAATATAACATCAAAACCAAATACATAAATATGGGATAGACAAGTACCGTGCCACGTCTTATCTCAAAATTAAGAGAAAACAGAAACGACTCAACGTTAAAATGCAACACACACACACAGAAACGAACAATATTATAACAATGACCATCTTCCTGACTTGGTACAGGACACTTTTAAAGGGGAATAAAAGTGGTGGGTTGAACCTGGTTTTAAGGCATGCCAAACCTCGCACTTTAATGGCACAGTTAAATATAACATTGAAATGAAAACAAAATAGTACAGGACTACAATACAAATAAAAAGCAGAACATATTAGACAAAGAAAAGCATGATTAATAGATAACAAAAAGCATCAGGTTTAAAATTCAATACGCCAAAAACGCGTCTAGTCCACACGAGACTCACCAGTGACGAAAAAAAAAATTACAAAATTGTACAGCACTGAAGAACTAAAGTTGAAAAGGTTTTGCCAAATACGGCATAGTTTGTATGCCCAGGATAAGAACATTCATATAATATAGAACAATTCACACTATTGCAAACAGTAAATTTTAACAAATGAATATGAAAGAGATATACATGTACATAATGAAACTGAAGTTAAAACTAATTACAGAAAACTGATTCCAGAAAACTAAACCCGAATACATAACGCCCAGATATACAAGACCGAAAGTGAAAAAAGTACAAAGTTGTACAGCACTGAAGATCAAAAGTTGAAAAGGTTTTGCTAAATACGGCATTGTAATATGCCCGGGATAAGAACACTATTATATAGAACGATTCATGTTATTGCAAACAGTAAATTTTAACAAATGAATGTGAAAGATATATTCATAATGAAACTAAAGTATTAAAGTCATAAGAAACGAGTGACCGGTGAAAAATAATGTTCTTCCAATTCTTAAACCAATGCATACAAACATCATAAACTTAGTCTTCTGTGCTTGAATTTATCATTTTTTTCGTGTAAATTTCGTATAATCGTCATTTTTTTTTTCAATCGGTCAGTGTTGTTGTGAAAATATGGCAGGTAATTAAAGTTCGTGCTTTGAAGCCGAAGTTTAACGATTGTCACCTGTTTGTCAACAATTGACGAAAAATAATAAAAAAAGCATGGAATTTGAGCACGTGTTTAATATGTAAATTCAGATAATAGTTTATTTTAAGGAGATCCATGCGTATTGTGGTCACCGGATTTTTACGAGATGGGTCACACTGAGGTCACCTTGCATACGGAAAATATATCGGGGGAATTGCTTGCTGGAAGGAAGCAATTCAAATAAAGTAAACTTCTTCTGAATATGAATTAATTAAAGAATTTTCTTCAGAAAAAGGTATATGTACATAAGTTTTACAATGAAAACTATCCATTGAGTTATAAAAAACATATGCATTATTTTTTTTTTGATTTGAGGTTTCTTATGACTTTAACTTATTACAGAAAACTAAACCCGAATACATGATGCCAAGTTCAATACAGCATAGACACACCAGAATCAGTGCAGGCGTTAACGCAATTAAAAAAATGACGTCACAAACGATGGCGAAAAGGCAAACGTTATGCTACATTTGAATTTATAAAATTTAGAAACAGCATGACGTCACACATGAATCCTGGTACTTTTGATAACTATGAAAAACTATAATTTAAAAGTGAGCTAGAATTGGGATTGCTTTAAGATTATATTAAAACTAAATACTGTTAATTCATTAAAACAAAATGCTTATTGTAATACTTATTAATAGCAATTAACTGTAATATATATATGTCCAGTTTGTTATGAATGCAACTTTAAACGTAATTAATCGTACAAAATTAAATATAATTAATAAAGGCGGTGATTAATTTTTCTATCCGTAACACCTAAATATAATAAATAGACGTCAACACATTTGACAAAATGAGAAAATGAGAATTACAAATATAACATTAAACATATAAACTAAATACATGAATTTGGGATAAACAAGTACAGAAACACGTCTTATAGTAATACGAATTCACATACAGCAAAACAGTCACAATCGGGAATAAGTCACGTTTGGTAATTAAAAGATAAGACGACATAATGACAAACCACAATCTACCATGTGGTTAAAATGTCCTTAGCTAGTTTGCTTAAAGAGACATCATATGGATCCACCAATTCGTGATGGTGTCCATAAAATTTACGAAGTGTCAATTTTAATCTGTCCTCCTCATAACTTTGTTGGAGCAGTTTCTGCGTAAGGAGCACACTCCTGTATATGAAGTCCGTATAGTGTGAACAAGCACGTGAATAACGTATCAATTGTGATATGTAAACACCATACGAAGGGGCAGAGGGTATGTTACTGCTAAGAAATGGGAAATTGATAATTGGGAAGTTGAAATCGTCCCGTTTATCATAGATTTTCGTGTGAAGTCGTCCATCTACGTCAATATTTAGGAAAAGATCAAGGTATGAAGCAGTCCTTCTAGTATCAGTAGTATCCTTAATTTCAAATTCACTAGGATATATGCGATGTAAGTATTGGCTGAAGTATGGGTTGTTCAATGATAAAACATCATCAATATATCGGAAAGTAAAAATAAAGAATTTCGCAAGTTGCTTTTTCTTTTTGTCTTTTAGAAGGTTCTGAATAAATTCTGCTTCATACGAATACAAAAACAAATCAGCACGTCTTACTTTGTTGTATGGTATGACAGACAGAGGAATGAGAGAAAAGGCTACCTTTATTGTCTTTGGGTTTTTTCGTGGTTTCATTTATTTGTTTGTGGTTAGATTTGATTCTAATATGTGATAGGCATAATGTCAATACTTTGTTGTATGGTATGTGTTATCAGGTCTATTTATACTAGAAGAAACACGCAAACTTAAATTTATAAATGCAATAATTGTGATGTTTAAACTACGCGCAAAAGATACCAGAGGAACACTCAAACTCATAAATCAAAAATCAACAGACAAAGCCATTGCTAAATACGACAACGACAGAAGAAAACAACAGTACACAACATACAACACAGAAAACTAAAATCTAACCAACACGTACCCCACCAAGAACTAGGGTTGATCTTGGGGCTTAAGGACGGTAAGGAGATCCTGGCCACGTGTTGAACCCGTCGTCTTGCTTATGTTTGCACAGATCCAGTTACCAGTCAAATTCGGTATGTCATATTCGCGGAAAAGGGCGTTTATTGTAGTTAAGTGATTAACATATCTTACAGACATAGGTTTGGCTATAAAGTAAACTTATTTGATATGCACGATGGTTTCAATATACATCTTAAACACTGATGCAATTGCTGTAAATACTGGGAAACAAAAATCAGTATTACAAATGTCTGACAGTAAAATAGTTTGTGTTCATCAATTATGTATTCTGATTTATTGTTTGAGTGTATGTGTAATAATGTTTGAGAATTTAAATGGAACGTTGAATCAATTATAAAAAATAACATTTCAGGTGTTTTAGAATGGACTGTTTTTGGAAAGGTAACAGAGTATGGACAAAACGTAACATTATTTTGTAATGTTTCAAACTGTTGTCCCAACTATGCTGGTTGGGATAGGTGGACTCCTGTACAGCAGACACTGTTTATAGATGTCAAAACAGGACAAGCAAACGCAAAGTATGATGGAAAGGCATTACAGAATGGATACACCTTAGTTATTCAAAATCTGTCTAAAACTGATCTAAATGTTTCATATTCCTGTGTGTATGGTGCAATTTTTGGGAAAAGAAAATTTCTTCTCGAAGAGGACGTTTTCTACTGTGAGTACAAACACTCGATCATTTTTGTTCTGCCCAATATAATGTGCCGCAACACATTACAACACACGAAAACATTTATTAGTTTTCAAATATATGTCTAGACTTTTGATTATGGTTCGAACATCTTCTTCTAAGCTTTAAAATCGTCTGAGGTTTCTAATACATGTAAAAGCTAGAAAATGGGTATCAAAAAGAGATAACTACGTGTACCCACCAGCGATAAAGTCACCATAATGATTTAAATAATGATCAAATTCCAAATTTATAGAAGGTATTATAAGCCCTTACATTACAAAATGTAAAATACTTTAACAACTTCATCCCCCAAAAACATGATATATTACAGATAAGTAACACAGGCATGAACAAAAATATGTGATCAAGGTACATGTCCAGGAGTCAACAAAGCAAATACACCAATATTAAAAAAAGACATATCATGGTAAAGATAAGATGACATTGGGATTCTATCAAAGGCACAGCAACATAAAAACATTCAAAATATTAGTTATTTTGGGGACCTTTACTGCTTGCTATTCGGGGTGAGCCAAAGCTCCGTGTTTAAGGTCATATCTTGACCTATGATGGTTTAATAATTCAATCAGTTAAAATGGTGTCTGTAGCTGGCATTTCACAACTGCTGGTAGTCCTTTGTTAATGTATGTATCATTGTTATTTAACAATGGATGTAGAAATGGGGAATATGTCAAAGAGACAACAACCTGACCACAGAGCAGAAAACAGTCAAAATCCACCAGCGATACATTTCATCACCCGGAGGTTGACCTCAGCTTACCCCTCAATAGAATTGTGTTTTCGTTTAGATAAAATAACGTCACACTAAACTGAAAATACATAAATGATCTTAAACAAAAAATCATCGATGACTAACAAAGCCCAGGGCCCCTGCCTTAGGACAGGCGCAAACATGCAGTAGTTCAAGTGTTTTTTTGTGATATCTATATATATATATACTTTATTCTGATAAACCGCTGTAAATAAAAATATAAACAGAAGAACATAGACATTTTTCAATATTTCAAAGGTGCATATGTTTTGAAAATAGACAATACAATATAAATACATGTATATATGTTTACATGTTAAAAATTTGCAGTGCATATTAAGTGGAAGACTTAACTTATATAATAATAACCCTCCACTATACCGCTAGCGAATATAGAATAAAGAAGCACAAAGCAATACGCACAGTAAGACTAAGTTTAAAGAAGTTCGAGTCCGATATCAGAATAGCTAAGTTTCTTCTCTTATCTATTCTAAAGTTGACGTCAGGCTTCTTTTTTAATGAATCTTACTGCTCCGTTTCTTACTGTGTGTTTGTTTATTGTATAAAGCGTTAATGAATAGATGAATTTTAAGATTTGACAAACCATGTTTAATAACCTCGCCGCATGTTTTGGCCTTTCCTTATTTAGGAGCACCTGTCATGTATGTAATTTAATCTGATATCATAATATGTTTTGAAGAAGCACACCTGCGGGTACGGAATTTTCTAGCTGTGAAGCATTGGTGTCTTTTGACTGTGTTCTACTCTTCGATCCGGTTTTAATCACATCCCCCATTTCCATTCTTACTTGTATTTCAAATGTCAATATACTATAGTCCACACTAGTATTTAAAATTCCTGTAAAGTATTAAACAGTCTGATATCATAAATTAACTCTCAACAACAATTGTGGAAAGATAAATAAGTAATCTTTTATTAGACACAATAGAAACGACGTCACGTGTTAGTTTCTGACAGGGGACATGCATATGGACATGCGAAAATGTTTAAAAAAATATGTTTTTCTTTTATCAGTATGAATACAGAGGCATATCTAAATAATATCAATACAGGACTAAAATTCATTATGATAATAACATTTACGGTACAAATTTTCTGCACCAGATGCGCATTTCGACAATACATGTCTCTTCAGTGATGCTCGTGGCCATACTATGTGAGATCTAAAGCTGATTAAAAAGATGAAGAGCTATAATCGAAAAGGTCCAAAAAGTATAGCCACAATCCGTGAAAGGTATCAGAGCTTTGCACGAGGGAGATACAGTCCTTAATTTATAATAGTTTTTTACATTTTGTAACAGCAAATTTAATAACACAAAAAAAATCCTTATTTTTATGCCAATACCGGACTACTGGCTACTGGGCTGGAATTACCCTCGGAGACTAACAGTCCACAAGCAGAGGCATCGACCCAGTGGTAGTAATAACATGCACGGAACCAATTTTCTGCACCAGATGCGCCTTTCGACAATGCATGTCTCTTCAGTGATGCTCTTCGCCAATTACATGCACAAAACGAAATTAACGTCTATTGGAATAAAACATGATAACTCCAGGCAGTCGTTCATTCTTCTTGGGCAAAGGAGTAGGTTCAGTAAGACCCCTTTTTGACCCCAAAATATAGCAGTTTTACAAAATCATGAAGATATAATCTTTTATCTATTTATTGGAAAGTAGAATGCCTCTACCACATAAATATGGGATGTTTTTGACAAAACTATGCACATATATCGGATACTAGCACCATTAAGTCGTGCTAAATTACTGAGATCTTCCCAATTATAGCATTTGAGTTAAATTTTAGACGGCTTCCGTGTTAAATGAATGTGGCCGCACTCGTGTTCATTCATTATATTGAATTACATGTTGTATTTGATGATAATACACTACATATATAAAGGTTAAGAATGAACAAGGATGCAGCCACATTCATTTTTAACAAAAAACATCTGAACAAGGACGTTTTTTGGCAAATTTGATAGATTTTTCATGTTTAAGCTTAAATCGGGTCGTTTTTAATGACTAAATCAGTTAAAATCTTTCATATAAACTAATTGAATCAATTGAAATAGACACTTAAGTGTTTGAAAAGTGTCCAAAAATTTTCGCTAAATGAACCTGAAATTTGACGCCAATACCAGCCCTTACTTGACCTACTCCTTTAAGAAATCTTCTTTTCTGAAACTAAAAAACAACTTTATCCTTTGACGATACTCTCTACAAATGATTATCATTAAATATTGTTCGAGTAAAAACATGTTGGAATTGGTAGCACAAAGTTCTCATCTGATCTGATTATAAACATTGTGCTTGAGTAAACATTTCGATTTAAATTTTATGGCAAGTCCTTTTTTTAACCATTCTTTTCTGTCAATTCAGTGTTAACATGTTATAATCCATTTTGATTTCAGTCAAAAGTACTACACAACCCAATATCAACAGTAGATTATCTCAAGGTAGCATGTAAGTAAGACGTATACTTTCATAACAAGTTTCAATAGTTAGTTTACTATCAAAATTATTAACAGTTATTAACGGTTTCATAATGTGTCTATATGCAGGCAATGTTACAGCATAAAAAAGTGTTCATTTTTCATATACTTGAAGATTTTAATAGTATTTACATTTATTCTTACTAAATAACACTCAACAGTTAAAACTGAATAAACTTAAAATGTTTAGATAGAAATTGATAAGTTACCAAACAGAGAAAATCTTTACAATTGGAAAATCGAAACTAATCCGTATTGTTAACTTTGTCAACTGCAAGACACGTATCAAGTGGAATGGGATTACTATAAGTTGCAAAAATTGTGTCTCAATCCACTATAAATAAATAGAAATTTTGGAAATTAATAATAAATGTAATCTCAAGTGCATTTTAATTAAAAAAAAAACACACACACATAAAAGATATCGTAATAGGCTACAACATAACAGATAGCGAGTAAATTGGATTCAAAATAATTCTGACAATTGTAGGATTTGCCATCTACAAATCATTCTATATATCTACATGTAATCAAAGAAAAAAAACTACTTAATTATGTATTCATCTCTTCAAATCTGAAGTTGACGAATACGTAAGATACTACAATATACACACAAAAAAAACAAAATTCAAGCGCTGAAACAGTGTTTTCGATTTTGAATGCACAAGGTTTTGTATTTTATGGAAAATAAGTATCTGGCGGTAGTTAAAGAGACATTATGTATTTACAATGTCGGACAGATTAGTTATAACACAAAACATATCATATTTAACAAAGGCCTCTTCGAGGTTGTATGCTCTGTTACCGGCAGTGAGTCTAAAGGTCTCTATATAAATAAACAAAGGTGAACAATTCAATTGTGTACTATAAATAAAAAAGATGTAGTATAAGAGACAATGATAAAACTCTCCACGCATGTCACAATTTATAAAACGCAAACTTCGTTATGTTCATAAAAAATCTAGTATTCCTGCAATTTTCGTTTATGTCTTACGTTTTCAACGCTATCATAGTCAGTGTCCACCGTATATAATCTAAAATTGGTAACACAAGCAATGCATTTCGAAGTTTTTTTTATAATATGAATAAGATATATATGTAGGACTCTAAAGTGCGATGGGGACGCTAAAGTGCGATGGTCACGCTAAAGTGCGATGGTCTACGCTAAAGTGCGATGGTAAGATACGCTAAAGTACGATGGTATGTCATATAAAGTAGAACACGCTAAAGTCCGATGCCTCAATACGCTAAAGTGCGTTTTTCCGCGAAAGTGCATTTGTTCGCGAAAGTATTTTAACTATTATTATGACGTTATAAGCCGTTTATACAAACAAACAAAAATGGAAGTGCCGCTGCCGTTACACTTAAATATGTGTCCAAATGAAGGATTTATTCTTGACAAAAAAAGAAAGAAAAGAGAAACAAATGATCCGAATCCGGAACACTTTTGGTCGGTTTTAGAAGAGGTAAATTTAATTTGTAAAAAGAAATTTGATGAAAACAGCTGGGGTGCTAAAAAAATAAAAGAGCAACTAAGTTTACAAATGAGTGAGACAAGTGTAAGAAAATATTTGGCCAACTTTCTTTATGATGATGATACCTGTGCATTGTACCACAGAAGTACTAAGATTGGAGACAATCACAGAAGAGTTTTATCAAAAGAACAAATGATATCTGAAATTAATGCCAACCATAAAATTGATCACCGTAAAAGTGACGCGGTATATGAAACACTTAGAAAGACCTATTTTCCCGTAGTTCGGGAAAATACAAGATTACTGTTCAAGCAACATATAAAATGTTCCCAATGCCTAGCAGCAGTAGATCTACCAAAAACACAAATAACCAGAAGACCTATACCGGCTACCTATTCAAATAGTAGGTGGCAAATGGATCTGAAGAAAATGCCCCCATGCAAAGGTTACAACTTTTATATATGCAACATAGTTGACTGTTACAGCCGCTTTGCCTTTGGTGGACATCTTAAACAGAAGACGGCAAAAGAAGTGTCGCAATTGCTTTTGATATTCTCCAGACTGATAACGGCAAAGAATTTAATAATGCTGATCTTTGTGCAGTAATTGATGAGTTTAAGACAAGAAAAATTAATGGTCGTCCGTACCATCCCCAATCACAAGGTTAGTCATAAACAACTTTATTGTACTGCATTAATAAATGATAATTTAGTTTCACTTATTTATTTTAAAAATGAATACAAATACAATTTTGCCTTTACATTTCATTTACAGGACTGGTGTACTTCTTTTTAAAAACAGGCCGTTCTTAACACAATTTTAATACCTTTTACATAAACAAACGACAAGTAAAAAATTACTAATTTACAAAATCATTAGCTCTAAATATATAATTACTAAATTATGTAATCTTAAATTATTGAAATCTAAATTGTTGCCTCTAATGTTTCAAAGAAATCGACATTTGAACAAGCACAAATAAAGCAAAAAAATATATGTCTACCCTTTATTTGTACAATACTCAGCTAATTGCTGGATAAAAAAAAATATGTACATTGTTGGAAAATATAACATTTATGTGGAGTCGCTAATAATTTGATTACAATATACATCTTTGTCAATAATTATAAGTGTGTTGTTGTTTTTTTACATTTTAGGCAATATCTGCAAATGCAACTATAACTAGTAATGAGTCCGTAAATGGCGTAGAAAATGTTGAGGTTAGTACTATTATAGTAATATGTTTACATTTAGGATCATTTAGTATTTTGATAACATTTTACGTTTTTATTTAAAAAAAAAAGTTCAATTGTCAAAAACATTTTGTAAATATCATTATACTTTTAAAATGAATACCCAATTTTAATATTAAAATGTTTTTGTCATTGTAGGTCAATAATACTGTACAGACTTACAATAGATTGAACGAAATGATACCATCACAATAGCAACTCCAAACGTCTCAACCACTGCAAGATATCACAAATTCTCAAATGATGCGCAAAACAAGTTTACATCAAGTACGTAAATTTTATCACTAAAAAGTATTTATAAAAATATTGCCTTAACACTATCAACTTTAAACATAATGTACTTTTATTTTATTGCATGGTAATAGTTGCGGCTTTATGAGTAAAACTCTTTATACAAATGTAAATCCGTAGTTATTTCTGCGTACTAAACGTTATATAGATGGCATCTCTGTTATTTTGTTTATCATCATATACATGTTCATGTATCTGAAAATGCACTAACATTACTGAACTATTATATTTTTGTTTTAAAAAGTGAAAATATAAAAATAAGAAGATGTAGTTTGATATTCATCATGTTATGACAACTGTCTAACAGAGACTAACTGATCAAAGAAGTTTACAAATATTTGTCACTGTACGGCCGTTGAAAAAAAGAAAAACTTATACAAATTGATTAGCTATGTATAACTGAATGTCTTTAAATAACAAATTTATGTAAACAAAAACGAAAACACAAACGGCCTATTTTGTGTACAAATTTGAAAATTATCAACACTTTTAAGTTAGTTTTTTTAAACCTTTTCTTATTTGCTTTCAGTCAGAAGTTAGCCCATATTATAAAGACTTGTATGCAAGAAAATTTATACAACGTACTGATTCTGGTATAGCAGGCCTGAAACGCCGTCATTTGGAAACAGAAATTTATATGTCTCAGGTAAGCATCTTAACTAACGTGTAACTCTATAGAATAAAAGGTGATTAAACAAATTGTAATCTAGTATTTGTTTGTTACGCAGATTTGTGAACGTACTTTTAAATGTTATAGTAAAATTATTTAAATTTTTAAACTAAAAAAATAAAAAAAATAATGTTCTTTTATCATGTTTATTAAGGACTTTGCTTAATTCATAATCACGTCTTGAACTCTTTAAAGGAGTAGGCCCAGTAAGACCCCTTTTTGGCATATTTGGTAGATTTTTCATATTTGAGCTTGAATCGGGTCGTTTTAAATAGCAAAATTAGTTAAAATCTTTCACATGTTTCACATAAACTTATTGATTCAAATGAATTAGACACTTAAGTGTTTACGGGGTAAAGCAACCATCAATCAAGTGGTCAAAATTTTTCGTAAGATGAACCTGAAATTTGAGGCCAAAATCGGTTCTTACCGGACCTACTCCTTTGTTACATTTGTTACTTTCATTCCTTTGGTTTGATTTTATTGTAACTTTATTTTTACGCTTTTTAGAATCGTGAAGAATGGGACAGTAGCTTGTATCCGGAAGAGCTGTTCCCTAAAAAAGTATCCAAACTTACAGAAATGCAAACTTTTCATCCCGCAGTTAATGCAGTTACAGACTTCAAACTAAATTCAGCTTTGTCCGCGGGTACAAACGTTTTTCTGTCCGGCTATTGGAAGAAAGGACTTGTTATGAATATTGAAAATGATGACAGTAAAGGGAAGGTGTATACCATAAAAGGAGCTTGAAAATGGCAAAATTCACCAAGTTTCAAAATATTTGATTCGTCCGAATTTGATTTAGATATTTATTTTATGAATTCCATGTCATTTTAAAAGTTGTGCCAAATAAAGTCTACTTTTCACTTTGAAATTAATTAATTATATTTTATTAAATAGAGTTAAAAAAAGATTGATATGAGTGCCAATGAGATAACTTTACATCAAAGTCACAGGTTTTAAATGTAAAAGTACATTTGTTTAATATATATTGATTTTCGCCAACAAGACAGTGACTTATCAACACAACTTGTAACATCATATTTTGATTGACAATGAGACAATTACGGGAAATAAATAAATACTCGACATTCAACCAGTAACAAAAAACCTACAGGTGTTGTATTATAAAATGAATGCCAATGAGACAATATGGCTTTTTACAAAATAAAATATGTTTTTATTAACTATAGGTTACCGTATAAATAACCCTGCAAAAAGTAATCTTATACAACCGAGAGTTATCAACAACCAGCGGAAAATAATTGAATTAAATACATATCAAAAACTTGTAAACAAAACAACTATGCACCAAAGACCAAATATTTTTGGTGTATGCAAATAATTTTTTTATAACCTTCAACATGAAGCACATTGAACCAGGCTATTTAGAACTACAATGAACAGTTTGAAAGAGAAAACCAACGGCATTATTTACAAATAATACAACAACAAAAAAATGACTTTCAAAAACACTTAAAATAACCATTGCATTAACCCAATTTCCATTACATACTTGATTGTAAGCGGTGCAAATGTGCTACCATAAAACTTTATCATTTCATACCATCGCACTTTAGCGTGTTATACCATCGTACTTTAGCGTTACAAACACCATCGCACTTTAGCGTATCATGCCATCGCACTTTAGCGTGTCATACACAATTGCACTTTAGCTTGTCATAGACCATCGCACTTTAGCGTGTCATACCATCGCACTTTAGCGTGTCATCTTTTTACACTTAAAAACAAACAACAATCGCACTTTAGCGATTTACACCATCGCACTTTAGCGTAGACCATCGCACTTTAGCGTGACCATCGCACTTTAGAGTACCATCGCACTTTAGAGTCTTACATATATACATTCACTCATTTTCTTTTATTCGAAATGATTGTCAACACTTTAATAAGTGTTCTGTTTTCTTTATAGTTGCAACCCTGAGAATCGTGTGTGAAACACATTAAATGGATAACATGTTTAACAATTCCTATTCAAGAACCTGCAACACAAAAGCAGGGATAAGATGTATTATATTTTTTTACTGAAATGAAACGAAGAAATTACAGTTTTATTGAGAACCAAATTTTTTATGAGAAAAAAAATGTAACTTTTGCACACATTTGCGTGTATAAGGTTATTGCAGAAATATATGGCTAGCAATTATCATAATAACTTTGTATAGATTTTTTGAGACATAAGGTTAGTGAAAAAAATCAATGTAATCTTAATACAAAACATAAAAACACTTTTTGAAAACAATGGTATTATTACTGTTTACATTGTACAAGTGCAAAATTTTTATTTAATGGATTACGAAAGAGAAATATTTGTTTTCATTGAATAATTTTATTCTTAGCCCCTCAAACCTAACTCATTCATCCTTCTTTACAAATCAAAATGTTGACAAATATTTTGAAAAATACCATTGTACAATGATATTAGCTAGCACGTTTTATAATTGCTGTATATAATATTTGTTTTTGTCGATTTTGTTATTGTTTTATACCTCAGATTTCAATATTGTTGAAGGCTGCACAGTGACCTATAGTTATTGACTTCGATGTCATTACTTTGCAGATGGTAAATTGTCTTCATTGCAATTATTCCACATTTTTGTTTCATTTTTTTAGGTTATGATATTAATACAGGTTATGTGAACATTTAATAAAAATCTTAAATGATATAATGTTGTATATGTCTATTTTGATAAATTTCAGAGTTTTTATTATAACTGGGACTACTATTGTGATGGTGGTTGTTGCAGTTTCTATTTACTGCTGGAAAAAAAGAAACAAAAGTCAAGGTTAATTGTCCTACTTATTAGCAATATACCAACTTAACTGCATATGGAATATACATTGATTAAACCATTTGCTAGTCAAGAGCTTGCAGCTCGTTTTTGGTCATCTTAACTAACCGCTAAAGTCCTTTTTATGTCCTAGTATATTTTGTTCAACCTTTACTGTTTAGTCTGTCGTTGATTGTACTCATGGCGTAAATCTGTACTTGCACATCCTGTTATTGTGTTGGTGTGCTATAGTTAATTTGGAATTTTTGTCTTTTTCTTTTTCCCTGATGTTTAAGTTTTGTTTTATCTCTGTGCCTTTTTTGTTGATACAGTTATTGATATCTGATATAGAGTATAATATAATTTTAGATAACTGATGTACAATATAATTGCCATCAGGTATGAAATGGGAAAATTTGAAAAGTTTCCGAAATCAGGTGATACGTGTTATCCATATCAGATAGTTCATGTAAATGTAATTTGTATTGGTTATATAATGTTAAATGCAACCAGTATCACATATATGTTGTAAAACAAAAATTGTAAACAATAGTCTCTTGAGGTATGAACAAATTTATGTACTGTTTTCAGAAAGAGATACTAATTCAGATTTTACTCAACAGTTATTGAACACACATGTACAAGATGCGCAGCAAGACATTATACCAATGAACATAAGGGGTAAGCTATCATGTCTTTAGAGACTTAATATGGTAGATAATAGGAATCTTCAAACATATTGGTCATCCGAGCCGGACTGTTCCATAAAACAGAATAGACTTACAGAAATATCACATTCCCAAGATATTGAGACTTCGTGCAAACATGAAACAGTTATGAACTTGAATCAGTTCGCATGCGCACACGATTATCACCATAACAATCCATATACTGTTTAACTAACAATTTCGCAAAATTAACTGGCCTTTCACAAATATAATCAATTTCATTATAGCTTTATGATAAGGCTATCTATATACTATTTACTTGAAATTATCAGATCATCTAGGTACAAAACTATTTCCCTATGTTTTCTTTAAACGTCTGTATGAGGCATACATTACAGATCTTTGCTAGTTGTTGAAAACTCTAAATGATTTTACCAATCTCGTATCCTACGCCGTTAGGGATGTTTGATACCATTAAAGAAACAAAAACACGAAATCAAAATATTGAAAAATTCAATCTTTGAGTATCAAGAAGACTAGACTCCGACTTATTTTCTCATCCAGTAGTGGCACTATTGTGTAATGAATTTGACTAGACCAAACAAAACAAATAATGATTGCATGAATTAAATTAAGAAAGAAACAGGAGAAAATGTGTGACGGTAGTAAATACACATTTCTGCGATCTTAAACAATCTGATGAATTTTATATCTTCTGTTTAGTAATCAGATATGTTAAAAACTGACGTTATTTACACCATATCATTTGAATGATTAAATGAATAAATTGAGAAAGTAAAAAGTAAAATCACAAAACAAAAACTGAACCCTGAGAAATTCAAAAGGGAAAGTCCCCAATCAAATGGCAAAATCAAAATCGCAAACACATCATGTATTCTTGACATGGCAAGATTATTTTTTATGTAGAAAATGATGAATAAAAGCTGATCTTAAAGCTAGCTGAACATCTCAATTGTATGACAGTCACACCACATTCTATTATACTAACAACGATGTGTGAACAAAACAAAAAGACACATAATAGGTAAAAATATCAAACATATGGGTACAGCGATCAACATTGTCTTAAAATTCATATCACTATAGAAACAAACCAATATGTAACAAAAAAGCACAAACATTGTATATAGACCCGGCGTTTTAGCAAAAAAAAAAGGAAATAATACACAATTCTATTATAGTACAATAACATAATACACAATTCTATTATAGTACAATAACATAATACACAATTCTATTATAGTACAATAACATAATACACAATTCTATTATAGTACAATAACATAATACACAATTCTATTATAGTACAATAACACAATGGATCATTAGTATGAGAACGTATTCACATCATGTATGTATCAAAGAAACATAATTTATCACTTTACTTTATTTTTAGAGCAGACACAAAATACAATTAAAGACTGGCGAAAAAAAGATAAGATGTTTGTAGAAACAAAAGCCAGTGATTATGTCATGGAATGTGTACAGAAAAACAGTTGTGTAACTTTAACTGCCCCATCCGGAGTTGGGAAATCTGTTATCTGTAGACATATAGCGCTTGATTTAGAGAAGAAAGGATATACTATTATACCAGTGGAGGTACCAACAGACATAAAGACTTATTATCAACCCGGTAAACAGACAGTTTTCATTGTTGATGATATTTGTGGAAATTTTACGGCCAGTCAACAACAGATTGATACCTGGAAACAATTGTTACCTGTGATTAACACAATAATTACAGACACATGTTGTAAGATTATTGCATCATGTAGGTTACAAGTCTATCAAGATGATAAGTTTAATATATTATCACCTTTTAAATCCTGTGAATGTAATTTAGTATCAGATGAGTTAGGTCTTACGTCTGTGGAAAAAACAAAGATAGCAAAAACCTATATTGGTACTAATATAAAATATATTGATGATGTTTCTTACAACTGTGATTTCTTTCCACTCTTATGTTCCTTATATAATGAAGAAAAATACGGAGATGTTAAAGAATACTTCAAAAATCCTTTTGATGTCTATAAAAGTGAGCTAGACATATTGTGTGAGCATGGTGATGACGGGAACTATAAAACGTGTAGTCTTGCTTTATGTGTTCTCTTTAATAATCGTCTACCAGAAATATGGTTCCAGAATAAAGTGAAAGATACACAACGACATATCATAGAAGACGCTTTTGAGGCTTGTGGAATCAACAGAAGTACATCCAAGACAAAATTAAAGAAAGAACTTGATAGTCTAGTTGGTACATATATTTGTAAACTTAACGGTAGCTATAGCACTGTACATGATAAATTGTTTGACTTCCTTGTCCATTACTTTGGTCAGAAAATGATAGAATGTTTAATAGACCATGGTGATAGTAGATTAGTACATGAACGTTTTAGTTGGAAGAAATCACCAGATGACAAGAGAAGTAACATAGATTTCATAATTGAAATACCAGATGATTATTTAGATTCGTATTTCGAAAGGTTTACTAAGGATTGGGTAGCAGGAAAGGTGGTAGTTGTGTTTTGTAACCATAATATGAGAGTATCATCATTCAGACAACGGTTAATACAGTACTTGCAACAACTTGATCAATTACAGCAGGTTAAATTAGCTAATACCAAGGATACAGTGAGACCAAAGGAGAGCTGTGATTCAGGTATTACGCCACTGGTATTGAATTGTTATAATGGTTATACTGATATGGTACAGTGGATGTTACATAATGATGTGGATGTGGATCAATGTAGAGATTCTGGGGCAAGTGGACTGTTGATGGCAAGTCAGCAAGGATATACTGATATAGTAAAGTTACTGTTAGAGAGGAATCCTGATGTTAATCTATGTGACAAGGATGGCTTGAGTCCTCTGTTAAAGGCAAGTCAACACGGACATACTGATATAGTAAAGTTACTGTTAGAGAGGAATCCTGATGTTAATCTATGTAACAAGAATGGCTTGAGTCCTCTGTTACATGCAAGTATATGTGGACATACTGATATAGTTAGATTACTACTAGAGAGGAATCCTGATCCATGTGACCATACATCACTTAGTACGTCATACGTCAAAAGCAACACCAGTATCAGTAACAGTCCGAGTCTTGTCCAGCCATTACTGAAACATAAACCAGACGTTAATGCCCAAACATATGATGGAGGTAATGCTTTATATTTTAGTGCACTGGATGGAAACATTGAAATAACACAGTTACTCTTAGAGAATACTGCTGACTCTAGTATATGTATCTATAGGAAACAGTATATAAAAGAAACATTAAATACTCATCCAAGTATAACATTGGAAAAAGAAAAACAATTATTATTTGATAGCCTTGTAAAGAATACATCATCACGTGTAACAGAACACGTCAGTAAGAAGTCAGTAGATTATGCCTTTAATGTCGTAGCTGGTTCCTCTCCATTACACATAGCTTGTTTTATGGGTAGAATAGATGTAGTCATTTGCCTTCTGGAAAATAAAGCTAACATCAACATGACAAAAGACGATGGAATAACACCATTATGGTATGCATGAGAACTAGGACATCAGGATACTGTACGTTTATTATTAGACAAAGAAGCAGATACACAGATGTGTAGACTTGATGGGAAATCTCCTTTAACCATTGCAACAGATAATGGACATACCTCTATAGTAGAGATTTTTAAAGAATACATGAAGAAAGAATCATATATTTGATAATAAAATTAACGGTACCAATTCTCTTGCACCAGATGCACATTTCAACAATACATGTCTCTTCAGTGATGCTCGTGGCCAAACTATTTAAAATCCAAAGCTTATATAAAAGATTAAGAGCTATTATCCAAAAGGTGCAAAAAGTATAGCCAAATATGTAAAAGGAATCAGAGCTTGGCATGAGGGAGATACATCCCTTAATTTATAATAATTTCTAATATTTTGTAACAGCAAATTTTAATAACATTAGGCTTTTCTATCTCAGGAATTAATTACCTAATTTGTAATTCGGAAAACGTTTAAAAACTTTTAGTTATAAATGCTCTTCAACTTCGTACGTTATCTTGCCTTTTTCCCTTTTTTTCATTCGAGCGTCTCACGCAAATGCAAAACTTGCAATAATGGTATCTTTGGTATTTTTGTTTTACTAAAATCTAAAATTAATATTATCATACATGTACAACAATAGAAAAACAAACCATTCTATTATTGCCAACCGTATATCTACTTGCTCAACAGTTTTTGTTTTATTAGGATTTTCATGCTGTATAACCAATACTTAACAGTGCCTCTCATATTTTCAAATTTTAATACATTATGATTTTCATGCTGTATCTTTCATATCTTACAGTTTTTATCTTAAATATGATTTTCATGCTTTATCATCCATATGTTATAGTTTCTGCCTCTTAACATGTTTACAAATGTTCATGCTGCATTTTCCATATTTAACAGTTTTTGTCTTATTAAGATTTTTATGCAGTATTTTCCCTTTAATACAGTAACTGTTTTTGTGTTATTATAAATTTCATGCTGTATCTTCCATATTATAGTGTTTGTCTTATGATGATTTTCCTGTTGAATCTGCCTAAGTTAACAGTTTTTGTTTAAATCTTATATCGATTATATATACTAGTCAACAAAAGAAACGATACAAGACTTTTTTTCAAATTTAAGATAAAGTTTTCCGTTCATTGGACCAATATTTAAGGTAGTATTATAGAAATATAAATCCGTTTTTTTGCTTTCGTGAAGTTTTTTCGCGATTTTTTTTTTTACAAAATTTACATAAGACGACAATTTTATAAACAGAAGTTCAAATAAATGATGCCAACCTCTCATTTAAAGGTAAAGACAATGCCATCAATTTGTTTTTAAAAATCATACAGTTTCTTTGTTTATCTTTTAAGCAAAGTTCGGCTCCACAAGAAATCGTTAAAATGTATACATTATCAACCGATTTACCATAGACACTATGTGTAAAGTGATATTCAAAAAGCGGTTACAATCTTAAAACAATCCCAAATGTTCCAAAATTGCTTTCTGTTTTTTTTTCAAAAAACTTGTTTTTCCCCAAAAAATGATTTTTTTTTTAATTCAACCCATTAGTTACAACATGAACATAGCTTGATTAGCATAGTGAAAATTTTTAAACAAATTTGAAATTTTATTTAGTACTTAAAAAATCATGTGTCGATTTTTTATTCAACTTTCCGCAAAACTAATTTGCACCCTATGATCGTTTACGTGAAATTTAGATACTTTCCGACAAGTTTTAAATTCATTATCACATGTGCATACATTAAAAATGAAAGCTTTTTAGAATAGTGTATCTCATTTTGTTTCATATTTAATACTTTTTGATCAATTTCATTTCAAAGTCGTGTATTGTTTCTTTTGTTGACTAGTAATATATCTTCTATGTTTACCATTTGTGAATTGTTTTGATTTACATGAAGTATCTTCCATGTAGATTTTATTTTAATGCTGTATTTTCATTTTTGTATTTTCTTGTCTTTGATTTTTGCCAATGAGCTTTGTGTATGTGCCATTGTGTTTTTCTCCGTTGATCTATTTACTTTTATTCTTTTTTAAGATTAGAACAAAATTTTGACTGCTGTACCCCTATTATGCCATTTTTTGTGTTTATATCTGCTGGTTTTCATCTCATGTTATTGTCAGTATAGTGGAATTTTATGCGACTGTCATATAAGTCAGAGGATTATTTTTTTATTATGATTTTCATCCTGTATATTCCATATTTTACGTGATTACACTGTACACAAATATAAGCTAATGTTTCATATTTATTGTTACGATATTTCATTCATGGTGTAGCGGGATTACTGACTTGCTAATTTGCTGTTTTTTTTTAATGCGCATGTAAATTAAGTTTTCAGAAAGAACGCATAAATAAAACTGGATAGTCAGAGTCTCAATTCCAAGAAGCAATCAAACACGAGTGTGACTTACACATACACACATAAGAAGTAAAAAATGTAATTACAACTTGATATATTCATTTAATTTTTTTCCTGAATTTTATACACAACTATGCTTTTTTCCTATAACTGGATTCAAATTTGTTCTTTTAGTTACATATATTACGCATATATATGTGGGATCATACCATTTTAAAACGATATCTTTCAGGTAGTTTTTCTAAATATTTAGACCATTCCCATGTTAGCAAGTCTGTAATCCCGCTACCCATTCCTTTTCAATAATACACCAGTCTCTTGCATTCGGATTTAATGTGTCGTAATAAGTATTAATAGTTGTCATGTGATCAAAATTAATTAAACTAGAGGTTATAACTACATTTTCTACATCTATCAAACAATCTTTCTCTAAATATTGTGGAAATGTAAATGGAATCTGAAAGTAAAAAAATATATGTATATATATTGAACAGATATATTATGTTGAAGAGGGGTATTTGCGACTTACGGCTCGCGAAATTTAACATTCTCTCGACTGGTATATTTCGCAAATACCCTTCAAGAACATGCTATATCTGTTTTAAAATACCGAATAATAACTTTTAAAAACGCATTGATGATCATGACGTTACAAGCGTCCAGTCGGATAGAGTTTTGTTTGGCAAATACCACGGCAGAGAGGGTAAAAAAAGGCATATCCTTTTTGCATATACCACGGCGTCGTTATAAATGAATGATAGCCATTTGACACCAGTAAATTGGTGAAACATACACTAGCTATCAACCAATCAAAACCTAAGATTCTTACATAAGGTGTAATTAATATATATTAATATACTCACTGTTACTTTTTTGCATGATATATTGTATATATTGATATTCAAAGAATAGTATGTGATAACCATTTTATTAGCAATATAATCAGAATAAAATCATTTGATGTTTATTTTTTGTTAACTATTCTGTTACTTTTTTGCATGATACATTAAGCTTTATTTATAACATTTGGAGTTAATTTGTTCAACCTGTTACTTCTCGATTCCTGAATTTCCCCATGAAAAACAATGTATGTTTAAAACTAGGTAAATGTAAACTCTCAATTTCATAAAACAATGAGCAAAAACAAATGTATTGAATAAGTTGTAAAAGGTGCCGGTATTATAGAAGAAAACAAAGAACAAAAACATATCCGAGCTTGTTATCTGTTGTTTATTCGTATAGTGTAATCCATGTGTTGATTAAGAAATAGTTCTTGGAAGCCATAGATTGGTTGGAAATTTATACATGGTCTTGGCCGTGATAATCGAAATTTATTCTTAGCGTTAGCATTTCTATATCAATAACGATAATATCGTTTTCAAAACTTTTCGTGTTGTTTTCGCGACATTAGTAACCAAAACGTTGTAATTTCGCGATGTTTCTAATAAGAACGTTAACATTTCGCGACGTCGCTTGAAAAGAAGTCATATTTCTCGCGGAATATTCATGATTTGGCCAATAATACTGACTCGATTGGTCGTAAAATTTAAACTGAATTTATCAAAAACCATTCATTGTAAATACACAATTTTTTCACAGAGTTATGTTTGGTTATAATGTTTTTAAAATTCATTGATATTTTCAACTTGTATCACATGTTTTGAAAACTATTCAAGAACGAGATTTTAACGAGACTGAACGAGACTCAAAAGTCAGAAAAATACATCCTTAAGCATCTACAAATACGCATAGGTATCTATTGTAGGTCCTTGTGTTCCGAATGATGTCTTATTTGTTAAACTGTTATTCAGCATGTTATAGTTTAAGCAACGAAAAGTAAGATAGACCCCATATGCCGTGCAATTTTGGCAGTTGTACATGCAGTGCCAGACTAAAAAGCTCCACAATTATTCTTCCGTCTGTCAGAACTCTCCTCTGTGTCTGTTACCATTTCTCCAGGGAAAGTTGTATTCGATTTCTTTTTTTATCATCTCAAGTATTTTCTTTGATCTCCATGCTCTTCGGCGGATTTCTCCGTCTCATAGAAACGGATTAGCAACTTTTTGAGCAGGTACTTTTTTTTAAATTCGCGCAACCGAATTTATGACGTCATCTGATAAAAACATACTGATTATAAGAAAAAAGATGATGAACAGTTTTCCTGTTTCATTTTTTTTTCTGTTTGAACCCGTGGACATGTCACTCGTCAATTATTCGTTATATTAGTTAGTTGGGCCTTGAAGGGAGTATGTTTCAATCAGCAACATTGTCTTTTTTTTAGTTATAAATAAAGTTGAATTTTTTAATTCGCTGTTTTCATGTCATACCGGCTACCACATTGGAACCGTATCTTCGCCTTATTTTAAGTCTACAGTTTTAGTGTTCGTATTGTCATTTTATAAAGTCATGCTTATTCACATACTACAATGGGAAATAATGGAACAATAATGAATTTAGTGGTGTCAATCCTGTCATAATAACCCTTGTATATATCAAATCTGAAATGCACCCTTTGGTGGTGCGCCTGAAAGATGCGAAACGTACATAATGGCATGACTGAAAGAGAAACTGTATTGGATAGTTACGGAACTTATCAATTAGTCTAATTGTTTATTGTTTGAAACAGTAATAGATGTAAAAGAGTAACATTTTTAGTGTTCCTTATCAAGTCACACAAAGACAAACAAATTAGATAACAGTACACAAAACACAGGATAGACTAAGCAACACAAGCCCTAACAAACATTGAGGTTGATCATAGGTCCTTCAGAAGGTTAAGCAGATATCCTGCTCAGCATGTGACACCCCTAGAGTTGCTCAAGTTATTATAACCCGGTAAAGGGTATACTTCTGTATATTACATTTTTGAATAAGGAAGTGGTTGTAGTTACTTAGGGACATATCCGATCAACCTGGTGTAAGCATTGCATCAGTTAATATTGCTCAGCCCTTAAATAGACATTGTGAATGTTATGAATGTACAACGAGCATCAGCAATGCAATTGGTGCCTCCTATTAGTGACATTTTACTGTTGTCTGTTCTATGGTCGGGTAGTTGTCTCAAAAAACAAAATCGGGGTAACAAACTAAAACCGAGGGAGACGCATTACACACAAGAAGAGAACAACGACACAGCATCAAAATGCAACACACACAGAAACGGACTAAGCACCAGACAAAATCCCACTAGAAAAACAAACATACCATCCGTGACACTTCTTCGAGTAATGTGAACCCACACTCAAAAAATAGAGAAAACAAACGACACAACGGAAACCCAACGTTAAAATCGAACACACACAGAAACGAACTAAAATATAACAATTAATCTATTCATCTGTTGATTGATTCATAGCCCTGTCTAAGTAACTTTTGAGAAAGCAGTATTCCTTGTTTGATTGTTCATATGTTTTTCTACCATCTTACTACTACAAACAAACGTGACTATTTTGATTGTTAAATGTTTCTGTTTTCTAAAAACAAATCATCGGTCTTATCTATATTAAAAACAAGAAGCATAAAACAGTTTTTTTCTACTGCACAATTTGAAACAATTGATATAAAAGCTTCCTTATTAACTTAATTATATGGAGTTTTTAGCAATTTTTATTAAATATCAAGATTAACAAAGTTTTTGAAGTTATGTATTTTATAAATATCATGACAATTGTTTGCATTAGTAATTGTAATATTCTATTATTTGCTACGCCGTAAGATTTTACACGTTATACATTGGATAGTCAACTTTAGAAATATAAAAATAAGTTGAAAATAAAAAAATGTATGTTGTCATTTGTTTAGGGACTTTTCATTTTTTAAATTCATATTCGCAGTTTTGTTTTTTGTGACTCTACGTTCTATGTTAGAGATAGAGTGAGAATTTAACTTTACACGCACACAATGCTTATTGCAAAAGAGGGACAAAAGATACCAAAAGGACAGTCAAACTCATATATATAAAACAAACTGACAACGGCATGGTTAAACATGAAAAAGACCAACAATAGTACACATGACACAAAATAGAAAACCAAAACATCAACAGCACGAACTCAACCAAAAACTAGGGGTGATCTCAGATGTTCCGGAAGGGTAAGCAGATCCTATTCCACACGTGGCACCTGTCGTATTGCGTATGGGATATCAAATCCAGGAAATAATCTAATTCGGTAGGTCACATTCATGAAAGGGAAGGGGACTGTAGTTACGACGTAAGGAACGTATCCGATATCATTTGTGAAACGGTTTTTCCATAACGGTCAACCAACTCGTGATGGCGTCCTTAAAATTTAAGAAGGGATGATTGCAACTTCGTGAATTGAAACTCTTGGTTTAATAGCTTATTTGTGAGCAGCAACCCTCTATAAAAAAAATCATAATAGGAAATGCAAGCATGGGGATATTGTATCAATTGGGAGATATATACCCCGTATGCAGGTGCTGCTTGAATGTTGCTACTTAGAAATGGAAAGTTAACAATTGTAAAGCTGAAATCATCTCTTTTGTCGTAAAGTAGTGTTTTCATCCGACCCTCATTGTCAATTTATAGATGTAAGTCAAGATATGAAGCCGACTTAACTGTATCTGTAGTATCCTGTATCTCTAGTTCAATGGGATAGATGCGTTCCACATAGTCACCAAATTTTGAATTAGTTAGTGAAAGAACATCATCTTTATAGCGGAAAGTAGAGTGAGAGGATATTGCTAACTTCTTATCTTTCTTCCTAAGAAGTTCCTGCAAGAAATGGGCCTCACACTAATAAAGAAATAAGTCGGCAACAAATATGTTGTCAATAAAAAAATCAAGTATCTTGATAATATCAGTTTCAGAGATTTTTTTGGTTGAATCAGAGTGATCCTTTACAAAGTAGGAGTTATTCCTTCATAAGACAAGATACTTGTTTCTACGTTGGTCATTTTTTTTTATAATTTTTATATATCGAGTTATGCAAAGTAGAATAACTCTTTATTTATCCCGGCAGAGTAAACCTGTTTTTCTGAAGTTTTAAATTGTATGTCAAGGTTTCTGAAGTGTTTTAATTGTTAGAGTAAATATCACTGTAATGTGTGGGTTAAAGAGTAGTGTTGATTTTTTCGTCGGTGTGCCTCATTTTTACCATTGACTTGTAAAATCTTTAAAATACTTGGGTAGAAATATTCTTAAAAATAATCACGAGAAAACCAAAATCTCAATGTGTCTGTAAATCAAACTAAAAGTCGGTAAAGAATATATGTATTAAATAAAAAACAATTCGCAAGCATTTCATATCAAGTCTTCTTCATTTTACCTAAAACGAGAGAAGAAAATAATTAACATTTTCTGTATAATCTGTATCATTAATCAAAACATTTATAAAATAAGCTTTAAGAGAAAGCACTGTATCGATGTGTATGACATGTGATTAACTCAAGCTAGTAATTATTACTTTTTTATGCATGACCCAAACAAAACAATTGTCCAAATTATTCCTTATTTAAGTGGTGAATGTGCTTACACGGCTAATTCACCATTGCATGATCAATGTCGTACACAATAAACTAAATATATGCAATCTTACCGTAATAATATCTAATAGTATCCATTACCAGGTTGATCCACCGACAACCCTGCTTCCTCCACGAATTACACTGACTGGTACAGTAACAATACCACCAATTAGACTTACAATACCACCGGATGGACCAAGACGTTCACTACCACCTCCAACAAGACCGCTAACACCACCGATAATACCTCCACCACCGTAGATACCTCCACCACCAAGGGAAGCACCGTAATGTTGGTTGGTGACCCACCATGTCAAAACAGAACAATAAGTATTCAAACAACCAGGAAGGAGTGGTGCCCAGTTACAGTTCTTGTTGAGTTTGATCTGTCCTGGAGCACATTTCAAACTACATGTGCACCATGGTTGGCCTCCACCGATAAGTCCTGCAAATGAACAAAATATATTAACTTCAAGATTTGATTTTAGATGAAGAGCATATTTAAAAAATAATATTTGTCAAGAATCATTTTGAGAATGCACGGTGCGATTTTCTTGAAACACCTGATCTGAACTCTGATCAGGAAAAAAAACAATCTTAGAGAGAAGGAAATACAATGAATTGTGTAAGGCTGTATGATTAAGAAGGGAAATAAAATACATGGTCAAATGTGTTCATGGCTGATGAAATTTCAACCAAGATTTTTAAATTTTGTATGCTATCAGCAGGTAAAACATGTATTACTTTCATTTGTGTATTCCACCGAAGAATAACAACGTACTAGGTTTTTACCTTTTTGTGTCATGTATTACATAGCGTATTATGTGGTTTTATTTTGAGCTTAAATATTCACCAATGCAGACATATGAATATAAAAAAAAGAATATGTCATGTAATTGGCAATGAGTTCACTCGCTAAGGATCAAATGACACAACATCTAGCAACTAAATATTATCGAACGGTTTAAATAATTAAAATATGGAGAACATTTTTTTAGGAAAATTGCATAAAATGTTAGAATATATATACAAATATTTATACAAATATGACATATTTTAATGAGGCTATTGTTCAGAACTATTTTGTTGCGGCTTTTTCCTTATTGATGATATAAATGGTCATTTCGATCATACCTGTATTTATTCCTCTGATCAATCCTCTTTAACCGACACCATTTAACAGAAGTCCACCACCACCGACAATTCCTCCAGATACACCAATAATGCCACCACCGCCGAGGAGTGGACCACTTGTGATAGCTCCACCATTGACAATTTCTCCTAATAATGGACCTCCTTTGTTGTATGCCGAAACAGAGGCGACAAGCGAAACTAAAAGAAGAGTCAACATTTCGATGGTAGATATTGATCTGTAAAATGTGAAATATACTCAGATATTCATGTCCTTCTATACTATGTTTATTGTAAGACACGTGATACCTGGCTCTAAAAAATGATTTGATATATTATGGAATAGGAGACTTATTAACTTGTGGTTTTAAAAAAGGCAAGTAGTGCATATATTGATTAAGCATGGTTTTCTTCACAATACATAGCATGCAACTGTCACGCACATAAAAGATGACCTCATTAGATAAAAAAATCATTGCTGATGTCAGCCAGTTGTAGATGAAAACAGATAAAACTAACAACGTTAGATATTGCATCATATTATAGTACAGACAAAGTATATTGTTTTTATTTCATTTGTTTATTTTTTAATTTGACAGAATATGTTTAATCACGTATACTTTCCTTAAATATTGACTTTCTTTTCATCTAATCGTTAATTATTTGTTTCTGATTTTTCTGTATTAAGTTTTTTACATTTTTCTTGTCATAGCGAAAATAAATACCAAGGCTTTTACGTTATATTTTCATTAAAGGTTTTCAAATATATCCTTGCAGTGATAAGGTTACCTAACGATATGTCATTTGTTTTGTTTCAATTGAGTTTGAGTCCAGAGAACGAACCAAAGGTTTGAATAATATTAAGTGCATGCTTTATTTCAATTTTAGATTTTAAAAACAGAGTTGTGAGATTTTTAGACTATGAAGTTTTTTTTATCAATTTTGATTTGCATTCCCTTTTTATCATTAGAATCTCTCGCTTCTTCTGCAAGCAAGTAATTCAACTGATAAAACAAACAATAAAGCGCTTTTAAAGGACACCCTTGTCGAATTCCGCGCTCAATATTAAAGGTTTCTTAAATGCATCCGTTGTTTTAGATACATCCCTTTATGTCATGATATAGAGTGTTATCCACTTCTGAAATGATTCATTAAACCCAAATTTCTTTAATGATTCTAATATAACATCCCTTTTCAGTGAATCAAATGCTTTAGAAAAGACAATAAATAACAAAGCTCCTTCAATGATTTAAATTTTCAGAATAATCTATAATGTCATGAATTTAACCCACAATAAATCCTATATAGCGATTGTTTATGTATCCATATTGGTGCAAATGAATTATTAAAAGTAGGATGTTTTTAAGTCTTTGTGCTAAAGTAGGATGTTTTTAAGTCTTTGTGCTAAAGTAGGATGTTTTTAAGTCTTTGTGCGAAAGTAGATGTTATTAATTTCACTTCTGTATTTAATAAAAAGGTATTGGACGGTAACTATCAAGAGACAAAGGGTAATTTGGGTATTAAATAAAAATTCCTAAACATAACAATTATTAGAGACTTATAATATCCCTTATAATCTAGTGGTGGCAATCCTGTCATAATTACCCTTGTGTATAGCAAATCTGAAATGCACCCTTTGGTGGTGCGCCTGAAAGATGCGAAACGTACATAATGGCTTGACTCAAAGGGAAACTGTATCGGATAGTTACGGAACTTATCAATTAGTCTAATTGTTTATTAATTGAAACAGTAATAGATGTAAAAGGGTAACATTTTTAGTGTTCCTTATCAAGTCACACAAAGACAAACAAATAACATAACAGTACACGAAACACAAGCCCCAACACAAATTGAGGTTGATCGCAGGTGCTCCAGAAGGTTAAACAGATCCTGCTCATCATGTGACACCCTTCGAGTTGCTCAAGTTATTATAATCCGGGAAAGGGTATACTTCTGTAGGTTACATTTTTGAATAAGGAAGTGGTTGTAGTTACTTAGGAACATATCCGATCAACCTCGGATGTTTGCATCAGTTATTATTGTTCAGCCCTTAAAAAAAGACATTATGAATGTACAACGAGCATCAGCAATGCAATTGGTGATTCCTATTGGTGGATTTTTACTGTTGTCTGTTCTATGGTCGGGTGGTTGTCTCTTTGACACATATTCCAGTTCCATTCTCAATTTTATATCAATATGACCAGTTGGTATTAACCTGACTTAAAAACAAAAACGTCATTGTTATAACAAATTTTAAAATACAGCGTCTTATAAATGTGTTTGACAGTTCGCAATGGTTTCATACTTTAAGTTTGTTAAAACATGTTTATTTACTATTTTACTTACTTATTTATCCCTTATAATTGTGATGACAATATATATTTGCATTCAGGTTTCACAGATCAAACTAAATTGTTCATTGAGTTATTCCTTTCAAATGGTATATAGTACTGTGTCTTTCTAAAATGAGATGGTATACTATTGTTTCAGAAAAAGGGAGAATGTGTGATACCATTGAAACGTCTAATCCTAGTACAAATATGTATCCCTGTCCCAAGTAAGGAACACGATGTTATGTAGTTTATACTTGATTCTCGTTTCTTGTTTAAGATAGAAATAGGAAGACGTGGTGTGGGTGCCAATGAGACAACTCTCCATCCAAATAACTATTTAAAAAAGCAAACCATTATAGGTCAATGTACGGTCTTTAACACGGAGCCTTGGCTCACACCAAACAACAAGTTATAAAGGGCCCAAAAGTTACTAGTGTAGAACCATTTTAACCAACGGTTTAATCTATATAAAAAAACGAGAAACGAGAAACACGTATAAATTACACAAACAAACGACAACTACTGTAAGTCAGATTCCTGACTTAGGACAGGTGCAAACATTTGCAGATAGTTTACATTACTGTTTTTTCCGTTTGAATGGTAGAACAGTAGTAACTGTTGGGTCATTAATAGCTTGAAATTCCGTTTTAGCCTAAACTTCGCGTTAAAGGCCCTACCTTGATTTTCAGTGGTTTACTTTTATAAATTTAATCAATATCTGTCCCATTGGAACTCATACCACATCTTCCCTTTTATATCTAATTATTATGATTAAAACACGACGTTGATTGCTAGACACTAATTTAGGACATTTTCAGATAAAATGTTTGTTTGTTTAGTCACTAGTCGCTGTCAGTATAATGAAAGTTTATGAGACTGTTCGAGACTAAATCAGTTATTAACAAAGCCTAGGATCAAGCATGTAACAACACGAACGAAGGAAGAGATTATGTTAAGTCAAAGAAAAATGTAAGTGTTTGCTGTTATTTTGTAAATAAGAACATCGTAAATCTGATAATGTCAACAATTGCGTTTCATTGTATTGTTTTACAGATATAGGTACTTTTAAATTGTATTAGTTCATTGTTACGAAAGAGCAGATTGATAACTCTAACACATATTTGGAACAAAATTAGAGAAAACTAAATGCAAAAAAGTACCTAATATATAAATTACTAAGAACCTTGATTTTCCCAATTGCAGTAGCTCTTTTTCTTATATATTACTTTTAAAATCGTTTAAAACATTGCTGAACATGATATGCTCCCTCGTGTCATGAATGCAACGCGTATATAAAATCGAAAACGATTGGACATATGAAAAAAATTAGCGATATATACTTCGAGGCAGTTCTATTTGATTGATTAACCTGTACAAAGATCGGGTCTGGTCAACATTTATAATGATGAGATTTCAGTTGGAGATGATTTAACAGGGACGTGACTAATTAGTTTGACACAGCTTAACCGAATCTGAAACAAACTTATACATTCACAAGGCAATTTTGTATACTAACATTACATTAACTTGATATGGATTTGAACGGTTTTTTTTATTTTGTTTATTTTTGCCAATCATTGTCTAACGTTCATTTATATTGTAACCAAAACGAACCAGACTCAAATGTTTGTCCATTATCAGCATGCTAACAACTTTTGTAACCAGGAGGAAGCAGAGACACACATGATTGTTCATTATCCATGTTATCAGCATGCTAAAACTTTTTGTAACCAGGAAAAAGCAGGGACACAAATGTTTGTCTATTATCAGCATGCTAAAAACTTATATAACCAGGAAGAAGCAGAGACACAAATGTTTGTCTTTTATCAGCATGTTAAAAAATTTCCTGCACCGTAAACTGCTCCCGTCGTGTTATTTCTTTGTTGAGGAAGGTTATTATGATTGAGGAAGAATATCAGATATGATTTTTGACACACTTTTTGTCATAATGGCCAAGCAGTTCATGATGGCGACCGTCAAATTTCTTAAATGATGAACTTAATTTGATTGATTCATAGGCCTGTCTTAGCAACTTTTGAGAAAGCAGTATTCCTCGTTAAATAGTTCATCTGTTTTTCTTACATCTTACACCTATAATCGTTGACAAATAAAGGTGACAGTAGTATACCGCTGTTCAATACTAATAAATTCATGGACAAAAAACAAAATCGGGGTAACAAACCAAAACCGAGGGAAACGCATTAAACACAAGAAGAGAACAACAACACAGCATCAAAATGCAACACACACAGAAACGGACTAAAAACAAGACAAAATCCCACGAGAAAAACAAACATAACATCCGTGACACTTCTTCCAGTAATGTGAACCCACACTCAAAAATAAGAGAAAAGAAACGACACAACGGAAATCCAAAGTTAAAATCGAACACACACAGAAACGAACTAAAATATAACAATTAACCTATTCCTAAGTTGATTGATTCATAGCCCTGTCTGTGTAACTTTTGAGAAAGCAGTATTCCTTGTTTAATTGTTCATATGTTTTTCTTACATCTTACTACTACAAACAAACGTGACTATTTTGATTTTTAAATGTTTCTGTTTTCTAAAATCAAACCATCGGCCTTATCTATATTAAAAACAAGAAGCATTAAACAGTTTTTTTTCTACTGCACAATTTGAAACAATTGATATAAAAGCTTCCTTCTTAACCTTATTATATGGAGTTTTGAGCAATTTTTATTAAATATCAAGGAATACAAAGTTTTTGAAGTTATGTATTTTATAAATGTCATGACAACTTTTTGCATTAATTGTAAAATTCTATTATTTGCTACGCCTAATGATTTTACACGTTATACATTGGATAGTCACTTTTAGAAATATAATAATACGTTGAAAATAAAGTATTGTATTTTTTCATTTGTTTAGGGACTTTTCATTTTTAAATTCATATTCGCAGTTTTGTTTTTTGTGATTTTACGTTCTATGTCAGAGATAGAGTGAGAGTTTAACTTTACACGTACACAATGATTATTGTAAAAGAGGGACGAAAGATACCAAAAGGACAGTCAAACTCATAAATATAAAACAAACTGACAACGGCATGGTTAAAAATGAAAAAGACAAAGAGACCAACAATAGTACACATGACACAAAATAGAAAACCAAAGCATCAACAACACGAACCCAACCAAAAACTAGTGGTGATCGGTGATCTCAGATGCTCCGGAAGGGTAAGCAGATCCTGCTCAACATGTGGCACCCGTCGTATTGCGTATGTGATATCAAATCCAGTAAATAGTCTAAATCGGTTGGTCACATTCATGAAAGGGAAGGGGATTGTAGTTACGACGTGAGGAACATATCCGATATCATTTGTGAAACGGTTATTCCATAACGGTCAACCAACTCGTGATGGCGTCCTTAAAATTTACGAAGGGATGATTGCAACTTCGTCAGTTGAAACTCTTGGTTTAATAGCTTCCTTGTGAGCAGCAACCCTCTATAAAAAAAAAATCATAATAGGAAATGCAAGCACGGACATAATGTATCAATTGGGAGATATATACCCCGTATGCAGGTGCTGCTGGAATGTTGCTACGTAGAAATGGAAAGTTAACAATTGTAAAGCTGAAATCATCTCTTTTGTCGTAAAGTAGTGTTTTCATCCGACCCTCATTGTCAATTTATAGATGTAAGTCAAGATATGAAGCCGGATCAACTGTAACTGTAGTATCCTTTATCTCTAGTTCAAGGGGATAGATGCGTTCCACATAGTCACCAAATTTTGAATTAGTTAGTGAAAGAACGTCATCTATATAGCAGAAAGTAGAGTTAAAGGATATTGCTAACTTCTTATCTTTCTTCCTGAGAAGTTCCTGCAAGAAGTGGGCCTCATACTAATAAAGAAATAATTCGGCAAGTAGAGGGGCACAGTTTGTTCCCATTGGAATGCCGACAGTTTGTTGAAAAACACGTCCTCTGAACGTAACAAATATGTTGTCAATAAAAAAATCAAGCATCTTGATCAAATCAGTTTCAGAAATTTTTTTGTTTGAATCAGAGTGATCCTTTACAAAGTAGAAGTTATTCCTTCCTAAGACAAGATACTTGTTTCTACGTTGGTCATTCTTTTTTATTTTTTAAATATCGAGTTATGCAAAGTAGAATAAATCTTTAGTTATCCCGGCAGAGTAAACCTGTTTTTCTGAAGTTTTAAATTGTATCTCAAGGTTTGTGATGTGTTTTAATTGTTAGAGTAAATATTACTGTAAGGAGTGGGTTAAAGAGTAGTGTTGATTTTTTCGTCGGTGTGCCTCATTTTTACCATTGACTTGTAAAATCCTTAAAATACATGGAAAGAAATATTCTTAAAAATAATCACGAGAAAACCAAAATCTCAATGTGTCTGTAAATCAAGCTAAAAGTATTCAAGTTGGTAAAGAATATATGTATTAAATAAATAACAATTCGCAAGCATTTCATATCAAGTCTTCTTCGTTTTACCTAAAACGAGAGGAGAAAATAATTTACATTTTCTGTATAATCTGTATCATTAATCAAAACATTTATAAGAAAAGCTTTAAGAGAAAGCACTGTATCAATGTGTATGACATGTGAATAACTCAAGCTAGTAATTATTACTTTTTGATGCATGACCCGAAAAAAAAAAGGTCCAAATCATTCCTTATTTAAGTGGTGAATGTGCTTACACGGCTAATTCACCATTGCATGATCAATGTCGTACACAATAAACTAAATATATGCAATCTTACCGTAATAATATCTTAAAGTATCCCTTACCAGTTGATCCAACTACAACCCTGCTTCTTCCACGAACTACATTGACTGTTCCAGTAACAATACCCCCATTTGGACTTCCAATACCACCGATTGGACCAAGAAGTCCACGACCACCTCCAACAAGACCGCTAACACCACCGATGATACATCCACCACCGATGATACCTCCACCATCAAGGGAAGCAACGTAATTTTGGTTTGTAACCCACCATGGCAATAAGGAACAACAAGTATTCAAACAATTCGTGTTGAGTTTGATCTGTCCTGGAGCACATTACACCGAAGAATAACAACCTACTAGGTTTTTACCTTTTTGTGTCATGTATAACATAGCGTATTATGTGGTTTTATTTTTAGCTTAAATATTCACCAATGCAGGCATATGAATATAAAAAAAAAAATATGTCATGCAATTGGCAATGAGTTAACTCGCTAAGGATCAAATGACACAACATTTAGCAACTAAATATTATCAAACGGTTTCAATAATTAAAATATGGAGAAAAAAAATTAAGAAAATTGCATAAAATGTTATATATATACAAATATTTATACAAATATGACATATTTTGATGATGCTATTGTTCAGAACTTTTTTGTTGCGGATTTTTCCTTATTGATGATATAAATGGTCATTTCGATCATACCTGTATTTATTCCTCTGATCAATCCTCCTAAACCGCCAGCATTTAACAGAAGTCCACCACCACCGACAATTCCTTCAGATACACCAATAATGCCACCACCGCCGAGGAGTGGACCACTTGTGATAGCTCCACCATTGACAATTTCTCCTAATAATGGACCTCCTTTGTTGTATGCCGAAACAGAGGCGACAAGCGAAATTAAAAGAAGAGTCAACATTTCGATGGTAGATATTGATCTGTAAAATGTGAAATATACTCAGATATTCATGTCCTTATATACTATGTTTATTGTAAGACACGTGATACCTGGCTCTAAAAAAATATTTGATATATTATGAAAAAGAAGATTTATTAAATTGTGGTTTAAAAATAGGCAAGTATTGCATATATTGATTAAGCAGGGTTTTCTTCACAATACATAGCATGCAACTGTCACGAACATAAAAGATGACCTTATTTGATAAAAAAAAAATCATTGCTAATGTCAGCCAGTTGTAAATGAGATCTGACGATACTAACAACGTTAGATATGGCATCATATTATAGTACAGACAAAATATCTTGTTTTTATTTCATTATTTTTTTTTAATTTGACAGAATAGGTTTAACCACGTAGACTTTCCTTAAACATTGATTTTCTTTTTTTTCCCAATCGTTAATTAATTGTTTCTGATTGTTCCAACTGGTTTTTTATATTAAATTTTTTACATTTTTCTTGTCATAGCCAAAATAAATACCAAGGCTTTTACGTTATATTTCCAATAAATGTTTTTTCAGTGATCAGGTTACCTAACGATATGCCATTTGTTTTGTTTCTATTGAGTTTGAGGCCAGAGAACGAACCAAAGGTTTGAATAATATTAAGTGCATGCATTATTTCAATTTTAGATTTTAAAAACAGAGTTGTGAGATTTTTAGACTATGAAGTTTTTTTTATCAATTTTGATTTGCATTCCCTTTTTATCATTAGAATCTCTCGCTTCTTCTGCAAGTAAGTAATTCAACTGATAAAACAGAATTCCGCGCTCAATATTAAAGGTTTCTTAAATGCATCCGTTGGTTTAGATACATCCCTTTATGTCATGATATAGAGTGTTATCCACTTCTGAAATGATTCATTAAACCCAAATTTCTTTAATGATTCTAATATAACATCCCTTTTCAGTGAATCAAATGCTTTGGAAAAGACAATAAATAATATAGCTCCTTCAATATTTAATTTTCAGAATAATCTATAATGTCATGAATTTAACCCACAATAAATCCTATATAGCGATTGTTTATGTATCCATATTGGTGCAAATGAATTATTAAAAGTAGGATGTTTTAAGTCTTTGTGCTAAAGTAGGATGTTTTTAAGTCTTTGTGCTAAAGTAGATGTTATTAATTCCACATCTGTATTTAATAAAAAGTTATTGGACGGTAACTATCAAGAGACAAAGGGTAATTTGGGTATTAAATAAAAATTCCTAAACATAACAATTATTAGAGACTTTCAAAACAATGTTCTTAGGGTGTGGCCAAAATTGTCTGTGAAACATACCAGTTAAACCGTTTTTCCCAGGTGTTTTGTTTAGTTTAATTCTAAAAATGGATTATGTTAACTCTTCTTGTGTGAATTTACCACCTACCTGAAATTAATAGCAGGAATTATCTTCATTGAAAATGGAAATTTTACAAATGATTAAGTGTGTCTTTACATTAATTGATAAATCATAAAATAAGAAAGAAATGTAAGACGCCGAGTTTGAACTACACTAAATTGTTTTTATTCATTTAGGATGCGTTATACCTATGTTTAGTTTATTTTATTGTATATTAATTTTGTTTAATTTACTATTTTGTTTGAATTTGTGAATTGCACATGTTTGATTAAGCTATCATAGTTTCGATCTCTTGTCATTACGAGAGTGGGCGTATTGCGTGTAGTAAAGTTTACCGATAAGGGTTGTTTATACTAGTTTGAGGTTCATGGGATTGCCCACGAAGTTGATTGGTGGTGTTTCTCATTAAGGTCGTTGCACAGCTTTTTGCTATTGTACGATCAGTACCAACCAACTGTTGTTAACATGTTTCTATAGTGATATGGTCACATAGATGTGAAAATTGCAGCTAATTAGTGCTGCTTTTATTAATTTGGTGCCCACTGATATTGATAAGTTGATTATAATTGATGCTTTTAATTATTTTATCATTTCGTTTAGGCTTGGTTTGACGGTCAAAATTCCGGAAAGACCTTACTTTAATGTATTTGAATAGATAAATAATTGTCAAACTTGTGTTCTATTTTTTTTATTATTTTTGTTTAGTTTTTCTGTTGTAGTTATAAATATCAAGAGTTTGAAGTAGAAAGGATAATTGTTAATTTAGATTTTAAGAGCAAATCTTTTTGCAAGTTTTCCCCAACTATTCACAACGTAAATTGATAAATTACTTGGTATAGTAATTATCCTTCTTTTTTATTATTAGTTTAGATTTGTACAAGTTATTTTAGTTTGATAACTTTTAGTCAAAGAAAAAGTTTTTTTTTTAAATGTTCACATTGCCTTCGATTATTTCTTTAAATTACGTAAATTTTTTTTATACAATTTTAATAATTTGAGTGAAAACGAATATTGTTTAGCGGGCAGTTATGTGGCGTGGTCATTTACATCAAAGATTTGATGGTCAGTTCTTAATCAGTTTAATGATCTGTCATCTTGATTAATGTGACATTTTATTCAATTCAATTCAATTCTTTATTACTTTAAGCACATTATGCTTATCAGTGCAATAAATACAAATACATTTCTATAACACAACATAACATAATACATCAGAGAAGCAAATAAATATCAAGTATTGACCAATAACAGTTTGGTCCTATGATTATGTGCATTAAACAAGAATTTACACAAATTACGCAAATCTTTTACATTTTCAGTGCTGAGAAGTTGCACTAATTTGAACGACGATGGACGTCTATAATAATAAGGTTTAATAAACTGTCTCCTTAAGTCTCTATAGCTTTCACATTGTAAAACAAAATGGAATTCATCTTCAGTGATATTCAAATTACAAAGAGTACATTTTCTATCTAACCTATTTACTCCATGATAACGGCCTACTTCAACAAACAAATTATGAGATGACAATCTAAGGCGAGTTAAATACACTCTAAAATTCATATGTTTAGTTAGATAATTCTGTAAACATACATTATTGACAATATATTTATATAAATAACACTTAGATGAAACGTTCAGTTGATCATTCAAAGTCTGTTTTGCTTGATCATATATCCTTGTTTTTACAAATAATAATAAATTTGTATCAATAATCAAATTGTCTTGGTTATACCAGATCTCATTTAAACCCAAGTTAAATAATAATTGTTGTAGTTGATAAATCCAACTGCTTCTAATATTACAGAAATTATACAGTTGTTCCCTGTAGCAGTTTTTAAGAATACAATTGCTTGTGGATAATAATTTGAACCAGTACTTCACTATGTTGTACATTCTAAAATATATCAAAGGATATCTACCCAATTCAAAATAAACCATAACATTTGTTGTACATTGTTTGACACCTAATATGTTTTTGCAAAAATCAAGTTGTATTTTTTCAATATTTGGAGCTTTATGGAAGCCCCATATTTCACAACCATAACATAAAATACTGCTAATGTAAGTATCAAATAAATTCAAATATGTAAAAACATTCAAATACAATGACGAAACCTTCGACTTCAAACCAAAAACAGCTTTTCTACTTTGCTCAGCTAAATGTTTTTGAGCTTTAACAAATTTACCGTTAAAATTTAACAGTACACCAAGGTAACAAAATTCATCCACTATGTCAATAGCATTGCCATCATAATACCAAATTTCTTCGTCTTTTACAAAACCTCCGTTTCTAAATACCATAATTTTTGTTTTGGCAATGTTTACAGTCAAACCCCATTTACAAGTATATAATAATAATGTGTCTAACATATCTTGCAAGCCAATAACTGAATCAGAAAATAAAATCATATCATCAGCATACATAAGTAAAAATAATGACAAGTCTTGCACTTCATATGGTATATTACTATTACGTAGAAATTCCATTTCAAAGTCATTTACATATAACGAAAAAAGTATAGGAGAAAGAACTTCCCCTTGCATAAGACCAACTGAACTTGTAAACTGCTCAGAATAAAAACCATCAACTTTCACACATACTTTTACTGTAGAATACATTGATTTTAAAACAGAAAGTAATTTGCCTGTTATACCAACTCTTGATAGTTTCAACCATAAGTTAAGTCTGGTTACAGAGTCAAATGCCTGTTTGTAGTCAACGAAACAGCAATATAAACGTTTTTTTTGAAAAGTGCTTTCTGAACGAGTGTCAACAAAGAATAAATTGCATCAACAGTGCTGCTACCCGGGCGAAATCCAAATTGCGCATCTGTAATAATATCATTATTCTCAGACCATTTAATTAGTCTTGAATTTATAATAGATGTAAATAGTTTCGCTAAATTACTGACTAAACTGATTCCACGATAGTTCGATGGATCGGACGAGTCGCCTTTTTTAAAAACAGGAATTAACACTGCGAGTGCCCAAGATTTCGGAAAATGTCCTGATGCTAATATCTTGTTGAATATTTCCTCTAGGAACGGTAGCAGAATATCCTTAAATTCAATGAATAACTCGTTAAATGTACCATCAATACCATGACTTTTGCCACGTTTTAGGTTTGAAATACACTTCAAAATTTCATCTTGTGTAATAATTTGATCAAGTTCATCATATGTTGTGTCGGAAACGGTCTCTGGAGTTTCGACTGTCACATTAATACCATCATTTGTGACCAAATTTCTAAAATGTTCGAAGAATTCAGAAAGTGACACATCAGAATTTTTGGCTCTCTTCTTTTGAAAAAGTTTATAATATTTCTTTGGGTCGCTTTTACGCAATGTAGCTATCATATCACCCTCTTGACGCTTATATTTTCGTTTTAGTTTATTTTCTAAACGCTTGTATTGTCTTTTAGACATAATTAATATTTGATGATTTTCAACATTTTTGTCTCTATTAAATGTATACAAAGAACTAGTATAGATAGATCGAAGTATTTTGCACTCGTAGTTAAACCATGGTTTGTCATCTTTATCTCGGGTCGTCTTACTACGGGTACGGTCACAAATATTATTTGAACTATGTGAATTACAAAAGAATGGTGAAATAATGTTCATCAAATTAGAAGTAAACGATTCAACATAATTGTCAATACCATCTTGGGATTTTTCAATATCAGAAAATACTATCTGGCTAAGTGAACCACTGTTTAAAGTTAAAGACTCATAACACTGATCTTTTAGCTCTTCCTTCCATCGGTAACTATCATATGAGTTGTTTGACGTACCACTGTTACGCTTAGGCTCTTGTGAATCGTTCAATATGCACCGCAAGCGAACATGTAAAGGCGCATGGTCACTAAAAGAAGTGAAGTTACAAACAATAAACTGGTCTATAATGTGTAAAAAGTCATATGGAGCCAATAAGTAGTCTACAACACTCATTCCACGGGAACCACAAAATGTATAGTCATTAGCTAAGCCATCCTTATGCCGACCGTTCAAAATACGTAGACCAGTGCTTCTACACAGATTTAACAATTTTAATCCAAACTCATTAGTACTTTGATCTGGATTTCTTCTTACTGGTAGATTTGTGTCACTTAAATACCCAAAAATATGGTTGAAACTATCAAAAATTGGGCCACATACATTGTCATTTATTATAAAATCATTAACTATAGCAGTTCTTGCATTCATATCACCTAGTAAAAATACTCTTGACGTTTCTGATGAATATTTTTCAACAGAATTTAACAAATCATAGAATAAATCACAATTATACATCTTATAATAATTTGAATAGGCAGGAGGCAAATACACACATCCAATAAAATAATCAAACCCACAAGTTGATATATTCTTTGAAACCTTGAGCCATATAATTGTATCATTCTGAATATCAACTACTTCAACATACTTTGCAAAACATTTTTTTATTAACAAATATAGTCCACCACCTTGTTTATATTTACTTTTTAGTAATGGGACTGGCTTACAAATATAACCATCTACAATATCATCAAATGACTTATCAATCCAACACTCAGACAAAATAACAATATCATATGTTTTAATGTAAGATAAAAAATTTGGCTCATTAAGTTTATCATGTAAACCACCATTAATGTTCCAATACAAAAAGTTAATAAAGGAGATGCTTCTCGATGTGTCCTAGTCTGTACCTGTGTGCATATCTGCTAACACTTCAAAGCGAGATCCACTAGACGAGCCATTACTCACTGAAGATTGACTAGGTTTTATACTTGAGACGCTCGGTGTTTTTTCGGCCACTGAAAACCCTGGACCCGACGCTGTATCCGACATTCTATCACCTGACTGATCACGACGTGCAATTTTGACAAGCTGGTTAGATTTAACAACAGTCTGCTCACCATCAATAAAAAGTTTATCTTTATTAAACGAAACTCGTTTACCTGCCTCCTTTGCTTTTTTATACACAGGAAATAATAGTTTGCGTTTTTCATGTATAGCTTTCGGAAATTGTTCAGAAATTGAAATGGTTGACTCTTTTAATTTGCGAGAGTTTTGACGTACAGTGTCCCTTTGTTGACGTTTTATAAATTTGACAATTATGGGGCGCGGCTTACGCACATTCCGAGTCGACTTGCTCACGAATTTCTTTCCCATCCTAAAGGCAGATGCTATTTCGATTGGTTCTCGAATTTCCAGAGATAAAGCACAAATGTTTCTAATGCTATCAATACAGTCTTCGCCCTCCTTCTCCTCGATACCAAAAAACATCAAATTGTCCCTCAAGTTTTCACATTGTAGTTGTTCAAGCTGATCAACCATACTCCTGTTAACAACACGCAATGAAGTTATATCATCGGCAATGACAGCCATGTCAGATTTATTTTGTTCGAACCCTGCAGATATAAATTGCTGACTATTTTCAACGACCTCAACTCGTTTCACAAGACCATCAACAACTGCTCCCATTTTCGTTAACTTAGAGTCAATGCCTATAACTGATGACTTTATTTCATCAACGGAATTCATTCTCAAATTAAGATTGTCAATTTTATTCATCAGGTCGGACATCCATGGGGGTGTACTGCTAAACGATGTAGGAGGAGGGGGGTACAAATTCATTCCGGCCATTCCGGTATGCGATGCATGCTGTGAAGGATAATGCTGAGACATAATACTAAATGGATTTGCATCCTGTGATGATGCAAAATTGACCGTTGGCATCACATTACCACCAGATGAGTTTGTTATTGTTTGTGACATATTAAAAATGGCGGAGGAATCAAACGCACCACAATCAGTTTTACTTTGAACACGTTTTCTTTTTGGTTGCGGCTTTGTTACCCTTCTTTTATGTTCCATTAGGTCTGTTAAATAAGTTTACCATACACTGTTCATAATAGAGCAACCAACCACTCCTGAAGACATCTTAAATATCATCTTTTAAGAGATGCCAAACAGACATGTCCATACAGTCCAGGGGGACATAACTCGTGTATATAATTATACGATATTCGATACATCCGTTGCACAGTAGAACTGCAATACCATTTACAAGTTTATCCAATTAAACTAAGACCATTAAATATAAAAAAAAGAAGATGTGGTATGATTGCCAATGAGACAACTTTCCACAAAAGACTAAAAATGACACAAACATTAACAATTATAGGTCACTGTACGGCCTTCAACAATGAGCAAAGTTCATACCGCATATAGTCAGCTATAAAAGGCCCCGATAAGACAATGTAAAACAATTCAAGCGAGAAAACTAACGGCCTTATTTATGTAAAAAAAAAAAATGAACGAAAAACAAATATGTAACACATAAACAAACGACAACCACTGAATTACAGGCTCCTGACTTGGGACAGGCACATACATAAATAATGTGGCGGGGTTAAACATTTTAGCGGGATCCCAACCCTCCCCTAACCTGGGAAGTGGTATATCAGTACAACATTAGAACGAGCTATAAAAATCAGTTGAACATTTTAAACTCATTAGATAGACAAAAAATAAAAGTGGAAGCATTTTTAATCGAAATTAAGAACATCTGCTTAAAACTCGATCTTGTGAGAAACTTTATGTATTGGCCACAGTTATATTGGAGTAGTAGCTTGAAGTAACATTTTGTTTTATAGAGCTGGAATTTAGTAACGTTTTGTATTGAAAGTTATAATTGTGAACCTCCAATTATATTATATATATATATACATGTACTTCTATACGATAAAACATGTGAATAGTTATCAAAGGTACCAGGAACATTAACACTGTGACTTTATGGAGACAAATATGCGAGTGCTAGGTTCCTACATTAATTGGCAAGAATGAGTTATCGATCCCGGATACTTATTTCCGAAATAATGATATGTAGTTCCAAAATACATATACACACAAGAAAGCCCCGTTATATAACTGTAACGCTTGTTGGTCCATAACTATTGTCCATGTTGTAATTTTGTTGTCTCTGCGTTTTGCTGTAGACTTACTTTCAGAGCAATATATGTATATGAGACCCCGCTTAGTAATCAATTTTATCTAGCCCTGGTTTTCTACGGACCACGGAGTTATCGTCTTTGCCATTTTTGATAATGTGATTTGCGTTTTGGTCCCAAGACATTGTCAGAACATTGTCAGGACATTAGTGTAACCCATCACTGCCTCGGTTTTTGTCTGTGCTAAATAAACACGAGGAAACTATTAGGTTTGTCTCTTCAGTTCGAACACAGTAAGTAGATCTATATTGTGTTTGCAGCAGACTGGTTAATAAATGTAACTTTATCGATTAAATTGTATTTGCTCCACTTCACGATATATTAACCATTTTAACAATCAACATAGTATATCGTCTGAACACAAAATCTATGTGTCCATGCTTTATTACACCTTCAGGTCTTCCACAGTAGGTAAATCTATATTTGTTTTTCAACAGACTGGTAAATAATTGTAAATCTATTGAAAAAACTGAAATTGTATTTGTATCTGTTACATTTCAGGATATCTGAACAAGCAGTTTAGTATATCGTCTGAACACAAACTGCATGGTTTCATGCTTTAATGCAATGTCAGGTCTTCCACAGTAGGTTTATCTATATTTGATGTCATGCTGTAATACACCTTAAGGTCTTCCAACGTAGGTTAATTTTTATTTGTCGTCAAGCTTTAATACACCTTCAGGTCTTCCACAGTAGGTTAATCTATATTTGTTTTCATGCTTTATTACACCTTCAGGTCTTCCGCAGTAGGTTAATCTATATTTATTGTCATGCTTTAATAAACCTTCATGTCTTCCACAGTAGGTTAATCTATATTTGTTTTCATGCTTTAATACACCTTCAGGTCTTCCACAGTAGTTTAATCTGTATTTGTGTTCATGCTTTATTAAACCTCCAGGTCTTTCACAGTAGGTAAATCTATATTTGTTTTTTCAACAGGCTGGTAAATAAATAAAGTTTACTGGTAAAACTGAAATTAACATTGAGAATGGAAATGGGGAACGTGTCAAAGAGACAACAACCAGACCATAGAAAATCAACAGCAGAAGGTCACCAACAAGTCTTTAATGTAGCGAGAAATTCCCACACCCGGAGGCGTCCTTCAGCCGGCCTCTTAACAAATATATACTAGTTAAGTGATAATGAAGGCCATACTAAACTCCAAATTGTACACAAGAAACTAAAATTAAAATACTGTTTTACTTACTTGGTACAGGCGCAAACATGCAGCGGGGCTAAACATGTTGATGAGATTTCAACCCTCCCCTATACTTCGAGTCAATGTAGAAAAGTAAATGCATAACAATACGCATATTAAAATTCAGTTCAAGAGAAGTTCGAGTCTGATGTCAGAAAATGTAACAAAAGAAAAACAACAAAATGAAAATAATACGCAAATAACAACAACAGACTTCTAGCAGTTAACTGACATGCCAGCTCCAGACTTCAATTAAACTGATCGAAAGATTATAAATATCAGACACAATCCTTCCCGTTAAAGGATTTAGTATCATACCATCATAACATATATGAGAAGAACATAACCCGTGTCATGCCAACATCTGTTTTATGTTAATAAATGTGTTTAGTTCCGATACAAATACCCTATACGTGTATTTGTTTGTGTTTCATGTCACGATATCTGAACAAGTAAAAAGTAAAATCACAAAACTACTGAACTCCGAGAAAAATTCAAGATGGAAAAATCAAAACCTCAGACACATCAAACGAATGGATAACAACTGTCATATTCCTAACTTAGTACAGGTATTTTCTATGTAGAACATGGTGGATTGAACCTGGTGTTATAGCTAGATTAACCTCTCACTTCTTCGACAGTCGCATCAATTTCGATTATATTGACAACGATGCATGAATAAAACAAACAGACACCATGATTGTGTTATAATCTTAATCACGATTATGAGAATATCATAAACAATAACATAATAAGTGGATATACATGTACCACAAGTATCTTAATCACAATAAAAAGAAAACAAATATTATTCATTGTTTTTATTTTTTAATTTTAATTAGATATGGCAAATCCCCCAATAAACGATTAAATATTGTAAGTTCTGGGATCGAATGATTAAATAAACATTGACTCTGGCTTCGAATCGTGCGTTTGACGAATCATGGCATATCGTCTAAACACAAAATCGTACTTAATTAAAAATGAAGATTACCAAAATACTGAATTGAACTGATATCTTTTTTTCTATACAAAATTTACTGTTTATCACCTCACATAGATATTGACTTTGGTTACCGTTCGTCACATGAAACCTTACAATACAGTTGACCTTGGTAACATCTGGTCACCTAAATGTAAGACAATAATTTTAACGCAAAATAAAAATTAGGTGCGTCCGAATCGCCTTTCTGTATTGATTTTAATTTGTCACGAATGCACAAAACTAGTAGAATAATTACCTTTTTAATCTTTTGTTATTTCGAATGTATTTTCTGAATTGGCCTTATCAGACACTCATAAAACAAAACAAAAAATCGAAAGTCCAGAATAAACTACATTGTAAGGGGCTACAATTATATATGACCGAAAAGGTAACAAAATTACTGCCAAAAGATATCTAAGTTCAATATCATGTTCTGTTATGATGTCAGAATATAAATAGTAAGGCTGTTTAAAGAGGTTGATTTATTTGTTAGTTTATTTTCTCTTGAAACGTTTGAAACTGAGTTTGTTTATTCCATTTAGGTCTTTTTAGCATCCCAAGTATGTGACAGGGTAGTCAACCAGTTATGAACTTTGGTTCTCAATGCTCTTTAAATCTGTACTTTATTTGGCTTTTTTTTTAATATTTTTGAATTCGAACGTCACTGATAAGACGCTCGTGGGGTAAATACAAAATGTAAGCCTGGTATCTATAATGAGTTTATTGACCGTGGCAGCTTACTGGAAGAGATATAAGAAGTATTTATACATCATTGAATTTTATTTTGCGCGTTTCGAATGAAAGCAAATTAAAAAAATTCATTCGGAAGCACAATAAACTCTCCTTTTTTTAGTTGCACTTTCTTTGGGACATTATACAAATTATCAAAAGATATTTAAAAATAAATTATATTCAATTAAATTGTAAAAAAATAAATATTCAGCGTCTTTTCTTTTCAAATTTGTTTACAGAAATGATATTGAAACAAAACATCTAAATGTATGTTTTGTAAGACCTGTTAGTGACCTTCTGCTGGTGTTTTTTTTCTACGGTCGGGTTGTTGTCTCTTTGACACATTCCTCATTTCCATTCTCAATTTTATTTGAATAATAATGGCATCAGAAAATTTATAATTGTTTAAATTATTCATATTTTTTGAAAAAAATGAAATCTTTAGTTTTTTTTATTCTTCAGCATATCAGTAAAGTATAGAAAATAGCCCAATAATAGTGGTTATCATTTTCAAATCATCCATTACGTTAAGTATTTTGTAGTTCATGCTAAGTTCACACATAATTCGAATTCGTTTTGCATTATATAATTCGAATTAGTTTAAATCGCATTCGAAACGTCAATTCTAATTTGAAGTGCAACGCCCGTCAAATTCACGACGTTAACTTTTAATTCGAATTGAAAAAAGGAAGAGATTGTTAACGCGATAAGGGATTTCGATTCGCATTTGATTCGAAATAATTAAAATGAAATAAAATTCCGATCACAGCAACCCGAAAGTAAATACATCAAATAATTGTGCACATGAATAGCAGGATAAATGTAATAACGTCTGAGGTTGACCTTTTCAAATTAATTCTTCGCAGCTATGTATTCGTATAACTTCTTCAACTTTGTACTTGTTTGGTTTTATAAATATCTTGATATGAGCGCCACCGATGAGTCATGTGTAGACGAAACGCGCGTCTGGCGTACTAAATTATAATCCACTATTTCTGTATAAATAAATTTGATGTGTTTACTGTCTTCTGATTGGTTAAAATTATTAGTTTTATTTTCAATGTTGACACGCCCATTCTGACGTTGTGTATTTATACACCAACATGCGTGTACGTTGTCATTGTTAAAATGAAAAGTTCATTGAGCCTTATTTTTTGATAAAAAAATCTTTATAATAAATGGCAATAATCTATTTTGAACTTATTGAACCATTAAATAATGTTTTTGACTCTTCACATTTTACATATTCTACTTCGCAGATTATTCAATGTGACGAGTAAAAAAATAATTTTATGGTTCAATAAATTCAAAATAAATAATAGCCAGTAATTAAATGTGTTTGGTATAACCTTCTGTTTATTCCATAACTTCTGTCTCTGTTTGATACCAACTACTATTCGTTCGATAACTGCTGTATTTGTTTAATATATAGTATTTACCTCAGTCTTCAATGTTTTTGACATGTCGTAAATCTTTACTCAACATCATGTTTTTTCTTATTTTCCACCAGAAACAGCAGATATAGTTTATAAACCATCTGTTTGATTTCAATAAGTATGACAGTTCCACTTTTAGTAGTTGTGGTTGAACACTGATGCTGTTGTTCCATGAAAATTTATTAAAAGTATTTATTTTATTAGCTGTATTATCAAATTTTAAAAAAAAATCATGTTTTCAACAATACGATGATGTCGTGTGATTGCTAAAGAGACAAAAAGTCCAAACAAAACTATATAGCATAAACGTTTGGTAATTTAGAGAAAAAAAGGGTTATACAATCAGTTTCAGATCTTTCCTGAATATCTAAAGGGATTGGGCTTAGGTGCTTCGATTGGAAATGTTTTTTTTTTATACAGACGTCAACACAAATAATCTAATTTATCTAAGTAATATTTCTTTCATTTGGAGTTATTACGTTCAATCGGTCTCGTCTCCATCCAAGAACTCTCCAATACTATAAGTTATATGGTTCGCTTCTGACCCCATACGGATCAATAGAGGGTTAGTAAAATACATAGGGGGTGAGGCCGGAGGCCGAGTCCCCTATGCATTTTATTCACCCTCTATAGATCCGTAGGGGTTTAGTAGTTTACCGTATAACGAATTTTTTGCGACGTTTTGTTGAAAAATAAACAATGAAACACAACAACATTAAAAGATGACGTCGCCATTAACGCGTCATGAACCCCATATGAAACTTACTAACCACATATGGTTTCATAAGGGGTCACCACGTGCCGGCGTTTAACCAATCACAACATTATTCATCTGTGGTTCGATAAACATAATTATGTTTTAGTTAATTATATGTAACTATCACATTCACCAAATCCATTTAATAAGTTCCAGTATGCCAGATGCAAACAAAGCAAAAAACATTTTCATCTTTGATTGACTCAATTATTTTTCATGAAAATTATTTCAAATGATGTAATCGATATGTTGATTGGTGTGATTGTCTTTTATATACGAATCGTTTCAAGTAGTGTTACTCTTCTGTTCATTATTTGTTTTTGTCAACATAACCGTTTCAGACAGTGTTATATGTTATGTATTTGACTGATATATTCAAGTTTTCATAAATTTATAGATTCACTTTGGTTACAAAAGAGGGACGGAAGATACCAGAGGGACAGTTAAACTCATAGATCTAAAAAAAATCTAAATTGTTAGGAAAGGCATCAATTACCATAATTGCCCTTATTATAAAATCAGCTAGGTAATAAATCATGCCACAAGTATGCAGATTATTGGATTGTAGTGTCAAGGTATATTTACACGAACAAAGTCTTCGTAAAAGTGTTGTATCAAAAATACTACAAGATATGCACAGACCTGCATTACATATCATCACCCCTACTATATATTTATATGGATATTATTTGTTAATGGGGTTTAAGTGGTGTTATATATTTGGCACTCATATCACACTTTCCTATACATATATGACAACATCACCAACTTTGTACATGTTTAAAAACGTTTGTTTCTGTGACTTGCAATACATTTTGAGTCATTAATCTCCGTGTATTCCGCTTGGACAAAATGCACAAACATGTGCAGCCATGTTAACAGTTATCAAAGGTACTAGGCGTATGATTTTACAAGTATCTTGTCTTAGAGAGGGATAAATCCTACTTTGTACGGATCACTGTGATTCAAACAAAAAATCTCTGAAACTGACATTATCAAGATGCTTGATTTCTTGATTAACAACATATTTGTTACGTTTGGAGGATGTGTTTTCAACAGACTGTCGGCATTCCAATGGGAACCAATTTTGTCCTTCTTCTTGTCGACTTGTTTTTTTATTATTATGAGACTGACTTCATACAAGAACCTCTTAATGATCGATTAAAAACAAAACTTTATGACAAAAGAAATGATTTCAGCTTTCCAATTGTGCACTTTCTATATGTAAGTAGCAACATTTCAGCAGGACCTGCATACTGGTCTAGTTGATATGTACATATTTTTTCAAAATTGCTCAGCTTGTGGTCAAAGCATGAAATTTGAATTAGTGGTAGCATATGTCTTGGAAAAAAATGTCACCTAAGTACCCACTCTGATAATTGAAATTGGCAGGAAAATCAGCCATTTTTGAAATGGCGGACGTTTGATTTTTAAAATTTCCTAAAATTTTTTTTAGAAAGACAAGATGGCGACGTGTTGTGGTTGTCCTCCGGACAGTGGTCAGAATACTAATTATATTGACGATTCAATAAGTCTAACATTTACAGAATTAGTGGTAGCAAGACTCAATAGTAGTTATGATGGTAAAACAAACGGAACATTACAAATCCCGGTACGGATTAACGGGATTCATAATACTGTTTGGCCGTCGTGGTGCAAAGCATCTGATAGTAGTTTACATGCATACAACGAACTTACAAAAGAAATAGCAGTTGATCTTTGGATATGCCATTAAAAACATTTTTAGATTTAGATACACTAGCTAGCAAACTTACAGATACACTAAAAGAATGTGCAAATATAACAATACCGTCAGGTAGCTTTAACCCAAACACTAAGCCGTACTGGTCAGATCAAGTAAAAAAGCACACAAAGCTTAACGATTACTTTGCAGGACATGAATTAATCATGGTAGACCCAAAGGAAGTTCTTTCCTATCTATGTTGAATACAAATCTGCAAAAAACGAATTTCGTAATCGTCAACGTTTTGCATATAACGCCTACATGGATAATACTTAATTGCCGTAATATCGACGAAGCAGCACAATTTGATGTCAAACTCTTTTGGCGCTTAATATCCCGTCGGAAAGGCCACACACATAACCAAATGTCAGAAAAACTGCATGATAACCGACAGTGTAAATCTCCTGAAGATTTTTTCGATGCATTTGCTGACTTTTATGCAGGCGTGTATACACCAAACCGACAACGCTGAATTTGATAGTGATTTGTAGATCGCACAATCGAGTCATGTGCAAAATATAATGGCCTCCTTCAAGGAGGAAAATAAACATAGCTGAAATCGAAACAGCGATTAGAAACCTCAAGCTACAAAAAGCACCAGGCTATGACAAATTACAAAACGAACATGCTAGATACAGTGGAAGTAAACTACAAACAGTTATTCTCCGTATTTTTAATGCAGTAAGGATCGAAATTGGCAGGTGAATCAGTCATTTTTGAAATGTCAGACGTTTGATTTCTAAAATTTCCTAAAACATCTTTTATAGAATCTTGCGTTAACCGACGTCAATATATGTGTAAGGCGACCATAGTTACAATGTACACAAAGTCATGAAAAAAGAAAGGAAAGCATTGAATCCCATCAAACATTTGGGACAACACAAAATGAACATGTGGCAGTCAAAAACCTTGTCCGAAAATGGAATGACAAAATAGTTTGATAAATTTATGATTTGATCAATGATGAAAGACGTTTAATGACGTTGAGAGAACTTCAATTTACGTTTGATATTGATATTTTTAAATGCTAACGGTTGCCCGTTCTGTCAAACCATTTACAATGTCCATAGTACGACAGTGTACGCCTAAAAATGCATGAAAGGTGCAACACGACAAAGCATATCCTATTCACAAATCCGCAATTGTGTTCATATCTAAACAGAAAATGAACGCACTTAATGATTTTTATAAAAGTAATGTTCTAATCCAGTCTTGTATATTCTTTAATGTTTTAGTACAGTTTTTGTTACGATATATCCGCTTTCATCTATTATATCAATGATATACAAGATATTACTGAAGGTCAATGATCACAAAGTTCGAGTCTTTAGAAACAAAACCGTAAAAACTGTACACTTTCCACAATCAAGTGACAATATATTTTGCAACTTTATTTCATAACTATGAGTTGAAAAAATAACTTACTTCCTATAAATATAATTAAGTTTAGTTTAAACATATTTATTAATAGTGGATTGGGAAACAAGTTTTGCAACATATATTAACCCCTTTCCACTTCGCTGGTGAGAGTGCTGCCTTGTATCGGTATTAGCCTGCTCCTTTTCGAAATCTACAATGGTGTCTTTAACGTGCATATATATGGCTCTCTCTTAACACGGGTCAGCCATTTATGGTCCCCTTCCAACGGACTATCATCGTTTTCTCAAAACCATACTTGCAAATGGTGTCAACGGAGAGCAGAAAATTCAGTTCCTGAAATTTTCATTCCGAACGGGAATTTAGTATCATCTGCTTATTGGCATATTTGAAGCGATCGAGATTGTCCATCTAGTTTTATTTTAAATCCTTTTAACTGCTTATTTTCAATGAATAAAAGTGGACAAACACCCATCCATTATTCAAAATATTCCCTTTTTAATATGTATCCATAATTTCAACCCATTTTACGAATAATTTGTTTTTAAACCAAATTTTGTCTCAAAATTCAAACATAAGACACCATTCAAGTGAAATGAAAACTTTAGTAATTACATATAAATATAAAAAGATGTGGTATGAGAGCCAATGAGACAACTTTTCATCAAAGTCACAATTTATAAAGCAAACCATAGGTCAAAATATGGTCTTCAACACGGAACAGCAAGATCCCCAAAAAGTACTATTGTAAAACCATGCAAAAGGGAAAAACAACGGTCTAATCTATTAAAAAAAAAATCAAAAGGTCAAATGACACCATATACCTTGATTTTTTCAAAGTAATCATAATGACCTGAGTGTGCCTTATATTAAATCCTATGTATCTGTTTTAATGTAACCATTTTGATCAAAGTGAATGATTTTCGAAAGTACTGACTTTAATCTTTCCAAGATTGTGTTATCGTGTGGTTTTTAATGTTGCCTTGTTTTTTCTACACCAAAAACATAAGATGTGCTTTTCTCTCCTTCTTCGGTAATTTCAAGTTTTGATTATATAAGACTGGTCATTGTTTTTCTATGGCTCTCTTATGTTAATTTTCCCCTGAAGTGTAATGCGGTAACAATCAATTTTAGCATATAATGTTTAACATGTGCTTTCTCAACTTTGAATACTATCTTTTCCTTATGTAACTTTTACTTTACAGTATTGAATGGCAAAATCCCTTACATCAATTTTAAAAATATCCGATAAAATATCTAGGTTCATAGATTTGTTTTGATTTTGTTTTATATACATATATTGATCAACGTTGATATTATTTTTAGAAATGTTTATCATCTAGATTACAACTGTTCAATTTTCAGTAACAGATTTTGAGTTTCTACTTTTTTCATATAAATAAATCGGCTTTATACATGTAGTCAGAGTATTGTGGAATTATTAGTCGCAAAAGGCATGTAATACAAATTTTATTAACTTCATAATTTACAAGAAAATAATTAATTCTTGAAGATTCTGTTATGTTCTTCATCCGGTAAATTGTGTTTTGTATAGGTGTATTTTTCTCCAAACATCAGTTACTTTTATATTTTTAACCATTGTCTTTAGGGTTATGAACCCCTTTTATAATTTTTTTTTATTTCCTATTATTCCTCTTTATCTTTTATAGATAATATGTCGTTTATTTCGCCACCAATTAATGGCTGAGCAATGCTAAAAAAAGTATTACCTGGTTTACAATTATTCGGTGCAAAAAGTTCACTAAGGTATATGTATTGACTAGTATGAATCTACCCTTATTTGATAGTTAAATTGTGTTTTAATCCATACAGTCGCCACTCAAAAATAAATTATTTCGTTTCATTAAAGAAGTGTTAAAAGATCCTGCTCAGGATGCGTAACCCGTCGTGTTGCTCATCGTGTTACGACATTAGCAACATATCCACTATTATCTGTGAAATGGATATTCCAACAATAGTGATGATAATTAAGCGTAATTAAGCTACATCAACAGTAGAGACTTTTGTGCAAGTAATATACTCAGAAACTGTTAGTTGACTGACAAAGCTATGGCCCGAGCGGTAGTAATATAATTGACGATAATAATTGTTCTGCTCATTATACGTTTTTGACTTAGTTGTTAGTTTTATCTGATGCTTGGTCCGTTTCTGTGTGTGTTGCGTTTCGGTATTGTGTCGCTGTTCTCCTCTTATATCTAATGCGTTTCCCTTGGTTTTAGTTTGTTACCCCGATATTGTTTTTTGTCCATGGATTTATGAGTTTTGAACAGCGGTATACTACTGTTGCTTTTATTTAGTTCTCCTAAGTTTCTAGGTGGCTGATTCCCCAGGATTTATCTATGATAAAAAATAATAATATTAAACTCGATACTTTTCCAGGGTTTGCAAATTATCACCGATATAGCATTAAAGGATTTAATAACATGGCTTACCCTTCAAAGAATTTTAGGGAAACAGTTATATCCTGAGAGGTAGAACTATTATATCGTTGCCCAATGAAGCAGCACCTTGCAAATTGTTTATTGATGCATCCTGTAAGACCATAGAGGCAGAACTGTCGCTAGTTCAGGATGAGGACAGGACCATGCCACTCCGACGGAGCTGTTGGCCATTTTCTATTCAGTAGTGCATTCAATACCCAAGGCCAACACAACAGCAGCCTTTCATGGCTGATAAATAGTTATATGCCATGAAATAAAACACTGACCAATAATGCCAACTCCACAGAATTGATCTTGCCCGATTAAAAGACAGGCTGACTCCAGAAATGCCAAGTTTCCTTTACCACCTACACTTGTACGCAATAAAAGGTAAAATAACAAAAAAAAACTTCATAGGACAATTCAAAACGGATCGTCCGAAAATGAATAGCATAACCAAAAGCTAAAACACACCAAATTCTAAAAAACTGCAATATTCCTGACTCGGTACAGTCGTTTTCTTATGTATTTAAATTGACCTGTTTTTTAGATAGTTTAACCCCTCACTTTAATGATAGTCGTATACAATTTTAACATATTGACAACAATTGATGTATATAAATCAAATATGTTTACTAAACAGACTATTTTTAATTACTTCTTTTTTTCCGACTAAGAATGGGAGATACCTGGCAATGTCAAAAGTCAAATTAGCTGCATTAGGAATCCTACACCATATTATAATGATAAAAGATAAGAAAAAAAAACAATCACGGATTTAACATACAGATCTGTAAGACATTGTTATTTACAAAAAATGTTATCTAAAATCAAATAACCAGTTCACAGGTCATTATTTAAACATCTTATTCATTTTGACAAATAATGCTTTTCAAATTACAAAAGGTTCGTATAAGATTATCAAAAGTTTGCATCATACCGCTGAGTACTTAAGAATATGTTAAATTACAAAAATATAGGTACTTTATAGTTTTAATAGTATTTAAAGATGTATTTAAAAAGCAGGAACATACAGGATTCTGGTAAAAACAAGAATATCGAATGGAAAAGCGTCAACTTGGTAATGCTCTCCCGTTATGCAAACAACCCACGAAATAATGTCCGAGGACTACAAGACACGAAATGTTAAATCAACATGGTGATATATATTTGTACACCCCAAGTTGTACCTCAGAGCAAAAGACCATGATATCATATAAATCTTATAAAAAATGTATAAATCTATACTCGGATCGTTTTAACGATATCTTAATAGTATACAACGAAGGAATATTTAATAATAAAATTGAGTATGGAAATGGGGAATGTGTCAAAGAGACAACAACCCGACCAAATAAAAAAACAACAGCAGAAAGTCACCAACAGGTCTTCAATGTAGCGGGAAATTCCCGCACCCGGTGTCGTCCTTCAGCTGGCCCCTAAACAAATATATACTAGTCTGCCGTCAATGACATTACTACGTTATCTGTTGCGTGTATTCATTTTTAGCAACGAAATAATTCAATGTTAATTCAATCTTAGGTCACTATTGAGATACAGATTGAAATCACACGAAGACAAATGGTGTCGAAACGACTGATACACATCGATGAATATTATACAAAACATTGTTTCTTTACAGAATTTATCTACGCTGGTTTGTTTCCAATTTACTTCTATAATGAATAATGGTATATAATGGCCGTACAAAATCGAATACATATACAATTCGGAATTGATGTAAGGTATTATTGTTCTCAAATCAAATAGCCGGTGTTGTCATAAACAAATCCGTTTTTAAACCCCTGATTGACAAGAACTAACAAAATACTTTTCAATGAACAATTTTTCATTTTATTTTAAGAAATTAAACAAAATATACGAGAATAATTGCATACATTTATAAGCAATTGAAAGAACATATGATATGAAGTTACTTTATATCTTTAATATAAATAATATGAACAGTCTTCCAGTTTTATATGATAATAGTTTTGAAGACTTATTTACATGAAAAACAAGCAGTAATAGACTATACATTGTCACTGTAGTGGGAAGTTTAGTTTTCGATTGAATCATCAGCAGAGTAGACTGCATTTTCTTTCATTATTTACCAATCGATTGTTAGAGGAAAGTTACTAATTGTTCAGGAAGTCGGTTACGAAGTGGCTTAAACTGTCTCTAGACATCAGACACACTTTCTACTGATGATAATGGACATCGTGATCGATCATCAACCTATCAAGATAGATACATGTCTTTGATAAATAGTAGGAATAGCTAATATGGTTTTACAGACGTGTTTGATTAATTAGAGGGATACATTTATTATATTATAGTAAAAAGTTAAATCACAAAATAACTGAACTCCGGGGAAAATCCAACCGGAAAGTAATAGTAATGTCTGATCGCCATTTAATGATAGGTGCGTTTCCGAATGTAGATTTCACTACAACAAAGGGTAAAGTCTATACTTTGTAATGATATATAAGCTAAGTCCAATAAGCTTAAACGACATGTGTATATTTCATTGACACTTACTAAAAAAAGGTGTTAAATATTTGTCTAGCTTTGCTTTTTTCTGTTTCTAAATGTCGTTCATATATCTTGAAATGATATTAACTCGAAAATTAATCGAGAACCGTAAATACTTTATAAATCATATGTTTTATGTCTTTTAAATTTAAATGACGTTTGAGATAATAATTAGGGTGTGGACTAACTATCATGTGATCACGTGTGCTCTTTTGTTTCATTATCATGCATGCAACCTTGATAATCTTCCGTATATAATATATAGTATAAATTTAAATGTTGCGTCGACGTTTTGATTATTAGACCATTATCACAGAAAAGAAATAATTATTATACAACATATACTGATAATCAATATCTTTGTCAAGTTAATCAGACGTGGATCAACATCACAATTTTCTGGTACGTACATTTTTATTTCCTGTACTATTTGATAAACACAGACGTTGTTTTGTTCCTATTTCGCTTCAATCTGATGAATTAAGCCATGCTCAACTTATTGTAATTGTCTGGTCTTATATTGTACTGTTTCATTAGTGTCGCAGGTTATTGGGGGTTGGCTCTAACGGACTTTTATCAACGCCACGATCTTATTGGTTTATGGTTTTCTGTTTTTAATTGTTTCATGTTTAATGTCGAAGACTTTTATGGGTTTTCTCACTGCTGAAAGACACTATATAATGATCAGCATCAATAATTCTTAGTTGATCAAGATGAAAACTCAAATTCAATACCGATTCTTTTGAATCATGTCATGCATGTTTATGCATATCCAACTTGGAGTGATTTTCATACTTTGATAAATCTTTCGTTGATGTTTTATGATTTATTTTGATTAATTGACGCACATGACGGTACTGATGTCAAGTTCAAGACAGCGCATTTATAATGTATAAGGATATTATTCTTGCTGTTTTCAAACGAAAAACGAAAACGCAAATCACCAAAGTCACTATTTCAAATGTCATAGGTACATCTAGGATATTACAACACAACATGACAATATATCTGTACATATCGGCAATGTTTGCCATTATGCTCCTATGTACAAAAAACAACTGACATTTTCCTAATTTAGTACAGAAATGATTGTAGCCAAAGTTGACCCCAATGATGCTCAACGTTTCTAAGGTGTTGATTTAATTTGAAATTGTTTTGCTACTGAAACAATTCATTTAAATTTTGAACTTTCTTTTAAGTTTCAAATTTCGTATTTATCATAAGTTCAAGCATAGGGGACATTAACATATGTTAACATTGCTTACTTTTTATAACTTTGAACATTTATTTTACACAACATATTAACCGGAATGTATTGCACGCTTTTGCATAATCCTGGTACCTTTGATCAAATGATCAGTTTTGACATTCAGAGGGTATAATTTAAACCTGTACTTCATTTTGAAAAATAATATGCCTTTCAAATTACAAAAGATTCATTTAAGATTAACAAAATTCAGCACAACATTGATGATTAATTAAGAATATGTTTAAGTAAAAAGATGAAGGTACGTTATAGTTTAAATGGTATTGTAAGATGTATGTAAAGAGAATGAAAACGGAGGATTTTATTAAAAACAAGAGTTTATTCAAGTGCGTCAATGATTTCCTGTAATGCAAACACATCATAATCATGTTACATGTATACGATTTTGATGTAATGTTAAGGCACAATAAGTCATATCAGCATGGTGATATATATGTTTATATAGAAATTTTACAAGCGAAAGATCGATGGCATGGATGAAATTCAATGTCACATCTGAATGTTATCTTTGTCTGATGAACACTGCTTAGTAAAAAGTTCATGATGTCGTATTTATCATAAGTGAAAGCATATTAGGCTTGATGCGTGAAATAACATACGTTTGTATTGCTAACGTTCTATAGATTAACAAACACGAACTCATTTGACTAAGCGTATTTTCCTCGACCGGCGCATAAGAAATGCATATTTGGATTTCGTGCTTTTCCTTTTGTATTGCAACATAAAGTGTTGACTCAAATCAATCCATGTGTTCGTAGATAGTAGATGTTTTTGTGTCCTGTTAAATTGTTCATTTTAAAATTGTTATACGATGATGACTGATGCACCCATATTTTGACTATTTATTAATTGTGACTGTTTATTTAACGCATCATGTAAATGTAGCGGAATTTGATGAGACTGTTATTAAAGTGAGAGGGTAAGCGCGATAAAACCAGGTTTAATCCACCATTTTCTACATTTGGAAATGCCTGTACCAAGTCAGGAATATGACAGTTCTTGTTCATTCGTTTTTGATGCGTTTTGTTTTTTGGTTTTGCCATGTGATTATGGACTTTCCAAATTGATTTTCCTCTGAGTTCAGTATTTTTGTGATGTTACTTTTTTAGTATAAACAGTGTCTATACAGCAGTTTTTGTAAGCGACAAATCATAGATAAAATTCAATGTCACATTTTAATTTTATCTCTGTCTGATGGACACTGTTTGTAATAAGTAAAGATAAATATCAACCCTAAGTTATGGCTCAGACATACCACCGTTATCTGTTGCGTGTATTTATTGTTATCAACGAAATGATCAAATTTAAATGAACTTTGGGTCACTCTTTTTATACTTTTTAAAATCACACGGTGCAAAAGGGTGCCAAAACGTCTGAAACACATCGAGGAATATGATACCATCAATTGTAATTATGTTGGTATGCTTCCCATTTAATTCTATAATGAACAATGACATACAATGACCGTAAAAGATCAAATACAGATACAATTCGGAATTGATGTGAAGTATTATTGTTTTAAATCAATAAAGTATCAAATCAAATAGCTAGTATTGTCGTAAACAAATCAGTCTTTAAACCTCTTATTCTAAAGACACCGTTTAGTCATTTTATTTTAAGAATTATAAAAAGATAATATAGGAGAATTATGCCATACATTTACAATCAATTGAAAGTGCACAAATGAAGTTACTTTATATCTTTAATATATCTACCCAGTATAGGTACAGTTTTCAAGTTGTAAACGATAGTAGTTTTGAAAGTTAAAAGTCTATAATTCTTTTAAGGATACAAAAGCTAAGTCCCATATTTATAAACCACATAATTTATTAATACTTGCTAGAAAAGGGGTTAAATATTTGTCCATTTTTTTTTTATGTTTCTAAATGTCGTTAATATAACTTGAGAGGGGCAATGCTAATAACTCGAAATTTATCGAGACCCGCAAATAATTTATAAATCTATTTTCATATTTAACTGCCGTTTGCAATACTAATTATGGTGTGATCATGTGTGCTCTTTTGTATATTAGCCAGACCATGCTAAAAGGTACAACAAGTCCTTTTGATAAAAACTTTACAGGACACGTTATCAAGTTTGTTATAGTATTTTTGAAAAACGATTTTATCCCCGGACTCATGCTATACCGACCAGAAACTTTAAAATGTACGACACTACAGAGACAAAAGTCAATAGTTTCCCTCAGTTCAACAGGTTTAAAGAAAGTAAGACAACATTAAAACGTGAGGGAAAATGCAATGTAAATGACATCTTGTGTTTTAAAAATTGAAATTTAAGATAAGTTAAGTTATTAAATATTAAGTTATCAAATATTAAATAAACCAACCTTACTTGCACGAGTTCGAATCGTTGCCCGATTCGATTGCATTGATATCAGCATTGTAAGCAAGAGCCGTATCCCCACTGCCATAGGGGTTAATATTATCAATAGTCAAATCAAGCCATTTAAAGTGTATTTTTGTGATTTTACTTTTTACTTATTAAGAGATATACATGTCTATATTATGAATATTATGACTATCTGGTATGCTATTACAGACGTGTTTGATAAATGAGAGTGATACATGTATTAAGTAAAATGTAAACTCACAAAAATACTGAACCGAGGAAAATTCATTCGGAAAGTCCCTTAACAAAAGTAATAGTAATGTCTTATCGACATTAAATTATAAGTGCGTTTCAAATGTCGATTTCACTACAATCAATCAAAAATAAAAATAAAAACGCTAAAAAATTTAAATAAATACAACGAAGTGTAAAAGTCTATTATGTATAGTTTGTTGATACTTGCTAGAAAATTGGTTAAATGGGTTAAATAATTGTCTAGCTTCTAAATGTTGCCTATATAACTCGAGAGTGGCAATGATATTTACCCGAAATTAATCGAGACCCGTGAATAATTAATATTTTATATGTCTTTCAGATATAATAAAATTAACGGTACCAATTTTCTTGCACCAGATGCGCATTTCGACAATACATGTCTTTCAGTGATGCTCGTGGCCAAAATTTTGAAATCCAAAGCTTATGTAAAAGATGAAGAGCTATAATCCAAAAGGTCCGAAAAGTATAGCCAAATCCGTGAAAGAAATCAGAGCTTTGCATGAGGGAGATACATTCCTTAATTTATAAAAATTTCTAATATTTTGTAACAGCAAATTTTAGTCGTTTAAGATAATAGCGTGGAGACTAACTATTATGTGATCACGTGTGCTCTGTTTTTTCATTATCATGCATGCAATCTTGACAATCTTTATTATAATATATATTGAGTCGACCATTATCACACAAATCATAAACACCTGGCTATGTTAAATGCTACATTTTTACAAAAACAATCATGTATTTAACATAAGACATTTATATTTAAAATAAATGTTATCTAAAATAAAAAAAAAATACCCAGTTTTGACGTACACAGGTCATAATTTAAACCTCTTATTCATTTGACAAATAAAATGCTTTTCAAATAACAAAAGTTTCATTTAAGATTAACAAAAATCAGCACAATATTGATGACTTATTAAGAATATGTTAAAATACAAACATAATGGAACGTTAAAGTTTTAATGGTATTTTAAGATGTATGTAAAGAGAATGAAAACGAATGAGTGTTTTTAATAACAAGATATATTCCAAGTGCGTCAACTGAAATGAAAACAACATATGAATATGTCACTTGTATAAGATTGTTAAGGCACGATGCTTGCACAATTTCTATGTCGACAAACATATCACCATCTTGATATAACTTCACGTGCCTTAACAATCTTATCTTTTTATAGATGAAAATCAATGTCACATTTACATTTTATTTGTATCTGATGAACATTATTTGTAAAAGATATAAAAGGTTTGTAGAAAAGAATTTTATTTTTTTACCTTGCTCAAAAGTTCCTGATTTCGAATCGATCATAAGTTCAAGTATGTGGGGCTTCATGTTCGAAAAACATACGGCTGCATTGCTTACTTTTTTTCTAAATTTACACACGAATTGATTTTACTCGGTCATGTACAAAATAATGCATGACACGCTTTCTCAACAAATAGTTCCTCGACCGGCGCATACTAATTGCAAATGTTCGTGCCGTTTGAGATGCGACATTAAGTGTACGTATAAATCGTGGAATATACATGTCTATACAGCCACAAATCGACAACAGATGCAATTCAATGTCACATTTAAATTATATCTTTGTCTGATGGACAATGTTTGTAAAATACATAGTTATGTATATACCTCAGAGCGGGAAAGATAACATACAGAAGTATTATAAGAACGACGGCTGAATAGTATGATGCGCAGAAACATTTACTATTACAGCTGCATGTAGCTCCAGAAAACAAATATTTGGTCAAAGACATATGTCTACATTACATTATCTGTTTCGTGTATTCTTTGTTAGCATCTAGATAATTAAATTATGTTGAACTTTGGGTCACTTGTTTATACTAATTAAAATCACACGGAGAAAATAGGGTGCCAAAACAACAGATATACATTCTTTCTTTGTTAGTACATATTATATCTACCCTTATATGTTTCAAATTTGATTCTATAATGAACAATAACACACAATGACTGTAAAAGATCAAATGCAGATACAATTCGGAATTGATGTAAGGTGTTATTGTTCTCAATCAATAACATCTCAAATCAAATAACCAGTGTTGACGTTACAAATCTGTATTTAAAACTTCTATTCATAATACTTTTAAAATGAAACATTGTTAATTTGTTTTCAAAATAATTATAAAAATAAATAATATCGGAAAATAATTCCGTAAATGTACAATCGATTCAGGAACACATTTGTAGTTACTGTATATCTTTAATATAATTAACATGTCTACAGTTACAGTTTTCTAGTTTTATACGATAATAGTTTTGAAGACGTTATCGAATGAACTACAAGCAGTAGAAGACTATAAACTGTCGTTTCTGATCGCATCACCATCAGAGTAGACATCTATTTTATTAATTATTTATCAATCAACTGTTAGAGAACAGATACTATTTGATCAAAAAGTTGGTAAAGAATTGGCTGAAACAATCTCCCCTAGTTTTTGGTGGGGTTCGTGTTGTTTATTCTTTAGTTTTCTATGTTGTGTCATGTGTACTATTGTTTTTCTGTTTGTCTTTTTCATTTTTAACCATGGCGTTGTCAGTTTGTTTTAGATTTACGAGTTTGAATGTCCCTTTGGTATCTTTCGTCCCTCTTTTAATATAAGATACCATGACTAATGATGATAATGAACGTGATCGACCATCTCTGTTGAGTTTACTTATTAAGACAGATACATGTCTGGTATAAACAGTATGCTATTATAGGTTTGTTTAATAAATGAGAGAGATGCATTACTATTAAGTAATGTCTGATTAATATTCAATAATAAGTGCGTTTCCAAATGTCTATTTCACTACAATTAATTAAAAAGAGATAAAACCACTAGAAATTAAGAGGAAATACTGCAAAGGGTGAACGTCTATACTGTTCAAGGATACACGAGCTAAGTTCCATATGTTTAAACTTCATGTTTATAGTTTATTGATACTTTTATAGAAAAAGATCGTTTACATGGCTAGATTTCCCTTTTTCTGTTTCTAAATGTCGATCACATAACTTGTGAGTGGCAATGATATAAACTGAAAATTAATCGAGAACCGTAAATAATTGATGAATCATAGGTCTTATGTCTTTCAAATTTAAATGTCGTTAAGATAATAATTAGGGTGGGAACAAAACATCATTTGATCACGTGTCCTCTTTTGTTTTATTAAAATGCAAATAGCATTGACAAGCTTCAGTATATAATATACCAAATTCTGTATTACAATCCCTTTTTTATATTTTCTTGATGTTTCTGAGGACACCATTATCACAGGACAATACTTACACAACAGATACTAAAATCAACATTTGTATAATTCGGTGAGTACGTTTCCATTCCTTTACATTTGATGAACACTGATTCATTTTACGATTTGTTACAACTATCACCAACGGATAATAAACAAAATTATACAAAATATGCAGATTTCATTAACACTTGGTCATGATGAGATGTCGGAGTTTATTTTAGAAGTCCTTTATCAATATTTTTTCTTTGCCTACGTCAGAGAATGCAAGACATATGACGGCCTATTTAAAAGGGGCAGTTACTTCATGCACAAGTGTTTACTGTTTGTATCAAAATAAGCTTTATTCATGTAAACATATTCAAATTGCTTGGTATCATTTTCAATACTCAGCAAATGCTTGGAAAATTACATTTGTTTGTTTTTTGTTTTTCTCATCTCTATTTATAAAGAATCATTACAAGGTATGCATGACAAACCGACAGTATTAACATGACTTTGATCAAACTTTCTTCACGGATCAGTCATTAACATCAAGTGTGTGAGATAAAACCTGTCTTTCAAATATATTTTGGTATTTATGTCTATATAGAAATTTTGCAATCAAAAATCGATGCTGACATAGTTGAAATTCAATGCCACATCTAAAATTTATCATTGTCTGATGAGCAATATTTGTGTTTTTTTTGTATAATAATAAAATTTGTAGGAAAGAATTATAATATTTACCTCGCTCAAAAGTTCCAAATATCGAATATATCAACAATGTAAGCATATGGGGCTTTATGTGTGAACCAACAAACGTTTACATTGTTGACTTTCTATAAAGATACACACACGAATTTATTTTACTCAACGCATTATCCGTCATATACACAATAATTCATAAAACGCCCTTTCAAAAAATATATTCTCGATCGGCGCATTACATGTATAACTGCAAATCTGGATTTCGTGATTTTCCGTTTGTGATGGGACATTCAGTGTAAGTATAAACAGTTTGATATGAATGTCTATACAGCGATATTTTAAGCGTAAAATCAATGACAAAGATGAAGTTCAATGACACATTTTGAGTTTATCTTTCTCTGATGGACACTGTATAAAGTATAAATATAAAATATTGAAAACAACACGTTTAGTAATTTCTTGCATCCAACGCGCTTTTCTGGAATTACCTTCATCTGGAACACTCAAACGCAAACATTTGAAATCCGAAGTTGTATCAGCACCGAATACCCTAAGTTATACCTCAGAGCGGGAAAGATAGCATACAACAGAAGTTTAAGAACGATGGCTGAAAAGTATGATGCGAAGAAATATGTACGATTGCTGCTGAATGTAGCTCAAGAAAATACGTATGTGTATATTGAGTATATTTTGAAATAAATTCATCACACACATTTAAACGTTACAAGTTGTTATTGTTTGTATCTGTTTTTGTAGGATCAATGGGAGTTGTTTCTTAATGCTATCAGTATTGAAGACCTGTTTGTTTTGATGGGTCGCTTGTCAAAATTTCACACGTTAAGATAGTCCGTAAGATAAATTCGTCTCTCACCCCATATGATATTTACTGACCCCATATATACCGTATTAGGTCACTAGCACACTATGTGACTAATAATACTGTTCTTGCAAAACTTAGGACGAATTGGTAGGTACGAATCAGAGTTATAACGAATCATCCAGATACCGAGCTAGTGACTAAATACAATAAATATGGGGTCAGTAATTTGCATATATTGTTCTTGAATCGCTACTCGCTCTCATCCCGTATGGAGTTTAACCGACACAACTTATCACTTTACCCTCAAATGATTATTGTACAGTTTTTATTTAAATTCATTGGTTTACTGTTAACTTTTTTTAAAAGATCCATATGTGTTACATGTACTTAGAGATTCATATTTGTTACATGAACTATGTTACATTTTTCCTTCACCCCGTTCTAAAAATTTGTTATATCGGATTAATGGTGGTTTACTCTATATAATTGTGGTCCGTGTAACACTTATCAATTCAAAGTTTTAAAAAGTTTTGAAATTTTAGATTTTTGGAATTTTGATCAAAGTTTTAAAATATCAAAATTTCAAATTGTGTTAAAGTTTTGAAATTTTGAAATTTTAACCAAATATTTAAAATATCAAAATTCTAAATATCGTTTATAAATTTGATAGTTTAGAAATTTGACCAAACTTTTAAAATACAAAACCTAACGCGCAATTTTGATTATTTCACTTTTTGAAAGTTTGAAAGTTTGATTTTTTAAATGTTTGCTTAAAATATCAAAATTGAAAAGGGGCAATAAGAGGGATACCTGAAAAAGCGAAACGAAATAAAAGCGGAACGAAACGAAACAATATGAATTAAAAACATACTGATACTTAAAAGTAATTAGTTTATGTATGGAATGAAACGGACAGTTGAAAGCGGTGAAAAATTGGATGACAAAATTAATATTTCTTAAAAGAAGACAATTCATTTAAAAAACAGACGTACGGCTCTGATATTGACCATTGTACCTGCTGGTTTTTTCTAGCACCCATATTTTAGGAGAAACAGGAGTAACAGTAAAAACTGAACAACTCGCAGTAGGTCAAATAGTATGATTATGTTGAGCATGTATATACATTTTCTACTAAACTCTAAGCCATAAAAAGGCCCAATACACGATGTATTATCTCTTTTGATTTCATTTTTTTTCTGTTTTGCTTTAAGACTTCTTACTTTCTGCAATCATGTTGGCTAAAGAATATATCATTTCATGTACAGAATGAAAGATCATCTTTAACGTTTTTATCTGTTCTTTGTAAGTTGTTTGCCCTAAATATTCAGCTTTAAGCGTTCCGTAAGGAGGACGACCAAGAAAAGCGCTTCATGATACTGAATGCATGGTTTAAGGTTGTGCTAGTCCACAGTATGGAAGGTTTTTAATACAATCTTTTTTACGCTGAAATTAAGACGGTAATATGATCCAATATCAGCAAATTGGAGCCAAGAAACTGTTACAAGGTATCTACAAAAACTCATCATAGATGGATAGCGGAATATAAATTTTGCCGGTTTTTGCGCCAGACGCGCGTTTCGTTTACAAAAGACTTATCATTGACACTCGAACCAAATTAAGTTAAAAAGTCAAATAAAGTCAAATAAAATTGAAAAGGCCAAATAAAGTAAACTTTTAAATCCAACGTATAGCTCTGGTTTTGTAAAAGTTAAAACCTTTCATATCATATAAAAACGTATACCATAAACATTATTTTCACAAGCATTCAAATTTATGTAATAATTACCGCTGTACTACATTAAGCACCCAACTTGCATTCATGTTTATGTAATAGTTGCCGCTGTACTACATTAAGCACCCACCCATCTATCCAGTTGTAGGTGTCGGCATTTTGAAAGTTGAAAATTGTGTTCAAAAGTTTTTATCAGCGATAAATGGTAATCGTCTGGGGAACCAATATTTAGATAATCCCTGTTTTTTACTTGATACTACCACTAGGGGTTTCGATAATGGTACATTAAAATATTCTGATCCCTAATTTGATGATATAATATTCTGTGCCAGAAGAGGACAAAAGAAAAATTATCCATGCCTTTGAGTGTTAAATTTTTAACCAGAAAAGTTGATTAATGGCGATGAAAAACTTAATAAAATTGTTAGCGCTTCGACAAAACAACCTCACCCCACTTTTAAAGTTACATGGTTGCTACCTTAAAGACAACGTCTGGACTGGTTATCATACACGTAGCTCCATTATAGGTTCTAAATCAACCACTGTTTTATTATAGTAAACAAAAGGAATAGATTTTTTTGTATTAAAGGATATTACTGCCCCGTATTTGCATTTTGTTATTCGGGTATTTATATTTGAAGTTATCGTACGACAATCTTTGCTAAAAGTCAACGTACACCCAGTCAGAATGGGGCGACAGCCGCGTAGCTCCTTATACGCCAACACGCACTTGCGTGCACATAGATTTGGCATGCAAAATAAAATTGCAAAATAAACTTTTATAAATTAAATGTTTGAAGGAAACACATATGTTGTCACTTTTTTAATTGATGAAATGTCATTAAATAACGGCATTAAAATAGAAGTTCTATTGGAGATCATGACAAAATCGGACAGTATTACTTGTATCTCATTACGAGATTTGAATTTGTTATACTCAGTCTAAGACATGTAATTTCGGAGCACATTTTACAGAGTACGGCTTATCTGTTTGGAATGAGATATACCAATCGGCATTAGATTTATCAGAACCCTTCGATATCGTTGAAAATATGATACGGCGATGTGTTGCACAGACTACCAGAGCCAATCACCCTGCAAACACGCCAAAACAGTATTGGAAAGTCTCGTTATAATTTGCGTTTATAGACCATATGTTTATGTTTTCAATTAAACATGATTTACTCTATTCAGAAGCTTTAATAATAGTTTTCACTCGCTCCGCTCGGCGGTAGTTGCTTGCACATTGATCCTTTCTGGCTACGCCCCACGCCGCGTGCACAGAGAAGACACACTGTCAGCTGCATGATGGATTTTTTTCCATTTTTGGCCGTACACCAATGTCACTCTCGAAAAACCAGTACAATATTAAACGCAGAATTTGAAGTAAAGAATTCACATACGGAACGCTGAAACTGAAATTTGAAATTCAAGCAAAATAAGAACGAAACAATTAAAGAGGTGTTTGACCAAAGTGAAGTTAAAATATATTTAAATCCATCTATAAGGGCAACTTTGTCCTCGGAAGTTGAATCTTACGTTTATTCGTAATTTGTATTTAAACAACCTATTTTAAATTATCGATTTTTTGTTGTTGCCAGTGACAAATATTTCATGAATGTTCTGGAACAAATTAGCAATAAATGCAACAGGGAGAGAGTGTGCATAATGAGGACATATAAAACCTTTCAATTAGTTTAATTGAGGTCTGGAGCTGGCGTATGACAGTAACTGCTAGCCTTATGTATAGTAGTCCTTTGTTATTTTATTATCATTGTCATGCATGTTAATTAGTTTCTTAGTTTGTTTCCTATTCTGACATAGGATTTGTATTTCCTATTGAAGTGCGTTTTACTGTTCGTAGTACTGTGTGTTTTTCATTCTTTATTGGATAGAGGTATAGGGGAGGGTTGTGATCTCACGAAACATGTTAAACCCCGCCGCATTTGTGCGCCTGTCCCAATCCAGGAGCCTCTGTCCTTCTAAGTCTTGTATGATTTTGATTTTAGTTCATTGTTATGTTTCGGAGTTTAGTATTACGTCTATAATCGCTGAACCAGTACACTTTTTTGTCTAGGGGCCAGCTGAAATACGCCTAGCACAACTTTTATTGCGACGCTATATTTAAGTATTCCTTCCGTATCATTTCTTGGAACTGAAATACATCATAAAAGGCAATTTATTATCATCATGCAATCGATAAACAAGAAAGAAAAACGTTTTAAGTTGTATGCCAGCCCACCGAGGCGCTTTTTCTGGATCTACCTTCATCAGGAACGTCAAAAAGGCGAATAATACTATATGGTTTACTGCGAGTTGGTCATTTTTCACTGATACTTCTAATTAGTTATCAAAAGTACCAGGATTATAATTTTATACGCCAGACGCGCGTTTCGTCTACATAAGACTCATCAGTGACGCTCAGATCAAAATAGTTAAAATGCCAAACAAATACAAAGTTGAAGAGCATTGAGGACCCAAAATTCCAAAAAGGTTGTGCCAAATACGGCTTAGGTAATCTACTCCTGGGGTAAGAAAATCCGTAGTTTTTCGAATAATTCAAAGTTTTGTAAACAGAAAATTTATAAAAATGACCATATAATTGATATTCATGTCAACACCGAAGTGCTGACTACTGGGCTGGTGATACCCTCGGGGACGAAACGTCCACCAGCAGTGGCATCGACCCAGTGGTGTAAATAGTTATCAAAAGTACCAGGATTATAATTTTATACGCTTGACGCGCGTTTCGTCTACATAAGACTCATCAGTGACGCTCAGATCAAAATAGTTAAAAAGCCAAACAAATACAAAGTTGAAGAGCATTGAGGACCCAAAATTCCAAAAAAGTTGTGCCAAATACGGCTAAGGTAATCTACTCCTGGGGTAAGAAAATCCTTAGTTTTTCGAATAATTCAAAGTTTTGTAAACAGAAAATTTATAAAAATGACCATATAATTGATATTCATGTCAACACCGAAGTGCTGACTACTGGGCTGGTGATACCCTCGGGGACGAAACGTCCACCAGCAGTGGCATCGACCCAGTGGTGTAAATAGTTATCAAAAGTACCAGGATTATAATTTTATACGCCAGACGCGCGTTTCGTCTACATAAGACTCATCAGTGACGCTCAGATCAAAATAGTTAAAATGCCAAACAAATACAAAGTTGAAGAGCATTGAGGACCCAAAATTCCAAAAAAGTTGTGCCATATACGGCTAAGGTAATCTACTCCTGGGGTAAGAAAATCCTTAGTTTTTCGAATAATTCAAAGTTTTGTAAACAGAAAATTTATAAAAATGACCATATAATTGATATTCATGTCAACACCGAAGTGCTGATTACTGGGCTGGTGATACTCTCGGGGACGAAACGTCCACCAGCAGTGGCATCGACCCAGTGGTGTAAATAGTTATCAAAAGTACCAGGATTATAATTTTATACGCTAAATGTTGGGCACTGTGAACACAAAATAGCTTTGAATTATTTTTCTCAAACGCTAACCTTATATAAGAGATTTAAATCAACGTAGTTGATTCCGGTTTAAATAGGTTTAATTATATTTTTTTTGATAGATACACAACCTTAATATTTCAGGATACTGTTATCCCATGTGATGTCTAATATGTTTCATAAAAAAAAAACGACTTCTTCTTTTCATTATTTATTTTGTTATTAAGAATGTTTTGATATATTTCATGCTATTTATTTATAACTAAGAATAGTTCTTATCAGAGCCGTGTTTACATCAGTGATTACAGGTACCCCTCTTGTCGCCCTTTATATTTTTGATATTTTAAGCAAACATTTAAAAAAATTAAACTTTCAAAAAGTGAAATAATCAAAATTGCACATTAGGTTTAGTATTTTAAAAGTTTGATCAAGTTTCTAAAATATCAAATTTATAAACGATATTTAGAATTTTGATATTTTAATAATTTGGTTAAAATTTCAAAATTTCAAAACTTTAACACAATTTGAAATTTTGATATTTTAAAACTTTGATCAAAATTCCAAAAATCTAAAATTTCAAAACTTTTTAAAACTTTGAATTGATAAGTGTTACACGGACCACTTGTCCGTTATTTCAGATTTTTAATTGTAACTCGACATATCAATCCGTTATATTGGCTTAATATTCGGTTGTCTTTGGATTGCAAGTCATTATCCGGAATACTCATTATTTATTTTCAAAATAGGACCAGATACTCCACCCATATTTCAAAGATATATGAGAAAACATGATGTAAACAACTTTTATGAAAATTTCTTAGGTTTTGCACTGTTGATTATTCATCCCTGCTATATGTATATTGTGAATTGTTAAACATATTGATATTCCTATTACTAATTAGAAGCATCTCATAATGTGGTTGTCGTGTGTTGCTGTATATCATATTTGAATTTTGTCTTAAATTTTATACATAAAGCAGGTTCATATTTATCTCATTTGATTTGCTTTAATTTGTCAAAACATAGACTTGTTTAGTGTAATATGAAGCAAAATGCGAATTCTGCATATTATTGAAGGCTACACGGTGGCACAAAGTTGCTAACATTTACGTTATTTGGTCTTCGGTGGAACGTTGTATTTTTGTTTGTATCACATCAAGTATCGTAGTCGCTTACGAAATTAAATGAGTCCAGAACTTTTCTAAAGGATAACAGTATTTCTATACTTTGCAATGCAATTTTATAAGCATTTTTCATTTAGAAATTTTAAATGTTACGTTACCTTTGAACATGCTCAATAAGAAATATGCTGACAGAACCCAACAACAATATTCTTTAATAGTCTGATGTTGACTTTTATGAATCTAACAAAGAGTTTCAGACGTTGGCATATTATTATTACACCTGCTGTACTATGATAAAGTGAATTTTTAAATTCCCTCAAAAAGTTTAAATCCCGGAGTTGACTACGGATTCTACAGTGAAAAACATTTCAATATTCAATCTGACAGCATACGTGTTTCGCTTGAACTGAGTTTCATACCATTATTACAAAGAATCGGTGACTTTCCAATAAAATGGATCATGACATTAATGTAACATGTGTAAGGACCGAGGAAAACTATTCGTCGTGACATTTCATTTTCAACCCATTCTAACGAACAACCGTGTATAAAAGTCACTATTAAAGTCACAATGTTTGACATATTACTAGTCATACTCCGTTAAGTGTGATACGACAACACTCTATTTTTCTGTTATATAAAGACATGCTACAACCATAAAATAATACATTTTATTTAATTTGCATTATGTTACTTTTCAAAATCAGTGCATGACATGACCATGTAACGTTCCATTTGTAGTGGCCAAGTTCTCCTCTACTTGCCTTGCTTATCACCAAGTGTTGTTCATCGACTTATTTTAGAGGTTCAATGTTCGTAGTCTTTAGTTTCTTGTGTACTATTTTTTGTCTGTCTGTTTCTTTTTCTCTTTTAAGCGTGGCGTTAGAAGCTTATTTTTGAACTACGAGTTGGCTGTCCCTCTAGAATCTTTCTTTTTTTGCTGTAAATAATAGTTAATTGGTACAATTATTGGTACAGAAACTACTTACTAATGTTGTTTCGTAGTGCTCATTTTTTTGTTTTGTATTTATGTTCATAATCCTGCTCGTGTAAATTACAAAAAAAAAATGGTACTTTTTCCTTCAACAGTGCTCCTGCTAGTTAAACTGTCTGTATATGTTTGGCGGGAAAAACAAAGAAAGGGCGTCTTCAGGAGAAAATTCTACATGATGCACTAGGCATGTATATTTGGCGATTCATTATTTCGGTTAGTAACATCGCTTTGGTCATCTTCGTCACTCATGGTGTACGTAAATTTTTAGAACAAGTTTTGTGTGTGAAATCTCGATGAAATAAAAAGGGCGCATAAAACAGTATGTAATGTCCGGAAACCGAATTACTCAGTATTGCAGAATGGAAATAGTAAGGAATTTTAAAACGAAAAGAAATACAAGTTAAAATTGAGAATGGAAATTGGGAATGTATCAGAGAGACAACAACCCGACCATAGAAAAAACAACAACAGAAGGTCACCAACAGGTCTTCAATGTACTGTGGATTCAATCATATTCGTTGCATACCAATTTTCATGGGTTTCGTGGGTACTGGTGAACCACGAATTCAAATATCCAACGAATAGCATATTTTGAATATGCTTTGTATACAGTGTTTCATAAAACCACGAAGTCAAACATCCACGAACATGCAAGTTTTCAGCAACGAACGAAAATTGATATCCACGAAAATAAATGAATCCACAGTAACCAGAAACTCCCGCACCCGGAGGCGTCCTTCAGCTGGCCCCTAAACAAACATATACTAGTTCAGTGATAATGAACGCCATACTAATTTCCAAATTGTACACAAGAAACTAAAATTAGAATAATACAAGACTCACAAAGACCAGAGGCTTCTGACTTGAATTGGAACAGGCGCAAAAAATTAATGCGGCGGGTTTAAACATGTTTATGAGATCTTAACCCTCCTCCTTTACCTCTAGCCAATGAAGAAAAGTAACGCATAACAATACGTACAATTAAAATTCAATTCAAGAGAAGTCCGAGTCTGATGTCAGAAGATGTAACCAAAGAAAATAAATAAAATGACAATTATACATAAAAAAAACAACAGACTACTAGCAGTAAACTGGCATGCCAGCTCCAGACTTCAATTAAACTGACTGAAAGATTATGATTTCATCATATGAATATCAGGCACACTCCTTCCCGTTAGGGGTTTAGTATCATACCACCATTACATATATGAGAAGAACATAACCTGTGTCATGCCAACAGCTGGTCTTTGAAAGTTTTTTGGGGCTTTATCTGCGGGACAACACCATATTCGTCATGAAGAAATTTTTAACTTCTTTTCTATTGGTAATAATGAAGCACCTACTTATACATATGAATAAAAAACAGTAAATTCCAACAAACTGTTTTAGTCTATTATCTAAATAAACTCTTCATAGATACCAGCATTACATTTTGTAATCCCGCTTAACGCGCGTTTTTAAACACATTTCCCACTCATCGGTTTCACCAGTCTGTGGTTTCTATTTATGAAACAATGTCAATAAAGCCTTGTTTGACTTTTTAATATACATTCTCCAATTACCCATATGTGTTAAGTATTCTGGTCGTCAAATCATAGACATGGATAAAACAATCTCTAGTTTATGAAAGGTTTTGACTTAAATAATTAAAATCTAGATATATCTTTTTTTTGTAAAGGGACATCTTTATTTTTCAGGTATACATAGCCCATTCAGTAATAATTGTCATGATGATATAGGTTTCTCTTTGCCATACGACAACTTTCTGAAGCCATGGCACCCCTTTCTGAAGAAGAAGAAAATTATGTCCGTCTAGCATTGCTATTGAAAGGAGTGACACCTAGAGCAGTCCGTACTTATTTTGACAGAGAATTTCCACCTACGTATCTACCATCAACACTGAATACAAATTACAACACTCTTTGGGACTTGAAATTAAAAAGAATCATTAATCAGGCTCAATGGAATCTTTTGATTCCAAGAAATGGTACGTCTTTCTGTTACGGTAGACATTTACATTTAGATTTCGTTAACGTGAGATTCAAAATTTGTGTTGTTCTTGCTAAGGCTAAAACAAACAAAAAATTTGAATAGTGGTTGACTTCTTAAATAATTTTCTTCTTACAACTTCGTGTTTACAAGCCGTATGTGTTGATTAATTTTAATCATTCCTCTCTTGTCTAGATATAAAAGGTAAAACATTGTGTATATGTTGCAATCATATAAAAGGAATATTATACCGTCAGGGGTTTTACTTAAAGTAACTGTTCAAATGGACGTCTATCCTTCTTTTCGTTTGTTTGTCCGTCCTCATGTCTTTTCCTGAGAGTCGTTTTAGCGCATGTTTATGATACTTAGGAGAAGTTAGTAAATCAATGTCAATCGAATATTTATACCTCATGTAAATATTGTTGCATTTCATAGTTTGGACAATAATTTTGTCTATTCTGACAAACTGTTGGTTCATTAGAAAAAAGTTTAAATCAATTAGCTGGTACATGTACTTTAGCCATACCTTTTCGCATTTTTTTTTCATAAAATTTTAAAGGAATACAAAGCATTTGTATTTGTTATTAACCTGATCGTCAAATGACTTAACATACAGATGACATACATTGCACGTTTAAAATGGACGGGAAAATTATTTGTCATCATGATTTTAAAAAAGATGACAAAAACTAAGAGCACACATATTGTATTAACGCTAAAGTACACAGGAATTAAATACATGATGATGTCTTATAACAATAGTTATCAAAGGTACCTGGATTATAATTTGGAACATCAGACGCGCGTTTCGTCTACATCAGTGACGCTCATTATAAAGCCGTACAAGAACAAGGTTGTAGAGCATTGAGGATAAAATACGACCGACCAATATAAATGCTTGCACACTATAAGTAATATACCTTTCTTGTTTTTGATGTACAGGGATTCCGGATTCTAAAACATTCGATGTAACGTTGATGATCTGTTTAATCAGAAACTTGACAACTATAAATCCACCAATCAATGGATTTGACAGTCTACCACTACTAGGGGAGACAACTCCAGGATCTGATTTAACCAGGATAAAATATTATAGGAATAAACTAGCTCATCATGATAACAATACAATAGACACTGCCTATTTCTATACGGCATGGACAGATATATCAAATGTAAGTTCCAATGCTACACTGATCAACATTAACAAGATAACATTGATGTTTCTACTTTAATTTCCAGAGACGTGATACGATCAATTTTGGAGTTATAAGCACTAACATGTCAATTTCTTGAAAATTCTTCCTTTATGTAACTCTTATACTCCAAAAAATAAAAACGGTAAACAAATTTGACGTACTTTACAACGATCAGTAGATAAATGTCTATCTATGTTTACAAGTTGCTGTAATAACGCTATATTTCACAATTTTGGATTAATAAGTTTTGTGTTAATCATAACAAATAAAGGCAGCAGTAGTATACCGCTGTTCAAAAGATATGAATTGATTGACAGAAAACAAATCCGGATTACAAAATTAAATAGTGGGAATATTATCAACTAAATCAATGTGTGAGAGGACAACAACGGAACAACAGAATCACTTAAGTGCAATTAAACAAATGCCATTAATTATGACGTCGTCACAGCATGCGTAAGGCTGTTCTTATTGATGGTTTAAATGTTGGTAATGTAATATAGTGTTATTTATTTATATTTTTATTGTCAACCTGTCACGTAGGGTTGCTATTTAGACACTTTTTTTAACATTACCGTTAGCTATTGCCAGCCAACTCAGGTTCAACTCAAAATTGTTTTTTTTTAAATGTCCTGTATAAAGTTTGGTATATTGGCGTTTGTGTTTGTTGCACTTTAATGTTTTTGTTGTTCCGTTGATTTTCTCTTATATTTGATATGTTTCCTCCGGTTTTTGTTTGTAACCTTTTTGTTTAATCTATATCGATGTATTACTCTTGTCCATCGATAAAGTACAGATGTTTTCTTTAATATTAACATTATTCTTGAAAAGGCCCTGTTTTATCTTGGAAATATCAACTTTTATTTTGGAAAGATGAATTTTAATCTAAGAAATATTTACATGAACTAATATCAAATTTGATATCGCAAATTTTAACTTAGATTTTGAAATTGGTAACTTTATCTTTGAACTATCAGCATTGATCATGCAAATAATAACTTGAATTATCATTATTTCAAAATGTAAGACAAGGCCTAACGATATTCTGAAATGTCGACTAGAATGGAGCGGATGATATTTAAAATAACTAATAACGTACATGTATATTGGTATTAACATAACAACATATTGATTGACAGATGACTAGTCATTTTAATTTCCAAGCAAGACTTAACTAGATGTATTATAATTGGTTATCGTGATAAAAGTTCGTAGGCATGCTAAAACAACAAATGTTTATTAATAAATAATTCAGAATATTACATTGATTTATATATACATTGATTTATTCCAGAAATGATTTCATTTCCAGGCTGTAGGTCGATTGGGAGGTCAAACCATGTACCAAGAGTGTCAAGAGTTAAAACTGAAAATCTTAGACCAGTCTAATCAGGATATTATGTTGGAAATCAAGCAATCAGTTGGAGAGATAAAAGAACTGAAACAAACAACATACAACTTGAGGAAGAATCAGTCAAAAGTGACAGGAGAGCTCAGAAAGTTACAATCCTACATTGATCTGTTGAAAACATTTTTTTTCAAATCTATCTTCTATTTTTAACCACAAAATAATATGTATTCATCAAATCTTGCTTGTTACAAATGTAACCAAAAGTCCAAGCGTCTCTTTATTCACCCAGTTACACTCCACTGATTATCCAGGAAAATGAACAGCTCATCTAACTAATTAACTGATAAAAAATAATATACATCTATCTTATGAATTTAACAGTCCGTGTCGAAGTGGGTAATGTAGAAATAAGACTGCTTTAAATGATTTTTATTTCTTTAAACATTTTTATTGTAGTTGTTTCCCTATTTGTTTAAAACGATGATAAAATAATTAAGACTACTCAACACCAGGTAGTCAAATACATTCCTTCGAATAAAAGAAAGTTACATAGCATCAATGAAAACTACGGAAACGTATTAGGACCATTCTTTTTAACATTTTGTTTTTCAAATTGTAGACTTTAATCGTGGAAGTATCAACCTTAATCTTTGAATTTCGTACTTTAATTTTGGAATTTGGAATTTTAATCTTAGAATTTTAAAATGTAATGTTCGAATTATCAACATTGGAATTGGAATTATCAGCATTAAACTTTTCGACCCTTATATATATACATTTTAGCTAAAATAGAGTACATTTTGCGTTTGACGATACCATTTGTAATATAATAATGTCCTGTAATAAGTCAATAAAATGACAGTTGTTATCTTAAGGTTCGTTTCTCTGTTTGTTACATATTGTCGTTTGTTTTTTGTTCACTCTAGTGTTTCTTTTTCTTCGTTGCTTTCATTTTATAATTGATGGTTTTTTAATCGATATTAGTTTGTAACCTAAATTTATTTTTGTTTCAATCGATTTATAAATTTATGTAAAGTAAAGAAATGCTTGATGGTTAACTAGGGAAGTATATGACTGTTTTTTCCAATGACATATTTGCAAGGGATATTTTCGATATACAATATATATAAAAGTCTACATTGAAAACAACGTTCAAACCTGTGATGACGTTAGCTAAAACAGCCATTTGTATACGTGTGCATGTTACAAATTTCGTTGTAGATAAACTCATCATAGATACCAGGACTAAATCTTATATATACGCCAGACGCGCGTTTCGTCTACAAAAGACTCATCAGTGACGCTAGAATCCAAATAAGTTTAAAAAAAAAGCCAAAAAAAGTACGAAATTGAAGAGCATTGAGATCCAAAATTTAGAGGGGTCTAAATACAGCACAAGCAACATTTTCCAAAACCAAAAGAGTAAAAAAATATATTTTAACAAAACTCATTTGACTAACAGGTCGAACAACTGATGTTCTAAAACCCTGCTGACTGCCATGGACGATTGCCAAATAAATTGATCACAAGATCTAAGATAAATATATATATATCATAATAATAATCAGATAAAAATGTCGGTATTCACCTCAGAAGCTTACACAATCTTTAAATAGCCTTATTCAGAAGGGATATAGTTACGATACTGTTGTCTGATCATTATAGATTGCATAGTTTGGCTTACATATTGATTCACTTACAGAGTCTTTCCATCGGAGCTAATCAAATTTATACTAAAACCAGTTATTGTCCTTACATTGGTTATGTTTTTCCGATTCTTGTTATGATTGTATGATACTAAATCCCTAACGAGAGCTTCTGTGGTATAATTTGGTGTTTAGTATGGCATTCATTATCACTGAACTAGTATATAAATTTGTTTCGGGGCCAGCGGACGAGCGACTGCGTGTGCATGGATTGAAGATCTATCTACTATTGTCTGTTCTATGGTCAGGTTGTTGTCTTTCTGACACATTCCTCATATCCATTCTGAATTTAAGATGTGATATGGTCGCCCTTATACAATAATCCACCAAAGAACAATTACATAAACAATTGCAGGGCACCATTAACCTTCAGTAATGAGTAAAACAGATGATGTAAAAAAAAAAGGTACAATATATCCTCAGATGACACAATGTGACACAGTTCATCTACTATTTTCTGTCTCTTATGAATAAAAATTTATATCTCATATACATAGTGAAATTATAAAATTTTAATTAGTTACAAATTAATTTTACAGATCAATTTCTAAAACAAATAGCAGACTGGAAAAAGAAGGATACTATGTTTGTGTCTACGAGAGCCAGTGATTATGTCATGGAATGTTTACAAGACAACAGTTGTGTAACTTTAACTGCCCCATCAGGAGCAGGGAAATCTTTTATTGCAAGACACACAGCGCTAACTCTACAGAAAGCAGGATACAAAATAGTACCCGTGAGACAACCGGTTGATATCAGAAATTATTATCAACCCGGTGAACAGACAGTTTTCATTGTAGATGACATTTGTGGAAGTTTACCTGGAAACAACTGTTACCTGTAGTTGACACAATTATTGCAGATACATGTTGTAAAATTATTGTATCATGTAGGTTACAAGTATATAAGGATGATAAGTTTAATACATTATTACCTTTTAAATTTTGTGAATGTAACTTGATATCAGATAAACTATGCCTTACATCTAAAGAAAAAAATAGTATAGCAAGTAAATATATTGGTTCAGGATTAGCCGATCTTGATGAGGTATCAGAAAATAGTGATTTTTTTCCTCTTTTGTGCTCTTTATATAATGAGGAAAAACATGGAAATGTGAACACTTTTATCAAAAATCCATATATTTTCTATGAAAATGAAATAGACAGTTTAAGTAGGCAAGGTGATGAGGGGAAATCTAAAAAATGCAGTCTAGCTTTATTAGTTATTTTCAATAATCAGCTGAGAGAGAAATGGTTAAAGGGTAGAATTACAAACGATCAAACAAATATCATAAAAGACACATGTGAGGCTTGTGGTATCAACAGCATTCCAAAGGCAAATCTAAAGACAGAACTTGACACTCTAGTTGGTACATTTGTCTCTAAACAGGATGGTATTTACAGAACAATACATGATAAATTGTTTGACATCCTTGCCTATTACTTTGTTAAAAAAATAATAGAATGTTTAATAGAACATAGTGATAGTGAGTTAGTACATCAACGTTTTATTTGGCAGACATCACCAGATAACGAGAACAGTAACATAGATTTCAGTATTGAAATATCAGATGATCATTTAGAATTATATTTAGAAAGGTTTATCAAGGACTGGTTAGCAGGAAAGGTTGCAGTTGTGTTCAGTAACAATAATATGAAAATATCATCATTCAGACAACAGTTAATACAGTACTTGCAGCAACTTGATAAATTAAAGCAGGTTAAATTAGCTAATACAAAGGATACAGTGGAACAAAAGGAGAGCTGTGCTTCTGGTACTACTCCACTGGTATATATTTGTTATGATGGTTATACTGACATGGTCCAGTGGATGTTACATAATGATGTGGATGTGGATCAATGTAGAGATACTGGGGCAAGTGGACTGTTCATGGCAAGTCAGGAAGGGCATACCGATATAGTAACGTTACTGTTAGAGAGGAATCATGATGTAAATTTATGTACCAATGATAACTGTAGTCCTCTGTTACAAGCAAGTCAAAACGGACATACTGATATAGTAAAGTTACTGTTAGAGAGAAATCCTGATATTAATTTATGTGACAAGGATGGTAAAAGTCCTCTGTTAAAGGCAAGTACATATGGACATACTGATATAGTAAATTTATTGTTAGAGAGAAATCCTGATGTTAATCTATATAACAAGAATGGCTTTAGTCCTCTGATAAAGGCAAGTCTGAATGGACATACTGACATAGTAAGATTACTACTAGAGAGAAATTCTTATCCATGTGACAATACACCACTGGGTACTTCATGTGTCAATAACAACATCAGTATCAGTAACAGTCCGAGTCTTGTCCAGTCATTAATGAAACATAAACCAGACGTTAATGCCCAGACATATGATGGAGGTAATGCTTTATATTTCAGTGCATTTCATGGAAACCTAAAGATAACAAAGTTACTGTTGGGGAACGATGCTGACTGTGATATATGTACGTATAGTAAACAGTTTCAAACCGATTTAATTAAAGACAATCCGATTGGAACATTAAAACAATTACAACAGGGCTGTTTTGAATACCTTATAAAAAATGCATTGTCATATGTAGCAAATTATGTCCGTAAACAGTCAGTAGATTATGTTTTTGATATGGAGGCTGATTGTTCTCCATTACACATTGCCTGTTTTATGGGAAGAATAGATATAGTGGGTTGCCTTCTTGACAACAATGCTAACATCAACTTGACCAAAAAAGATGGAATAACACCCTTGTTTTATGCGTGTGAAGTAGGACATGATGATATTGTTCAGTTATTGTTACATAAAGGAGCAGACTCACACATATCTAGACTAGATGGAAAACTCCCTTTAGGCATTGCAATAGATAATGAACATACATCTATAGTATCCATCTTGACAGAACACAAGAAAAGAGCAGATCAACTTCCTGTTTGAATTGTTTTCTTTGACAGTGGAAAAGTTGGTTTTCTAATAATCTCGTTGTTTGATGTTTTGTTTGTTATTTACCGCGATTCGTTCACATACGTATGTTTCTGTTTAACATCTCATGATATACATTCTATTAGGTCTGTCTCTGTTTGAAATCTACTGTTATTCATAATGTAACTTATGTCTCTGTTTGATATCTACTGCTATTCATTTAAATATATTGGTTTCTGTTAAATATCTACTACAATTCATCACATTCCTCCTGTCATGTATCTACTTATCTGTTACATATATACTGCTATTCATCCCATTACTTCTGTCTCTTTTTGATATCTGCTGCAATTCATCCCATTACTTATGTTTGTGTTCAATATCTATTGCTATTCATTCAAACACATTACTGGTACTTCTGTTTATTTCTAATGCAAGCAGATGTACAATACACATACCCAATAACTTCACCTAACATTACTTTGTTCTGTATTTTCACATAAAAACAGAAGAGACATAGTTGTTGCGTAGAACCATCAGTGTGCTGATACTAAGGAGTACAACTGTACCACTCCACGTACTTTTTTGCTGGAAATGTATGGTTTTGTTTTGTGAACGTTTGTTAAATGTAAATATTCTATGAAATGTTTTGTGAACAATGAACATTTATCATAAGTACACCATTAAGTAATGAACATCACTTCTACCCTAACTATAAAATTATGTCATTGTTTTTTCAATTAACGATAGTTTTCCACTTTATATTTGTAGTCTGATCAGTTATAGTCTTTTTATTAGTTTTATTTTGTTTCTACAGTTTTTAATTTATTCTGAGTGTAGTGCTGTATCTTTCATTGTTTACCTTTTTGACTTATGATTTCCATGCTGTATTTTATATATTTTGGAGGGTTTGTGTGACTCTGATTTTCGTGTTGTATGTTGTCATTATTTTACATGTTTTTGTTTTATTATGATTTGCATGCTGTATCTTGTTTATTTTACATTTTTGATTATCATTTTGGCATGTTTGATGCGTTATCTTTTATATTTCACAGTTTTTGTTTAATTCTTATTTTTAAGCTTTCATATTGTATTGACAGTATACTTTTTTTACATAATTGCAGGTTGTTATTATGATTTTATACTGTATCCCCAATATTTCACAAACGTTGTCTACATGTGATGTGTATTCTGTATTATAGTTGTTGTTCTTTTTCTATTTCATTCAATTATCTCATATTGTGCAGAGTTCGTCTCAATATGATTTGAATGCATGTTTTTTTTTCCCACATGTTTAACAGTTTTAGTGTTATGTTGATATTCAGGTTACATCGTCAATATTGAAGTTTTTGTCTTAATGTAATTTGCATGCTGTATTTTCCATAGTTTTTTTTTTACTCTTATATTGATAATTATATATAGAAAGATGTGGTGTTTTACATTTTTATCTTATTATAAATTTCATGTAGTATCTTCCATATTGTTTGAAGTTTTTTTGTTGTATTCTGATTATTGAAGTTTTGCCTTTCATTTTTTGCATATGTGCTTTGTCTAAGTGCCTATAGTTTTCTTAATTGGCATGTTTGCTTGTTTTAAAGTGATTTATATCAAAACACAAAGTTGACTGCTGTACCCCAATTTTTGACTTTTTTCATGTCTATTACTGTTCCTTGCATGCAATTGTTAATGCTGTGGACCTATTTTGTGACTGTCATACAAATAAGATGACTGTTTCTGTATTTTTCATTCTTAAAATTCCATATGTGTACTGAATATATTTAGACAAAAATTACACTGTACCCTATATTTTTTTGTGTGATTGGAATGCTATTTCATTTGTTGTGTTGCTGTATTTTTGTTTTTCTGATTTGTAGATTTTTGTATCATAATACGACTGTAAATTAGGATTCTACAATTTATTGTACATTAAAGTCATACAATTAGATAGAAGTAACTCAATGTTAAGAAGCAACCAAACACAAGTGTGACTAAAACATAGAAATATATCTGAGTTTTAAGAAGAAATAAAAAAATGTTGTATACCTATGAATTGATATATTCATTTAAATATGAAAAAAGAAAATGTGGTATGATTGCCAATGAGGTAAGTTCCCACAATAGACCTAAATGACACAGTTATTAACAACTTAAGGTCACCATACGGCGTTCAACAATGAGCAAAGCCTATTCTGCATAGTCAGCAATAAAAGTAATGACAATGTTAAACAATTTAATCGAGAAAACCAACGACCTTATTTATGAAAAACAAAAATAACAAAAAACAAACGACAAGCAATAAATTACAGGCTCCTGACTTCAGACAGGCACACACATACATAATGTGGCGGGGTTAAACATGCCAGAGGGGTCCCCCCTTTACCTGGTAATGTGGTATACAATTTTTATTTATTTTATTCATACCCAAGCTATTGTTTTATAAAACCCGATAATAACTTCAGGCAGGTGTACTTTCAAGTATTACTCAATTCCTTTGTGATAATAACATTGAAAAATAAAATACCATTAAATCTTCTGTAAAGTTATTTTTCTACATATGTACAAATGATGTATACCATTTTCGTGAAGCCTTATTCCTTTGCATTACTACAATTTCATCTGCATTTGGTTTACATGTGTTCTAATGTAAATTTATTATTATTCGTTGGATACCAATTTACGTGGATTTTGTAGGGAAAGATGAACACTGATGAACCACGAAATTCAATGTTCAACTAATGACAAATTTTCCAAAGATTTGTAAAGACTTTGGCAAAACCACGAAATTGAATGTCCACGAACATCCAAGTTTTCCTTCATCCACGAAAATGAATAAATCAACAGGAATTAGTATATAGAATTGTCATATGCTCAAAATTGATGTAAACTTTAACATGTTTAAAGGTAAAAATTAAATTAGTTTTACATTTTTCAAACAATCAATTATAAACATTGTGATCAATAAAAATTCAATGGCGTCTGAAAGTTTAATATTATAAAGAGATATGTAATTATCAATTGAATACTATGAACTGATTATTACTATTTTGCAAAGGTAGAAATGAAATGGTGTATGAATTGTACTTCAGATTAGTTTTGTGTTAACAATTTTTAGCAGCAATATAATCAGAATAAAATTAATTAGTGTCTGTTTTTGTTAACTTCTTTAAATGTATTAATGTTTTCATAACTATAAAAAAGACGATGCCATTTGATTGCAAAATAAAGACAACAGTTTGTATACAGCTGTTCTTAAGTACCAAATTAATTGAGATAAAACAAATCCGGGTTACAAACTAAAACAAAGAGGCAAACCACGAAACAACATTTTCCTGAGTTGGAAAGGATATTTTAAGAACAAAATGGTTGGTTTTAGGTGGTTTTGCGGCTTGCCAAACCTTGCTAAAATGACAAATAACCTACATAATCCTAATGGCATACAGGTACAGTCGTTAAGAAAGAAGATACCGTTATCCTATCAATTTCAGATATTTCATTAATATCCATCCCTCGCTAAGCAATAGTTATACCCTTTGGAATTAATTTGTTCAACCTGATTCTTCTCGATTTCTGAATTTTCCCATGAAAAACAATGTATGTTTAAAACTATAGGTAAATGTAACCTTCAACAATGAGCAAAAGCAAATGCATTGAATAACTTGTTAAAGGTTCCGGTATCATAGAAGAAAACAAATAAAACAAACATTTATGAAAATAATGGTTTTGTTTAGTGTAATCCATGTGTTGATTAAGGAATAATTCATGGAGGCCATATATTTGTTGAAAATTTACACATGGTCTTGGCCTTGATAATCGGAATTTTTTCTGAGCGTTAGCATTTCTTTATCAATCAGAGGGGTTAAGTTATTCTGTATCAATAGAGACATGCTCCTGGAAAGATTAGATAAGAGGGTGTGCTGATTCTGTATCAATAGAAATATGCTCCTGTATAAAGGGTTTCCAACCAGATTAAAACAGTCTTTAAAATCTCTTGGATACGACAGTTCTAAGTACTCTGGTCACAGTTTTCGTAGAGGTGTAATACCACCAAATCACAGTACGTAGAATCCGGTTACATACGAATGAAAAAATATATATATGCATTTTGATCATATTGTATTCTGTGGTTATCGTAAATTAACTGTAGTGGTGATTAAGGTTAAGACATTAAGTACTATTATAAACTGTTAAAGGTTCGGGGCATATACACGTTGACAATAATCACCACAATGGCCGCCATTAATGAGCAAATATCATACACTATTGTCAGCTATAAAAAGCCCCGAAATGACAATGTAAAACAATTTAAACGAGAACACTTACGGACTTAGTTGTATACAAATATGAACGAAAAATAATTGTGGAAAACATACACAAACGACAACCACTGAATGATATATTCAGTTTTAAAAATTAGATTGATTAGTCAACTTACTCAATAGATAGTTAATATTGTTAAATACTGTTCTTCCAAAAATTGGGACGAATTGGTTGGTACGAATCGGAGTTAGAACGAATCATCCAGATACCGTGCTTGTGACTAAATACAATACATATGGGGTCAGTTCATTGTATATAGTGTTCGAGCGTCGCTACTCGCTCTCATCCCGTTTGGAGTTTATTGAACACATATATATCGTAACATCACTAAAGCACAGTGTTACTTTAACCGTTTCGATTTTCTTTTAAACAAATTCAAAACCGACACAACTTATCACCTTACCCTCATAAGATTATTCTACAGTTTTTATTTGAACCTATGGGTTTACTTTTAACGTTTTTTAAATTTGTGTTTATTTTAAGGTACAGATTCTTAAAGGTCGACATTTAAATTTTTTGTGTTAAATGTTTAAATCTTTCCGCATAAGTGGGGAAGGTAAACACACAAAAGTTGTGGATAACGGGAGATTATGTTGCTTTGATTTAAAAAGTTTGTGTTGTTTTTAATTTATAGTAAAAACAAAAGTCTACCCGTCGCTCGGAACTACTGCGAATATTTCGGGTAATTACGCTCCGTAGCCATTTCTGCAAATCCTGAATGCACCCTTGAAAATTAATCAAAAGTAGTATCATCTTTTGTTGATTGTATAATTTGTTAAGAGAGTATATTCAAATGTGTGGTTTTGTTTATTTGTATACTACGATTCAGATAGTGTTATTGTTGGTGATTTTGTCATTTGGGTAATAAAATTAATTTAAAATAGTAATAAAATAAAATTAACGGTACCAATGTTCTTGTAACAGATGCGCATTTCGATAATACATATCTTTTCAGTGATGCTCGTGGACAACATATTTGCAAATATGTGTTGGTATATGTGTACAAAAAGGTAATGAACCAAATATGACACCGTCTAGATCAAGTTCAATACTTGATTATCAAAAAGGATCATTCCAGTGTCATCAGTAGTTGATTAAAATTTGTTTCAATCTTGGCAGATAGTGTCCTTTTTGTTGAATAATAATGACATCTTTAATTATTGTATGTTCGCACAATATTTTTTTCAATAAGGATGGTAGCTTGGAAGATTGCTTTTATCATTTGTCTGATCTAACTATGTATGAGTCTTATGAGTTAAGGAGCACGATAATAATTGTATCAAAACTGGACTTTTAACATGGTCTTAAACGTTTTGAGCAATGGTGATACGTTGATAATGACTTTTAGAAAAGTTAGAACGGGTGCCACATTTGGATTATAATGCGCTGATCCTTCCAGAGCTCCTGATAACACCCGAACATTTTCGATGGGGCTCTAATTGCTTACATTGAAGTCTCTAGTCTTTTATGGTGTTTTTTGATTAAAATTGTTTGTCTGTTTGTCTTTTTCATTTTTAAGAATGACGTTGTTTGTTTATTTTCGACTTACGGGTTTGCATGTCCCTTTAGTATCTTATGCCTTTCTGCTAAAATTTTGAAGGTCTTGAAGTCAACGTTTTAACTGATAAAAAGCTTGCATTTCATATCAATATTTCCTTGATCGAATGTTGCTGCTTGCACGGAAACAACGAAGGGTGTCAAGTGGTAAAGTTGTAATCACACACTTTTGACAGGTGTCATTGCAAGAAGGGTGACAATTATGGAAACTCAGTTTTACTGCAATCGAAAGATGTGTTCAAATTAACGTAACCACTATGCTATCCTCATTATCATTGATGAGATTTACACCAATCTTATGTGTTTATCTTTTGAAACACATAGTAAGTGTCTGAAGTTTTCATCATTTTTATTTTAAAAGTAGCACAAGCAGTATAACATAGAAGAGGATGTATGATTGTTAATAAGAAAACAAATGAAAAACAAATAAACAACTTTAGGTCGCCGTATAACCAACATTGAACAAATACCATATCGAAAAGAAAAGGAACGAAAATCAAATAATGTAACTCAGCAACAAACGCGTTAACCACTGGGTTAAAGATGTAAGTGGGATCCCAATCCTCCCCTAAACTGGGATACCGTTGCAACAGTACAACATAAGAGCGAACTTAACAAATAAAACACTTGAACAGGATTATCTCCTTTTATGGATACAAACAGAAATACATTGAACAAAAACAGAGTGGGCGTGGTCATGTGCATTGCAATAACTAAAAGACACTGTTATTACAGACTAGGGGAATAGCTCTGGTAGCATGGATGGAGGCGATTACATACGGACACATAAAAACACATCAGCGTCCATTTTATATTTTTATCAGACAAAGATTACGTCTCAAACATAAATACAAAATACTGACAAAAGGGGAATAACTCTCTCTTACATACAGAAACATAATCTGACCATACATACTGATATATAACACTGTAAAAATATAAAAGTACTCACAGTTACTGACATCTTGTTCAAAGCATAAGAATTAACAAATCAATCGTGTATTTTTGACTAAATTATCAATTAGTACGCATCAAACATCCAACAGATTTAGTGTAAAGACGTCACTAATAGTTAAACAAAAACATTACCTTTTGCAATGCCAGTAAACAGGTATACAGATTGCAGATCTATGAAAGTGCATATATATTACAATAAGGTTTAGTTTGCTTTAAATTTATTGTAAAAAATCTGGAAACTGACCGGAAAATGTTTTGTTACCACAACCAATGGAAGAATCTATAAATGTACCGTTGTAATCAGCTAGCAAAATGACTTTTGAAGGTTCTAGCTCTTAAACCATGATAGACTTTGAACATTTTTTAACATGGGTAGACGCAAACAAGCTTAGCGAGGCAACAGTAAATGCAAGATTTTACTCCGTGGAAGACCCATAGTTGTTAATTTCTTTGTTGCTGTGGTCTCTTGAGGAGAGTTGTCTCATTGGCAATAATACCACATTTTGTTTATATCAAATCAGTATTGGATAGCAGACACTTCTTCTGAAGAGCATTAGGCAATCATGCAAGTCCAAAAAAGCAGCAGTAATGGAATTTAGTAATGTCCGACTAGAGAGAATGCGTGCGAACCTGAAATTACAGACATTCAAGATGGCGCATTTAATAACAATAACAAACATGCAATTGGTTTGACGAACACGTGGGTAATTAAGGTGTTGAATCATTTGCAGTAGCAGCAAGTAGCGGCAAGCAGTTACCGCTTATAAATGAAGGACGCGCAGCTTGTTTTAATAATAGCCAGTTTTGACAGGACCCGCATTTATTTATAAATCATTAGACACTCACAAAAGTACCTGAACTCATTAAGGTATTGTTGATTTTGGAGTCGGGAGTAAACAGTGGTGATAATGATGAGATTGAGATTCTTATAACAGTATTGGCAGCCAAAAGAAGGAGAACAGATTGAAAAAACAGAGAGTTGTTGTACTCCGAGATGATATGATTATTGTAACCTGCTATATAAGTATACTTCACACAAGAACATTTTAAGGTTTTATATTTAGCATTTGGATTTGGCGTCCTTTCAAAATTAACTCAGAAACAGGAGGATTGTTGAAGTGATACTGTAACAAAGTTACTTGGATCAGCACGTTTTGCGTTAGCAAATTTATAATAAGTCCAGTGATTAATATATATTCATACAGACTTATATTATACTTACATCGAGGATATGTCAGTCAAAAAAATGAAACAATAATTATCCGCTTACCTCGTGATCTTACAAGTGACCAATACATTGTGTTAAGAAAGAATAGAACGAAACGCATGTTTATGATGTCAGCCGAGTGTTTAGATATATAAACCGTGTTGGTTTTTTTAACTAGGGAGCGACTTCTCCGATACCACTATACGCATATTGTCTCTCACATATACTGACATCTTTAAAAACGCAACTCTCATTTTGTTGATTTTTTTATTACCAAAATCTTGTTTGATTCTTATAACTACTTTTCATGCTTACCATACTTCTTTCTCCATAATAAAAAAATCAAAATCTGACTTACCTGTGGTTATTGAACATACCAAATGTTGGGAGTTGCACGAATTTCTTAAAGAGAAATTTGGGGCCCATGAAAGATTACTTTATTTTTTTTCTTTGTGAAACAGTTCTTTCAATTCTTTGCCTCACTTAAACCAGTTAAAAAATGTTGCCATATTGCCAAGACTTAGGGATAAACAAAACTGAATCAGCCCTTAAGAATACTACAACCAGGGGTCGAAATTAGCACTGGTCCGGTGGTCCGAGACCAGGGGAATTAACGTCGGACCAGTGGATTTTGTTACCTGGTGGTCCGTCGGAACAGTAGAGATTCTTGATAAAAATCACTGATTGCTACACAATCTTAGTTTATTAAGTTAAACAAAAACAAAATACCTGCGAAACAAATTCAACTGATCAGGCATGTGATTATCTATAATTAAGAATAAACGCCAGTACACAAACAAACTTAAATTCGACCCCTGACTACAACCATGAAAACACAAACGTGCTGCAGCCATACAGTAGGGCTTCATAAACTCGTCTTACTGTCCTTCCGATAACGATAGAAGTAAGCAAGATATGTTGCATCAATGAACAGATCCACGTGAAGTGACAATGAAACGTCAACAGAATTTGAGTACACATTGTCATTTGCAAGACATGTTTACGGCCGCAACGTCAACTGCTAATCCAATTGTCGAATGTCATTGTGTACAGATTTATGCCATTAATGTTTCCAACCGCATAATTGCCAAAACCAATTAATGGGTTGAACAAATGCAAAATCAGAAGGCGTAAAAAAGAACCCAAAACATGTCTGACAGATTTTTTTTTAACATTCTGACAACCATTTTGGCGTTTGTAACAGATTGTCATCGCTGTACTCGGCCGGTACTAGCATGAAAATACGGATTTTTTGTGTTATTAAATTTGTTTTTACAAAATATTGAAAACTATTATAAATTAAGGAATGTATCTCCCTCGTGCAAAGCTCTGATTCCTTTCACGAATTTAACTATACTTTTTGACACTTTTGGATTATAGCTCTTCATATTTTATATAAGCTTTGGATTTTGAATATTTTGGCATAGAGCATCACTGAAGAGACATGTATTGTCGAAATGCGCATCTTGTGCCGAAAAATTGATACCGTTAATGTTATTACTACCACCGGGTCGATGCCTCTGCTGGTGGACTGTAAGTCCCCGAGAGTATCACCGGCCGGGTAGCCAGTACTCCGGTACTGGCAAGAAAATACGGATTTTTTGTGTTATTAAATTTGCTGTTACAAAATATTGAAAATTATTATAAATTAATAATGTATCTCCCTCGTGCAAAGCTCTGATTCCTTTCACGAATTTAACTATACTTTTTGACACTTTTGGATTATAGCTCTTCATATTTTATATAAGCTTTGGATTTTGAATATTTTGGCATAGAGCACCACTGAAGAGACATGTATTGTCGAAATGCGCATCTTGTGCCGAAAAATTGATACCGTTAATGTTATTACTACCACCGGGTCGATGCCTCTGCTGGTGGACTGTAAGTCCCCGAGAGTATCACCGGCCCAGTAGCCAGTACTCCGGTACTGGCATGAAAATACGGATTTTTTGTGTTATTAAATTTGCTGTTACAAAATATTGAAAATTATTATCAATTAATAATGTATCTCCCTCGTGCAAAGCTCTGATTCCTTTCATGAATTTGGCTATACCTTTTTGGAACCATTGGATTATAGCTCTTCATCCTTTATATAAGCTTTGATTTTAAATATTTTGGCCACGAGCATCACTAAAGAGACATGTATTGTCGAAATACGCATCTGGTGCAGAAAACATTGGTACCGTTAATGTTATTGAAACGTTTTTCCAAAACAGCTTTAGAAATATATTCCTGCGGTAAAAATGTCCTTTGGATACCACACCTGAAGTGTTGAAAACTGATTGAGCACACACTATGATTATAGGGGGAAATGCACTGGCCGTAATTTTTTTGCAGTGCATTTCGAAATTTGAAAGCTATAACCCCATATATGACATTAGGTGTAAAAAATCCAATCGTACACTGTTAATTATAAAAAGGTTCATAATTGGATATTTATTTTTGCTCATAAATAAAAACATTCCAAAAAGACTATGAGGAGGCACAAAAATCATATCTGTTAACAGAAGGCAATTACAATGGAACCTTATTTAACACTTTTCACTGTAAACTGATATATCATATTACTGATTTCATACTCGAATGTTCATGTAGCAATTGAACTATGAACTGTCATTGATGAGGTTAATTGAAAGATGTACCTATAATTTGATTAATGAATTTGGTTAAAGATTAGACAAGAGCAATTTTACTGGCTTTGTTGGTTAAAGATTCTATCAAAAAACTGCATTGATCAAGATATAAAATGTACACCTTCCCCTTTTCATCACATTATATAATGCATCAATAGTGTATCACTAGGGTACTATGTAAAGCTTTTATATCAGTATAATATAATACATTAACTATGTTTTAAAGTCTGGTGTACAACGATTTCCAGGTCAAAGGTCATTAAAAGGGTTACCTTTTAATTTTCATAAATCAAGCTTTGTCAAGTAAAAGTTATTCATTTGCAGTTTTAAACAAACAAACTGTGACTAATTGTGTCATAGATTCTTATGCATTTACCCTTGACAATCTATAGTATTTAAACAAAACACAAGAGTTTATAATCCTTTTATTATTTGTTTGTGGAAGATTGGATCGTTAACAATAGCTCTATACTGAATTTAATAAGACACACAACTTTCACCGGGATCATTTGTCTTTTTGTGAAATGAATTGAACTCATGTAAGTAAACTGCCTGTTATTGTAATATTCTAATGTTATTATTTTAGTCGATAATACAAGAGCATATATATATTAACTACAAGGGAAATATCAATCAGTGGGGTTCGAGTTCTCAATCCTTCAGTTTTATATTTTGTGTTTTGTGTACAATTGTTTGGTCTAGTTCATTTTACTAGAAAAACGAAGATAATTTTAAAGGAATATATGCATGTCCACTATACATGTGCCTACTAATTGACTGATTTTTAATTGTATTTCTTATGATATAATCTTATAACACTCATATACTGGAGAACAAGACGACGTAGAGGTTGGGGACGTAGAGGTTGGGGAAATGAGGCATGCATTGGCAGATGATTGATTTAGTAATTTTTTAAGTATAAAGGGTCACTCCTTCTAAAAAATCAAACAATAGTTTTAATACAATATTTATTACATGGCTCTGTACTTAAGTTATTCATCCCGTCATTATGTTATTTTTTCATGATATTTTCTGTGTTCTCGTATATCATGTTTGTTATACATGTGCTTTGTATGTAAGCACTTCTGTGTTTCTTTCGTGCATGTGACGTGGCTCTGTACTTTTACATCCCGTCATTGATTTATTGTGTCATGGTAAATGTTTGCTTATAAATTTGTTTGTTTTTGAAGTGATTAAGATAATAACACATAATTGACTTCTGTATTTTTTGGCATTGCTACCTATCATGTCTGTTCTGTTTGTTTTGTTCACATATCGTTGTCAATAACATACTTACCTGGAATGACGTTACGGGGTATATATCTCCCAATTGATACGATATTCCCGTGCTTGCATTTCCTATCATGATTTTCTTGATAGAGGGTCACTGCTCACAAGAAAGCTATTAAACTAAGAGTTCCAAGAGTTCCAAATGGTGAAGTTGAAATCATCCCTTCGTAAATACGGACGCCATCACGATTTGGTTGACAGTTATGGAATAACCGTTTCACAAATGATATCGGATATGTTCCTTACGTCGTAACTACAATCCCCTTCCCTTTCATGAATGTGACCTACCGAATTAGACTATTTACCGGATTTGTAATCACATAAGCAACACAACGGGTGCCACATGTGGAGCAGGATCTGCTTACCCTTCCGGAGCACCTGAGATCACCCCTAGTTTTTGGTGGGGTTCGTGTTGTTTATTCTTTAGTTTTCTATGTGGTGTTATGTGTACTATTGTTTTTCTGTTTGTCTTTTTCATTTTTAGCCATGGCGTTGTCAGTTTGTTTTAGATTTATGAGTTTGACTGTCCCTTTGGAATCTTTCGTCCCTCTTTTATAAAAACATATATAGTGTACCATCTTAAATTCATCATTATTCTTCAAATATGCTGAGTTATTATTTTTATACGTAAACATTGTTAAATTCTAAAGACATGCTATAATGATTGTTAAGGAACCTGCAAGGACGACTCTAATTCTGTAAATTGGTCTCGCTCTATTTTGATTAACATACGTTTCATTCTATTGTTTCTGTTGCTTTGATTTGTATCTGTATATCAATTTACAATAGTTGAACATTAGTTAACTACTATCGCCTGAATCAATGTAAGCTTAAAAAAATTACAAAATTATTTGGACAAGTTTTTGGGTGTAAAGTTTAGAAAATATTAATATTGGTGTAAATTGCATAATTACTTTAGTAATTAAACTGTAGTTAATAGAAATAACAACCCCAGTTATTTGATATTGTTTGAATGGTAAAACACAAAGAACGCAATGAAACGAAGCTTAAACATTTTAAAAGATTTTACATTTAAACTTTAATTTGATTTTATTTCAATACAAGACATTCGACAAGTATCTCCTGATCTGGTAACCAAGTATTCAATATGCTAACTCGACAAATTTGTATTATAAAAGTATAATTAAATTCCTTTTCATAAATATGAAATAGATATGGGATTTTCTATTATATAGTCATCATGGTACATTACACACAGTTTATGAACAAAGACTTTAAAGTAAAGGAACAGTGAGTGAGGTAATTTAATTTTTAAATATGTATGCACTGTTAACGCTTTGATTAAGACATATAAAAGAATCAATGACAAAGGGTTTACACAAAAGTGTAAAATAAACCAAATATTTATGATATTCAATGTGTGCACTTGAAACCTGAGATCTTTTATAAAAAGGTTTTATTTATCCCTACATGTATATGAAAATTCGTGTCAAAACAATCTTAAGTATAAGCATTTGTGCGCCTTTACCAAGTCAAGAACGTTTGACCATTTGTAGTCTTGTAGTTTTTTTTTAATTGTGGTTAATTATTATGCTTTGGAGTTAAGGGTGTAATTCTGTCTCTTTTGATTTTGTTCTCATTTAGTGTTTGTATTTTTACGTCAATTTGTTATGCGCTGTTTGGTTGCTTCGTCTACTAATGTTTAAATGTTGTAAACAAATTCCTTAGCAATTATAAAACAAATTACCTTTGTGTTATTAAACATAAGAAAAATGTTGCATTTGCAATCGTTGAAGTGTGAGTCATTTGTTGGATTGTTTAGATAAAGTACGTATACGTGCGTTTGATAGTCTTTCTCTTTTTTAACAAGTATATTCAATAAAAGACTACACTCTATAATAGTTTGGCAATAACTTTTCAAGTTATTATTTCAATTTAATATTATCAAATTTTAATAAAAAAATAGTGGTAAAAACCAAAAGTCCATTCTTTTTTCATATATCATAAGTATCCCAATTTTAGAAAGTAGTCTGATAGGGTTTTCAGTCTTCTTCGTACCGTATAATATTACATGTTTAATAATAACTTTAAAAGGTAACAAAGAAGTAAACTTTGAAATGATCGAGTCACGTGTCGTATATTATTTCGTTTAAACTTATGACCTCCCTTTTTTTTCCTTATTGCAATTACCTGAAGTAATGTATTAGCAAACATACAGGGTATTTTCTTTTGTATCATGTTCACCGAGGTGAACGCCGAAGGTATATACACTGTGAACGTGTATGTAGCGATTTGAAAATCATCTTTCCTTAATAGACTACTACTTTTGCATTGCATGCTCGGTTTTTATCTAAAAAGAATGATACAGTAGAATTTTGCCGTGACCCTTGTAGAACAAAAGAAATAAGAAATATGTATTTATAAGAAAATTAACGATTCGGATTGACAATGTAAATCAACAAGTTTCCGTATGTGTTGATAGAGTCATATTATATTCATTTATTAATATGTTTATGTAGTATGATAAGAATAACTGAGTTGCATACGTTTCTTGTTGAAGAGTTGGCACTTGAAAGGAAACACTGATTTTTATAATCTTGGGTAGGTTCTGGACCTTAATTTATTAGTTTGGTGAGTTGGCAGGATTTTAAGAAAGAGACTAAACATGTTTCCATAAGATGTGCGAGTATGAAAACAAGAGTGGAAACAATTCATAGAAAGCGGGTGACTTGGTATGCTTCCTTTTCGTATATTAAGCATGTTTAAGGGCTCCATGTCATAGGTGAAACAGTAAAAGTAGACAAAAATCTGCACCGACATATAAGATCGGATTACTTCGCTTTTAGTATCAACTTCTACTTCTACATAAATCGACTCAATCGTACAAACTTTATCAGAAAAGATGGGCGAAGTATAACAAAGGGACTGTCGAACTCAAAGATTGAAAATTACCTAACAACGCCATTGTTAAAAAATAAAAAGACAGAAAGACAAATAAACGTACACAAGACACAACTGAGAAACCTAAAAACTAAGCAACACAAACCCTACCATATACTGGGGTGATCTTAGGTACTCCGAGAGAGTAAGCAAATCCAGCTAAACATTAGGCATTCGTCGTATTACTTATGTTATTACAAATTTGGTTACTGATTTCATTCTGTAAGTCACACTCGTGAAAAAGGAGAGATATCGTACTTACGACATACGGAACATATTTGATATCATCTATGAAACGGTTATTCCATTACCATAACCGTCAACCGAATAACTCTCAACCAACTCGTGATGGCGTTCGTAAAATTTTCGAAATTTGAAGGGATGATTTCAATTTCACTATTTAGAACTATTAGTTTGATAGCTTTCTTGTGAGCAGCAACTCTCTATCAAGAAATTATTGATAGGAAATACAAGCCAAGGAATATCTATTGAATCTATTGGGAGAAATACATTCCGCATGCAGCCGATGTTGCAACGTTGCTACATAGAAATGGAAAAGTCACAATTGGAAAGCTGAAATCATTTATTTTGTCGTAAAGTTTTCAACCGATACTCATTGTCATTTTCTAAATATAAGTCAAGATATGAGACAGAGTCAGCTGTATCTGTAGTATTCTTTAATGCTATTTCGATGGGATATTTTTGGTCAACATAGTCATCATTTTTTGTATTGTTTAGTGAGAGAACATCATGTATGTAACGGAACGTGAAGTTAATGGACGTTGCTTACTTCTTATCTTTCTTCCTAAGAAGTTCCTGTATGGAGTCAGCCTCAAAATAACAAAGAAGCAAGTCGGCAAGAAGAGGGGCACTGTTGTAACTTCAACTGTTAAATAGATATAAGAAGATGTGGTGTGAGTGCCAATGAGACAACTCTCCACCCAAATAACAATTTAAAAATTAAACCATTATAGGTTAAAGTACGGCCTTCAACACGGAGCCTGTTGTCTGTTGAAAACACGCGTACGTCCTCCGAACATAAAACATATTTTGTCATTTAAGAAATCAAGCATCTTGATAATGTCAGTTTCAGATTTTTATTTTATATATATCAGTGAATCTTTAGTAGGATGTTTCTCTCCTCACTACAAGATATGTGTATTTTCGTTCGCCATTTTTATTATAACAATACCAACTCTTTCAGTTTGTATTTTAGTTTGGAATGGGTAATACTTGTGTTAAGTGTATAATAGTTAATTGTTTTAATACTACTGCAGGTTAAGCGTCTTAGATTATATGTAGTTTAAAAAAGAACTTTGGAATTTTTTAGTATCCATATCTGATGCACGCCAACTGTAGAATAGACAGTTTCACCAAAAATTTAAAGCCCTGCTTTTATTGCAGATAAAAGAGATGTTTAGAATTTAGAAAGAGGTATGGTGGAGCATTTGGAAGGCCCATCACTATACTGGTGTGTGTAAGGATACTTAGATAAGTTAAGGAAGATAAGGAACATTGAACATACCTTTGATGATCCAGGATTTCCTCTTCGGTAGTTTTCGTATGGGAATATATTGAGTTTCCAAGTGAAAAAAGTCAATACCTAATTTATTTAACAATGTTGTTTGGGGCATTATCTGCGATTACAACAACTTATTTTTCATTGAGAAACTTTCGTTTTTACTTCCATGTTGAAATATACATTCATGAAACCGGAAGTACGTGATTTTTTTGAAAATTTTGGAAAAACAATTCTCAGATTCAATTTGGTGGTTTTCTTTTTTCGTCAATTCTTTATTAAATATCCCTTTCAATTGATGTGATGCGAGTGTAGGCAAACGGGTATCAGGAGTACTCAATTTAAAAACACGTTATATTTCTATTGATTGTTTTTCTAGCTTTCTCTGCATCACATAAATCATTTGTCAAGATGTAAATGTGTCAGACAAAAATAACATGATAAGTCGTATTTAATTGTTTTTGAATTGTAAATGTGCTTTTAACATCTCTGCCATTGGTTAAAATAAGCACCAACCTATACAAATTTATAAGAACAGTAAAACACAAACTCTTTAAGTGATTATCTTACTGCACTTCCCACCCATCGGTTTTACACCTATGTGATTTGCATTTTTGGAAATGATGGCAACAATGCAGTCACAATAGTTTGTAAGTCAGAAGCTGCTGTCTTATTTTTGAACTTGGTTTACTTTTGTTATGTGTTCAGTATTGTGGTCGTCAAATCGTAGACAAGGATAACACAATCTTTAGATTATTGAGTTTTTTTACTCAAATAATTAAACTCTGGATATTACTTTTTTGTAAAGTGACATCTTTATATTTTCAGGAATACATAACCCATTAAGTAATAATTGACCTAATTATATTGGTTTCTCTTGGTCATTAGCCAAGTTTCTGAAACCATGGCACCTCTTTCTGATGAAGAAGAAAATTATGTCCGTCTAGCATTGTTATTGAAAGGAGTGACACCTAGAGCAGTCCGTACCTATTTTGACAGAGAATTTCCACCTACGTATCTACCATCAACGCTGAATTTAAATTACAACACTCTGATGGACTTGAAATTAAAAAGAATCATTAATCAGGCTCAATGGAATCTTTTGATTCCAAGAAATGGTACGTCTTTATGTTACGGTAGACATTTAAATTTAGATTTCATAAACATGAGATTCAAAATTTGTGTCGTTCTTGTTGGCTAAAATAAATACATTTCTGAATAATCATGTTAATGATTGACTTCAATATTTTCTTATTACAAATTATCTTTTACAAACAGTATGTAACGATTAGTCATGATCACTCCTGTATTGCCTAGATATAAAAGGAAACATTTTTGTTATATGTTGCAATCGTTTGTGTGTCCGTCCTCATGTCTTTCCCTGAGGGACTCTTTAGCGCATGTTTAAAATACTAAGGAGAAATTCGAAAATAAGTGCCAATCGAATATTCTTAACACACATTATGCCTATTGGAAATATTGTTTTCATGTCATAGTTTGTACAATCATTTTGTTTATTTTGACAAATTGTTGGTTTATTGGCAAAAAGGTTCAAATCAAATTTTAGGTCCTTTTACCATGCCCTTTCTGCTGGAACTGTATCATTTTGTATCATGACATTTGAAAAAGGAACACATAGCATTTGTATTTGTATTTTACCTTATAGGGAAATGACATATGTAAGAGCCCAAAACCTTTGATTTGACATGCAGATGACATGCAATGTACGTTTAAAATAGCCGGGAAAATTGTTTGTAATCATGATTAAAAAAGGATGACAAAACATAAGAGCACACATATTGTATAAAAGCTGAAGTACACAGGAATTGAATGCATGTTGATGTTTTATAAAAAAAACGCCAGACCAATATAAAGCTTTTCTATGAAGATATGCAAACTAACACATTTAATAGCCCTCACCTTCAATTAATGTAGCTTTGAGTACACAATTTTTTGTATCTTTTTAAATAACATATTAACGGTGAATATTTATACCATATATTGTAATATTCATACATGTAGCACGACTATAAGTAATATACCTTTCTTTTTTTTATGTCTCAGGTGTTCCGGATTCAAAAACTTTTGATGTAACGTTGATGATCTGTTTAATCAGAAACTTGACCTCTGTCAGTTCTTCAATCAATGGATTTGACAGTCTACCACTACCAGGGGAGACAACACCAGGGTCTGATCTAGCCAGGATAAATTTTTATAGGAATAAACTAGCTCATTATGATAGTAATACAATAGACACTGCCTATTTCCATACAGCATGGACAGATATATCAAATGTAAGTTTTAATGCTATAATGATCAAAACTGACAAGGTAAATTTGATTATCCTACTTTAGATTTTCAGGAGACAATCAATTTTGGAGTTTTCAGCTCTTACTTGTCAATTTCTAAAAAAAGTATACTTCTTTTTAACTCAAACACGATTACTTAAACACGATCAGCAGATCCAGGTTTATCTGTGTTTATAAGTTGCTGTAGTATCGGAATATTCCACATACATCATATATTTCGCTATAATCGAGTTCATTCACATTTTCAATTAATACTTATTTTGTTAATAAAAAAAATGAAGGCAGCGGTAGTTTTTAACATTTTCTAACATTGTCATATCAATAGTAGCAATAAAATCATTTTTTTCTTCTTAAAATGTCCTGTATAAAGTTAGGTATATTGGAGTTTGTTTTTGTTGCACTTTAGTGTTTTTGTTGATCCTTTTATACAGCTTTAAAGTACTGATGTTATTTTTTAATATTAACATTATTCTGGGAAATTCCAATTTCTATTTTTAGAAGTTCCAACTTTTATCTTGGAAATATGAACTTTTATTTTGGAAGGATTCATTTTAATCTTAGAAATATCTAATATCAAATTAAATGCTGATGGAAATTTCAACTTAGATTTTGGAATTGGTAACTTTATTCTTGGAATTTTCAACTTTAATTTTTAAGTTATCAGCATTAAACATGCAAATTATAACTTGAATGATAATTTCAACTAACATCAAAATGTAAAACAAGGCCAAACAATATTCTTAAATGACGATTAGGATGGAACTAAAGATGTGCGAAATAATTAGTAACGCAAATTGATATCAGTACGTTTACTTCCACTTTAACTCTTCACATTCAAAGTGGATCAAAAGCTGCATAAAATCTAAGAGGATTGATGGCTGAAATTATGTATTTGTTAAACAATGACTATAACGTGTGATATTTCAATGTAGTTGCATGAGATTTCCCAAAAAACTTGCTACTTTCTAACCGTCAACTAATTATCAAGTTCTTTGCTAGCCGTAACATTAAAATTCCGTTGTGTGACGTTTGACGTAACAGCTGAACAGATGCCAATTCTGCAGATAACTCTCTCCAGAAGAAATAGCAGATAAATGTCTAAGACGGATGACATTGTTTTATTGATGAGATTGATTATTTAAGGAATGACTGTTATATTTTTTTCTGTCTATGAAGAAATAACATACAAAATTTGGTGCACACTGAATAACGCCCGTAGCGGGTTATTTAACAGTGTGCACCACATTTTTTTTTAGCTCACCTGGCCCAAAGTCGAACATAGGGGTGAAGTGCAGTTGTTGGCATATAACTCAAAAACTAAAGCATTTAGAGCAAATCTAACAAAGGGAAAATTGTTTAATAGGTCAACATCTATCTACCCTGATATTTTCAAATGAATTGGATAACCTATTGTTCGGTTGCTGCCCCTGAATTTGTAATTTTAAGGAAATTTTGCTGTTGTGTGTTATTATCTTGAATATTATTATAGATAGAGATGAACTGTACACAGCAAAAATGTTCAACAAAGTAAGATCTACAAATAAGTCAACATGATTAAAATGGTCAATTGACCCCTAGGGAGTAATTGCTCTTTTATAATAAATTTTCTTAAAATTTGTAAATTTTCAATAACTTTTTCCACTGAATCTATTGGGCCAAGTTCATTATAGATAGAGATAATTGTAAGCAGTACGAATGTTTAGAAAAGTAAGATCTACAAACACATCACCATCATCAAAACACAATTTTGTCATAAATCCATCTGTGTCCTTTCTTTAATATTCACATAGACCAAGGTGATCGACACAGGCTCCTTGGAGCCTCTAGTTTTATGTAATTTCGAATAGACAGAAAAAATATTACAGTCATTTCTTATAATTTAATTCTAAATTTCATTGTAAACCGTAGAAAACCATGAAAAAAACGTTGATGACGTCACGGTCACATGACCAAATTATATCTATGGGCTCATAACAAAATAACGTCAGCCAATCAGAAGACGCGTTACATCAAAAATTACATTATTTAGTGTTGTGAAATCATATGGAAGTACTTATAAGATATAAATGTTATTCGACTTTTCTAATTTACAAACTTTAAGACAATATAAAACTTAATGTTAAATATACTAACATTCTGTATGAACTAAATTGTTTAACTTTAAAACAAATAATGTTTGCACTAGATGGTTCGTAATTCAATATATGTACAAGGAAAAGAGCATATATCACGTAGGGGTACAACATTCATTGGTTGGCCTGTTGCTCTACAACACCATAAACAAACGTTAAAGCAGGTGTTCACTTTATTTTGTAACTCAGTTCTCTTACATTTTGCTTTATCTTGTATGTTAAACACAATGTTATTGCACTGTTAGATGTGATGCGACTATCATACAAGTGAAAGGTTCAATCATGTTAAATCCACCATTTTCTACAGTAGAAAATGTCTAAATCAAGTCTGGAATGTGACAGTTGTTATTCATTTGATTGATGTATTTGGGCTTTTGATTTTGCCATTTAATTAGTGACTTTCTGTTTCCAATTTTCCTCTTAGTTCAGTTTTATTGTGATTCACTTTTTACACAATGCAATTTCCTCAGAGTTTTTTGTGATTTCATTTTTCACCCAAAGCAGACGCCTAGCAGTTTTGATTAACAATCAAGACTTAATTAAATGTATTTGAAATGGTTATCGAAATAAACGTTCGTATGTATGATAGAACAAGAAATGTTTATTGATAAATAATTCATAATATCATACATTGATGTATTCCATAAATGATTTCATTTCCAGGCTGTAGGTCGATTGGGAGATCAAACCATGTTCCAAGAGTGTCAAGAGTTAAAGCTGAAAATCTTAGACCAGTCTAATCAGGAAATTATATTGGAAGTCAAACAATCACTTGAAGAGATGAAAGAACTAAAACTAACAACATTCAATTTGAGGAAGAAACAGTCAAAAGTAACAGAAAAACTCAGAAAATTACAATCTTTGCACGGTACATTAAAGACTTCCCACAGTATATTAAATACTTCCAATAGTACATTAAAGAATTCCGTCAGGTTTTTACGGTCTGAACAAGTACTAATCAGAAAAGGTTTTAAAAACCCAATACCACCAAATATCAGAGGTATGTAATGATTATTGATACAGTTGAAATAGAACATTTTTCCCAATTTCTCTTAAAGTTTTAATTGCTTTATCCTATATTGATCTGTTGAAAGCATTTTCTAAATCTACCTTTTGTTAGTGTCATATTTAACATTGCCATACAAGTGCGTGGTTTTACTGTCCACAAAAACAGTTTAAACCAACCATGTTTTCGAATAATGTCCTGTACCAAGTCAAAACATTTTGTTCCTGTGTTACTTTGTTCACTTTAGTGTTTCTTTTGCTTCGTTATTTTCATCTTATTACTGAAATTTTCCCTCGGTATTAGCTTGTAACCTGAAATTGTTTTTGGTTTCAATCGATTTATAATTTTCGAACAGCGGAATACTTATGTTGCTTTCATTGACCAAATGCCTCCATGTATGTTATAATGCATAGCCTATTTATTCAACCAGCAAATAAATAAAACTAGAACTCGTGTTGTTATTTGAGTGTTCTCTGACATTCACTTTTCAACTCAATGTTTAACAATTAGTTTAAGATGCGTTAAAATAATATGTTTTTCACATAAATTTATATAAATTTACCTATATTTTCAAAGAAATGCTTGATGTTTAACTAGGGAAATATATGATTGTTTTCCCATTTTTTCAAGGAATATTTTCAGTATAAATATATATACAAGTCTACATTGAAAACAACGTTCAAACCTAAGATTGCGTTAGATAAAAATCGCAATTTTTATACGCGTGCAAGGAACAAAATTCTTTGTAGAGGGGTCTACATATAGCAAAAACAACATTTTCCAAAAGACCAAAAAAGAGTGAAAAATATATTTTAGCATTACGCATTTGACTAACAGGTCGAACATCTGATGTTCCTTAACTCTGCTGAATGCCATTGACGATTGCCAAATTAATTGATCACAAGCTGTAACTTGGATATATATATATATATATAAACGAGTCTAAATTGAAAACTACGTTCAAACCTATGATTGCGTTGGATAAAAACCGCAATTTTTATACGTGTGCATGTCAAACAAATTTCGTTGTAGAAGGGTCTAAAAACAGCACAAACAACATTTTCCAAAAGACCAACAAAGTGAAAAAGTATATTTAAACAAAACGCATTTGACTAACAGGTCGAACAACTGATGTTCTTTAGCCCTGCTGACTGCCATTGGCGACTGCCAAATAAAATTGATCACAAGATGTAACAAACTGGATCTTAATATGAATTTAATACGTCACAGAAGGAAAAAAAATTGTAAACTTGTGGCCACGATGTTGCACCACAAACATTCGGTGTCAATATTTCTTTAGTACACCAGATCTAGATTTCGACAATATATGTCTCTTCAGTGATGTTAGGGATCGAAACGGTATTTGGAAGGCCACATAATTTACTCTCAATTTAAGATTGACTCTTGAATTTAAGAGTCAATATAGGATGAACGGATCATATAAACCGGAGGAAAAATATGATACATGCTTTAACAAAAAATATATATAAACGAGTGTTAATTAAAAACTACGTTCAAACCTAGGATTGCGTTGGATAAAAACCGCAATTTTTATACGTGTGCATGTCAAACAAATTTCGTTGTAGAAGGGTCTAAAAACAGCACAAACAACATTTTCAAAAGACCAACAAAGTGAAAAAGTATATTTAAACAAAACGCATTTGACTAACAGGTCGAACAACTGATGTTCTTTAGCCCTGCTGACTGCCATTGGCGACTGCCATTGGCGATAGCCAAATAAAATTTATCACAAGATGTAACAAACTGGTTCTTAATATGAATTTAATACGTCACAGAAAGAAAAAAAAATTGTAAACTTGTGGCCACGATGTTGCACCACAAACATTCGGTGTCAATATTTCTTTAGTACACCAGATCTAGATTTCGACAATATATGTCTCTTCAGTGATGTTAGGGATCGAAACGGTATTTGGAAGGCCATATAATTTACTCTCAATTTAAGATTGACTCTTGAATTTAAGAGTCAATATAGGATGAACGGATCATATAAACCGGAGGGAAAATATGATACATGTCCAAACAAAAAATATATATAAACGAGTCTAAATTGAAAACTACGTTCAAACCTATGATTGCGTTGGATAAAAACCGAAATTTTTATACGTGTGCATGTCAAACAAATTTCGTTGTAGAAGGGTCTAAAAACAGCACAAACAACATTTTCCAAAAGACCAACAAAGTGAAAAAGTATATTTAAACAAAACGCATTTGACTAACAGGTCGAACAACTGATGTTCTTTAGCCCTGCTGACTGCCAAATAAAATTGATCACAAGATGTAACAAACTGGATCTTAATATGAATTTAATACGTCACAGAAAGAAAAAAAATGTGTAAACTTGTGGCCACGATGTTGCACCACAAACATTCGGTGTCAATATTTCTTTAGTACATCAGATATGTATGTCTCTTCAGTGATGTTAGGGATCGAAACGGTATTTGGAAGGCCATATAATTTACTCTCAATTTAAGATTGACTCTTGAATTTAAGAGTCAATATAGGATGAACGGATCATATAAACCGGAGGGAAAATATGATACATGCCCAAACAAAAAAAATATATATATACAACTCGTCTAAACATCAACCCAACCATGTTAGATCTGTAAATTTGCTTTCGCAAATTTTTGGTTCTTCCCTCGCCGGGATTCGAACCCATGCTACTGTGATATCGTGACACCAAATCGCCTGCACTGCAGCCGTCCCGCTAGACCACACGACCACCCGGGCTCTCAAAAAAAGAGCTTTCGCTGGCCATGTGTTACCTTTCCACGTCAGTTTTAATCTAGCGGCGTACTACAGTACATGATATATAAGGCATGAAGATGTTGACGTTACAGATCAGCTAAATTATCTATAGTAAAGGATCCTACAAATTAATGTAAGATACAGTCACAGTTATATATATATATTTATAAGTACGTCTGAGTCAGTGACAACTCTACATATAAATATATATTAGACGAGTTGTATATATAATTATATATATATATATCAGAAAAATAACCAGAAAAAGATGTCGATATTTACCTCGGAAGCTAACATAAACATGATTAACTTTAAATAGACTTGTTCAGAAGGGATATATTTACGATACTTGTGTCAGGTAATAAAAGATTGCATATTTTGGCTTAAATATTGATTAAATTTGCATCGGAACTAAACGCATTTATTGTAAAACCAGTTGAATTGCCCTTGAACGGGTCATGCTCTTCTCATATATTGTTATGATGGTATGATACTAACGGGAGTTTATTGTGTATAATTTGGAGTTTATTCCTTATCACTGAACTGGTATATATAGTTGTAAAAGGATTAGCTGAAGGGCGCCTCCGTGTGCAATTATTTCTCGCTGCATTTAAGACCCATCGGTGACCTTCTGCTGTTGTCTGTTCTGTGGTCGGAGTGTTGTCTCGCTGACACATTCCTCATTTCCATTTCTAATGTAAGATGTGGTATGGTGGCCAATATACAGTTATCTAAGTGTGTGTTGCGTTATGGTGTTGTATCGTTGTTCTCCTCTTATATTTAATGCGTTTCCCTAAGTTTTTGGTTTGTTAGACCGATTTTTTTCCATGGATTTGTAAATTTTGTACAGCGGTATACTACTGTTGCCTTTATCTACCAAAGAACAAGTACATAACCAATTACAGGACACCATCAACCTTCAGTAATGAGTAAAACGGATGGTGTATAATAAGGTAGAATATATCCTGAAATGACACAATGTAACACATGTCATCTACTATTGTTCTGTCTGTTATGAATAAGAATTTATCAATCATATATTAAATAGTCAAAGTATAAAATTTGAATTAGTTACACATTAATTTTTCAGATCAATTTGGTAAACAAATAGAAGACTGGAAAAAGAAGGATAATATGTTTGTTTCTACGAGAGCTAGTGCTAATGTCATGGAATGTTTACAGGACAACAGTTGTGTGACTTTAACTGCCCCATCAGGAGCTGGCAAATCATGTATTGCAAGACACACAGCTCTAACTCTACAGAAAGCAGGATACAAAATAGTTCCCGTGATACAACCAGATGATATCAGAAATTATTATCAACCTGGTGAACAGACAGTCTTCGTTGTCGATGATATTTGTGGAAATTTCATTGCCAACCAACAACAGATTGATAACTGGAAACAACTGTTACCTGTAGTTGACACAATTATTGCAGATAAATGTTGTAAGATTATTGTATCATGTAGGTTACAAGCATATAAGGATGATAAGTTTAATACATTATTACCTTTCAAATCTTGTGAATGTAACTTGATATCAGATAAACTATGCCTTACATCTAAAGAAAAAAATAGTATAGCAAGTAAATATATTGGTACCGGATTTGTTGATCTTGATAAGGTATCAGAAAATAGTGATTTCTTTCCTCTTTTGTGCTCTTTATATGATGAGGAAAAACATGGAGATGTGAACAATTTTTTCGAAAATCCATATATTGTCTATGAAAAAGAACTAGATGTTTTAAGTAGGCAAGGTGATGACGGGAAATGTAAAAAAATGTTGTCTAGCTTTTTTAGTTGTTTTCAATAATCAATTGAGAGATAAATGGTTCAAGGGTAGAATTACCAATGAGCAAACACAGATCATAAAAGACACATGTGAGGCTTGTGGAATTAACAGCATACCAAAAATAAATCTAAAGACAGAACTTGACACTCTAGTTGGTACATTTGTCTCTAAACAGGATGGTATTTACAGAACAATACATGATAAATTGTTTGACATCCTTGCCTATTACTTTGGTCAGAAAATCATAGAATGTTTAATAGAACATGGTGATAGTGAAATAGTACATGAACGTTTCATTTGGCACAGTTGACGAGAACAGTTACATAGATTTCATTATTGAAATATCAGATGATCATTTAGAATTATATTTAGAAAGGTTTATCAAGGACTGGTTAGCAGGAAAGGTTGCAGTTGTGTTCAGTAACAATAATATGAAAGTATCATCATTCAGACAACAGTTAATACAGTACTTACAACAACTTGATAAATTACAGCAGATTAAATTAGCTACTACCAAGGATACAGTGGAACCAAAGGAAAGCTGTGATTCTGGTACTACTCCACTGGTTTGGAATTGTTATGATGGTTATATTGACCTGGTACAATGGATGTTAAGTAATGATGTTGCTGTGGATCAATGTAGAGATGATGGGATAAGTGGACTGTGCATGGCAAGTCAGGAAGGGCATACTGATATAGTAAAGTTACTGTTAGAGAGGAATCCTGATGTTAATCTATGTAATAAGGATGGATTAAGTCCTCTGTTACAAGCTTGTCATTACGGACATACTGATATAGTAAAGTTACTGTTAGAGAGGAATCCTGATGTTAATCTATGTGACAATGATGGCGTGAGTCCTCTGTTACAGGCTAGTCAAAACGGACATACTGATATAGTAAAGTTACTGTTAGTGAGGAATCCTGATGTTAGTCTCTGTAACAAGAATGGCTTGAGTCCTCTGTTGCAGGCTAGTCAGCAAGGACATACTGATATAGTAAAGTTACTGTTAGAGAGAAATCCTGATGTTAATCTATGTAGCAAGGATGGCTTTAGTCCTCTGTTACAAGCTTGTCAGAAAGGATATACTTGTATTGTAAAGTTACTGTTAGAGAGAAATCCTGATGTTAATCTATGTGACAAGTATGGCGCGACTCCTCTGTTACAGGCTAGTTATGAAGGACATACTGATATAGTAAAGTTACTGTTAGAGAAAAATCCTGATGTTAATAAATTTGATAAGAATGGCTGGAGTCCTCTGGTACAGGCTAGTCAGAATGGGCATACTGATATAGTAAAGTTACTGTTAGAGAGAAATCCTGATGTTAATCTATGTGTCAGGAATGGCTGGAGTCCTCTTGTACAGGCTAGTCAGAAAGGATATACTTATATAATAAAGTTACTGTTAGAGAGAAATCCTGATGTTAATCTATGTGACAAGGATGGCGCGACTCCTCTGTTACAGGCTAGTGATGAAGGACATACTGATATAGTAAAGTTACTGTTAGAGAAAAATCCTGATGTTAATCTATGTGACAAGGATGGCTGTAGTCCTCTGTTACAGGCTAGTCAGAATGGGCATACCGATATAGTAAAGTTACTGTTAGAGAGAAATCCTGATGTTAATTTATGTGACAAAATTGGATTTAGTCCTCTGATATGTTCTAGTCAGAATGGACATACTGACATAGTGAGATTACTGTTAGAATGGAATCCTCATCCATGTAACAATACATCACTGAGTACGTCATATGTCAACAACAACACCAGCATCAGTAACAGTTCATATCTTGTCCATCCATATATGAAACATAAACCAGACATTAATGCCAAGTCATATGATGGAGGTAGTGCTTTATATTTCAGTGCATGTAATGGGAACATAGAGATTACACAGATACTGGTAGAGAATAATGCTGACTGTAATATATGTGCTCATAGTAAACAATCAGTAACCGAGACATTTAATAGAAATTCAATGGAAACATTACAAGAATATAAACAATCCTTATTTGATAGCCTTGTAAAGGAAACATCAAATCATATAGCAGATTATATCAGTAAGAAGTCGATAAAATATGCTTTTGATGTTGAGGCTGGTTCCTCTCCGTTACATATATCTTGCTTTATGGGATGGATAGATGTAGTCAATTGCCTTCTGGACCACAATGCTAACATCAACCAGAAAAAAGAGGATGGAACAACACCATTATTTTATGCGTGTGAAGTAGGACATGAGGCTATTATACATGTACTGTTAGATAAAGGAGCAGATACACAAATTTGTAAACTAGATGGGAAATCTCCTGAAGGCATTGCAATAGAAAATGGACATACATCTATAGCATCCATCTTAACAAAATACAAGAAGAGAGCAGATCAACGTCCTGTTTAAATCATCATCCTGATTGTGAAAAAAATGTTTTTTATAATCGTATTGTTTTTGTGTTTTTGTTGTTATTTACCGCTATTTGTTCAAATGCGTATGTTTCTGTTTTACATCTCATGATATACATCCAATTAGTTCTACCTTTGTTTGCAATCTACTGTTACTCATCCCATTACTTCTGTCTTTGTTTGATAGCTAACACTATTCATTTATTCAAATTTGTCGTTGTAAAATATCTACTGCTATTCATCAAATTACTTCTGTCCTTGTCATGCATCTCCTGCTGTTCATACTGATATTCATCACATTACTTCTTTCCCTGTTTGAAATTTACTTCTATTCCTTAATTAAATCTATCTTCGTTTGATGTTTACTGCAATTCCTTCTATAACTTCTGCATGTGTTTAATATACGAGGGTTGTCCGTAAAGTTTGTGGACAATCTCAATAAAATATTATTTACCAGTCCAAAATAAATAAAACAAGTAAACATCAACATTCAAGATTTGCTGATTAAGTGTACAGCGTTTTTTTTCAGTACCTGCTAGTATAATCGTATATTTATCCATTCAAAAATCATAAGCAACTCTCACCCGGAGCACCGAATCAAATATTTCCGACGTTCTGACGTTCGACGACGACAACATTTAAACTTTTCTCAACGTAGTCTCCTTTCAAAGCAACACATTTTTACATCTTTTAACCCAGTTATCAAATATTTTCTCAAACTTTTCTGTTTTCATTTTTAAGGTTATGTTCATTACTTCCTGTTTAAGTTCAGATACATCGTCGAACCTTTTTCAACGGAGAAAAGATTTGATATGCGGGAATACCGCAAAATCTATTGGCGCTAAGTCAGGGCTTTACGGAGGATGTTTTAGACATTCGAATCCAAGTAAATCAATTTCTATACTAGTTTTCAAAGAAGTATGGGCCGGTGCATTTTCTTGCTATATTTCTCAGACTGTTTTGAGAATTTGAGTGTTTCTGTTGGCGTTTTTCCGATGTCTACACAAAAGTTGATAATTGCCCGCCGCTCCACCTTTTCCGTAAACGTCCGTTTTTCAGTGATGCCGATTCTGGATTCAATGCTTCAAATCGAGATTTCGCCTCCATTTCGCAATTGTGGCCATTCAAATTTATCAGGTGTAACGTCAAGACTAGTGCCGGCGTCACTGGAAGTGTCATGTATTTATGAAATATGAAAACACCAGTCTGCATGTTATGTAATATTTTCGCCGTGCTCCGGTTCTCTATTGCATATATTTATATGGAGTAAAAGTTAGTATTTCGCATTTGATATAATCGAACTAGGATATAGTACATGACTACAAATATGCTAAACGAATTCCTCTGAAATGCTATTTTTAAGCAAACTATAGCTTGTCTACGAACTTTACGGACAGCCCTCGTATACTTCTATTCATCCCATTACTTTTGTCTCTGTTTGATATATACTGCTATTCATCTCATTTCTTCTGTCTCTGTTTGATATCTACTGCTATTCATCTCATTACTTCTGTCTCTCTTTGATGTGTACTGCTATTCATCCCAGTATTTCTGTCTCTGTTTGATATTTACTGCTATTCATCCCATTTTATCTGTCTCTGTTTGATATCTACTGATATTCATCTCATTACTTCTGTCCCCGTTTGATATCTACTACTATTCATCATATTACTTTTGTCTCTGTATGATATCTACTGCTATTCATCCATTATCGCTGTTTCTGTTTAAAATCTATTGATATTCGTCCATTACCGCAGTCTCTGTTTGATATTTACTGCTATGCATCCCCTTACTTCTGTCTGTGTTTGATATCTACTGCTATTCATCCCACTACTTCTGTATCTCTTTGATATCATCTGCTAATCATCCCAGTACTTATGTCTTTGTTTAATTTTAACTGCCATTTATTCCATTACTTCTGTCTCTGTTTGATATTTTCAGCTACTCATCCCTTTACTTCTGTCTCTGTTTGATAACTTTTGATATTCATCAAATTAATTATGGCTTTGTTTGATTTTAACTGTCATTCATTCCATTACGTCTGTGTGTGATTAATATCTACTGCTGTTTATTATGTTAAAAATGTACCACCGTCCATACTAGCAAGAAACGCAATCCCATCATATGCGATTGCCATCTGCATGACCACACCTTCGAAAGCGTCCCAGGTGGGAAATACCTTGGCTTATACATCAGCAAGGCCCTGTCTCCGCCTGAGCACATAAACCAGACCACAGCAAAAGCCTCCAGATCTATTGGATTCCTGCGTAGGAACCTCAGGAGCTGTCCTCATGAAGTGAAAAGCCAAGCCTACACAACTTTAGTGAGACCTGTCTTCGAGTACGCCAGCGCTGTCTGGGATCCCTACCAGTATCAACAAATCCAACAACTGGAAAATGTAAAAAGCCAGGAAGCCGGATTTGCAATTTGGAACTTTTTTTCGAGGGAACCTGGTTGCGTAACTAAACTGACTCAGCAACTAGGTTGGGAACCACTGGAATACAGGAGAGCTAGGTACAGAGTCATCATGTTCTACAAAATTATAAACCATATCGTAGAAGTTCCTGTATACCACCTGCTCATCAGCCATCATAACACCAGAACCCGTGGTTCCGTAACAAACAACATCAGACAGATCAGGACCAGACTGGATTGTTTCAAATATTCATGCATACCAGCATCCTCATATCCTGGAACAACATACCTCCATACATCCGAGCTTCCCCGTCTGTGGAACATTTACGACACTCCATCCAAGATGTCAGCGTGTCGACACTACTCCACATCTGAATTTATACAGCACTGATTTTAACTGTACATACAGATCTCTTTTTAATTGTACATACTTGGAGGTTTTTACCTGTTCGCTCACGCTGGAGTATATACACTAAAAAATAGTCCTATCCTTGACGGGAAGATAGATAGATATTACTTATGTCATTGTTTGATATATACTGCTATTTATCCAAACAAATTACTGATTTTTCTCTTTATTTCTAATAATAGCAAGTGTACAGGACACATACCTCATATTTTCACCTAACATTATTTTGTTCTGTGCTGATACTAATACAACTGTACCACTCTCAGGATTATTTGTTGGCAACTTATGGTTTTGTTCTTTGAACATTTGTTAAATGTAAATATTCCATGACATGTTTTGTGAACGACTAAAACTTATATTTATTATAACTACAATATTTTGTAAACATGTTTATTTCTTCAATAATGTAATTATGTCAATGTTTTCTAAATTGAAAATATTTTTCTACGAGACCATTGTAGTCTGATCAGTTTTTTTCTTATTTTAACTTTTATTTTGTATCTTCCTTAATTACAGTTTTTATTTCATAATGATTATAGTGCTGTATCTTTCATAGTTTACATTTTTGACTAATTAGGATTTTCATGCTGTATCTTTTTATTATTTTACATGATTGACTCATTATGACTGTGATGCTTTATCTTTCATATTTCACAGTTTTTGTTAAATATTCTTATTTTATTTGATGTTTTATTCTTATTTTCATGCTGTCATATTGTCTTGTCAGTTATCATGGTTATGAACAATATATATAATTGCAGATGATTACGATTTTCATACTGTGTCTCCAATGTTAACTCATTTTGTCTTTGTAAAATGTTTATTCTGTATTATATTTGTTCTTTTTTTTTGCTATTTTTGAATATTTTGCAGTGTTCGTCTTAATATAATTTGCATGCATATGTATTATTATCATTTTTTACATTTTTTGTTTTATGTTGAATTTTCGTGTTGCAAGTTTTTGTCTTCTTGAAATGTGCATGCTGTATTTCCATAGTTTACAGATTTGGTTGAACTCTTATATTAACATGATTAATTATGCATATTCAATGTCTAACATTTTTGACTTATTTAAATTTTATGTAGTATTTTCTATATTGTTTGAATTTTATTTGTTGTATTTGCATTTGTGTATGCTTTTGTTTGCTTATGTGCTTTGTCTTTATAGCTTTTTTTCTATATTGACGTGTTTGTTTGTTTTTAAAGTGATTGATATCAACACACAGATTTGACAGCTTTACCCCTATTTTTTTTATTTTTTAAATTTTATATCTTCTACTTTTCCTCACATGGTGTTGTTTATAGTGCTGACCTATTGTGACTGTTATACAAATGAGAAAACTATTTTTGTTTTTTCATAGTTTTCATTGTTTAAATTTCATATTTTACTGGATGCATTTACACGAAAATTACATTGTACACAAAAGTCAGCTACTATTTTTTTGTAATGGGTATGTTTTTTTTGTTGTGTTGCTGTTTATTTGTTTTTCTGATTCTGAGGTTTGTGTAACATAATACGCCTGTAAATTAAGCTTCTTGACTTTATAGCACATTAAAAACTTACATCTAGATAGAGGAACCTCAATGTTCGGCAGCAATCAAACAAAAGTGTGACTAAAGCATAGAAATATCGGAAGAAGACATGAAAAAGGTGTATACATGTACCTATAAATTAATATACTCATTCAAAGTTCTTTTTTAATTTCATATAAACCCAAGCTTTTTTTATGTAAAGACGTACTTTCACGTATTACTCAATTCCTTTGTGATTACATCATTAGAAAAAAAATACCCTTAAATTCTTCTGTAAAGTTATTTGTTACATGAGTATACCATTTCAAAGAAGCGTTATTCATTTTCATTAATAAAATTTCCCCTGCATTAAATTTACAAGTGTCCTACTGTGGATGTATTCGTTGGATACCAATTTACGTTGATTTTGTATGTAAAGGTGAGCATTGGTGAACCACGGAATTCAATGTTTAACTAATGACAAATGTTCAAAGGCTTGTATAAAGAATTCGGCAAAACCACGAACTTAAATGTCCACGAACATCCAAGTTTTCCTTCATCCACGAAAATTGGTGTCCACGAAAATAAATTAATCCACAGTAATAGTATTTAGAATTGTCATGTGATCAAAATTGATTAAAACTTTAAAGGTTAAATTAAATTAATTACACATTTATCAAATAATCATTTTATAAATATTGTGATCAATAAAATGCAATGGCGTCTGAAAGGTAAATATGAAAACGAAATGAATTTTTATTAATTGAAGAAAATATGGATTTACTGTTTATTACCGTTTTTTAATGGTATGAATGAAATGTTGTGTATATTCTATTTCAAAAAATAGTTTTTAGACAATTTATTTCAGCAATTTAATCAGAATAAATATATTTGTTGTTTTTTTGTTCACTTTTATTCATGTTTTTTTTATTAGAATAAAACGATGCGGTGTGATTGCAAAAAAAGGCAACAGTATGTATATCGCTGTTCGAAAGTAATACATTGATTGAGATAAAACCAACCCGGGTAACCAATTATAAGAGAGGAAAACAACGAAACAACAACACGACTAAAATGCAACAAATAACGAATGACACACTGCCATTTTCCTGACTTGGTACAGGACAACCAAAGAACACATGGTGGGTTGAAACTGGTTTTGAGACTAGACAAACCTTTCTGTGGCTTAGAATCACGAAATTTTATGAGCAAAATCATTCCCAAAGTAGAGAAAGAAAATGGGAAAATTATAACAAAACAAAAAGATATTTTGAACGAAGTTAAATATTTTTATGACAATCTTTATAAAAAAAGGAATACTAAAAGTACTTTAAATGATCTTAAAAAAGACTTAAAAAATTTAAATGTTCCTATACTTTCATCTCAGGAAAAAGAAAGCTTGGAAGGTAAAATTACTGTTAAAGAAGCTGGAGAAGCATTGAAAAAAAATGAAAAACAAGAAAACCCCTGGAACGGATGGTTTTCAGCAGAGTTCTATAAATTTTTTTTGAAGGATCTTCAAATTTTTATTGTAAATTCTTTAAATTATGGTGCAAAAACAGGGGAACTATCTGTTACACAAAAACAAGGGATTATTACTTGTTAACCAAAAGGGAATAAACCGCGCCACTTTATAAAAAAACTGGCGCCATATATCTTTACTGAACACTGTGTATAAAATTGGATCAGCAGCTATTGCAAACAGATTAAGGAGTGTCCTTGATAAATTGATAAATTTTGATCAGACTGGTTTTATTAGTGGAAGGTATATTGGGGAAAATATAAGACTCATTTATGATATATTACAATACACAGAGGAACATAAAATACCAGGGTTATTACTTTTGATTGATTTCGAAAAAGCTTTCGATTCAATATCATGGGACTTTTTGATAAATGTTTTGATTTTTTTCAATTTTGGCGAATCTATCATCAATTGGGTTAAAGTATTTTACAATAATATCAACTCTGCTGTCATCCAGGGGGGGGGGAACCTTTCAGATTTTTTTACTATTGGAAGAGGTTGTACACAAGGGGACACCCTGTCTCCATATCTTTTTATTTTATGTGTCGAGATTCTGGCATTGAAAATAAGGGGAAACAGCGACATTAGTGGTATAGAGGTCACACGGGTTGAGCATAAATTGTCACAATTTGCTGATGACACCCCTTTGATTTTGGATGGGAGTAAAAAATCTTTACAAGAATCATTATTAGAATTAGACTGGTTTGCAAAAATATCTTGACTGAATATTAACTTCACAAAAACACAAGTTATTTGGTTTGGGAGCAAAAATATAGTACAGATACTCTATGTCCTAACAGAAATCTGTCCTGGGGTGAAACTTCTTTTAAATTACTAGGAATCAATTTTGATGTAGATCTTGAAAAAATTGTTAAAATAAATTATTCTGAAAGAATTGTACAGATTAAAAATACTTTAAAACAATGGTCTAAAAGGAATCTAACTGTTATAGGGAGAATAACTGTGATTAAGACTCTAGTCTTGCCTATCGTAAACCATCTCATTATCTCGCTGCCAAATCCTTCAGATGATATTATTAAGAGAATAAATGAACTTATTTATTCATACATATGGAACTCACCTATACATAGAGTTAAGAAGGATATTCTAATCCAATGATTGAAGTATGGTCATAAAGTCAACATCTTAATTTTTACTGATTATTCATAAATGCTTGACGTCTTATATGTGGAACAGGATCTGCTTACCCTTCCGGAGCACCTGAGATCACCACTAGTTTTTGGTGGGGTTCGTGTTGTTTCTTCTTTAGTTTTCTATGTTGTGTCATGTGTAGTATTGTTTGTCTTTTGGTCTTTTTCATTTTTAGCCATGGCGTTGTCAGTTTATTTTAGAATTATGAGTCTGACTGTCCCTTTGTTATCTTTCGTCCCTCTTTTATAGCCACTATTTCATATGCATTTACAACAAGACTGAACAAACAATGACAAACAGACTAACAACAGTACACAAAACACAACATAGAAAAACAAAAGAAAGAGTAACATGCACCCCAAAAAAAATAGATGTGATCTCAGGTACTGCGGAAAAGTATGCAGGTTCTTCTCGACATGTGGCACCCTTTGCGTTGATAATTTTCATTATGTTGGTATACACGAAGTAATATGTCTTATTCGGTAGGTCACATTTGTGAAAAGGAGACTGTTCGAGAACATCATCTATATATATTTTTTCTTCATAAGAAGTTCCTGTATGAAGTCAGGTTCATATGAATAAAGGAACAAAGGAAGAGTGCAATATTCTGCAAAATAAATTAATAAGTATTCAACGGAAAGACAACTTGAGTTTAATTAATTAAAGTTGTAAAAGAAGAGAAAAAGACGCGGTTTCTTTGATTATCCTTCATTAATAACGTTCAAACATAAACATTTGAAAGCTAGAGATGTATAAACGAAAATCCAAGCGTTAAAAATTATATGACCAAGAAGGTGTAAAATGAGCAGCAAAACATGTTCTTTATTTTTGTTATTCAAAACAACAGCTATAAAGATGTATCGTATCAATATTGACATGTGTAAACAAATAAACCAAAATAAAAGAGGGACAAAAAAGATACCAATGGGACAGCCAAATTTACAAATCGAAAATAAACTGACAACGTCATGGCTGAAAATTGAAAAGGAAACACAGACAAACAATAATACACATGACAAAACATAGAAAAATAAAAAATAAACAACACGGACCCAACAAAAACTTAGGGTCATATCAGGTGCTCTGGAAGGATAAGTAGATCCTCCTCCACATGTGGAGTCAAGAATCAAGTCGAACTTTTAAACATATCAGAGCACGACAACTACACAAGTATGTCCATTGTAACAGTCATACTTGATCGATATGTCTGCTTGTTAACTATTTGTCATCGGAGGCATCATCAGCTCGGGTACTGACTTGACATATAACAGACCTTTAAGTAGCTGTCCGTTTATAAAATTATAAAGTTACCAAGATAATTTAGTTTATTTATTTATTTACTGGAATAATATCTATAACGAATTCAATAAATCTACGTTATATACGAACAAATATAGTATTGAAGGTGTTTATTTCATTCATTGTGTCCTAGTGTTAAATGAGGATGATTCAGATCTAAGAAAAAAAGATAGTTGAAACTAGTAGTGGTAACGCTGCCATGTATCTTGTAATATGCTTGTTCAAAGTCTGCAACTTTATTACTTATTTTTGTATGTCATAGCTTTAAGAGCATTTTTTTGAGAAATAAGTGCGGAATCAGACGTTGCTTTTGTTGCATGTATTTAAAATGTCGATACACAATCAGTACCTCTAACACCTTATTGAACTAAACGTTGGTTCTCGATTGTTGTCAAATTGACATTTAACTACAATATAAAGGAGTCATTTACATATTGCATTTCTTTACCTGGTGGTTGTTAATTGTTAAATTATCATCGATAATTCTCATGTATATTTTTTTCTCTGTGTTATTAAAGTCTCAGTAACTAAGCCCTAAAGTCTCAGTAACTAAACCCTGTGCATATTTAAAAAATCCGATATTCGAACGTATACCACCAAGAAAATATACAACCATCATCAGGCCTGCTGTTAATCTGTTCAAATATTATGTAACCGCAACTGCAGCGAAATATGATAAATCAATGTCATGTACGTTATCTCATTTGTATTTATGATACTATCAAATTGAAACTCATCTTAATTTTATATCCCTCTATTTATCCAGAACAACGAAACAATACAGCTAATACCAACGGTCCAATGCTACTTATATCAACTGACTAAAAATCATATCTTGGGACCCATTTCACCCAAAACATATTTTTGTTAGATCAATGGAAAAACACTTCGCAGAATAAACGATCTGTCTTACTAAAACAAACCGGATTCGTGCTACTCAGATCAAGAGGCCAATAGAACTACTCAAATCAATTGTTCCATACAACTTAGATCAATGGACTCATACTCTCATATCAACGAACCCATACTATTAGATCAACGGACACATACTATTAGATCAACGGACTCATTCTATTCAGACCAACGGACACAAACTATTCAGATCAACAACAAATACTATCCGACAAACGGACCCATACTATTCAGATCATCAAACCAATTCTATCCGACTAATGGACCCAAACTATTCAGTCAACAAACCAATACTATCCGACCAACAGACCCATACTATTCAGATCACCAAACTAATACTATCCGACCAAGAGACCCATACTATTCAGATCAACAAACCAATACTATCCGATCAACGGACCCATACTATTCAGATCAACAAACCAATACTATCCGATCAACGGACCCATACTATTCAGATCAACAAACCAATACTATCCGACCAACGGACCCATACTATTCAGATCATCAAACCAATACTATCCGACCAACGGACCCATACTATTCAGATCAACAAACCAATACTATCCGATCAACGGACCCATACTATTCAGATCAACAAACCAATACTATCCGACCAACGGACCCATACTATTCAGATCATCAAACCAATACTATCCGACCAACAGACCCATACTATTCAGATCAACAAACCAATACTATCCGACCAACGGACCCATACTATTCAGATCAACAAACCAATACTATCCGACCAACAGACCCATACTATTCAGATCATCAAACCAATACTATCCGACCAACAGACCCATACTATTCAGATCAACAAACCAATACTATCCGACCAACAGACCCATACTATTCAGATCAACAAACCAATACTATCCGACCAACGGACCCATACTATTCAGATCATCAAACCAATACTATCCGTCCAACGGACCCATAATATTCAGATCATCAAACCAATGCTATCCGACCAACGGACCCAAACTTTTCAAATCAACAAACAAATACTATCCATCCATTGATCCATACTACTAAGACCAACTGTCTTATCCTATTCTCAGTCTCCTTTGGTTGTAATGGATCCATGATACTTATATCAACGGAACCATCCTTCTTAGAGCAGCTACGTATACTTCACAGATCATTGGATTCAAACTACTCATGGTAGATATACAGACCAACGCATACAACTGAAATCAATGAACCCCTGTATGTTCGTAATGTATATTTTCACCGTTTTGGCTGAATCTCAGTTATATTTAGAAAATCATATCATGTCTAGATCAGTTTTGTGTGCTCATGCATTAAAGTTAATATTTACGATACGATCGATCTATTGCTCAGTTAAGACTGAAATATTTGTGATTGATGGACCTTCAAATATGAAATTTCTTTTTATCTACTTCTCATAAAAGTTATTCTTAGCCATGACATTTAACTCGAGACGACTAATTATAGACGACCGATATACCTGTCAAAAAAGTTTCTTACAATAGATTATTTTAACAGAATAACTAGATGCCATCGTGTAAAAAAATTACCCGTATGTAAAAATGTCGTCAGTCAGTAAAATAAATATGAAACGAAAGTAAAAGTTCTTTTTTAAACAAGTAGACGTTTTCAACTAGTAGAGGTAAGTTTGGTAAGTGATATTAAATATAGGTACATATAATACCTTATGCAGACATTAATTTGAGACATAATCTACCTTATATTTGAGTCTTACAATTATTTGACCTTTATGAAGAGAATCAAATATACTCGTAAACACTGCGGAATTTTCACACATCGCATGCAAATTTGTATAAAGTGCATAAACAATAATTATTTAACCTTTGTATTCCCCCTTTTAAAGATATATATACGTCATTGATCGTAAGAATGTACTTCCTTTTCTTCATATTCTTAACTGTGTTATAAAAAACACGAGTCTTTTCAATGGGAGACTACACTCACTAATAGTTTGCCAATAACTTTTCAAGTTATTATTTCACTTTAATATTACCAAATTTATCATGTTTATATTAAAAAAAAAGAGAGGTAAAAACCAAAAGTACTTTCTTTTTTCAAACTAATATCATATTTATTTTGTTACAGTATTCTAATTTTAGAAAGAAGTCTGACGGGTTTTTCAGTCTTTTTCGTATCGTGTAATATTAACAAATAATAACTTCAAAAGGTGGCAGAGAAAACCAGAACACACGAACAGACATATCGATAAACAAAATTAAAGAATAAGCAACACGAACCCCGCCAAAAATCGGAGAGAAGGTGCTCTGGAATGGTATGCAGATCTTGCTTTACATGCGGTATCCGTTGTGTTGCTTATGTATGCAGAATCCGGTCATAAGTCTAATTTGATAGGTCAAATTCGAGTGAAGGGATCAGGTTGTTGTTACAACATGCGGAGTTTATCCGCTGTCATCTGTGAAACGGACATTCAATAACGGGCAATCAACTCATGATGGCATACGTAACACTTGTGTTAATAACTTCCTTGTACACAGCAACCCTCTATCAAATACAGCACGATAAATCACGATAGGAAATACAAGCACTAGAATTGTACGAACTGGAAAATATATATACCCCAGCTGATGCAAGTAATGTTGGACTCTTGCAACATAGAAATAGAAAACTCACAAATGGGAAGCTGAAATCATTTGTATAATCGTAAAGAGTTCAATAGATCCTCATTGTCAATTTTATTTTATGTAAGTCAATGTTTGAGGCAGAGTTAACTGTATGTGTTGTATCCTTTATCTCAAGTTCCATTGTGTAAATGCGATCCACAAAGTCACTAAATTTTGATTTTTTTAGGGAGAAAACATCATATTTTTTGCGGAAAGCAAATTTAAAGGATATTACCAACTAATTTTCCTTTTCATAAGAAGTTCCGGTATGAAATCAGCCTTACTTGAATAAAGAAACAAGTCGAGAAGAGAGACAAAATACAAGTTCTTCACAATAAGTTGATAAGGACTCTTAACTTGGTCCAAACATGATGTTTAACTAACTTTTCTAAAAATGTATGTAGGTAAATTTTGAAATTATTGATAACAACTAAGGTCATAGTGTTTCTTTTTTTTCTCAAATTGATTTATTATGTGATCAATTAGTCAAGTTAGTTAGAATTATAGTGTTGAAAGGGATTATTAACACAGGCAGTAACGTCTTCCTGTATGAAGTCAGCCCCATAAGAACAAACGAACAAGTCGGTAAGAAAAGGGACACACTTTTGTCTCTAATAAAACATAATACAATATTACTACCGGCAGATAAAACATTGTTACTAACTACCGATACAAACCAATCTTACTAACTAGCGATAAATATAATATTACAAAGTAGCAATATAGAAACTATGTTCATCTTTATGCATTAACATTAACCCTTAAATGTTTGTGATATTAGTATTTTAATATGACATACATGTATGATGTTCGATCTGTACTTTCAATACTTTTAAACCTTCTGATGTATCTTAACGACAAACCCGCTGTAATTGCCCTATTTACTCATTTTTTTTATGTTATTAGCTACGTAACTGTTTTAATAAAAATACCTCATATCAATCAGTTTTTAAATAAAACCTTGTGCTATATTTTATATATGATGAATGAATAATAACGTATCTATTTGCTGTCATTATTTATAACCATGCACTTGAAGACCTCTTAATTGATTCAATTACATTTGCACAAATTCAATACCCGTATGTTTAAATGCCTCGACTAGCCACCAGTCGACCAAATATATAAAATATGAATCTCAAGTGGAAGTGTGTTTTTTAAACAAAGAAGACGTTTTCAACTTTTGAAGGTATGTGTAAATCTAATTCGTTTTATTGAAAACGCCTTGTTGCTAATTAAAATTTTAAATTAAGATATAATTTACTTTATATTTGCTTGTGTTCAAAACAATACCCGAGATGAAGAGAATAGTATATGACGGTAAATACTGGTGGGACCTGGAGCTATACATATACCTAAAAATTACGTCTTAAGTGCATAAGAAAAGACTTCCAATACTATTTATTTCCCCCTTTAAAAAGATCTAAATCTAGATCCACCATTTTGAAGTAGGGCGTACTTCCTATTCTACTCACTTTTTTCCTTTGATATAAAAATGAACGAATTAGCAATATTGTAGACAACTGTCATGAATAATTTGCCATATTGCAACTCTTCAAGCCATTGTTTAAGTGGTATATTTTAATCAAACAATGTAGAAAAGCGGAAACCTGTACACTATCTTTTTTGTAAGATAATAGCATAGTCATTCTTTAACATGTTTAAATACAATCTAATTTTAGAAACTTGTCTAACAGGGTTGCCAGTCATCGTTATTTACGTGTTTCATATTGAATTTCACTGTTGATAATAACTTTAAAAGGATAAAGTGAACAATACAATCCACATTTAAATGATCATTTATAATGATAGTAGTAAACTTGTAAATGATCGAGTCACGTGTCTAATATCAGTTCCCATTACCTTATCAACTTTCATTGTATTTGCATGTAATCTCGCAAATTAATTATTGTATGAGGGTAAAACACAGGACAGTCACTGTCTTGTCGAACTGTGACGAGCTTTTAGCACTGTACGTGTTAACAACGACTTCAAAAGCTATGTTCATTAACTATTGACCGCAGATTGACCAATAATAAAAATAATATAACCTATTACCGACAAATGCAGGTAACTTACTACCAGTTGTATGAGTAAATAAAGTACGATTCGTGAAAACTAATTGTGAAATTCTGAATACAGCAATTTCTCTATCATGTCTAAACATTGAAAAAACAACTTAATCATTAACCTGAATAACTGAAAGAAAAAAGTTTAAATTTCCAAATTTTACCGGACGGTTTTGGTATAGTTACACATATGTTTATCATGATTATCATATTGAGTAAAATTTACATGGACATTGTAAAATAAATAAAACGAATTAATACGCTTGTATGAAAGTATGCCCTTTTGTTTAACCATGAAGTACAGATTATTTTGTCCACTATTAATAATATATTTTTTTTGTAGTGCAAACATTTGCTAGATATGAAGTGTTTACTGTCATTGCTGATTCTGATTGATTGTCTTAGTGTACAAGGTAATAAAACATGTATTGTATATTAAAATATTTCTAAATGACTTGAATGTATGTCAATTTCAATCAAGAGTCTAAATGCTAGGATCCATCATATTTGTGGCGAATTTTGATACTAGCAGTGCAATAATTGATCATATTATTACGTAAACTTGTAAACAATTTTGTATGATGAAGCATCGTTTTTTAATTTGAATATGTTTTCATTTTTCTGTCTTTATTTCTACTAACTGTACTTTGTTTTATAGCAGAAAAAAACTAGAAACACATTGTCGGAATTATGAATATTTGACAGTAGAAAGGAAAATCACAAAAATACTGAACTTAGAGGAAAATCAATTCGGAAAGTCGATAATCACATGGCAAAATCAAATAACAAACATTTGTCATTATTTATGAATGTTTATTATTGTGTGTATCCCTATTATTATCCTGATTTAGACGAATTCCTCGCAATTTGATGGTCTGATATTGTCCTAATAAATTTCAGTACTTTTTTTTTATAACGTCAATTGGAACTATCTCTCTTATTTTATACGTCAATTGAAATTATCTCCCTTATACCACTGAACTAACAAAAAAAATAACTTGAGTTGCTTCAAATAGTCCTAATGTTTTAATTTTTTCACAGTTTTAAATAAGATTTCTAAAATATATTTGGATGATATTGTCCTATTATTGAATTTGAATTTAATAATATGTAATATAACAAAATCAGAATAAGTTCGTTTCACAGTGTTCAATTGTCCTAATACGGAATTTATCGGGTCAATAAACAGAACCATAACTTTCATGTCAACTGTGACGAGAGCACGAGGTTTTAGCGATGTGCGTGAAAAAAATTCGCCTCACCAATATGAATTTTATTGAACCCATAGATTCTCGTATTAGGAAAATTGCACACTGTGTTACTAATAATGTAATGTTAAAGTCATAAGAAACGAGTGACCGGTAAAAAAAAATGTTCTTCCAATTCTTGAACCAATGCATACAAACATCATAAACTTAGTCTTCTGTGCTCGAATTTATCATTTTTTTCGTGTAAATTTCGTATAATTGTCAATTCTTTTTTCAATCGGTCAGTGTTGTTGTGAAAATATGGCAGGTAATTAAAGTTCGTGTTTTTAACCCGAAGTTTAACGATTGTCACCTGTTTGTCAACAATTGACGAAAAATAAACAAAAAAGCATGGAAATTGAGCACGTGTTTAACATGTAAATTCAGATAATAGTTCATTTTAAGGACATCCATGCGTATTGTGGTCTACGGATTTTTACGAGATGGGTCACACTGTGGTCACCTTGCATACGGAAAATATGTCGGGGAATTGCTTGCTGGAAGGAAGCTATTCAAATAAAGTAAACTTCTTCTAAATATGAATAAATTAAAGAATTTTCTTCAGAAAAAAGTATATGTACATAAGTTTTATAATGAAAACTATCCATTGAGTTATTAAAATCATATGCATTATTTTTTTTGATTTGAGGTTTCTTTTTTTTTTTTTTTTTTTTTTTTTTTTAAGACTTGAAATACATTTATTGAAAATCACCTGATTACATTTTCCTTGTATAACTCAGGGAAGAATACACAAGGGGCCCTGTGTTTACAATGATCCAACGTCCAGGGATAAACGGTGGACTCTATCATAAAAAAAAATCTATTTAATATTTTTTTCCATACATAAGTTATACATTCATATTAATTACACAGATTGAGTTTGCGTATAAAATATTCACAATATTCTACAGTAAATAAAATACATTAATAAAAGTCCCCCAAAACACACTACAATCTACACAATAATTTACCTTTACTTATATAATTGGCATTTAATTTTTTGTACTTTTAACACCTGGATTACATTGTTATGTGTCGGTCAGTGGTTTTATAGGTCTCATGCTCGACCTTGTAAATGCGTGTATTGTATATTTCTATCGTTGGATGTATTATGTTCTAAAAAGGAAAAGAAAGTAAGTACAAATTATTTCGTCACTTACTAATGTATAAGATTTATTATAAGTTTTATTTCAGCTGCAAAATTTTCTTTTTTGGATGATAATGATTTGTCCATAGATTCAATTAAACTTCCCAGTTCCCTTTTTGTATATGCTATCAATTGGCTGGAAGTAAAACTTTTAGACTGATATTTGATTATATTCCTACATTTCCAAATAATCCATTTAACTGTATTCATAATCGTATTAGTTATGACATTGTACTTTTTTTTGTAATCGTACATTCCTAGCATGATAAGTTCTTCGCTCAATGGAATATATACTGTGTTATTTAGTACATTATATGTTTTAAGCGCATCAAAAATGTGTTCCCAAACAACCATTATAATGTTACAGTTGTGAAAAAGGTGTGTGAGAGTTTCGTTTTCTGTTTTACAAAAATGGCATTTGCCATTATTTGATTTGCCCATTCTAAATAGTTTTTGCTCCGTATAGATAATGTTATGAACAATTTTCCAGCTAATTTGATTTGCTTTCCTAGAGGACATACTTTTATTTAAATTTATCCAAATCTTTTTCCACGGTAATTCCGAATTATACTGAATATTCCATTTTATTTGACAGTTTGGAACTATATCTAAATTTAACGAATATTGGATTAATTTCAAAGATATCTCACTTGGGATTACTACTTTATTCTGTTTATCGTAAAATTCAAATGTATTTTTAATATAATAACCATTTTTGGGGGGTTCTGGATCAACGTGGACGTTTTTTAGTCTGTCCTTGAACAATTTAGGAATAGCTAATTTCAGCCTTGCCCATTCCGAGATCCAGTTTCTCTTATCTTTAAGAGTATTGTATATAAAGTTGTCGCTTTTGATGTTTTTCGTTTCTTCATCCCAAATATCTTTTATTGTATGAATTCCACTTTTTCCGAAGTTAGGGAAAAAAATAGGTTTTTTATTGTATTGAATTTTTATGTTTCCAAAAAGTTGTTGGTTTAGGATATCGTTTTTATTTATTGGACTTTGTATACTTAAAAATGTTGACCACGTTTTAATTAACTCAAGATAGTATTTTGGAAAATTTTCCATTTGCAATCCTCGTAAGTCCGAACACTTTGCTAAAAAATTATTACAATTATATTTGATATCAAACTTCTGTAGCCACCATTTGGCTATTGTGTTCCAGTTATCGGTTTTTGATCTTAAAATCTTTTGCATACTTTTGATTTGTTTGGATTTAATGAACGAATCTATATTGATCATACCAATCCCCCCTTCTTCTAACGGTAAGCAACACACGTCCCTTTTAATTAAATTTACTTTCCCCTCCCATATAAAATTCCACATGACATTGTTTATTTCTTTTTTATATTTTTCAGGTATACCTCGCATTTCGATTTCGAACCCTATTTTAGAAATGATCAATGATTTTAATATTAAGACTCTGCCCTTCAATGTTAGGTCACGAGATTTCCAAACCTCAAGACACGCCTTAATCTTCTTTATTTTTTCTAACCATATAGCTTCTATATCAACACTATATCCATGCATGACTCCCAATGCTTTAATTGGTTCGCTAGACCACCTAATTTTTTTATATTTTGGTGTTTTATTTTTCAAACGACCCAAATATACCCCTACAGTCTTTTCATAATTTATCTTAGCACCCGATGCTTTCTCATATATTTCTAAAACCTTGAATGTTTCCTCTATTGATTCCTCTGTTCTATTAAAAAATTGTGTATCGTCTGCAAACATGTTAATCTTAACCTCTTTCTTTTCATTTTCTATGTCAGGGTGGGGTAAATTTATTCCTTGAATTTTCGGATTAGCCCTAATTGTGGCTGCCATCGGCTCTGCTTGTAAAATGTAAAGCATCGGCGATATTGGACAGCCCTAACGGATTGATCTAGAAATTGGGACGTATCTTGATTGAAAACCGTTAGTCATTAAACAAGTTTTAGCATTTTTTAGTAACATTTTAACCCATTCCCGAAAATTTTCCCCAAATTGAAATTTTTCTAAACATGCATCTAACCATTCCCATTCTGCATAGTCAAAAGCTTTTGTTTGATCAAGAAAAAGGATTGATCCTTCCTCGTCTTCCATATCTATAAAATCGAAAATATCTTGCAGCATTCTATTAGAATCAAAAATATTTCTGCCCTTAACAAACCCTTTTTGATCTGTTTCTATAATTGATGGTAGAACTATTTTCAAACGTTCAGCCAGAATTTTTGAGCAAATTTTATAGTCTACATTTAATAATGTTATAGGTCGCCAGTTTTTAATATCCTCCCTCTCCCCACTTTTATATAATAGGCTTATCATTCCAAGTCTCTGCGATTCGGAAAGTGTTTTATCAAAAAAGGTTTCTTTTAATATTTGCGTAAGCTCATCCTGTATCAAAAACCAATATTCCTGATAAAATTCTGCAGTTATGCCATCTTCCCCTGGTGATTTATCCCTTTTCATTAATTTAATTGCTTTGAAAATTTCATCTTTTGTAATTTCACTATCACATAACCGTTTTTCTGCTTCAGATAGAGTTTTACTTACATTATATAGTAATTTTTCCCCAGCCTCTCTATTACAACCCCCCGAGGTAAAAAGTTTCTCAGAATATTTTAATTGCTCGCCTAAGATTTCATTAATATTATTTTTGTATGTGCCATTTTCGGCTTTTATTTTTGACCATAGTTTTTCTTTTCCTCGTTTTTGTTCTAATCTGAAAAAATAATTTGTGGATTTTTCACCTTTTTCATACCAATTTATTTTTGATCTTATGCGTGCTGCTTCTGCTTTTTGTTCGTAATATTTATATATATCTTTTTTTAGTTTTTCAGCCTCATTCAGATTTTTTTGTGTTCCATCATTTTCTAACAGATTTTCTAATTTATCTTCCCAATTTTTAACTTCATTTTCATTTAATCTAAGTTTCTTTGAAACCGTTATTGTTATGTCCTTTATTTTAGTTTTTGTTAAATCCCAGAACTCCTTTTTATCTTTAAAATTATTTATGTTAAGTTTCCAAGATTTCCAAAATGTTTCAAAAGTATTTTTGAAAAGGTCGGTTTTAATTATACTATTGTTCATTTTCCAGTAACCCGGGCCTCTTTCTGGTTCGACGATGTTCATAGTTATTGTTACGCCGTCGTGATCGCTGAAGGGAAAATAAACAATTTTTGCATTGTTTACTCTACAATCGATATTCTCACTGGTGAATATATAATCTATTCTCGAGTATGATTGACCCCTTGAAAATGTATATTGTTTTTTGTTTGGATATCTGAGACGCCAAATGTCCGTCAATTCATTTTTTCAATGAAATTTTTTAGTTCATAATTTCCCGCATCTTCACGTTTGGGCATATGTTTTCTATCTAATTTCCTATTTAGACAACAATTAAAATCTCCCATAACGTAATTCACAATATCATTTTCTTTATCTATTTTTAACTTATTAAAGAAATGTTTTCTTTCTATGCCATTATTAGGGGCGTAGACATTAAAAATTCTAATAGTTTCGTTTGAGTCTAATTTGAATTCAACTATTAATTTCCTTCCCTCTGCATCTTTATATTTTTCAGTAATGTTTATATCTAAATTTGGTTTCACTAAAATTGCTACCCCTTTGGAAACGGAAGTCCCGTTACACCAAAAACTTAAACCTCCCCATTCTTTTTTCCATTCATTTTCAACAAATTTTGTGCAATGAGTTTCTTGCAAACATATAAAATCAAAATTCTTTTTTTGACACCATTGAAATAATGCATTTCGTTTTGACTTATCTCCCATACCGTTTGCGTTTAATGAAACTAAACGAATAGACATACTTTATGGGGAAAATATATATTTATATTATTGTCTTCAAAATTCTGAATATTTAGTTTGCTATACAGTTCACCGATTTCATTTATGTTATACAACATAATAAAAGTCCAACCTATATTCAATATATTTACAATAAATGAATTTGCATGTACACTTGCAATGCATGTTTTTTTAGAGTTATCTCCCATACCATATATTTCATATATAATTATTATCTGCCTACTTATTTCACCAACAAATACACATATTTGTATCACTAACATAATACAGTTCAAAAATTTTCCAAAATATTTACAATAAATGCAAGATTTTGCATACACAATAATAGCATATATTTTTTGTAAGTTTTTCATTATATGATAAAAATTTATAATAATATATTATATACATTTTACACAAAGTTCTCCATAAGCTCGTTTAAGGAATATGCCGGGATAATTTACTTAGAAACAGTTTCTTCCAAAGAAGAGTTTTGTCTTTTTGATTGCTGTTTCTCGCCTGATCCTGGTGTTGAAGCTGAACTTCGAGTTCTCTTTTTACCACATGGTGTTTGGTATTCGCCTAATCTGTCTATACTCATAAAGTTCTTGACAAGAGAAACAAGTTGTTTTGCTCCTTCTGGATTGATATGTACCCCGGATGGGTCATTTTTATCAAACAATGTTTTAATGGGGTTGACACCCATGCCTGGTCGACAAAAATCATCCCAAAGATCGATAAAAGATAGCCTTTGGTCTTTTGAACATACCTTTTCCATATACAAATTAACAGAATGAGATGTTAAATTACATTTTGTTAAAGTTTGACCTTTGCCCTTTCTTGGCAGTATACTGAATATGCATATATCCGCATTTGGAAACTCTGCTTTAACTTTATTTATAGCATTTGTCATATTAACACAAATCATTTCTTTATCTGTCATGTTTCTTGTGACGTCGTTTGTACCCAAACAAAAGATGACCTTCGACACATAATTTTTATCAACACTTTTGTCCAGTGTGACTAAAAGTTTGTCAATGTCTTCTGCTGTACTACCAGAAACAGATGCATTGTGTATTCTGTTGTCAGATATCTTGAGACGGCAACAGTTTGATGCACCTAAAATGATTGTAATAGGGGGTAATGGTAAACAGGTTTGAGGTTTCTTATGACTTTAAGTTACTAGGAAAGCAATTGAAATGGAAAAGGAAATAAATTAAAAAAAAAACATTTCAGGTATTTTAGAATGGACGGTTGTTGGGAAGGTTACTGATTATGGACAAAATGTGACATTATTTTGCAATGTTCCGCACTGTTGTCCTGATGATTCAGGGTGGGATAGATGGAATCCTGTACAACAGACCCTGTTTATAGATATAAAGACAGGACGACCAAATAAAAAGTATGATGGAAAGGTTATGAAGGATGGATACACCTTAATTATCCAAAATCTGACCGAAAATGATCTTAATGTCTCATATTCCTGTTTGTATGGTGTAACTTTTGGGGAAAGAAAATTTCTACTGAAAGAGGACGTTTTTAAATGTAAGTTTACATATATTGAATATCGACAATTATAATTAAAATATTATGCTATATATGTATATAAAAAATAACCAAGGAGGAGCTTGCACATCACTGAGACAAGACAATTAGTCACAAAAAAAGATCTGTTATGTTGCCAAGACCATGAAAACATTGCAAATACTTACTAAACCAGAAGATTTTAACTGTAGGAAGGCAACAAAGGATGTGGAAATACCTAGCCACATGAACAGCTTAAACTTAATTTAAATGATAATTGATTTAGAGCGATTCTGTTCATTAGATAGTCTTTAAGGGTGATCACATGATAAACATATTGGCATTTTTTACAAATAATTCATGTTGGAATTTTATGTAAAATCCTATACTAAATAATCTGTTAATATACATTGTTTTATTTCAGCAACAAGTCCTACACAACCTAATTCGAACGGTCAATTATCTCATAGTGAAATGTAAGTAAGAACTCTATGTCTAAAGTTACCTTCTTAATGTAATTCACATATAATTAATGACCGTGTCCTCTCTCGTAGAAATAAGAGAGGTGCAATGTCCTGTAATTTGTAATATTTAACAAAAAGAGAAGGATAGGGGCACTTGTTGGTCATTTAAAAGAAATTCAATATTGCCTATATTTTAAATATTATGATTCAAATGTTATAAGGCAAACATGTGTCAAACATCAGTACCTATAATTTTATAAACACAAGAAACAAAGTTCGAGAACCTGTCTTTCACTTTGTCAAGATCAACCTCTTTGTCCAATGCTTTTATCACTACGGGCTTTGTGGAGTAATTGATAATGGTTTGCAAGCAATAATTATAGCAGGACTTTGATTGAGGAACACTTTCAAGTCATCTTCTATCTTATTTCGTTTGCTGTTTTTAAATTCGTAGAACCATTTTTTGGGGGGGTGCTACGATGTCCCTTGCTGTACCTCACAACTTTTTATCTTCCATACCTCATCTCGACACAAATTTGTTCTCATGGTTGATTGTCAGTACATCCGTGCAGTAATCGTTTCAGGTTCAAAACTATTTTCCTGCACTCCATCATTCACTACCACGGCTTTCAAAATTCGTTCAAATAAATTTGGAACGAATATCTACTCAAATACATTTTAACAGAAATACTCGTAACCGTTTTGAAAAACTTCCATTCAAAATTTATACAACTTTTCCTACATATAAACAAATGTGAGTTTTTTAAACGAGGAACGAAAGTACTTGTGTTTCTGTGTGCATTGATATCGACGTTTTCTTCCCCAACCCTTACGAAAGTAAACATGGATGGGAAAATTACCCAGATATTTCTAATGATTTCCATTATAGTCATAACTGCCATCATTGTCATCAAACAGAAATACAAAAGAACTGAGTGTACGATTTTAAACGAATGTAATAGCCAAAGATTCATAGCACTTATTAGTGCAAATTAAAAAAAACTCATCATAAATACCAGGACAAAATTTAGCATATACGCCAGACGCGCGTTTCGTCTACAAAAGACTCATCAGTGACGCTCGAATCCCAAAAAGTTAAAAATGCCAAAAAAAAAGTACGAAGTTGAAGAGTGTTTTGAGGACCAAAATTCCTAAAAGGTTTGCCAAATACAGCTAAGGTAATCTATGCCTGAGGTATAAAAAGCCTTAGCATTTCAAAAAATTCAAAAATTTGTAAACAGTAAAATAATAAATATAACCATATCAATGACAATTCATATCAGCATAACAAGTGATGACTACTGGGCTTGTGATACCCTCAGGGAAACAAATCTCCACCAGCAGTGGCGTCGACACAGTTGATGTAAATAAACTCATCATAGATACCAGGACTAATTCTAGTATATGCTCCTGGTACGCCCGCTTTGACAAAAATACGAGTGCAGGATTGTATTACTATTTTTGTGAAATAAACAACATACTTCGTTATTGATTTCAGATCTGCATTGATAATTGGAGTTATTGTATTACTGTTAGGGTCTGTGATAATTTTCCTTTATTTTTGGAGGCGGCGTATCCAGAGTAACAAACATAAAGGTAACATATTTATATCATGTTTATGTCACGCAATATGAGTTTCAATTAACTTGGCCATTTTTGGTAAACAATGTTGTCTCAATGACATAAAGACAGGACATACAAAAACACAATGGTTTCATTACAATTCACATGACAGCATATACATACAGAATACGATTTTCTCTTACCATATTGTTAAAACGACCAACTTCAATATTTAATTTTATAGTTCCACTACGCAGTCTAGTCAATATATTACTATTAAAATCATACTTAAAGTAATCTTCCGAACAAAACTCATTTTTCAATTTTCTATATAAACACAATTTTTCACAACCGTTTAAAGTAGTAAACCAGTTCCGGTAGTATTGATCAATTATACCACATTTTATATATTCAAATGCAACATTAGTGTTCTCTTGATCATCCATACATAATTCATACTTAGATTAAATAATAAATTACGAACACGGATACCCAGTTTTCTTTCCATTTGAGGAATAAGAAAGAAAGTGCCCTAGCTCCTTGCTGGGAAATCCTGTTCTGTGATTGCTAGAACTTACCAATAAAATGAAGTAACATGTCTTAGTATGCATAAGAATTTACAATTTCCAGCTCCTATTTGTCAAAGAAAAAGTGGTTATTAACAGATTGCCAACCGTTTCTAAAAACGACTACTTTTTGTCTTGTCGGTGTTAACAAATAAATTACACTTTTTACAATAAAATGAAAGTTGTTTTCGAAAGGTTTGCAATATTTCGACGGTTTTTCCAAACAAGACGGTATCGTCAGCAAACAAAATTAAATATAATAGATATCCATTGATAGTAAAGACATCGTTATCATTGTTCATAGGGATATCTTGAATAATGTCATTCAGGAAGAATAGAAATATAACAGAGGTGAAAATGTCTCACCTTGTTTCACTCCCAAGAAATGGTCAAAAGCCGCTGAAAATGCACTCTCATGGTTGACTCCCTTTAAGATTGAAACAAATTTCCTTTATGATTGAAACAAATTTCGTACTTATTCCACTCTTTAGTAGCTTGTACCATATAATTCTTGTGATATCCTTGTCGAATGTTTTCCGAAAATCGACGAAAGCGCAATATAATTTCGATTTATGTTGTAGCACATGTGTTATTATGCCATGGAGTACACATGTAACATCTACAGTAAAGCAGCCAGGTCGAAATCCAAACTGATTATCTATAAATGTTTTTTCTCATCCTCAGCCCAGCCATGTTATCGTTCAGTTAATATCGATGTTTATAAAGACAACAGTAGTAACTGCTGTTCAAAACTCATAAAATATTAATTAAATACTCACTAAAATGATAGATGGAAAATTATTTGGGTCTGTTGAGTCACCATTTTAAGGAATTGCGATGACTTTGCCTTCAGACCACGTATCAGGAAAAAGCCATTTTCAGACATATAGTTGAAGAGAGTTTTAAAAATAGGAACGAAGAAAACTGGATTCGACGACAATATTTCAGTAATGAAGAAATCATTCCCAGCAGACTCAAGTTTATTTATAGCACGTATAATGTCATCTTCGAAGATTTCGTTATCTAATCAGTCAGGAGCATTACTTAAACATGAATCAATTAAAATAGCCTACTTTGAAAACGAGGCTATTTCAAATATTACTTATATAAGTAACTTTTCTGAATATTATTTTTATAAGTGTCCAATAATACAGATTTCACTATCTTTAACAAATTTTCACGGTCATTTGGTTATTTTTTCAATCAAATATAAAACTTAATCACTATGAAACACTAATTAACTTTTTGACGCACTTATCCTTTATACTGACGCCTCTCGGTCAGAGTTTGGTCTCTTGGGACTATTAAACTATCAATATATTGAAGGTAAACTGATACAAATAGATAGATACTGGTGAATTGATTAAGAGTTGAAGTTATTCATTATTATTTATGTTCCTTAAATAAGTATTATTACTTTTTTTCAAACATGTATGTTATAACTTAGGCCGTGTTCACACCAAACGCATTGTTTACAACATGTTTACAATTAGTTTAGTGTAGTGTACACTGGTTTCACATTACATTTGTTCACATCTATACACCTTGTTTAGCTACCTGTACATAAGATTTGTTCCCACTTGTAAACTATATGTCATTTAAATGTTCATAATGTAGAACTGAATTCAAAATTTTTGGACAATTTTCCTAGCGGTAAAGGAACAACCATTTTACTTTAAAAAGAGGCTGGGGATGGGAATGGAAATATTCCGATACCCAATTTGATAATAAAAAAAAATGGTCATACAGATGATAAAAAAATATTCTGAATCAAGAGTTTCCCCATACATTATAGTGTTAAATATTAAAAAAAAGTATTTGATCACCAGCATCGAAAAAAAGGAATAAAAACTACGCGCGAAAAAATATCTGACTCAGATAAAAACAATAACCCTCCCACTTGTTTATGTTAAGTGGTTGCTACTTTATGAAAGCCATTTTTATAATTTGCAGTAGTTTGAATATACTAGAGATGTTTCGATTACAAATTAGAAAACGTTAGCTGCAAAAAAATCAATACATTTTTATCTTTTCTGTTTCAAATGGTATTTCTTCTCCAAGTAGTATTTGGTAAAGGAATAGGGTAACGTTTTTTTTAAATTTATTTGAGGTGTTATTTAACGGATCTGAGATACTAGACAAACAAATCATTTACCTCACACTTTTTTAGTCATCCATTTTGCGGGAATCGTTGTTTGAGTAAAGACCAGTGGCGAATATTTCTGTGTATGTCACGTCGATTCGGGAAGACCTTTTCAAATGAATTAGGCAGCAGCTATTTACTTCAATTTTTGTAAAGAGGGAGGGGGAGCGGTGGAAGAGGGGCGTGAGCTATTGATTTTTTTCAGAACAAACTTTGGTGGCAAGTCTAAATCAATTTTAGCGTTATATATAGTTGCAGCTGAGGGTGAAACAAACAAATTTTTTTTCAGGGCCAAAAACTGGAAACATTTTTTGTTTCAAAAACAAAATCCGTAGCTAACAACCCTTACCCCCTTGCCTTTATGTTTAATACTCAACTATGATAGCACATCCCCCCTTCCCCCCGAAAATCAATTGGTTGCTGCCGTATGGGTTCGGCAATGATGCTGCATTGAGTCTTGATCAGGGGTTAATAAAGTACGTTAATTTTTTACCAAAAAAAACCTGTAAATATTAAACAACAATTTCTGTTAAGAACTATACGTCTAATAATTATCAAATATATCAATTTTACTAAAAAAAAACTGGAAATATTAAACAACAATTTCTGTTAAGAACTATACGTCTAATAATTATCAAATATATCAATTTTACTCAAAAATAGTTTCCTCCTTAAATATATACACGGTAAAACTAATGTCCTTAATGCCTAGTGTGTACACTTAACCTACACAAGGCCTACATTGACTATCGACTGTGTGTAGATAAAACATGATTTAAACTACATGTAAACATTGAGTTCTATCAATGGGAACGCAACTGTGTTTAGTTTACGTGTGAGTCATACTAACACACAACCGAATTTAGGTCAATGTGAACACGGCCTTATTCAAGTAATATGTTTGTCATTATTTTAAAGTAACCCTTTATCTCTATACTCCACTCAAATCTAACATTTGTCTAATACATTCTTTGTTATATGATATATAATTATGTAAAAATTCATTAAAGCTCTAATAAGTAATTTTGTAATTTTCAAAACAAAAATTACGTATATGATATGATAATTGAAAATGAACAACACATGTACTAATATTGAGTGCCTAATACAAAGTATAATATATCTCAAATGTAAACTTAGTGCATGCTATCACATGAATGCATATAAGTTTCTTTTTCAGATAGGGATGACTGTTCAGATCTGAAAGATACTTTATTGGACAAAACAACTGTGCAAAAAGGTATATTAACTTGTTTTTTTTAAATAAGGCGTACACTAGGAAGCTTACTAAGGAAGGTTTAGTCCAAATATTTATGACGTCTTGAAAGGATATTATACTTTTTTTTACGCCTGACACATATATTTTGAAAACAAAAATCGTAAATGTTGACGGACCTGAACCAAACATTTATTTATCATGTTCAATAAAGAATAGTATTGCATCATTTTAAATATATACAGTATCAGATTGCTCATGTGAATGTTTATGTAATCATTATCAGATGACTCGTAAAAAATATATGATACAATCAAACATATTTTCAAACGTGTGTTATTTTTTTCTCTCGCCTGCAACGCAAATCAATAAATGCGAGTAATAAGGATCTCAATCCGGCGGCGACGGAAACCATTTGTTTTCATCTTTATATTACTTAGGGTAGAAGAATATGTGCTTCCATACTTTGCATACAGATTTTTTTTGTTACGAAATTTTCTGTGACATGTCTGCAGACCTTGATCTCATTGCTATGGTTCAATTTTGAAAATGTCTCACTTATTATGAGTAAAAATAAACGCAACACCTATAAATATCATGCAACTGTAGTCCTCTATGTTTGGGATAAGAAGATTTATAAAAATGACCATATAATTGATATTAATGTCAACACCGAAGTGCTGTTTAGTGGGCTTGTGATACCTCGGGGAGGCGAAACGTCCACCAGCAGTGACATCGACCCAGTGGTTAAAATAGTTTTCAAAGGTACCAAAATTATAATTTGTACACCAGACGCGCGTTTCGTCTACATATGACTCAACAGTGACGCTCAGATCCATTCATTAATCAGTGATCAAGGTTCGGATTATATGATTAGATCTGTTTGGCTGCTTTATCTGGTGTCTGGAATGATAATGCTATGTGTTTGTCAGTCTGACAGGTTTCATCTCACCTTGTTTTTTTATATCTTGGTTCATTCGTCAATGTTAAGAATGTTTTGGTTTGTTTTTCTTACACTTTATGCAATAGGTCATCTATGTATGGAATGTCCTGTAGTTATTGTCTCTCCTTTACTTCATGTTCATGGTACATTAGACAGATAATGTTTTCGTAGTCATGTCTTTTCCTATGGGCCATAGGTTATCCATATTTAGTAAATGAATTATTATAATGTTAATACCAGTATCAGATAATTCGTCATGTTTGGTAAACTTATTAAAATTTAAAAGGCAATTAATAGTAAAGTGAAATAAGATCAGTTTCATATATTTGATGTACAAAATGATCATTCTCAGATATCAGACGTAGCATATAATCAGTATAAGATACAATGTACCTGACCTAAAGTATATTCATTATTATATATTTGTCGTAAAATATAACAGTATCGATTGGCTTGTATGAAGTATTAATGATGCACAAATTTTAGACTCTAACGCATGATTTATTATAATATATTATTGTTGGCTTTTAACTGACTTTTAGAAAAAGCGAATAATCTCAAAACGGACATTCGTGTTACTTTGACATGTTGATACAATTTTTAAACTTGTTCGTCATTTATTTTTTACTTATTAAAGTTATATCACTTTTCTGTATTTGTTATTTAAGTACAGGTCCATGTAAGAATCAAGTGATAAGTCCATGTTGGCAAATTGATAAAATTTCATATTCTAGATATGCATTTACCTTTTAAGAACTTGAATATGAAATTCTTTAAAAAAAAAAAATGTTTGTGTTAAAAATATTCATTTTCAAATTTCCTCTTGATGGCCCCTAAAAATGAGCAAGGAACACTACACAATTTTTTTTAAAGTAATTTATCTTGCTTTAATAATATATTTTTTGTTGCTTGTATATACTTTATATAGAGTTCATATGTATAGTGATATGAAAACAGATTTAAAATTGATTTCAAATATTTTCTTCCCTAGCAACCGTAACCATGGAAATGTGATCAAAATGAATTTTAGAGAAATGTAAAATTCATTTAATTTAATTTTATTTTTTTTAAGAAACAGCAACAGTATACACACTTTTATTATATATTCCCTTTTAGTAGACGTCCTATAGAATAAATCGAAACAAAAAAAAGGTCGGTAAAATTTCAGTGTCGTAGGTGGCAGCACCATCAAAATCGTCAATTTTTCAGTTTTTTTCATTGATATTGTCCATCAACTCTTATTCTTCAATAGAAGACAAGGCTGCCATACGATCATTATCATCATCAGTTTCTTCTTTTTCACAGGTGTCTCGACTGAAAGTGCTTTGCCTGCTTATATCGAAAAGTATGATGTAATTTGTGCAACAGTCAGCCATTCATCAACTTGGAATAATCTTTTTCCATCAGAATCTCTTAAAGATTTCATTTGTTCACAAACTTCAACAGGATTTGATTTTTTTCCACTTGTCTTCCCATCTTAAAATTTATCTGTTAGAAATTTCTAAACCTGCTCTGGGAATCGTATATTCTTTTTTTCCTTTCTGTAAAGCCCACCCCATATGCTCACAGTTGAGTGCGTTTTTAAAACTGCTATTGCGGGATGAAAGTGTCTTGCATGTAATCACAACATGATTACACAGAGATGCCCACTGTTCTCCATTCCTTTATAAGTAATAAATTTTCTAATGCAACCAACTTCTGGACAAAAGAATACAACAGTTTATATCTCTTGTGCTGCATAGCCACTGGTTAGAGGGTATGTTAGGTTTTATCTGTTAGGATATAGCAACTATAACTAGATTATATTTGAGATTATAGCTGTATCTGTGAGCCTCCATGTGAATAATGCTTGTTAAACAAAATTGTTACTTTACCATTGGAAATGGGGTTGTAAACTGAAATCTAAGGTTTTGACCTTGATATTATGACACCGCCTCTGGTGTTGTTTACTATACATGTCAGGTATATACTTTGAAATCATAAGGGTTCTTTAGATATACAGCAACCACAATATGACAGACACACAGACGGACTGTCAGACCAATCACTATAGGGTCCTCATCATTCGGCAGGGCCAAGTTAACCTCGTTACATATAAGTACTATATCAGGAGCCTGTAGTTATGGTAGTTAAAGTGATTTTCTGTTGTTTATGTATTTTGTATTGATATATCTGTCCATATGTTTATCTTTGAGACATATCTAATGGCAACAACGGTAATTTATTTGCCCAATATAGTTTAGTTTGCAGTGTGAGCTAAAGTTCTGAGTAAAAGTGATATGAAGCTTCAAATTTAAAAAAAAATAGAGGCTCTAAAGAATCTGTGTCGCTCACCTTGGTCTATGTGAATATTAAACAAAGGATGCAGATGGATTCATGACAAAATTGTGCTTTAGTGATGGTGATGTGTTTGTACATCTTCCTTTACTGAAAATTCTTGCTGCTTACAATTTTTTTTTTCTATAATGAAATTGACCAAGTAGTTTCAGTGGAAAATGTTAGTAAAAATTTACAAATTTTATGAAAATTGTTAGAGAATTACCATAAAGTGCAATAACTCCTAAAGGGGTCAACTGACCTTTTAGGTCATGTCAACTTATTTGTAAATCTTACTTTGCTGAACATTTATCTGTTTACAGTTTATCTCTTTCTATAATAATATTCAAGATAATAACCAAAAACAGCAAAATTTCCTTAAAATTACCAATTCAGGGGCAGCAACCCAGCAAAGGATTGTCTGATTCATCTAAAAATTTCAGGGCAGATAGATCTGGACCTGATTAACATCTCGTCAGATTTGCTCTAAATGCTTTGGTTTTTAAGTTATAAGCCAAAAACTGCATTTAACCACTATGTTCTATTTTTAGCCATGGCGGCCTTCCTGGTTGGTTTGTCGGGTCATGCCACACATTTTTAAAAATAGATACCCCAATGATGATTGTGGCCAAGTTTGGTTAGGACATCTGTTTGTGTATCTAGATTTGGATGTACTTTATTCATTTTCAGCTCTATTGAGCTGGTCAATATTTGTATCAGATTTCGGATTCATTTTTGTTGGTCTTGAACAACACTTAAGAGAGAGACATTTATAAATTGTTGAATCAGACATCTGATGGATTAAACATTAGTGTTATTGCAGAAACATTCAGTATGGATATCTATTTTCACAAAGTATTGTTTTTCTTTGCTTGTGCAACTATGTAACATACATTATGCTTTATTATATTAAGTCATAATTAACCTATTCCAAAATCAAGGGCAGTTTTCATGTCTGAAGCAGACAAAATATTATTTCCATTGGCTACATAGGTCTTCATCTTAGTCCTCATATGGGCTATCTTGGAGTCACAGTACGATTTACCAGCTTGTGGCTCTGAATAGCAGTAATGTTTTATCTGTATTCCTGTAACATATATTGAATTCTTAAGTTAAGTCATCATGGTCAATTTACAAGTGTGTGTATACAATTTTGCAAGTGAGTGTAGTAACAAGCTTTTACCTAAACTTATTCATTATATAAAAAAGAAGATGTGGTATGATTGCCAATGAGACAACTATCCACAAAACACCAAAATGACACAAACATTAACAACTTTAGGTCACCTTGCTCAGAAAGTTTTCTTGTTTGATTTTTTTAAACAAGTAAAAAGTTAATTTCAGGTTGAATAGAAACATAGATTTAAAGTCCTTCCATTCAACTTTATTACACTCTGCAGTCGCTCTGTAATTCTCATATCACTGATTTAAAACTGACAATTCACACTTTACATATCAAATAAGCATTTGGTATTTCAAAACATATTAAAAATATAATGAGAGATACAATATTATGCAAGCTAAATATAAGAAGAACTTTACAATAAATATTTTATAAATATCAATTTCACTTTTACTCAAGTTATTGACTGGAAACCAAATGTCAATAGACAACACCAAAACCAAGATGACAACGCCATAATATTGAAATAAACATGATAGATAGATCAAAAAATAAAAAGGCAACACAGAGATAACAAAAACGAAATTCAGGACAAAACTTTCATTTTAGCCCCACCCTCATAACAATAAAATTTGATAGTTCCATTAACAGCTAGATGGATGGTTGTGCTGAATATAATACAAAAAAGACTCAATTTAAGATACCATGGTGGTTCGTCCGATGGAACTGGTACTGGGAGGAATAACAAAATACATGATGTAATGTTTATCATGGGTGTTACGGTATCAGGTCCGTTCGCGCCCAATACATTTTCGCACCCTTTGTTTTATAATTTTAATAAAATTACAGTTGAATAATTAAAACGTCGTGATTGTTGTTTTAAATTGCTTTGATGTAAATACTGCATGTATTTAGATTCACAGTATAAGTAAAACATTGAAGATTTTAAATGAAAAAACACAGACAAGATACTGTAATTGTTTTTTTTTATAGCTTTGCCAATTGATCTGAAACAATGAAACAAAAAATTATAGCAACACACTTTTCAAAATATTTTTATAGTTCGTTCTTATTTTGTACTGTTATACCACTGTTCCAGGTTAGGGGGAGGGTTGGGATCCTGCTAACATATGTAAGCTCGCCACAAGTTTTATGTATGTGCCTGTCCCAAGTCAGGAGCCTGTAATTCAGTGGTTGTCGTTTGTTTATGTGTTACATATTTGTTTTTTCTTCATTTTTTTTACATAAATGAGGCCATAAGTTTTCTCGTTTGAATTGTTTTACATTGCCTTATCGGGGCCTTTTATAGCTGACTATGCGGTATGGGCTTTGCTCATTGTTGAAGGCCGAACGGTGACCTACATATATATATAGTTGTTAATGTTTGTGTCATTTTGGTCTTTTGAGGATAGTTGTCTCATTGGCAATGGTACCACATCTTCTTTTATATGATCAAGTTATTCAACACAAAAACAATCGTTGTCAGAATCTCACTTTCTTTTGAAGAAATTAAATAAAGATATATTAATACATTAACTGAAATATAATTAAGATTTATTTAGCACAAACAACAAACTTTAGGGACGACATCAAAACTTCAATGTAGGATAAAAAACTTAAATATCAGTTCTCCCTCACTGCCAACGGCTGGTTCGTGCATGGTTTGATGACCTACACATAGTCTGAGCTCTTGCAAATGCCGCGTAATGTCTTTGTCACATTCCGACAGCTTTCTTATACATTTATCCTGTTTATATACAGGATAATTCCCACATATGTGGGTTAAACAGACTAAGGCTGAATTTTATGCCCGGCGGGAGTGTCTCGTCTGCCATTTGTTATGTTGATGTGCAGACTACGAACCTTTTTTTAAAAGAGGTAACCAAGCAAGGGAGATAAAAAATACCGCGAAAGATGCAGTTCGATGATTTTACTTGAGTGAAAATCATGTTTTGAATAAAAATTTCCAAACTTTTTATTCATTGAAAGTGGTTTGATATGATCATACATTTTGATTTCTGCTGTCGTTTTATGAACAACACACTAATTATTATGTTGTTGGTAAAATATATGTCCGCTTTGTGACTCTACAGAATTATTTTCATTAACCTGTGTACATATAGATTTTACGGTATTTTGCTGAAGTTTTACATCCTCATATCATGTTTATGGCGGCATTTTGTTCACAGATATGGTTGGCATAATGAGATTGTATATTATATCGTACTTATCTTATTGGTTTTATATTTATATTGGGTCATAGATGGTTATTTTTGTTCAGTGTGTTCAATTGTTTCTGTGCATATGTCTTTTGATCGCGATCGCATTAGCCATATTTCAATTGATATGATATATTGTGTCTGTCTATGCTGTGCTGTTCACAATTGTTTCAGGTAAAAGTGATGGTTGTTAGCAATTAAAACTTGCATTTGTTTGCACCTGTCCTAAGTCAGGAACTTAATTGATGTTCAGCGGTTCTCGTTTGTAAATGTGGTTCATTAGTTTTTCTCGTCCCGTTCTTCTTTTTTTATATAGATTAGTTTTTCCAGTTTGAATGGTTTGAAAACTGTCATTTCAGTGCCCAATATATATTGTTGTTCGGTGTGAGCCAAGGCTCTGTTTAGAAAACCGTTCCTTAACCTATAATGAATTACTTTTACAAATTATGACTTGGATGGAGAGTTGTCTAATTGGCATTCATACCACGTCTTATTATATACATTAAGAATTATTGATGAAATTTAACGAAAAGTAAAATCACAAAAAATAATGAACTCCAAGAAAAAGTAAATCGTAAAGTACCTTATCACATGGCGAAATGAAATGAATAACAACATTTGTTTTCATTTCAGGTAGAGATGATAATTTAGAGATAGAAGAGGAATTAGAAGACACACAAGCTGAGAGGAGAGAAGATACTTTAGAGATTATAAAAGGTAGTTTATAGTTTTCTAAAATAATTTCTAAAACAGATAACAGGAATCCCTTAAACATACTGGACAGAACATCAGATCATTCAACCACCAAGATCCGACTTAAAAAAACAGCATACAAACAGGAACGAACATTACATTGCCCATATATGTTGATGTGGTTGAAAAAAAAATTTCAGATCCAAAACCAGTTTTACATTATAATACCTGCGTATTTTTAAAACCATATGTGGTTAAATTAAAACTCACCTAAAACCTGCACAGTGCAATGCAAACAGGATGCCCACAAACAAAAACCAGAAAATGAAAAATAAACACAAAGTAATATCTCAAAAGGTAGGATAATAATCAGTACAAGATGTTCAGCGTTAAAATAATAAGTATATGATGTGAAACGACTCCATATCATGTTCAATTTGATCAACAGCCGATATCAAAGGAACAAAAAGCAACTTCGCTATGAGCTCTTGGCTGCCAAAAGCCAGTTATCACTGACACCTCTTGCTTAAAAACTCTGAAAGTAAAAAGGATCGATATGCCACGTTTTTGCCCTTTAACTCTACATGAGGTTTGCGTCCTCACTGTACCGCCCCAGTCAAACTCCCCGCCTGTCACTGTTTTCAGAGCGGAACACCCCTACCGACTAAGGTCGGGGCTTAATTCCAGAATCTAGGAGCTTGCGCCCCTATTTCCGGTTAAATAGAATATAACAATAGCAATTTTCCTGACTTGGTACAGGACATTTTAACAAACGGTGGGTAGAACCTTGCTTTGAGGCTAGTCATACCTCGCACGTGTATGGCAATGTTAAGTATCAAAGTAAAATGGCATCACTACATGGATACAGTACAAATAAATTCAAGATCATTCAGGAAAGAAAATTACGCACATAAACAATACAATGTAGTACATGTTGGCAACGATACAACAGAAACACGGATGTGATACTAGTAAAAAAAAAAACCACCATGGAACACAGACAAAAACATACTATACGCTAACAATAGCCATTTTTCCAAATTTGGACAGGATATTTTTATTTGATGTACAATATAATCATGATAATTACTGTAAGATATCTGAGGTAATATATGATTAAAATATGAATATTGCATTAGCTTTGCTAGCTCAAAACACTAATCATACTGAAATATTTCAATGTGATTCGTATCATATTCTTGATGTCAATTTGATCAGTTTAGGATTACAAATAGATTATACTTAGCTTTATTATATACATATCAGATGTCAGATGTCATTGTGACCAATATCAAATGTTATTGAGATCAGTATCAGATGTTAATTAGATAAGTATAAGATCGATAGATGTCTGATGTCTATGTGATGTCTATGTGATCAGCATTATATGTCTGATGTCAATGTGGTCAGTATCAAATGTCAGATGTCAATGTGCTCAGCATTATATGTCTGATGTCAATGTGATCAGTATCAGTTGTCTGATGTCAATATGATCAGTATCAATGTCAGATGTCAATGTGGTCAGTATCAGTTGTCCGATGTCAATGTGATCAGTATCAGATGTCAGATGTCAATGTGGTCAGTATCATGTGTCTGATGTCAGTTTGGTCAGTATCAGATGTCTGAAGTCAATGTTATCAGCATTATATATCTGATGTCAATGTGATCAGTATCAGATGTCAGTTGTCTATGTGATCAGTATCATATGTCAGATGTCAATGTTATCAGTATCAGATGTCTGTTGTCAATGTTATCAGCATTATATGTCTGATGTCAATGTGGTCAGTATCAGTTATCTTATGTCAATGTGGTCAGTATCAGTTATCTTATGTCAATGTGATTAGTATCATGTGTCTGATGTCAATGGAGTCAGTATCAGATGTCAGATGTCAATGTGCTCAGTATCAGATGTCTGATGTTAATGTGATTAGTATCAGGTGTCTGATGTCAAAGTAGTCAGTATCATATGTCATATGTCAATGTTTTCAGCATTCTATGTCTGATGTCAATGTGATCAGTATCAGATGTCTGACGTCAATGTGATCAGTATGAGATGTTAGATGTCTATGTAATCAGTATCAGATTTCAGATTTGTATGTGATCAGTTTCAGAAGTCAGATGTCAATGTGATCTGTATCATTTGGCTGATGTCTATGTGATCATTATCAGATGTCAATGTGATCAGTATCATATGTCAATTTAATCAGTTTCAGTTGTAATATGTCAGATGTCAATGTTATCAGTATCAGATGTTAGATGTCAATGTGATCAGTATCAGATGTCTGATGTCAATGTGATCAGTATCAGATGTCTGATGTCAATGTGATCAGTATTAGATGTCAGATGTCAATGTGATCACTATCAGATGTCTGATGTCTATGTGATCAGTATCAGATGTCAGATGTCAATGTGATCAGTATCAAATGTCAGATTGCAATGTAATCAGTATCAGTTGTCTGATGTCTATGTGATCAATATCAGAATTCTGATGTCAATGTAATCAGCATTAGATGTCAGATGTCAATGTGATCAGTACCAAATGTCAAATTGCAATGTAATCAGTATCAGTTGTCTAATGTCTATGTGATCAGTATCAGATGTCAGATGTCAATATGATCAGTATCAGATGTCTGATGTTAATGTGATAAGTATCAGATGTCGGATGTCTATGTGATCAGTATCATATGTATGATGTGTCTGTGATCAGTATCATATGTCTGATGTCTATGTGATCAATATCAGAATTCTGATGTCAATGTAAATCAGTATTAGATGTCTGGTGTCAATGTGGTCAGTATCAAATGTCAAATTGCAAAGTAATCAGTATCAGTTGGCTGATGTCTATGTGATCAGTATCAGATGTCTGATGTCTATGTGATCAGTATCAGATGTATGATGTGTCTGTGATCAGTATCATATGTCTGATGTCAATGTGATCAGTATCAAATGTCAGATTGCAATGTAATCAGTATCAGTTGTCTGATGTCTATGTGATCAATATCAGAATTCTGATGTCAATGTAATCAGTATTAGATGTCTGATGTCAATGTGATCAGTATCAAATGTCAGATTGCAATGTAATCAGTATCAGTTGTCTGATGTCTATGTGATCAATATCAGAATTCTGATGTCAATGTAATCAGTATTAGATGTCAGATGTCAATGTGGTCAGTATCATATGTCTGATGTCAATGTAATCAGTATTAGATGTCTGATGTCAATGTGGTCAGCATCAAATGTCAAATTGCAATGTAATCAGTATCAGATGTCATATGTCAATGTGATCAGTATCAGATGTCAGATGTGAATGTGATCAGTATCAGATGTCTGATGTCTATGTGATCAGTATCAGATGTATGATGTGTCTGTGATCAGTATCATATGTCTGATGTCAATGTGATCAGTATCAGATGTTAGGTGTCAATATAATCAGTTTAAGATGTTGAATTAAATGTGATCAGTATCAGATGTCTGATAAAAATGTAATCAGCGACTAATGTCTTTTATCAAATTGATCTGTAGCAGATATTTGACATCAATGTGATTAGTTTTTGGTGTCTTTCAAAAAAAGTCATAGTTAATGTATTTAAGAACATTTGTTAAATTATACTATATAAAGACAAAAGTTTTCTTCTTTTAACAACAAAAAGGCATTTCAGATCAAGAAGAGAAAATAGAGAAATTGGAAATTGAGCAGAAAGAATGTATTCCACAGAATATAAGAGGTAATTTATTAATATATGTATTTTGACATTTAAGACATATATTTTGAAGGTGATTTTGATTTAACATTTATGGAAACAAGCTTAAATGGTATGATGATCAATAAGCCAAATATCCGTAAAGGAAATTCATGTTAACAAATACAGGTCATCGTCAACCCTTCAAATATTAAAAATAAATCTGTAAAATAGGTTATAAGATTTGGTGAGATGTTAACAAATACAGGTCATCGTCAACCCTTCAAAATATTAAAAATAAATCTGTAAAATAAGGTTTAAGATTTGGTGACATGTTAACAAATACAGGTCATCGTCAACCCTTCAAATATTAAAAATAAATCGGAAAAAATAAGGTATAAGATTTGGGGAGATGTTAAAAAATACAGGTCATCGTCAACCCTTCAAAATATTAAAATAAATCGGTAAAATAAGGTATAAGATTTGGTGAGATGTTAAAAAATACAGCTCATCGTCAACCCTTCAAAATATTAAAAATCAATCGGTAAAGTAAGGTATAAGATTCGGTGAGATGTTAACAAATACAGGTCATCGTCAACCCTTCACAATATTAAAAATCAATCGGTAAAGTAAGGTATAAGATTTGGTGAGATGTTAAAAAATACAGGTCATCGTCAACCCTTCAAAATATTAAAAATAAATCGGTAAAATAAGGTATAAGATTTGGTGAGAGGTTAAAAAATACAGGTTATCGTCAACCCTTCAAAATATTAAAAATAAATCGGTAAAGTAAGGTATAATATTTAGTGAGATGTAAAAAAATACAGGTTATCGTCAACCCTTCAAAATATTCAAAATAAATCTGTAAAGTAAGGTTTAAGATTTGGTGAGATGTTAAAAAATACAGGTTATCGTCAACCCTTCAAAATATTAAAAATAAATCGGTAAATAAGGTATAAATTTGTGAGATGTTAACAAATACAGTATCGTCAACCCTCAAAATATTAAAATAAATCGGTAAAGTAAGTATAAATTTGTGAGATGTTAACAAATACAGGTCATCGTCAACCTCAAATATTAAAATAAATCGGTAAATAAGTATAGATTTGGAGATGTTAAAAATACAGGTCATCGTCAACCTTCAAATATTAAAATAATCGTAAATAAGTATAAGATTTGGTGAGATGTTAAAAATACAGTCATCGTCAACCCTTCAAAATATTAAAAATAATCGGTAAATAAGGTATAAGATTTGGTGAGATGTTAAACAAATACAGGTCATCGTCAACCTTCAAAATATTAAAATAATCGGTAAAGTAAGGTATAAGATTTGGTGAGATGTTAAAATTCAGGTCATCGTCAACCCTTCAAAATATTAAAAATAAATCGTAAAATAAGGTAAGATTTGTGAATGTTAACAAATACAGTCATCGTCAACCCTCAAATATTAAAAATAAATCGGAAAAAGGTATAGATTGTGAATGTTAACAAATACAGGTCATCGTCAACCTTCAAAATAATAAAAATAAATCGTAAAATAAGGTATAAGATTTGTGAATGTTAACAAATACAGTCATCGTCAACCTTCAAATATTAAAAATAAATCGAAAATAAGGTATAAGATTTGGGAGATGTTAAAAATACAGTCATCGTCAACCTTCAAATATTAAAATAAATCGGTAAAATAAGGTATAAGATTGGTGAGATGTTAAAAATACAGCTCATCGTCAACCTTCAAATATTAAAAATCAATCGTAAATAAGGTATAGATTCGGTGAGATGTTAACAAATACAGGTCATCGTCACCCTTCAAATATAAAAATCAATCGGTAATAAGTATAAGATTTGGGGATGTTAAAAAATAAGGTCATGTCAACCCTTCAAATATTAAAAATAATCGGTAATAAGGTATAATTTGGTGAGAGTAAAAAATACAGGTTTCGTCAACCCTCAAAATTAAAAATAATCGTAAGTAAGGTATAAATTTGGTGAGATGTAAAAAAATACAGGTCATCGTCACCTTCAAATATTAAAATAAATCTGAAAGTAAGTTAATTTGGTGAGATGTTAACAAACAGGTATCGTCAACCCTTCAAATAAAAAATAAATCGGTAAAGTAAGGTATAATTTGTGAGATGTTAACAAATACAGTATCGTCAACCTCAAAATATTAAAATAAATCGGTAAGTAAGGTTAAATTTGTGAGATGTTAAAAAACAGTCATCGTCAACCCTCAAATATTCAAAAAATCGTAAATAAGTTAGATTTGTGGATGTTAAAAAAACAGTCACGTCAACCCTTCAAATATTAAATAATCGTAAATAGGTATAAGATTTGGTGAGATGTTAAAAATAATCATCGTCAACCCTTCAAAATATAAAATAATCGTAAATAAGTATAATTTGGTGAGATGTACAAATACAGGTTCGTCAACCTTCAAATATTAAAAATAATGTAAAGTAAGGTATAAGATTTGTGAGATGTTAAAAATACAGTCATCGTCAACCTTCAAATATTAAAATAAATCGGTAAAGTAAGGTATAAGATTTGTGAGATGTTAACAAATACAGATCATCGTCAACCCCTCAAAATATTAAAAATAAATCGGAAAGTAAGGTATAAATTTGTGAGATGTTAACAAATACAGGTCATCGTCAACCCTTCAAAATATTACAAAATAAATCGGTAAAATAAGGTATAAGATTTAGGTGAGATGTTAAAAAATACAGCTCATCGTCAACCCTTCAAAATATTAAAAATAAATCGGTAAAATAAGGTATCAAGATTTGGTGAGATGTTAAAAAATACAGTCATCGTCAACCCTTCAAAATATTAAAAATAAATCGGTAAAGTAAGGTATAAGATTTGGGGTAGATGTTAAAAAATACAGGTCATCGTCAACCCTTCAAAATATTAAAAATCAATCGTAAAAGTAAGGTATAAGATTTGTGAGATGTTAACAAATACAGGTCATCGTCAACCCTTCAAATATTAAAAATAAATCGTAAAATAAGGTATAAGATTTGGTGAGATGTTAACAAATACAGGTCATCGTCAACCCTTCAAAATATTAAAAATAAATCGGTAAAATAAGGTATAAGATTTGGTGAGATGTTAAAAAATACAGGTCATCGTCAACCCTTCAAAATATAAAAAAATAAATCGGTAAAATAATGTATAAGATTTGGTGAGATGTTAACAAATACAGGTCATCGTCAACCCCTCAAAATATTAAAAATAAATCGGTAAAATAAGGTATAATATTTGGTGAGATGTTAACAAATACAGGTAATCGTCAACCCCTCAAAATATTAAAAATAAATCGGTAAAGTAAGGTATAAGATTTAGTGAGATGTTAACAAATACAGGTCATCGTCAACCCCTCAAAATATTAAAAAAAAATCGGTAAAGTAAGGTATAAGATTTGGAGTGATGTTAACAAATACAGGTCATCGTCAACCCCTTCAAATATTCAAAATAAATCTGTTAAATAAGGTATAAGATTTGGTGAGATGTTAACAAATACAGGTCATCGTCAACCCTTCAAAATATTAAAAATAAATCGGTAAAATAAGGTATAAGATTTGGTGAGATGTAAACAAATACAGGTCATCGTCAACCCTTCAAAATATTAAAAATAATCGGTAAAGTAAGGTATAAGATTTGGTGAGATGTTAACAAATACAGCTCATCGTCAACCCTTCAAAATATTAAAAATAAATCGGTAAAATAAGGTATAAGATTTGGTGAGATGTTAACAAATACAGGTCATCGTCAACCCCTCAAAATATTAAAAATAAATCGGTAAAGTAAGGTATAAGATTTAGTGAGATTTTAACAAATACAGGTCATCGTCAACTTCTCAAAATATTAAAAATAAATCGGTAAAATAAGGTATAAGATTTGGTGAGATTTTAACAAATACAGCTCATCGTCAACCCTTCAAAATATTAAAAATAAATCGGTGAAGTAAGGTATAAGATTTGGTGAGATGTTAACAAATACAGGTCATTCTCAACCCTTCAAAATATTAAAAATAAATCGGTGAAGTAAGGTATAAGATTTGTTGAGATGTTAAAAAATACAGGTCATCGTCAACCCTTCAAAATATTAAAAATAAATCGTTAAAATAAGGTATAAGATTTTGTGAGATGGTAACAAATACAGGTCATCGTCAACCCTTCAAATATTTAAAAATAAATCGCTAAAATAAGGTATAAGATTTGGTGAGATGTTAACAAATACAGGTCATCGTCAACCCTTCAAAATATTAAAAATAAATCGGTAAAGTAAGGTATAAGATTTGGTGAGATGTTAACAAATACAGGTCATCGTCAAACCTTCAAAATATTAAAAATAAATCGGTAAAATAAGGTATAAGATTTGGTGAGATGTTAACAAATACAGGTCATCGTCAACCCTTCAAAATATTAAAAATAAATCGGTAAAGTAAGGTATAAGATTTGGTGAGATGTTAACAAATACAGGTCATCGTCAACCCCTCAAAATATTAAAAATAAATCGGTAAAGTAAGGTATAATATTTGGTGAGATGTTAACAAATACAGGTCATCGTCAACCCTTCAAAATATTAAGAATAAATCGGTAAAATAAGGTATAATATTTGGTGAGGTGTTAACAAATACAGGTCATCGTCAACACTTCAAAATATTCAAAATAAATCGGTAAAATAAGGTATAAGATTTGGTGAGATGGTAACAAATACAGGTCATCGTCAACCCTTCAAAATATTAAAAATAAATCTGTGAAATAAGGTATAAGATTTGGTGAGATTTTAACAAATACAGGTCATCGTCAACTTCTCAAAATTAAAAATAAATCGGTAAAATAAGGTATAAGATTTGGTGAGATGTTAACAAATACAGGTCATTCTCAACCCTTCAAAATATTAAAAATAAATCGGTGAAGTAAGGTATAAGATTTGTTGAGATGTTAAAAAATACAGGTCATCGTCAACCCTTCAAAATATTAAAAATAAATCGTTAAAATAAGGTATAAGATTTGGTGAGATGGTAACAAATACAGGTCATCGTCAACCCTTCAAAATATTAAAAATAAATCGCTAAAATAAGGTATAAGATTTGGTGAGATGTTAACAAATACAGGTCATCGTCAACCCTTCAAAATATTAAAAATAAATCGGTAAAGTAAGGTATAAGATTTGGTGAGATGTTAACAAATACAGGTCATCGTCAAACCTTCAAAATATTAAAAATAAATCGGTAAAATAAGGTATAAGATTTGGTGAGATGTTAACAAATACAGGTCATCGTCAACCCTTCAAAATATTAAAAATAAATCGGTAAAGTAAGGTATAAGATTTGGTGAGATGTTAACAAATACAGGTCATCGTCAACCCCTCAAAATATTAAAAATAAATCGGTAAAGTAAGGTATAATATTTGGTGAGATGTTAACAAATACAGGTCATCGTCAACCCTTCAAAATATTAAGAATAAATCGGTAAAATAAGGTATAATATTTGGTGAGGTGTTAACAAATACAGGTCATCGTCAACACTTCAAAATATTCAAAATAAATCGGTAAAATAAGGTATAAGATTTGGTGAGATGGTAACAAATACAGGTCATCGTCAACCCTTCAAAATATTAAAAATAAATCTGTGAAATAAGGTATAAGATTTGGTGAGATGTTAACAAATACAGGTCATCGTCAACCCTTCAAAATATTAAAAATAAATCTGTAAAATAAGGTATAAGATTTGGTGAGATGTTAACAAATACAGGTCATCGTCAACCCTTCAAAATATTAAAAATAAATCGGTAAAGTAAGGTATAAGATTTGGTGAGATGTTAACAAATACCGGTCATCGTCAACCCCTCAAAATATTAAAAATAAATTTGTAAAATAAGGTATAAGATTTGGTGAGATGTTAACAAATACAGGTCATCGTCAACCCTTCAAAATATTAAGAATAAATCGGTAAAATAAGGTATAATATTTGGTGAGGTGTTAACAAATACAGGTCATCGTCAACACTTCAAAATATTCAAAATAAATCGGTAAAAAAGGTATAAGATTTGGTGAGATGGTAACAAAAAAAATAAATCGGTAAAATAATGTATAAGATTTGGTGAGATGTTAACAAATACAGGTCATCGTCAACCCCTCAAAATATTAAAAATAAATCGGTAAAATAAGGTATAAGATTTGGTGAGATGTTAACAAATACAGGTCATCGTCAACCCCTCAAAATATTAAAATAAATCGGTAAAGTAAGGTATAAGATTTAGTGAGATGTTAACAAATACAGGTCATCTTCAACCCCTCAAAATATTAAAAAAAAATCGGTAAAGTAAGGTATAAGATTTGGTGAGATGTTAACAAATACAGGTCATCGTCAACCCTTCAAATATTCAAAATAAATCTGTGAAATAAGGTATAAGATTGGTGAGATGTTAACAAATACAGGTCATCGTCAACCCTTCAAAATATTAAAAATAAATCGGTAAAATAAGGTATAAGATTTGGTGAGATGTTAACAAATACAGGTCATCGTCAACCCTTCAAAATATTAAAAATAAATCGGTAAAGTAAGGTATAAGATTTGGTGAGATGTTAACAAATACAGCTCATCGTCAACCCTTCAAATATTAAAAATAAATCGGTAAAATAAGGTATAAGATTTGGTGAGATGTTAACAAATACAGGTCATCGTCAACCCCTCAAAATATTAAAATAAATCGGTAAAGTAAGGTATAAGATTTAGTGAGATGTTAACAAATACAGGTCATCGTCAACTTCTCAAAATATTAAAAAAAATCGGTAAAGTAAGGTATAAGATTTGGTGAGATGTTAACAAATACAGGTCATCGTCAACCCCTTCAAATATATTAAAAATAAATGTAAATAAGGTATAAGATTTGGTGAGATGTTAACAAATACAGGTCATCGTCAACCCTTCAAAATATTAAAAATAAATCGGTAAATAAGGTATAAGATTGGTGAGATTTAACAAATACAGGTCATCGTCAACCCTTCAAAATATAAAAATAAATCGTGAATAAGGTATAAGATTTGGTGAGATGTTAACAAATACAGGTCATCGTCAACCCTTCAAATATTAAAAATAAATCGGTAAAATAAGGTATAAGATTTGTGAGATGTTAACAATACAGGTCATCGTCAACCCTTCAAAATATTAAAAATAAATCGGTGAAGTAAGTATAAGATTTGTGAGATGTTAAAAATACAGTCATCGTCAACCCTCAAAATATTAAAAATAAATCGTAAAATAAGGTATAAGATTTGGTGAGATGGTAACAAATACAGGTCATCGTCAACCCTTCAAATATTAAAAATAAATCGGTAAAGTAAGGTATAAGATTTGGTGAGATGTTAACAAATACAGGTCATCGTCAACCCTCAAAATATTAAAAATAAATCGTAAATAAGGTATAAGATTTGGTGAGATGTTAACAAATACAGGTCATCGTCAACCCTTCAAAATATTAAAAATAAATCGGTAAAATAAGGTATAAGATTTGGTGAGATGTTAACAAATACAGGTCATCGTCAAACCTTCAAAATATTAAAAATAAATCGTAAAATAAGGTATAAGATTTGGTGAGATGTTAACAAATACAGTCATCGTCAACCCTTCAAAATATTAAAAATAAATCGGTAAAGTAGGTATAAGATTTGGTGAGATGTTAACAAATACAGGTCATCGTCAACCCCTCAAATATTAAAAAATAAATCGGTAAAGTAAGGTATACGATTTGGTGAGATGTTAACAAATACAGGTCATCGTCAACCCTTCAAATATTAAAATAAATCGGTAAATAAGGTATAATATTTGGTGAGGTGTTAACAAATACAGGTCATCGTCAACACTCAAAATATTCAAAATAAATCGGTAAAATAAGTATAGATTTGGTGAGATGGTAACAAATACAGGTCATCGTCAACCCTTCAAAATATTAAAAATAAATCGTAAAATAAGGTATAAGATTTGGTGAGATGTTAACAAATACAGTCATCGTCAACCCTTCAAAATATTAAAATAAATCTGTAAAATAAGGTATAAGATTTGGTGAGATGTTAACAAATACAGGTCATCGTCAACCCTTCAAAATATTAAAAATAAATCGGTAAATAAGTATAAGATTTGGTGAGATGTTAACAAATACGGTCATCGTCAACCCTCAAAATATTTAAAATAAATTGTAAAATAAGGTATAAGATTTGGTGAGATGTTAACAAATACAGGTCATCGTCAACCCTTCAAATATTCAAAATAAATCGTAAAATAAGTATTAGATTTGTGAGATGTTAACTAATACAGGTCATCGTCAACCTTCAAAATATTAAAAATAAATCGGTAAATAGTAAAGATTGGGAGATGTTAACAATACAGGTCATCGTCACCCTCAAATATAAAAATAAATCGTAAAATAAGTATAGATTGGTGAGATGTAACAATACAGGTCATCGTCAACCCCTCAAAAATTAAAATAAATCGTAAATTAAGGTATAATTTGGTGAATGTTAACAAATACAGGTCATCGTCAACCCTTCAATATTCAAATAAATCTGTGAAATAAGGTATAAATTGGTGAGATGTTAACAAATACAGGTCATCGTCAACCTCAAATATTAAAATAAATCGGTAAAATAAGGTATAAGATTTGGTGAGATTTTAACAAATACAGCTCATCGTCAACCCTTCAAATATTAAAATAATCGGTGAAGTAAGGTATAAGATTTGGTGAGATGTAACAAATACAGGTCATCGTCAACCCTTCAAATATTAAAAATAAATCGGTAATAAGGTATAGATTTTTGAGATGTTAAAAATACAAGTCATCGTCAACCTTCAAAATATTAAAATAAATCGTTAAATAAGGTATAAGATTTGGTGAGAGTAACAATACAGGTCATCGTCAACCCTTCAAATATTAAAAATAATCGTAAAATAAGTATAAGATTTGGTGAGATGTTAACAAATACAGTCATCGTCAACCTTCAAATATTAAAAATAAATCGGTAAAGTAAGTAAGATTTGGTGAGATGTTAACAATACAGGTCATCGTCAAACCTTCAATATTAAAATAAATCGTAAAAAGTATAAGATTGGTGAGATGTTAACAAATACAGGTCATCGTCAACCCTTCAAAATATTAAAATAAATCGGTAAAGTAAGGTATAAGATTTGGTGAGAGTTAACAAATACGGTCATCGTCAACCCTCAAAATATTAAAAAAAATCGGTAAAGTAAGGTTAAGATTTGGTGAGATGTTAACAAATACAGGTCTCGTCAACCCTTCAAAATATTAAAATAATCGGTAAAATAAGTATAATATTTGGTGAGTGTTAACAAATACAGGTCATCGTCAACACTTCAAATATTCAAAAAAAATCGGTAAAATAAGGTATAAGATTTGGTGAGATGTAACAAATACAGGTCATGCACCCTTCAAAATATTAAAAATAAATCGGTAAAATAAGGTATAAGATTTGGTGAGATGTTAACAATACAGTCATCGTCAACCCTTCAAATATTAAAATAAATCGGTAAGTAAGGTATAAGATTTGTGAGATGTTAACAAATACGGTCATCGTCAACCCTCAAATATTAAAAATAAATTGTAAAATAAGTATAAGATTTGGTGAGATGTTAACAAATACAGGTCATCGTCAACCCTTCAAATATTAAAATAAATCGTAAAATAAGGTATAGATTTGTGAGATGTTAACTAATACAGGTCATCGTCACCCTTCAAAATATTAAAAATAATCGGTAAAGTAGGTAAAGATTTGTGAGATGTTAACAAATACAGGTCATCGTCATCTTCAAAATATTAAAAATAAATCGTAAATAAGGTATAGACTTGGTGAGATGTAACAAATACAGGTCATCGTCAACCCCTCAAAAATTAAAATAAATCGGTAAAATAGTATAAGATTTGGTGAGATGTTAACAAATACAGGTCTCGTCAACCCTCAAATATTCAAAATAAATCGTAATAAGGTAAAAATAAATCGGTAAAGTAAGGTATAAGATTTGGTGAGATGTTAAACAAATACAGGTCATCGTCAACCCTTCAAATATTCAAAATAAATCTGTGAAATAAGGTATAAGATTTGGTGAGATGTTAACAAATACAGGTCATCGTCAACCCTTCAAAATATTAAAAATAAATCGGTAAAATAAGGTATAAGATTTGGTGAGATTTTAACAAATACAGGTCATCGTCAACCCTTCAAAATATTAAAAATAAATCGGTAAAGTAAGGTATAAGATTTGGTGAGATGTTAGCAAATACAGGTCATCGTCAACCCTTCAAAATATTAAAAATAAATCGGTGAAGTAAGGTATAAGATTTGTTGAGATGTTAAAAAATACAGGTCATCGTCAACCCTTCAAAATATTAAAAATAAATCTGTAACGTGGGTTAAATGATTACTAAATAAATCAAATAAATAGTGTATTTTTTTTCAGTTTTATTTAGTAACATATATGTATATTTTCAGATCAGATACAAAGACAAATAGAAGTCTGGAAAAAGAAAGATAAGCTGTTTGTTTCTACAAGAGCCAGTGATTATATCATGGAATGTTTACAAAATAACAATTGTTTGACTATAACCGCCCCATCAGGAGCAGGAAAATCCTTTATTGCAAGACACACAGCCCTAGTTCTAAAGAAGAAAGGATACAGTATAATACCCGTGAGAAAACCAGATGGTATCGGTGATTTCTATCAACCTGGTAAACAGACAGTCTTCATTGTAGATGATATTTGTGGAAATTTCACTGCAAACCAACAACAGATTGAGAACTGGAAACAACAGTTACCAGTCATTAACATGATTATTGCAGATACATGTTGTAAGATTATTGTGTCGTGTAGGTTACAAGTCTATAACGATGATAAGTTTAATACATTATTACCTTTTAAATCCTGTGAATGTAACTTGATATCAGATAAACTATGCCTTACATCTAAAGAAAAAAATAGTATAGCAAGTAAATATATTGGTATCGGATTAGTTGATCTTAATAAGTTATCAGAAAATAGTGATTTTTTTCCTCTTTTGTGCTCTTTATATGATGAGGGAAAACATGAAGATGTGAACACTTTTTTTCGAAAATCCATATATTGTCTATGAAAATGAAATAGACAGTTTAAGTAGGCAAGGTGATGAGGGGAAATGTAAAAAGAGCAGTCTAGCTTTATTAGTTATTTTCAATAATCAATTGAGAGAGAAATGGTTCCAGGGTAGAATTACAAATGAGCAAACAAAGATCATAAAAGACACATGTGAGGCTTGTGGAATAAACAGCATACCTAAAATAAATCTAAAGACAGAACTTGACACTCTAGTTGGTACATTTGTCTCTAAACAGGATGGTATTTACAGAACAATACATGATAAATTGTTTGACATCCTTGCCTATTACTTTGGTAAAACAATCATAGAATGTTTAATAGAACATGGTGATAGTGAGTTAGTACACGAACGTTTTATTTGGCAGACAACACCAGATGACGAGAACAGTAACATAGATTTCATTATTGAAATATCAGATGATCATTTAGAATTATATTTAGAAAGGTTTATCAAGGACTGGCTAGCAGGAAAGGTGACAATTGTGTTTTTTAACAATAATATGAAAGAATCATCATTCAGACAACGGTTAATACAGTACTTGCAACAACTTGATAAATTACAGCAGGTTAAATTAGCTAATACCAAGGATATAGTGATTGGGAGCTCTTATTCAGGTTCTACTCCACAGATAGCTTCTTGTTATGATGGTTATACTGATATGGTACAGTGGATGTTACGTAACGATGTTGTTGTGGATCAATGTACAGATGATGGAGAAAGTGGAATATTCCTTGCAAGTGCAACTGGACGTACTGACATAGTGAAGTTACTATTAGATAAGAATGCTAATGTAAATATTTGTAACAAGAATAGCTGTAGTCCTCTGTTCATGGCAAGTCACAACGGACATACTGATATAGTAAAGTTACTGTTAGAGAGGAATCCTGATGTTAATCTATGTAACAAGGATGGCTTGAGTCCTCTGTTACAGGCAAGTCAAAACGGACATACTGATATAGTAAAGTTACTGTTAGAGAGGAATCCTGATGTCAATCTATATGACAAGAATGGTACGAGTCCTCTGTTACAGGCAAGTCAAAACGGACATACTGATATAGTAAAGTTACTGTTAGAGAGGAATCCTGATGTTAATCTATGTAACAAGGATGGTTGTATTCCTCTCTTACAGGCAAGTCAAAACGGACATACTGATATAGTAAAGTTGCTGTTAGAGAGGAATGCTGATGTTAATCTATGTGACAAGGATGGATATAGTCCTCTGATACAGGCAAGTATATGTGGACATACTGATATAGTTAGATTACTACTAGAGAGGAATCCTGATCCATGTGACAGTACATCACTTAGTACGTCATATGTTTATAATAACATCAGTATCAGTAACAGTCCTAGTCTTGTCCAGCCATTACTGAAGCATAAACCAGACATTAATGCCCAGACATATGATGGAGGTAGTGCTTTATATTTTAGTGCAAAAGATGGAAACATGGAGATAACACAGTTACTTTTAGAGAAGAATGCTGACTCTAATATATGTATCTATAGTAAACAGTATATAGCAGAAATGATAAAAAATCACCCAACTGTAACTTTAGGAAAAATAAAACAAAGCATATTCGATAGCCTTGTACAGAGTTCATCATCACGTGTAATAGACTACGTCAGTAAGAAGTCAGTAGATTATGCCTTTGATGTAGTAGCTGGTTCCTCTCCATTACACATAGCCTGTTTTATGGGTAGGACCGATATAGTTCATTGCATTATGGACCACAATGCTAACATCAACCTGACAAAAGAAGACAGCACTACACCCTTATTTTTTGCATGTGAAGTAGGACATCAGGATATTGTACGTTTATTGTTAGATAAAGGGGCAGATACACAGATATGTAAACTTGATGGGAAATCTCCTTTAACCATTGCAACAGATAATGGACATATCTCTATAGTAGATATTGTTAAAGAATACATGAAGAAGGAAAAACATATTTGATAATGCTTTTCTATCTCAGGAATCCATTACCTAAGTTTTAATTCGGAAAACGTTTAAGAACTCTTGGTTTTAAATGCTCTTCAACTTCGTACTTTATCTTGTCCTTTTTTCCCTTTTTTCATTCGAGCGTCACTAATGAGTCGTGTGTAGACGAACCATGCATCTCGCGCAAATGCAAACATTACAATACTGGTATCTATGATATTTCTTTTTTAACTAAACAATACAATTAATATTATCATACATGTACAACAACATGAACAATGGAAAAACAATATCGATCTATCATTGCAAACTGTATATCTCATATTTAACCTTTTTAGTTAGTTTTTTATGCTGTGTAATTTGATATTTTATAAATAGTTTCTTGCTTAACATTTTTTGTTTTATAAGGATTTTAATGCTGTATAGCCAATACTTAACAGTGTTAGTCTTTTTATTATGTTAACGCTGTACATCACATGCCACCCATATTTTACAATTTTGATTCATTATGATTTTCATGCTGTATCTTTCATATCTTACAGTTTTTATCTTACTATGATTTTTATGCTTTATCATCCATGTTTTATAGTTTCTGTCTCTCAACATGTTTAAAGATTTTCAAGCTGCATTTTTCATATTTAACAGATTTTTATGCAGTATTTTTCCTCTTAATATACAGTAACTGTTTTTGTGTTTTTATAAATTTCATGCTGTATCGTCCATATTATAGTGTTTGTCTTATGGTAATTTTCCTGTTGTATCTGCCTAAGCTACCAGTTTTTGTTTAAATCTTATATTATACATTTGTGTCTTGTTCTGGTTTTCATGTAGCATCTTCCATGTAGATTTTATTTTAATGCTGTATTTTAATTTGTTGTATTTTTTTTTCATTTTCGCCCATGAGCTTTGTTTATATGCCATTGTGTTTTTCTCCGTTGATCTATTTACTTTTATTTTTTATTAAGATTAGAACAAAATGTTGACCGCTGTACCCCTATTATGTAATTTGCTTTGGTGTTTATATCTGCGGTTGACTGCTGTACCCCTATTATGCCATTTTTGTGTGTGGATCTTCTGTTGACTGCTGTACCCCTATTATGCCATTTTTTGTGTTTATATCTTATGTTGACTGCTGTACCCCTATTATGCCATATTTTGTGTGTGTATCTTCTGTTGACTGCTGTACCACTATTATGCCATTTTTTTGTGTTTATATCTGCTGTTGACTGCTGTACCCCTATTATGCCATTTTTTGTGTGTGTATCTTCTGTTGACTGCTGTACCCCTATTATGCCATATTTTTGTGTTTATATCTGCTGTTGACTGCTGTACCCCTATTATGCCATTTTTTGTGTGTGTATCTTCTGTTGACTGCTGTACCCCTATTATGCCATTTATTTTGTGTTTATATCTGCTGGTTTTCATCTCATGCTATTGTCAGTATAGTGGAATTTTATGCTACTGTCATATAAGTCAGAGGAGTTTTTTTTGTATCATGATTTTCATCCTGTATGTTCCATATTTTACGTGATTACACTGTATACAAGTATCAGCTAATGTTTCATATTTATGGTTATGTTATTTCATTTGTTGTGTAGCGGGATTACATACTTGCTAATTTGCTGTTTTTTATGATGCGCATGTAAATTAAGTTTTCTGAAAGAACGCATATTTGTTAAAATAAACTTAAATTCAATTGGGTAGTGAGAGGCTAAATTCTAAGAAGCAATCAAACACAAGTGTGAGTTACACATACAAACATAAGAGGTAAACAATGTAATTACAAATTGATATATTAATTTACATTTTTCTGAATTTTATACACATATATGCTGTTTTCCTATAACTGGATAAAAGTTTGTTCTTTCAGTTACATATATAATGTATATTACGCAAATCTATTTGGGATCAGACGATTTTAAAACGATATCTTCAGATTCTTTCAGGTAGTGTTTTCTATATATTTAGACCATTCCCATGTAGCCACATTCCTTTTCAATAATACATCAGTCCCCTGCATTCGGATTTAATTATGTGTCGTAATAAGTATTCATAGTTGTCATGTGACCAAAATTAATTAAACTAGAGGTTATAACTACATTTTCTACCTTTATCAAACAATCATTCTCTAAATATTGTGAAAAATAAAATGTAAATGGAATCTGAAAGTTAAAAAATATATTTATTTATCAATTTTAAATGAATATTGAACAGATATATTATGTTAAGGAGGGGTATTTGCGACTTACGGCTCGCGAAATTTAACATTCTCTCGACTGGTATATTTCGCAAATACCCCTCAAAAACATGCTATAACACCGAATGTTAACTTTTAAAAACGCATTGATGATCATGACGTTACAAGAGTCCAGTCGGATTGGGTTGTTTTTAGGCAAATACCACGGCAGAGATGGTAAAAAAGGCATATCCTTTTTGCATATACCACGGCGTCGTTAAAAATGAATGATAGCCATTTGACACCAGTAAATTGGTGAAACGTACACTAGCTATCAACCAATTAAAACCTAAGATTCTTACATAAGTTGTAATTAATATATATTAATATACTCACTGTTACTTGTTGGCATGATATATTGTATATATTGATATTCAAAGAATAGTTCTGTGATAACAATTTATATTAGCAATATACTAGTAATCAAAATAAAATCATTTGATGTTTATTTTTTGTTAACTTTTCTTAATGCATTCATATTTGTATTACTATATTAAAAATAAAACTATGTCGTGTGATTGCAAAATAAAGGCAACATTTTACATACCGCTGTTTGAAATTGATTGAGATAAAGCAAATGCAGGTAACAAACTAAAAAGGAGGAAAACAACGGAACAACAGAAACATCAAAGTGCAAAATAAAACAAACGACACACAATGGAAACGAATAAGAAGATAACAACCGCTATTTTTCTGACATGGTACAGGACATTTTAAGAAAAAAATGTTGGGTTAAACCTGGTTTTGTGGCTAGCCAACGAAATGAAATACATATAAATGTACGGTCATTGGAAAAGATGATACTGTTATCCAATCAATTCCAGATCTTTCCTGACAGAACTAAGAGGAAGGTTCGTGCTTCGAAAGGGAAACGTTGTTTTTTGCATACAGTCGTCAACACAATTGTACATCCTTCGCTAAGCTTTATTTATAACATTTGGAGTTAATTTGTTCAACCTGTTACTTCTCGATTCCTGAATTTCCCCATGAAAAACAATGTATGTTTAAAACTAGGTAAATGTAAACTCTCAATTTCATAAAACAATGAGCAAAAACAAATGTATTGAATAAGTTGTAAAAGGTGCCGGTATTATAGAAGAAAACAAAGAACAAAAACATATCCGAGCTTGTTATCTGTTGTTTATTCGTATAGTGTAATCCATGTGTTGATTAAGAAATAGTTCATGGAAGCCATAGATTGGTTGGAAATTTATACATGGTCTTGGCCGTGATAATCGAAATTTATTCTTAGCGTTAGCATTTCTATATCAATAACGATTATATCGTTTTCAAAACTTTTCGTGTTGTTTTCGCGACATTAGTAACCAAAACGTTGTAATTTCGCGATGTTTCTAATAAGAACGTTAACATTTCGCGACGTCGCTTGAAAAGAAGTCATATTTCTCGCGGAATATTCATGATTTGGCCAATAATACTGACTCGATTGGTCGTAAAATTTAAACTGAATTTATCAAAAACCATTCATTGTAAATACACAATTTTTTCACAGAGTTATGTTTGGTTATAATGTTTTTAAAATTCATTGATATTTTCAACTTGTATCACATGTTTTGAAAACTATTCAAGAACGAGATTATAACGAGACTGAACGAGACTCAAAAGTCAGAAAAATACATCCTTAAGCATCTACAAATACGCATAGGTATCTATTGTAGGTCCTTTTGTTCCGAATTATGTCTTATTTGTTAAACTGTTATTCAGCATGTTACAGTTTAAGCAACGAATAGTAAAATAGACCCATATGCCGTGCAATTTTGGCAGTTGTACATGCAGTGCCAGACTAAAAAGCTCCACAATTATTCTTCCGTATGTCAGAACTCTCCTCTGTGTCTGTTACCATTTCTCCAGGGAAAGTTGTATTCGATTTCTTTTTTTATCATCTCAAGTATTTTCTTTGATCTCCATGCTCTTCGGCGGATTTCTCCGTCTCTTAGAAACGGATTAGCAACTTTTTGAGCAGGTACTTTTTTTTAAATTCGCGCAACCGAATTTATGACGTCATCTGATAAAAACATACTGATTATAAGAAAAAAGATGATGAATTGTTTTCCTGTTTCAATTTTTTTTCTGTTTGAACCCGTGGACATGGCACTCGTCAATTATTCGTTATATTAGTTAGTTGGGCCTTGAAGGGAGTATGTTTCAATCAACAACATTGTCTTTTTTTTAGTTATAAATAAAGTTGAATTTTTTAATTCGCTGTTTTCATGTCATACCGGCTACCACATTGGAACCGTATCTTCGCCTTATTTTAAGTCTACAGTTTTAGTGTTCGTATTGTCATTTTATAAAGTCATGCTTATTCACATACTACAATGGGAAATAATGGAACAATAATGAATTTAGTGGTGTCAATCCTGTCATAATAACCCTTGTATATATCAAATCTGAAATGCACCCTTTGGTGGTGCGCCTGAAAGATGCGAAACGTACATAATGGCATGACTGAAAGAGAAACTGTATTGGATAGTTACGGAACTTATCAATTAGTCTAATTGTTTATTGTTTGAAACAGTAATAGATGTAAAAGAGTAACATTTTTAGTGTTCCTTATCAAGTCACACAAAGACAAACAAATTAGATAACAGTACACAAAACACAGCATAGACTAAGCATAGACTAAGCAACACAAGCCCTGAGGTTGATCATAGGTCCTTCAGAAGGTTAAGCAGATATCCTGCTTAGCATGTGACACCCCTAGAGTTGCTCAAGTTATTATAACCCGGTAGTGGGTATACTTCTGTAGATTACATTTTTGAATAAGGAAGTGGTTGTAGTTACTTAGGGACATATCCGATCAACCTGGTGTAAGCATTGCATCAGTTAATATTGCTCAGCCCTTAAATAGACATTGTAAATGTTATGAATGTACAACGAGCATCAGCAATGCAATTGGTGCCTCCTATTAGTGACATTTTACTGTTGTCTGTTCTATGGTCGGGTAGTTGTCTCAAAAAACAAAATCGGGGTAACAAACTAAAACCGAGGGAGACGCATTACACACAAGAAGAGAACAACGACACAGCATCAAAATGCAACACACACAGAAACGGACTAAGCACCAGACAAAATCCCACTAGAAAAACAAACATACCATCCGTGACACTTCTTCGAGTAATGTGAACCCACACTCAAAAAATAGAGAAAACAAACGACACAACGGAAACCCAACGTTAAAATCGAACACACACAGAAACGAACTAAAATATAACAATTAATCTATTCCTCTGTTGATTGATTCATAGCCCTGTCTAAGGAACTTTTGAGAAAGCAGTATTCCTTGTTTGATTGTTCATATGTTTTTCTAACATCTTACTACAACAAACAAACGTGACTATTTTGATTGTTAAACGTTTCTGTTTTCTAAAAACAAATCATCGGTCTTATCTATATTAAAAACAAGAAGCATAAAACAGTTTTTTTCTACTGCACAAGTTGAAACAATTGATATAAAAGCTTCCTTATTAACTTAATTATATGGAGTTTTGAGCAATTTTTATTAAATATCAAGATTAACAAAGTTTTTGAAGTTATGTATTTTATAAATATCATGACAATTTTTTGCATTAGTAATTGTAATATTCAATTATTTGCTACGCCTAAAGATTTTACACGTTATACATTGGATAGTCAACTTTAGAAATATAATAATAAGTTGAAAATAAAATATTGTATGTTGTCATTTGTTTAGGGACTTTTCATTTTTTAAATTCATATTCGCAGTTTTGTTTTTTGTGACTCTACGTTCTATGTTAGAGATAGAGTGAAAATTTAACTTTACACGCACACAATGCTTATTGCAAAAGAGGGACAAAAGATACCAAAAGGACAGTCAAACTCATAAATATAAAACAAACTGACAACGACATGGTTAAACATGAAAAAGATCAACAATAGTACACATGACACAAAATAGAAAACCAAAACATCAACAACACGAACCCAACCAAAAACTAGGGGTGATCTCAGATGTTCCGGAAGGGTAAGCAGATCCTGTTCCACACGTGGCACCCGTCGTATTGCGTATGTGATATCAAATCCAGGAAATAATCTAATTCGGTAGGTCACATTCATGAAAGGGAAGGGGACTGTAGTTACGACGTAAGGAACATATCCGATATCATTTGTGAAACGGTTTTTCCATAACGGTCAACCAACTCGTGATGGCGTCCTTAAAATTTAAGAAGGGATGATTGCAACTTCGTGAATTGAAACTCTTGGTTTAATAGCTTATTTGTGAGCAGCAACCCTCTTTAAAAAAAATCATAATAGGAAATGCAAGCATGGGGATATTGTATCAATTGGGAGATATATACCCCGTATGCAAGTGCTGCTTGAATGTTGCTACTTAGAAATGGAAAGTTAACAATTGTAAAGCTGAAATCATCTCTTTTGTCGTAAAGTAGTGTTTTCATCCGACCCTCATTGTCAATTTATAGATGTAAGTCAAGATATGAAGCCGACTTAACTGTATCTGTAGTATCCTGTATCTCTAGTTCAATGGGATAGATGCGTTCCACATAGTCACCAAATTTTGAATTAGTTAGTGAAAGAACATCATCTTTATAGCGGAAAGTAGAGTGAGAGGATATTGCTAACTTCTTATCTTTCTTCCTAAGAAGTTCCTGCAAGAAATGGGCCTCATACTAATAAAGAAATAAGTCGGCAACAAATATGTTGTCAATAAAAAAATCAAGTATCTTGATAATATCAGTTTCAGAGATTTTTTTGGTTGAATCAGAGTGATCCTTTACAAAGTAGGAGTTATTCCTTCATAAGACAAGATACTTGTTTCTACGTTGGTCATTTTTTTTTTAAATTTTTATATATCGAGTTATGCAAAGTAGAATAACTCTTTATTTATCCCGGCAGAGTAAACCTGTTTTTCTGAAGTTTTAAATTGTATGTCAAGGTTTCTGAAGTGTTTTAATTGTTAAAGTAAATATCATTGTAATGTGTGGGTAAAAGAGTAGTGTTGATTTTTTCGTCGGTGTGCCTCATTTTTACCATTGACTTGTAAAATCTTTAAAATACTTGGGTAGAAATATTCTTAAAAATAATCACGAGAAAACCAAAATCTCAATGTGTCTGTAAACCAAACTAAAAGTCGGTAAAGAATATATGTATTAAATAAAAAACAATTCGCAAGCATTTCATATCAAGTCTTCTTCATTTTACCTAAAACGAGAGAAGAAAATAATTAACATTTTCTGTATAATCTGTATCATTAATCAAAACATTTATAAAATAAGCTTTAAGAGAAAGCACTGTATCGATGTGTATGACATGTGATTAACTCAAGCTAGTAATTATTACTTTTTTATGCATGACCCAAACAAAACAATTGTCCAAATTATTCCTTATTTAAGTGGTGAATGTGCTTACACGGCTAATTCACCATTGCATGATCAATGTCGTACACAATAAACTAAATATATGCAATCTTACCGTAATAATATCTAATAGTATCCATTACCAGGTTGATCCACCGACAACCCTGCTTTCTCCACGAATTACACTGACTGGTACAGTAACAATACCACCAATTAGACTTACAATACCACCGGATGGACCAAGACGTTCACTACCACCTCCAACAAGACCGCTAACACCACCGATAATACCTCCACCACCGTAGATACCTCCGCCACCAAGGGAAGCACCGTAATGTTGGTTGGTGACCCACCATGTCAAAACAGAACAATAAGTATTCAAACAACCAGGAAGGAGTGGTGCCCAGTTACAGTTCTTGTTGAGTTTGATCTGTCCTGGAGCACATTTCAAACTACATGTGCACCATGGTTGGCCTCCACCGATAAGTCCTGCAAATGAACAAAATATATTAACTTCAAGATTTGATTTTAGATGAAGAGCATATTTAAAAAATGATATTTGTCAAGAATCATTTTGAGAATGCACGGTGCGATTTTCTTGAAACACCTGATCTGAACTCTGATCAGGAAAAAAACCAATCTTAGAGAGAAGGAAATACAATGAATTGTGTAAGGCTGTATGATTAAGAAGGGAAATAAAATACATGGTCAAATGTGTTCATGGCTGATGAAATTTCAACCAAGATTTTTAAATTGTGTATGCTATCAGCAGGTAAAACATGTATTACTTTCATTTGTGTATTCCACCGAAGAATAACAACGTACTAGGTTTTTACTTTTTTGTGTCATGTATAACATAGCGTATTATGTGGTTTTATTTTGAGCTTAAATATTCACCAATGCAGACATATGAATATAAAAAAAAGAATATGTCATGCAATTGGCAATGATTTAACACGCTAAGGATCAAATGACACAAAATCTAGCAACTAAACATTATCGAACGGTTTAAATAATTAAAATATGGGGAAAAAAAATGAGGAAAATTGCATAAAATGTTAGAATATATACAAATATTTATACAAATATGACTATATATACAAATATTTATACAAATATGACATATTTTAATGAGGCTATTGTTCAGAACTATTTTGTTGCGGCTTTTTCCTTATTGATGATATAAATGGTCATTTCGATCATACCTGTATTTATTCATCTGATCAATTTAAACCGCCACCATTTAACAGAAGTCCACCACCACCGACAATTCCTCCAGATACACCAATAATGCCACCACCGCCGAGGAGTGGACCACTTGTGATAGCTCCACCATTGACAATTTCTCTAATAATGGACCTCCTTTGTTGTATGCCGAAACAGAGGCGACAAGCGAAACTAAAAGAAGAGTCAACATTTCGATGGTAGATATTGATCTGTAAAATGTGAAATATACTCAGATATTCATGTCCTTCTATACTATGTTTATTGTAAGACACGTGATACCTGGCTCTAAAAAATGATTTGATATATTATGAAATAGGAGACTTATTAACTCGTGGTTTTAAAAAAGGCAAGTAGTGCATATATTAATTAAGCATGGTTTTCTTCACAATACATAGCATGCAACTGTCACGAACATAAAAGATGACCTCATTAGATAAAAAAATCATTGCTGATGTCAGCCAGTTGTAGATGAGAACAGACAAAACTAACAACGTTAGATATTGCATCATATTATAGTACAGACAAAGTATATTGTTTTTATTTCATTTGTTTATTTTTTAATTTGACAGAATATGTTTAATCACGTATACTTTCCTTAAATATTGACTTTCTTTTTATCTAATCGTTAATTATTTGTTTCTGATTTTTCTGAATTAAGTTTTTTACATTTTTCTTGTCATAGCCAAAATAAATACCAAGGCTTTTACGTTATATTTCCATTAAAGGTTTTCAAATATATCCTTGCAGTGATAAGGTTACCTAACGATATGTCATTTGTTTTGTTTCAATTGAGTTTGAGTCCAGAGAACGAACCAAAGGTTTGAATAATATTAAGTGCATGCTTTATTTCAATTTTAGATTTTAAAAACAGAGTTGTGAGATTTTTAGACTATGAAGTTTTTTTTATCAATTTTGATTTGCATTCCCTTTTTATCATTATATTATCTCTCTTCTTCTGCAAGCAAGTTATTCAACTGATAAAACAAACAATAAAGCGCTTTTAAAGGACACCCTTGTCGATTTCCGCGCTCAATATTAAAGGTTTCTTAAATGCATCCGTTGTTTTAGATACATCCCTTTATGTCATGATATAGAGTGTTATCCACTTCTGAAATGATTCATTAAACCCAAATTTCTTTAATGATTCTAATATAACAGTGAATCAAATGCTTTGGAAAAGACAATAAATAATATAGCTCCTTCAATATTTAATTTTCAGAATAATCTATAATGTCATGAATTTAACCCACAATAAATCCTATATAGCGATTGTTTATGTATCCATATTGGTGCAAATGAATTATTAAAAGTAGGATGTTTTAAGTCTTTGTGCTAAAGTAGGATGTTTTTAAGTCTTTGTGCTAAAGTAGGATGTTTTTAAGTCTTTGTGCTAAAGTAGGATGTTTTTAAGTCTTTGTGCTAAAGTAGATGTTATTAATTCCACATCTGTATTTAATAAAAAGTTATTGGACGGTAACTATCAAGAGACAAAGGGTAATTTTCTTATAAATTAGTGATATAATCCAAATAATTTGGATATTAAATAAAAATTCTTAAACATAACAATTATTAGAGACTTTCAAAACAATGTTCTTAGGTTTTGGCCAAAATTGTCTGTGAAACATACCAGTTCATTGTGTAATCATACGTTTTTTGATTGAGTGAAGCCTGCCAATTTATATTTATCGTATGTTTTTCTATGTTGTGATGTTATACTATGGTTTCAGAGAAAAGGAGAAGGCGTGGATCCATTTAAACGTTTAATCCCGCTGCAAATGTTTGCACCTGTCCTTAGTCAGGAATCTGATGTACAGTAGTTGTCGCTTTTAATTGATGCTTTTAATTATTTTATCATTTCGTTTACGCTTGGATTGACGGTCAATATTCCGGAAAGACCTTACCATAATTTATTTGAATAGATTAATAATTGTCAAACTTTTGTTCTACATTTTTATTATTTTTGTTCAGTTTCTCTGCTGTAGTTATAAATATCAAGAGTTTGAAGTCGAATGGATAATGGTTAATTTAGATTTTAAGAGTAAAGTTTTCCACAACTATTCACGACGTAAATTGATAAATTACATGGTATAGCAATTATCATTCTTTTTTGATCATTAGTTTAGATTTGTTTAAGAAGTTTTAGTTTGATAACTTTTTTTAAACTTTTTTTAATGTTCACATTGCCTTCCATTATTTCTTTAAATTACGTAAATTTTTTTTTATACAATTTTTATAATTCGAGTGAAAACGAATATTGTTTAGCGGGCAGTTACGTTGCGTGGTCATTTACATCAAAGATTTGATGGTCAGTTCTTAATCAGTTTAGTGATCTGTCATCTTGATTAATGTGACAACCCATTCGATACATCCGTTACACAGTAGAACTGCAATACCATTTACAAGTTTATCCAAATAATCTAAGACCATTAAATATAAAAAAAAGAAGATGTGGTATGATTGCCAATGAGACAACTTTCCACAAAAGACCAAAAATGACACAAACATTAACAATTATAGGTCACTGTACGGCCTTCAACAATGAGCAAAGTTCATACCGCATATAGTCAGCTATAAAAGGCCCCGATAAGACAATGTAAAACAATCCAAGCGAGAAAACTAACGGCCTTATTTATGTAAAAAAAAATGAACGAAAAACAAATATGTAACACATAAACAAACGACAACCACTGAATTACAGGCTCCTGACTTGGGACAGGCACATACATAAATAATGTGGCGGGGTTAAACATTTTAGCGGGATCCCAACCCTCTCCCTAACCTGGGAAGTGGTATATCAGTACAACATTAGAACGAGCTATAAAAATCAGTTGAAAAAATTTTAACTCATTAGATAGACAAAAATAAAAGTGGAAGCATTTTTAATCGAAATTAAGAACATCTGCTTAAAACTCGATCTTGTGAGAAACTTTATGTATTGGCCACAGTTATATTGGAGTAGTAGCTTGAAGTTGCATTTTGTTTTATAGAGCTGGAATTTAGTAACGTTTTGTATTGAAAGTTATAATAATTATTGTGAACCTCCAATTATATTATATATATATATATATACATGTACTTCTATACGATAAAACATGTGAATAGTTATCAAAGGTACCAGGAACATTAACACTGTGACTTTATGGAGACAAATATGCGAGTGCTAGGTTCCTACATTAATTGGCAAGAATGAGTTATCGATCCCGGATACTTATTTCCGAAATAATGATATGTAGTTCCAAAATACATATACACACAAGAAAGCCGTTATATAACTGTAACGCTCGTTGGTCCATAACTATTGTCCATGTTGTAATTTTGTTGTCTCTGCGTTTTGCTGTAGACTTACTTTCAGAGCAATATATGTATATGAGACCCGCTTAGTAATCAATTGTATCTAGCCCTGGTTTTCTACGGACCACGGAGTTATCGTCTTTGCCATTTTTGATAATGTGATTTGCGTTTTGGTCCCAAGACATTGTCAGAACATTGTCAGGACATTAGTGTAACCCATCACTGCCTCGGTTTTTGTCTGTGCTAAATAAACACGAGGAAACTATTAGGTTTGTCTCTTCAGTTCGAACACAGTAAGTAGATCTATATTGTGTTTGCATCAGACTGGTTAATAAATGTAACTTTATCGATTAAATTGAAATTGTAATTGTATTTGCTCCACTTCACGATATCTTAACCATTTTAACAATCAACATAGTATGTCGTCTGAACACAAAATCTATGTTTTCATGCTTTATTACACCTTCAGGTCTTCAACAGTAGGTAAATCTATATTTGTTTTTCAACAGACTGGTAAATAATTGTAAATCTATTGATAAAACTGAAATTGTATTTGTATCTGTTACATTTCATGATATCTGAACAAGCAGTTTAGTATATCGTCTGAACACAAACTGCATGGTTTCATGCTTTAATACAATGTCAGGTCTTCCACAGTAGGTTTATCTATATTTGATGGCATGCTTTAATACACCTTAAGGTCTTCCACCGTAGGTTAATCTTTATTTGTTGTCAAGCTTTAATACACCTTCAGGTCTTCCACAGTAGGTTAATCTATATTTATTTTCATGCTTTATTAAACCTTCAGGTCTTCCACAGTAGGTTAATCTATATTTATTGTCATGCATTATTACACCTTCAGGTCTTCCACAGTAGGTTAATCTATATTTGTTCTCATGCTTCATTACACCTTCAGGTCTTCCACAGTAGGTTAATCTATATTTATTGTCATGCATTATTACACCTTCAGGTCTTCCACAGTAGGTTAATCTATATTTGTTTTCATGCTTTATTACACCTTCAGGTCTTCCGCAGTAGGTTAATCTATATGTATTGTCATGCTTTATTACACCTTCAGGTCTTCCACAGAAGGTTAATCTATACTTGTTGTCATGCTTTAATAAACCTTCATGTCTTCCACAGTAGGTTAATCTATATTTGTTTTCATGCTTTAATACATCTTCAGGTCTTCCACAGTAGTTTAATCTGAATTTGTGTTCATGCTTTATTAAACCTCCAGGTCTTTCACAGTAGGTTAATCTATATTTATTGTCATGCTTTATTACACCTTCAGGTCTTCCACAGTAGTTTAATCTGTATTTGTGTCCATGCTTTATTAAACCTCCAGGTCTTTCACAGTAGTTTAATCTATATTTGTTTTCATGCTTTAATACACCTTCAGGTCTTCCACAATAGGTTAATCTATATTTGTTTTTTATGCTTTATTAAACCTTCATGTCTTCCACAGTAGGTTAATCTATATTTGTTTTCATGCTTTAATACACCTTCAGGTCTTCCACAGTAGTTTAATCTGTATTTGTGTTCATGCTTTATTAAACCTCCAGGTCTTTCACAGTAGGTAAATCTATATTTGTTTTTTCAACAGGCTGGTAAATAAATTAAGTTTACTGGTAAAACTGAAATTAAAATGGAGAATGGAAATGGGGAACGTGTCAAAGAGACAACATCCAGACCATAAAAAATCAACAGCAGAGGGTCACCAACAAGTCTTTAAATTAGCGATAAATTCCCACACCCGGAGGCGTCCTTCAGCCGGCCTCTTAACAAATATATACTAGTTAAGTGATAATGAAGGCCATACTAAACTCCAAATTGTACACAAGAAACTAAAATTAAAATACTGTTTTACTTACTTGGTACAGGCGCAAACATGCAGCGGGGCTAAACATTTTTATGAGATTTCAACCCTCCCCTATACTTCGAGTCAATGTAGAAAAGTAAATGCATAACAATACGCATATTAAAAGTCAGTTCAAGAGAAGTCTGAGTCTGATGTCAGAAGATGTAACCAAAGAAAATAAACAAAATGACAATAATACGCAAATAACAACAACAGACTTCTAGCAGTTAACTGACATGCCAGCTCCAGACTTCAATTAAACTGATCAAAAGATTATAAATATCAGACACAATCCTTCCCGTTAAAGGATTTAGTATCATACCATCATAACATATATGAGAAGAACATAACCCGTGTCATGCCAACATCTGTTTTATGTTAATAAATGTGTTTAGTTCCGATACAAATACCCTATACGTGTATTTGTTTGAGTTTCATGTCACGATATCTGAACAAGTAAAAAGTAAAATCACAAAAATACTGAACTCCGAGAAAAATTCAAGATGGAAAATTCAAAACCTCAGACACATCAAACGAATGGATAACAACTGTCATATTCCTAACTTAGTACAGGTATTTTCTATGTAGAACATGGTGGATTGAACCTGGTGTTATAGCTAGATTAAACTCTCACTTCTTCGACAGTCGCATCAATTTCGATTATATTGACAACGATGCATGAATAAAACAAACAGACACCATGATTGTGTTATAATCTTAATCACTAAAAAGCAAACAAATACAAATTGAATGTAACATAAAGCACAAACTGGTATATAGATCAAGCATATTAACAAAAATTAAAACATGAGTACACACATTTAACATAGCGAAATAACACAATGAAGGGATGTATAAGTACAGAGCCACGTCATATACGTATCAAAGAAACATAAAAAGGCATATCGACAAAGTACGTAGCAAAAATGAAAGACAGGCATACAAACATGTTTTACAACAGCACAGAGCCACGCTATATGTATCGAAGTAACATCAAAGACATATACACAAAGCACATTAGCAAAAATGAATGACAAGATTATGAGAATATCATAAACAATAACATAATAAGTGGATATACATGTACCACAAGTATCTTAATCACAATAAAAAGAAAACAAATATTATTCATTGTTTTTATTTTTATTTTTAATTAGATATGGTAAATCCCCCAATGAACGATTAAATATTGTACAGATGGGTGCACTCCTAACCTGTACAGCAAGTTAACTTGATAACCAGTCATTTTGACTGGTCAAAGTTAACCTGTGACCAAAAATAGGACTGCTCTGACCAGTCCTAGGACCAAAATCTAGTTAACTTGAAAAGCGAACTTGGTCCTAGGACTGTTTTTATGTCTGCCAAAAAGTTAACTTGGAAACAGGTCCGCTATTCATATAAGTTAACTTCGAACCAGTCCTGTCATAAGTTAACATAAGTTAACTTCGGAACCAGTCCTGTCATAAAGTTAACATAAGTTAACTTGGAAACCGGTCCTGCCACAAAGTTAACTTCTACTTGGACAAATCCGATCAAAACCAGACCTGTTCCCAAGTTAACTTTTGACTGGTCTGCTCAACACTAAGTTAACTTGTAACCAGGACCGCTCTTCGTTGATTTAAAAAAAATATTTTTAATATCTTTGTTTCGTAGTATAAACATCGAAAATAAAGTAATTTGAAAATTAATACTTAATTCCGTTTTATGAACAGGATTAAATACAAATATTTGAAAATAAGTACGCACAGAACGGAACACAAATTTATTTGTGATCTGACACTCTATCTATTGTAAAAACGATCTCGGTAACAGGCACTAAATATATATATATTCCGAGATCAAATTCAATCATAATGTATATTTTTGAAAGAAGTATATTTGATGTTAGGTGTATACGTCCTTGTTATTTATACATCCTTGAACTATGCAGCCACAATCAGCAATAGTTTAATTCATTTAAATAATGACTACAAATTTTTGTTCGCATAAATTTAGGATACCAGCATGTCCTCATTTTATTCAAAATATTGATACGTAACAACATTTCAGTAGTTTTGATACCTCCAGCTGACTTGTACAACAAAATTATTTGACCAAATCCACCAAAACTGACCATACGTGCACTTTAATTTGAAAATCTATATACCCGGACAGTAAATCAGTCATTTTATTCAAAATATTGATACGTAACAAAATTTCAGTAGTTTTGATACCTCCAGCTGACTTGTACAACAAAATTATTTGACCGCATCCACCAAAACTGACCATATGTGCACTTTAATTTGAAAATCTATATACCTGGACAGTAAATCAGTCATTTTTTTATGTCAGGATTTAATGTATAATACAATCATGACAATGGACAGCAATATTGCAATATAATAACAAACAATTTTGGTTCGCATAAATTTAGGATACCAGCATGTCCTCATTTTATTCAAAATATTGATACGTAACAAAATTTCAGTAGTTTTGATACCTCCAGCTGACTTGTACAACAAAATTATTTGACCGCATTACCAAAACTGACCATATGTTCACTTTAATTTGAAAATCTATATACCAGCATAGTAAATCAGCCTTATTTTTAATGTCAGGATTCAATGTATAATACAATCATGACAATGGACAGCAATATTGCAATATAATAACAACAAATTTTTGTTCGCATAAATTTAGGATACCAGCAAGTCCTCATTTAATTCAAAATATTGATACGTAACAAAATTTCAGTAGTTTTGATACCTCCAGCTGATTTGTACAACAAAATTATTTGACCGCATTACCAATACTGACCATATGTGCACTTTAAATGGTAAATCTATATACCCGCATAGTAAATCAGCCTTATTTTTTATGTCAGGATTCAATGTATTATACAATCATGACAATGGACAGCAATATTGCAATATAATAACAACAAATTTTTTTTCGCATAAATTTAGGATACCAGCATGTCATCATTTTATTCAAAATATTGATACTTAACAAAATTTCAGTAGTTTTGATACCTCCAGCTGACTTGTACAACAAAATTATTTGACCGCATCCACCAAAACTGACCATATATGCACTTTAATTTGAAAATCTATATACCTGGACAGTAAATCAGTCATTTTTTTATGTCAGGATTTAATGTATAATACAATCATGACAATGGACAGCAATATTGCAATATAATAACAACAAATTTTGGTTCGCACAAATTTAGGATACCAGCATGTCCTCATTTTATTCAAAATATTGATACGTAACAAAATTTCAGTAGTTTTGATACCTCCAGCTGACTTGTACAACGAACATTATTTGACCGCATCCACCAAAACTGACCATATGTTCACTTAAATTGAAAATCTATATACCCCGACAGTAAATCAGTCATTTTTTTATGTCAGGATTTAATGTATAATACAATCATGACAATGGACAGCAATATTGCAATATAATAACAACAAATTTTGGTTCGAATAAATTTAGGATACCAGCATGTCCTCATTTTATTCAAAATATTGATACGTAACAAAATTTCAGTAGTTTTGATACCTCCAGCTGACTTGTACAACAAAATTATTTGACCGCATTACCAAAACTGACCATATGTTCACTTTAATTTGAAAATCTATATACCAGCATAGTAAATCAGCCTTATTTTTAATGTCAGGATTCAATGTATAATACAATCATGACAATGGACAGCAATATTGCAATATAATAACAACAATTTTTTGTTCACATAAATTTAGAATTCCAGCATGTCCTCATTTTATTCAAAATGTTGATACGTAACAAAATTTCAGTAGTTTTGATACCTCCTGCTGACTTGTACAACGAAAATTATTTGACCGCATCCACCAAAACTGACCATATGTTCACTTAAATTGAAAATATATATACCCAGACAGTAAATCAGTCATTTTTTTATGTCAGGATTTAATGTATAATACAATCATGACAATGGACAGCAATATTGCAATATAATAACAACAAATTTTGGTTCGCATAAATTTAGGATACCTGCATGTTCTCATTTTATTCAAAATATTGATATGTAACACAATTTCAGTAGTTTAAATACCTCATGCTGACTTGGAATACAAAACTATTTGACCAAAACTGATCATATGTGCACTTTTATTTGCAAATCTATATACCCGCATACTATTGTACCAAGCGCCTTAATGTCTTCTCCTGACCCTCCTGTTCACATTTTAGTAGGACCGTAAATGTACACGTAATCAATAATATTGGAAAACTATTAAGGTTTATGTACCCTTCTGTAGCCATTTTTGTACGAATTTTTCAAACCTCAATTGTATCAAAACTACAAATATAATGAATAATAGAGATATGCCATTAAGTACATATTCCAAGGTGAAACTTGATGCAAAGCATTAATTTTTACTGTTTCATTGCATTTGATAGAAAAAGAGGACTTTGTGGCAAATAAATCAAGATTTTTATAGAAAATCCACAGCCTTTAATACAGAGATTTTTGTTATAAAATTTGAAACATAAATTACTCACTTGATTTTCTATGATGTGCTAGTGTTTATTTTTTACAAAAAGTTCTAAGCAACCTGTAAATTCCAAAACACCTCGTGCTAAGTCACTAAAGTCGAGCGCACCCTAAAAGGTGTACTTGATTTGGTCATATTTATATTTGTTTTAACCAATAACTACATTTATAAACTTGTTTTAAGGAAATCAATGCTAGCACTGCATGCAATAATTCTATATCTACATGTATCAGTCATCATATTGCCAAATATAAGATTACACGGATAAAGGCTGTGGATTTTCTATCAAAATCTTGATTTATTTGCCACAAAGTCCTCTTTTTCTATTAAATGCAATGGAACAGTAAAGAATAATGCTTTGCATCAAGTTTCCCCTTGGAATATGTACAAACTGGCCTATCTCTATTTGTCATTATATCTGTAGTTTTGATACAGTTTAAGTTTAAAAAGTTTGTACACAAATGGCTACAGAAGGGTACATAAACCTTAATGCAAAAAATATTCTGAATAAATTGAGAATGTCAGAATTTCATCTCTTTATTCATAATAACAGTCACATCATATATAGGAGTTCATGATGGTGTATGTGTAAAACAAAACTATTATGCCACATCATCAAAGTACCAACACTGACATGTCTGAATTCATTTGTACTATTTACACTGATTTTATAATAAAAAAAAGTATACGAGGTTCTCTTCTTGGAATCTATTATGTCGGTTGATTGATTTTGTTTCTAGTTAAACGTCAAGTGGCAACTATTTCATTAAAGTGCGCATTGAGTATAATTTCAGGACGTCCCATATAAATATCGGCATTGACAAATCTCTCGATAAATCTGACGAATTTGACGAGATTGTTGATAGTTTTACCACACCGTATGCTTACGGACACTGTACATTTTCTGTTAGAATATTCTGCGGGAAATAGAAAAGTAAATCCAATGCAAACGAGTTGAATATCAATGAAATATCCATGCAAGTATAAATTTATGCATAAAGTAAAAGTAAGGAAGGGACAGGTAAACAACGGGGAACGAAGTAACGTAGACAATGTTGCCGATATCCCGTGTTATAAGAATATTGTTCCGATGCGTTGGATAACCTTTCTATCCGCCTTCTAATAAAAAAAAACTCTGTGTGATCGTATAGCCATTTTTTATTTATATAAGAATACATGCATATCAAATAAAAGAGAGCATTTGTATAAAATCTAGTAGAGTCTAGCGAGTAAATAATAAATGATATCTGTGGAAAAACAATGCGAATGTTGTTTACATATTTTGATGAAAGCTCAAGTCTGATATGAAAACTCTTATAACGATAATCCGTCATAAGCAGACCTGTCCTCAGGTCTGGTCAATAGCAGACTTGTCCACAGGTCTGGTCAAAAGCAGACCTGTCCTCAGGTCTGGTCAGGAGCAGACCTGTTCACAGGTCTGGTCTGAGGCAGACCAGTCCTCAGGATTGGTCAAAAGCAGACTTGTCCACATGTCTGGTCTGGGGCAGACCTGTCCACAGGTCTGGTCTGGGGTAGACCTGTCCTCAGGACTGGTCAAAAGCAGACTTGTCCACAGGTCTGGTCTGGAGCAGACTTGTCGATAGGTCTGCAGCAGTCGTAAAAAAGCAGACCGTAGGTCTGGTCCACCAACGATGAAGTTAACTTGCTTGACTGCTTAAAAATTCTCAAGTTAACTTAGAAAGCAGTCAACAAGTTAACTCTAAGTTAACCTTTGTCAAGGTTAGGACCGCAGCCATCTGTAAGTTCTGGGATCGAATGATTAAATTAACATTGACTCTGGCTTAGAATCGCGCGTTTGACGCAACATGGCATATCGTCTAAACACAAAATCATACTTAATTAAAAATGAAGAATAACAAAGTACCGAATTGAACTGATATCTTTTTTTCTATACAAAATTTACTCCTTGTCACCTCACCCAGATATTGACGTTGGTTACCGTTCGTCACATGAAACCTTACAATACATTTGACCTTGGTTACATCTGGTCACCTATATGTAAGACAATAAATTTAACGCAAAATAAAAATTAGGTGCGTCCAAATCGCCTTTCTGTATTGATTCTTATTCGTCATGAATGCACAAAACTAGTATAATAATTACCTTTTTAATCTTTGGTTATTTCGAATAAATTTTTTGAATTGGCCTTATCAGAACTGCCAAAAGATATCTAAGTTCAATATTGTTTTCTGTTATGATGTCAGAATATAAATAGTAAGGCTTTTCAAAGAGTTTTTTTATATTTGTGAGTTTAATTTCTCATGAAACGTTTAAAACTGAGTTTGTTTATTCCATTTAGGTCTTTTTAGCATCCCAAGTATTTGACATGATGGTCAACCAGTTATGAACTTTGATGCTCTTTAAATCTGTTATTTATTTGGCCTTTCTAAAAATATTTTTGGATTCGAACGTCACTGATGAGTCTTTTGTTACGAAACGCGCGTCAGGGGTAAATACAAAATGTAATCCTAGTATCTATGATGAGTATATTGACGGTGGCCGCTTCTTGGAAGAGATAAAAGAAGTATTTAAACATCTTTGAATTTTATTTTGCACGTTTCGAGTGACAGCAAATTTAGAAAATTAGCCTTTCTTTTCAAATTTGTTAACATCAATTATATAGCCTCGAATTCGAATTAGTTTAAATCGCATTCGAAACGTTTTGCGTCCTTACGCCAACTATAATTCCAATTGCAACGCACGTTTAATTCACGACGTTAACTTTTAATTCAAATAAAAAAAAAAGAGATTGTGAACGCAATTAGCGAATTCGCTTCCAATTTGATACGAATTAATTTCGAATTAAATGAACGTGTGAACCAGGCATAAGGTATATGTTTTTAAATTGTTAAAATGTTTCAAAGAAATTCATAGATCTGTATTTGGGTCTAGTTCATTAAACATTGTAAAGTATTTGAGAATTGCAATTCAGAAAAAATAATATATTGGAATGCTTTAATAAAATTAACGATACCAATTTTTCTTGCACCAGATGCGCATTTCGACAATACATGTCTCTTCAGTAATGCTGTGTAACTGTTTTAGTTGATTTTAGTCTCTGATGCCCGATTTTTTTTATTAGCAATTGGTTTTGGCTATAAACTAGCTGTCAGTAACTGCGAGTACTCTCAAATCGTATTTTCTTGTTAATTCGACCTGTTGATACTGTTTTTAATGCTTTTTTGTTATTTTTTATTTATATGGATCTTGATTGTACACCAGCTTTGATTATTTGTAATATCTTCAATTTTTCACTTATTCTTACTCCATTTGTATAAACATCAAGATTACAATTATTTTATTTTCTAAAGTGAATTTTGATTGGTTAAATATTTCTCAGTGATGTCCTGCCATGGCTTTGTTTGCATTTGTTTGTTAGCTTGTTGGTCATGAATGTTTGTCTCTGATATTTAATTAACTGTGCATTTGTATTCAGATATCGCAGATAAAATTTATTCGTTCATTGTGTAATCATACGTTTTTTGATTCAGTTAAGTCTGCCATTTGATATTTTGTCGTGTGCTTTTCTATGTTGTCATGTTATGCTATTGTTTCAGAAAAAGGGAGAAGGTCTGGATCCATTAAAACGTTTAATCCCGCTGCAAATGTTTGCACCTGTCCTAAGCTAGGAATCTGATGTTCAGTAGTTGTCGTTTGTTTATGATTGATTGATTGTTGGTTGCTTTACGCCGCATTAGCACAAAAAGGCTATATCGCGGCGAGAGCTAATTCGACTATTTTTACAATTTAAAGCATATTTTTAAAATAAGACAAAAGGTCCTTCAATATACTAAAATTCTTGACTAAAGCAAATTGAGTATATACAAATAAAAATCAACAGTAAAATAACGTGATAAAAATTAAAATCGATTTAAATATAATAACAATTTTATATTCTATAATAAATTCCAATTTCTTTTAAAAAAGCAACAATATTTGTAAATGGAACATTATTAAATAAATCATACATATTATTGACATTGAAATGCTTCTTACGAATATCAGCAAAGTCAATACAATTAATTAAAACATGTTTAACAGTATACTTGCAGTTGCAAGGAACACATTGTGGTTCATCTTCATTTTTTAAAAGACACTCGTGTGTTATTCTAGTATGACCAATACGGCATCTAGTAATAACACACTGATCTTTTCTGCACATAATATTATTAAAAGGTTTGCCTAAATTAGGTTTAATTTTATGCAATTTATTATCATCTTTTTTACTCCATTTATTTTTCAAAATATTAAAAACATATTCCCTAATATTAGATTTAAAATCAGTATATGGTATATCACAGTTCGATAGAGGGTCACCCAGGGCATTCTTTGCCTCAAGGTCTACAGCTGTGTTTCCAAGGATTCCAACATGACTCGGAACCCATAGAAATATTATTTCTTTCAGAAGAATTTTTAAATTCCTCATTACATATAAAATTTTCAGGATTGTTGGGTTTTTAATTTTAGTATTTCGTATAGCTTGTAAACATGAAAGTGAATCCGAACATATAATAAATTTGGATTTATCTGAAGAAGCAATAAATTTCAAAGCCAAAATTATTGCTTCTGCCACAGCAGTAAAGATGGATGCATCAGATGGCAAACGGATGGTTGCAGCTCTGTCCTTGAAGACAGCAGCAGATGCAACTCTATCACCATCTTTTGATCCATCAGTATAGACAGTTGAAAAATCTAGATAATCGGCTTTGATTTCAGCATAGTGTTGCTGAATTAAAAGAGGATTTGTTTTATTTTTATTGTGTTCACGGAGATCAAATATCATTTTTGGTTTGGGAAGTTCCCATGGAGGACATTTGCAAGTTTGAACTTGAGCAACAGATTTTAAATCAAAAGAAGCTAAATGTGGTTTTAAACGTAAACCTAACGGAGGAATTTTATTTTCATGTTTTGCAAAAATATCTTCATAAATCGGATTAAAAACACAGCTGTAGGCAGGATTATCTGAATGGGCTTTTAGTTTGACAGCATATTGAAGTCCAACTTTTACTTTCTAAATTGTTACTTGGATGTAGAATTGTCTCATTGGCACTCACACCACATCTTCCTCAATCTATTGTGGCCAAAATATTAAATATGATTACTCTTAATATTATCTACAAAACAAATAAATTAACATGACATGGTTTATGGAGGTACAAGTTGAAATATAATAAAAAGTGATTGTTGTTTCATAAACTATTAGAGCTAGCTTAATAAAAGCGTAACTTAGAAAATTAACTGATGTAAGTTGAAGTTCTTGTCATGTTATTACATTGATAAATTCGTTAATTAACCATACTATATTTTCAGTCCATTTTTTGTAAGAAGGGATTGACTTTGAAGTTGGTCATCGTGGTAACCGTACTGATGAAAAGATTTCGGATTTCTTACACAAATACTGACATATGTTACATGTAGTCACCCTCCTTACACATATGATTACTTTGATTTCTTCTAATCACCTTACACATATATTGACTTATTTACACAAAGTTGACCTGAAACCGTTGATCTTCCTGTATTAATGGATTATCACTAGTCATGTTGGGGCCCTTTATAGCTTGCTGTTTGGTGTGAGCTAATGCTCCGTGTTGATGACCGTACTTTGACCTTTAATAGTTTACTTTTACAAATTGTGACCTAAATGGAGAGTTGTATCATTGGCACTCATAGCACATCTTCTTATATCTATCAGGATGCCGCTTGTTACCTCACACATACATTGACCAGTTGTTAGCATGATACGGGTTATGTTATTCTCACATATTTTATGATGTTATAATGCTAAATCCCTAAAGGGAGGGATTGTTCTTGAATCTAATATGACATGCTTCTTTCGTTTTGTAAACAACACCGTGATAACATTCTCGATAAATCTATACTTAGCGCAGACTCCGAGATGTACATAATACTGACTGTTCAAATATACCCCAATTAAATCCACATGTATCGTAACCCATGTGCAAACGCTATGTCGATTTCGCGGTATGAAAAGTTGCAATTGAAAAAAAAATCTACGGAACCTTTTTTTTTCTTCTGAGGCATACCAAAAGAATACATGCAATAGAGCTGTGGAAAATGTATACATTTAAAATGAAATAAAATTCCGTTCACATCAACCCGCAAATAAATTAAACAAATAAATGTGCGGATAAATAGCATGGTAAATGTGATAACGTCTCAGGTTGACCTTTTCAAATCAATTCTTCGCAGCTATGTATTCATATAATTTTCAATAATTTCACCAAAGTTTTAAAACGAATAGTTGACGGTCAACCAAGAACATCTATTGATGTCCTACTAATGATATATTTTGTGGGGGTGTTATCATTAAGACATTTTGAACATAAGATGTTGTGGTATGGTCGCATTTCAGTAAACTATTCACCAAAGAGCAAGTGCATTGATAAGAACCATTCAGCTTCTAACCTTTAAAAATGAGTGAAACGGATGATGTATAGTGGGGTTTAAAACAACCCGAGAATACCAAAATCCGGAACATTAAAAATCCATTTTTTTTCTGTTTGTTTTGAATGATAACATAAAATTCATATAACAATATTTTTCTTTTAAATTCAAACTAGTTACCTTATGATTTTCAGAGCAGATTAAAAACAAATAGAAGACTGGGAAAAGAAAGATAAGATGTTTGTGTCAACTACAGCTAGTGATTTTGTTATCAAATGTTTGCAGAAGAACAGTTGTGTTACTTTAACTGCCCCATCAGGAGTTAGTAAATCTTTAATCAGTAGACATACAACCATTGTTCTACAGAACGAAGGATATAAAATAATACCAATGTACTCTCCAACAGACATGAGAGAATATTTTCAACAAAACTTGCAGCCTGCAGTCTTCGTTGTAGATAATATTTGTGAAAATTTCACTGCGAACCAACAACAGATTGATAACTGGAAATAATTGTTACCTGTGATTAGCACAATTTTTGCAGACAAATGGTGTAAGATTATTGTATCATGTAGGTTACAAGTAAATAAAGATAAAAAGTTTAGTATATTATCACCTTTTGAATCATGGGAATGTAATTTAGTATCCCAAAAGTTGAGTCTTATGCCTGTAGAGAAAACAAAGATACCAACAACTTATATTGATAAAAGCATAACAGATATTGATGATTTGTCCCATAACTGTGATTTCTTTCCACTCTATTGTTCTTTATATAATTCACAAAAAAACGTAGACGTCAAAGAATATTCAAGTTTTCATAAATTTATAGATTCACTGTGGGTACAAAAGAGGGGCGGCAGAATCCAGAGGGACAGTCAAACTCATAGATCTAAAATAAATTTATAACGTCACGGCTAAAAATGAAAACGACAAACAGACAAGTAATAGTACCAAAGACAGAAAACTAAAGACGTAGCATTAGTATTGATTGGGTTTAATTTATAAGATAGAAATAGGTCAAACCAGTTGAAGATTTATTTCGGTATTTAAGATTACGGAGGAAGGTAAATTGTTAGGAAAGGCATCAATTACCATAATTGCCCTTATTGTAAAATCAGCTAGGTAATTAATCATGCCACAAGTATGCAGATTATTCGAATGCAGTGTCAAGGTATATTTACATGAACAAAGTCTTAGTAAAAGTGTTGTATCAAAAATACTACAAGATATGCACCGACATGCATTACATATCATCACACCTACTATAGATTTATATGAATATGATTTGTTAATGGAGTTAACGTGGTGTCATATATTTGGCACTAATACCACACTTTCCTATACATACATGAAAACATCACCAACTTTGTACATGTTTAAAAACGTTTGTTATTGTGACTTGCAATATATTTTGAGTCAGTAATCTCCGTGTATTCCGTTAGGACAAGATTTATGAAAATGTGCAGCCTTGTTTACATTTATCAAAGGTACCAGGCATGTAATTGTTACAGGTATCATGTCTTATGGAGGGGTTTATCCTACTATGTAAATGATCACTCTAGTTCAAACAAAAAATTCCCTGAAGCTGACATAATCAAGATGCATGTTTTCCTGATTGACACCAGATGTGTTACGTACGGAGGACGTGTTTTTCAACAGACTGTCGGCATTCTAATGAGAACCTATTATGCCCTTCTTCTTGCCAACTTGTATCTTTATTATAATCAGGCTGACTTCATACAGGAACTTCTTAGGAAGAAAGACAAGAAGTTAGCAATATCATTTAACTCTTCTTACCGCTATATTGATGATGTTCTTTCACTAAATATTTCAAAATTTGGTAACTATTTAAACGCATTTATCCCTTCGAACGCATTTATCCCACCGAACGAGAGATAAAGGATAAAACAGATACAGTAAAGTCGGCATCATATCTTAAAAATGGACAATACGGGTCGGTTGGAAACAAAACTAAACGACAAAAAGATGACTTCAGATTTCCAACTGTGAATTTCTATTTCTTAGTAGCAACATTCCAGCAGCACCTGCATACGGGGTTTATATCTGTTAGTTGATACGATAAGTCGTGCTTGTTTTTTTCTATCATGATTTTCTTGCTAAAGGGAAGCTATTAAACCAAGAGCTCCAAATGGTGAATTTTAAATCATCCCATCGTAAATTTTACGGACGCCATCACGAGTTGGTTGACCGTTATGAAATAACCTTTTCACAAATGATATCGGATATGCTACTTACGTCGTAACAACAATTCCCTGCCCTTTAATTAATGTGACCTACCGAATAAGACTATGTGTCACATGAGCTACGCGACGGATGCCAAATGTAGAGCATGATCTGCTTACCCTTCCGGGGCACCTGAGATCATCCCTTGCTAGTTTTGGATTGGGTTCGTGTTGATTTTTCTTTATTTTTCCATGTGTTTTGTTTGTCTGTTTGTCTTTTTTCATTTTTAGCCATGGCGTGGTCAGTTTATTTTCAATTAATGAATTTGACTCTCCCTCTGGTATATTTAGTCCCTTTGTTATATGCCAGACGCGCGTTTAAGAGCAAATTGTGACCTTAGGAATCAACATTTAACATTTTGAAGAAAAAAGGAAACGTTACGTTTTAAAATTTGATTACCTCTCTATTTACTCAGATATTGGAAACCTAAGCTTAGCTTGTACACGGTGAACAAAGAAATCAATGCATACGATAACTTTAAAGTACATTCTTAAAAGAAAAAATACCGAACTGTAAATGCGAAATCACAACCTGAACCACATCAAACGAATAAATAACACATTTCATATTCCTGCTGTGGTGCAAGCATATTTTCATGTAGAACGGTTGATTCAAGGTAGCACAATACAAATTTTTTTTTGCTTCCCATCACTAACCTTTAATATGCTGTACCTTTGAGATCTGAGATCACCCCTAGTTTTTGGTGGGGTTCGTGTTGTTTACTCTTTAGTTTTCTATGTTGTGTCATGTGTACTATTGTCTTTCTGTTTGTCTTTTTCATTTCTAGCCATGGCGTTGTCAGTTTGTTTTATATTTATGAGTTTGATTGTCCCTTTGGTATCTTTCGTCCCTCGTTTCCTTTCTTATGAACGCAAAAAAATTGATGAAAGAGGTATATAAAGATAGATGAATGATTATTGGCAAAATCTTGGTCAGTTCACTTGAATGAATTTAGCTCCATCATCTCTTCAGACTATGCAGAGAATTTTAACTAAATCTTGATCAACACATCATGGGCTTCAAAAGAGTGTCTCGAATTGTCCCTATGGTATTCCATTCTCTCATCAATCAATAATTAGTGTAAACATCCTAACCACATGAAAGAAGAACATGTTTAGTTTGGTGTAAAATTTGTTCTGTACATTCTATCTAAATTCTGAGACACGCTTTTGTAGATAATGGCCATATAAACAACATATTATAATAAATTAGCCCTCTAGGAATACCTATGCAGAACCTAATTGCAATTAAAGGAGGAAATTTCGTGAAAAATATTTTAGACACAGTTAACATTATAATTGCTACAGAATTGTTGCATAATACTAACATTGAATTAATTTGAAAGAGTAATCTGTTTGCTATCCATAAATATCACTTTTATAAATTTTCGAGCATTATTAAGAAAGTAACAGCATTTTAAAATTTAGGAGTAGGAGTTATACAATTTTTGTATTGTACTACCTTAACCTAGTTTTTAAGCTAACTTAATGTTTCAATTGTGTTGAATTTCATTATGTTGACTAGAGTTTCTTTAGTTTTTAAAATTTATCATCAATCGTTGCTTCGGGCATAAATCGACGGTTGTCTTGGTACACGTTGATCGGCTGTTAGGTGCTTAACGTCATGTTGCAAATAATACATGCATATTCAGGATTGGAACTAATTTACTATTAATAAATTGGCTCTGCGAAGTAAGTTGATCGGGAAGATGAACGGAATTTGAACTGCAACGAAATAATCACGATATGTTGGATAAGGACAGAACAGGTCACCATTAAAAAACTAAGTCACAGACCAACTTACCGCTGAATGGAGGCTTTTTGATGTTTGATTGTTTAAAATATCTTGTTCCTGTATGTTATTGACAAAACATGTTTTATTTAGTAAAGTAAGATATTGCTTTTCCTGAGAAAAAAACACAGCCTCAACTAAAAAAAGAATGGTTTAATAAATTTTCTGTTTATAAAATTTTGTATTTTTCGAAAAACTAAGGATTTTCTTATCCCAGACATATCTTACCTTAGCCGTATTTGGCACAATTTGTTTAGAATTTTGGGTCCTTCATGTCCTTCAACTTTGTCCTTTTTTGGCTGTATAACTATTTTGACCTGAGCGACACTGATGGGTCATATGTAGGCGAAACGCGCGTCCTATTTATCGCTGTATATCATATTCGTTTTTCGTTCATTGTTTTGTAAATATATCTGGTCTTTAGTTTTTCGTTTGAAATGTTTTGTAGGTGTTTTAACCATCAATATTCAATGATATTTGGGAGAGGGTTCAGATCTCATAACACATGCTTAACCACACCGCAGTAGTGGGCCAATCCCAAGTTAGGAGACTCTGGACTTTAAGGTCATTTATATGTTTCGGTATTTTGGAGGAATTAGTACACATTTTGTAAGGGCCAGCTGACTACCACCGCCTAGTGCAGGATTTTTACGAAATGTTCGAGACCCATTCTCGTGTTTGATTGTTTAAAATATCTTGTTCCTGTATGTTATTGACAAAACATGTTTTTATTTAGTAAAGTAAGATATTGCTTTTCCTGAGAAAAAAACACAGCCTCAACTAAAAAAAGAATGGTCGGCGAGCTTTTGTTTTCATAGAAATGTATTTACAAACTTTTTATAAAGCACCAAACCCTTTCATTTTAGAATACAGTCATCTGATTTTAATGGAGCGTTGTCTCGTTTCTTATCATACTACAACTTCGTTTATACTCCTTGCTATTATTGTAGATGAAGACAAATCGAACAAAAGCACAAAACCATATTGGATAAGAGTAGACTTATCTTGAGAAGTGATGACATGTAATGTGAAATTTATTTGTTGTTCTTTATACTTATAATCGACAATATCTAATCATCTTTAAAAGAGGGACGAAAAATATCAAAGGGTCAGTGTAGCGATAACTTGAAGAGGGACGAAAGATACAAAAGGGACAGTCAAACTCATAAATCTAAAACAAACTGACATCGCCATGACTAAAAATGAAAAAAAGACATACAGACAAACAATAGTACACACGACATAACATAGAAAACTAAAGAATAAACAACACGAACCCCACAAAAAACTAGGGGTTATCAACATATGTTACTGGACATCAAGCAACAAACAACAATTCCGTTGACAATAATCATAAACATGTATGCACCATTTGTTCCTGGACATCAAGCAACAAACAACAATTCCGTTGACAATAATCATAAACATGTATGCACCATTTGTTCCTGGACATCAAGCAACAAACAACAATTCCGTTGACAATAATCATAAACATGTATGCACCATTTGTTCCTGGACATCAGACAACAAACAACAATTCCGTTGACAATAATCATAAACATGTATGCACCATTTGTTCCTGGACATCAAGCAACAAACAACAATTCCGTTGACAATAATCATAAACATGTATGCACCATTTGTTCCTGGACATCAGACAACAAACAACAATTCCGTTGACAATAATCATAAACATGTATGAACCATTTGTTTCTGGACATCAAGCAACGAACAACAATTCAGTTGATAATAATCATAAACATGTATGAACCATTTGTTTCTGGACATCAAGCAACAAACAACAATTCACTTGACAATAATCATAAACATGTATGCACCATGTGTTCCTGGACATCAAACAACAAACAACAACTCAGTTGACAATAATCATAAAGATGTATGCACCATTTGTTCCTGGACATCAAGCAACAAACAACAATTCAGTTGACAATAATCATAAAGATGTATACACCATTTGTTCCTGGACATCAAGTAACAAACAACCATTCAGTTGACAATAATCATAAACATGTATGCACCATTTGTTTCTGGACATCAAACAACAAACAACAATTCAGTTGACAATAATCATAAACATGTATGCACCATGTGTTCCTGGACATCAGACAACACACAACAATTCAGTTGCCAATAATCATAAAGATGTATGCACCATGTGTTCCTGGACATCAAGCAAGAAACAACAATTCTGTTGACAATAATCATAAACATGTATACACCATTTGTTCCTGGACATCAAGCAACAATCAACAATTCAGTTGACAATAATCATAAACATGTCTGCACCATTTGTTTCTGGACATCAAACAACAAACAACAATTCAGTTGACAATAATCATAAACATGTATGCACCGTTTGTTTCTGGACACCAAGCAACAAACAACAATTCCAATGACAATAATCATAAACATGTATGCACCATGTGTTCCTGGACATCAAGCAACAAACAACAATTCAGTTGACAATAATCATAAACATGTATGCACTATTTGGTCCTGGACATCAAGCAACAAACAACAATTCAGTTGACAATAATCATAAACATGTATACACCATTTGTTTCTGGACATCAAACAACAAACAACAATTCTGTTGACAATAATCAGGAACATGTATGCACCATTTGTTTCTGGACATCAAGCAACAAACAACAATTCAGTTGACAATTATCATAAACATGTATGCACCATTTGTTTCTGGACATCAAGCCACAAACAACAATTCCGTTGACAATAATCATAAAGATATATGCACCATTTGTTTCTGGACATCAAACAACGAACAACAATTCCGTTGACAATAATCATAAACATGTATGCACCATTTGTTTCTGGACATCAAGCAACAAACAACAATTCCGTTGACAATAATCATAAAGATGTATACACCATTTGTTCGTGGACATCAAGCAACACACAACAATTCAGTTGACAATAATCATAAACATGTATGCACCATTTGTTTCTGGACATCAAGCAACAAACAACAATTCCCTTGACAATAATCATAAACATGTATGCACCATTTGTTTCTGGACATCAAACAACAAACAACAATTCAGTTGACAATAATCATAAACATGTATGCACTATTTGTTTCTGGACATCAAGCAACAAACAACAATTCAGTTGACAATAATCATAAACATGTATGCACCATTTGTTTCTGGACATCAAGCAACAAACAACAATTCAGTTGACAATAATCATAAACATGTATGCACCATTTGTTTCTGGACATCAAGCAACAAACAACAATTCTGTTGACAATAATCATAAACATGTATGCACCATTTGTTTCTGGACATCAAACAACAAACAACAATTCAGTTGACAATAATCATAAACATGTATGAACCATTTGTTCCTGGACATCAAGCAACAAACAACAATTCAGTTGACAATAATCATAAACATGTATGCACCATTTGTTCCTGGACATCAAACAACAAACAACAATTCCGTTGACAATAATCATAAAGATGTATGCACATTTGTTACTGGACATCAAGCAACAAACAACAATTCAGTTGACAATTATCATAAACATGTATGCACCATTTGTTTCTGGACATCAAGCCACAAACAACAATTCCGTTGACAATAATCATAAAGATGTATGCACCATTTGTTTCTGGACATCAAACAACGAACAACAATTCCGTTGACAATAATCATAAAATGTATGAACCATTTGTTCCTGGACATCAAGCAACAAACAACAATTCAGTTGACAATAATCATTAACATGTATGCACCATTTGTTTCTGGACATCAGACAACAAACAACAATTCCGTTGACAATGATCATAAACATGTATGTACCATTTGTTCCAGGACATCAAGCAACAAACAACAATTCCGTTGACAATAATCATAAACATGTCTGCACCATTTGTTCCTGGACATCAAACAACAAACAACAATTCCGTTGACAATAATCATAACATGTCTGCACCATTTGTTCCTGGACATCAAACAACAAACAACAATTCAGTTGACAATAATCATAAACATGTCTGCACCATTTGTTCCTGGACATCAAGCAACAAATAACAATTCAGTTGACAATAATCATAAACATGTCTGCACCATGTGTTCCTGGACATCAAGCAACAAACAACAATTCAGTTGACAATACTCATAAACTGTATGCACCATTTGTTTCTGGACATCAAGCAACAAACAACAATTCAGTTGACAATAATCATAACATGTATGCCCATTTGTCTGGCTCAAGCACAACAACAATTCGTTGACAATATCATAAACATGATGCCCATTGGTCGGACATCAAGCAACAAACAACAATTCGTTGACAATAATCATAAACATGTATGCACCATTTCTTCCTGGACACAAGCAACAAACAACAATTCAGTGACAATAATCATAAACATGTATGCACCATTTGTTTCTGGACATCAAGCAACAAACAACAATTCCGTTGTCAATAATCATAAAGATGTATGACACCATTTGTTCCTGGACATCAACAACAAACAACAATTCGTTGACAATAATCATAAACATGTATGAACCATTTGTTTCTGGACATCAAACAACAAACAACAATTCAGTTGACAATAATCATAAACATGTATGCACCATTTGTTCCTGGACATCAAGCAACAAACAACAATTCCGTTGACAATAATCATAAAGATGTCATGCGACATTTGTTCCTGGACATCAAGCATTAAACAACAATTCAGTTGACAATAATCATAAAGATGTATGCAATTGGAAAAACACATTTGATTCTAAACATGTGCATCAGTCACATCAAAACAAACAACATTCAGTTGACAATAATCATAAACATGTATGCACATTTGTTTCTGGACATCAAGCAACAAACAACAATTCAGTTGACAATAATCATAAACATGTCTGCACCATTTGTTTCTGGACATCAAGCAACAAACAACATTCAGTTGACAATAATCATAAACATGTCTGCACCATTTGTTTCTGGACATAAAGCAACAAACAACAATTAGTTGACAATAATCATAAAGATGTATGCACATTTGTTCTGGACATCAAACAACAAACAACAATTCAGTTGACAATAATCATAAACATGTATGCACATTTGTTTCTGGACATCAAACAACAAACAACAATTCAGTTGACAATAATCATAAACATGTATGCACCATTTGTTTCTGGACATCAAGTAACAAACAACAATTCAGTTGACAATAATCATAAACATGTATGCACCATTTTTCTGGACACAACAACAAACAACAATTCAGTTGACAATAATCATAAACATGTATGCACCATTTGTTTCTGGACATCAAGCAACAAAACAAATTCAGTTGACAATAATCATAAAGATGTATCACATTTGTTTCTGGACTCAGCAACAAACAACAATCAGTTACATAAACTTATCACCTTGTTCTGGACATCGACAACAAACAACAATTCGTTGACAAATCATAAGCATGTATGCACCATTTGTTTCTGGACATCAAGCAACAAACAACAATCCAGTTGACAATAATCATAAAGATGTATGCACCATTTGTTTCTGGACATCAAGCAACAAACAACAATTCAGTTGACAATAATCATAAACATGTATGCACCATTTCGTTTCCTGGACACAAACAACAAACAACAATTCAGTTGACAATAATCATAAACATGTATGCACCATTTGTTTCTGGACATAACAAGCAACAACAACAATTCAGTTGACAATAATCATAAACATGTATGCACCATTTGTTCTGGACATCAAACAACAAACAACAATTCAGTTGACAATAATCATAAACATGTATGCACCATTTGTTTCTGGACATCAAACAACAAACAACAATTCAGTTGACAATAATCATAAACATGTATAGCACCATTTGTTTCTGGACATCAAACAACATAACAACAATCAGTTGACAATAATCATAAACATGTATGCACCATTTGTTCCTGGACATCAAACAACAAACAACAATTCAGTTGACAATAATCATAAACATGTATGCACCATTTGTTTCTGGACATCAAACAACAAACAACAATTCAGTTGACAACAATCATAAACATGTATACACCATTTGTTTCTGGACATCAAACAACAAACAACAATGCAGTTGACAATAATCATAAACATGTATGCACCATTTGTTTCTGGACAACAAACAACAAACAACAATTCAATTGACAATAATCATAAAGATATATGCACCATTTGTTTCTGAACATCAAGCAACAAACAACAATTCAGTTGACAATAATCATAAACATGTATGCAACATTTGTTTCTGGACATCAAGCAACAAACAACAATCCAGTTGACAATAATCATAAACATGTATGCACCATTTGTTTCTGGACAACAAACAACAAACAACAATTCAATTGACAATAATCATAAAGATGTATGCACCATTTGTTTCTGAACATCAAGCAACAAACAACAATTCAGTTGACAATAATCATAAACATGTATGCAACATTTGTTTCTGGACATCAAGCAACAAACAACAATTCAGTTGACAATAATCATAAACATGTATGCACCATTTGTTCCTGGACACCAAGCAACAAACAACAATTCAGTTGACAATAATCATAAACATGTATGCACCATTTGTTTCTGGACAACAAACAACAAACAACAATTCAGTTGACAATAATCATAAACATGTATGCACCATTTGTTTCTGGACATCAAGCAACAAACAACAATTCAGTTGACAATAATCATAATCATGTATGCACCATTTGTTTCTGGACAACAAACAACAAACAACTATTCAGTTGACAATAATCATAAAGATGTATGCACCATTTGTTTCTGGACATCAAACAACAAACAACAATCCAGTTGACAATAATCATAAAGATGTATGCATCATTTGTTTCTGGACATCAAACAACAAACAACAATTCAATTGACAATAATGATAAAGATGTATGCACCATTTGTTTCTGGACATCAAGCAACAAACAACAATTCAGTTGACAATAATCATAAACATGTATGCACCATTTGTTTCTGGACAACAAACAACAAACAACAATTCAGTTGACAATAATCATAAAGATGTATGCACCATTTGTTTCTGGACATCAAGCAACAAACAACAATTCAGTTGACAATAATCATAATCATGTATGCACCATTTGTTTCTGGACAACAAACAACAAACAACTATTCAGTTGACAATAATCAAAAAGATGTATGCACCATTTGTTTCTGGACATCAAGCAACAAACAACAATTCAGTTGACAATAATCAAAAAGATGTATGCACCACTTGTTTCTGGACATCAAGCAACAAACAACAATTCCGGTGACAATAATCATAAACATGTCTGCACCATTTGTTTCTGGACATCAAGCAACAAACAACAATTCCGTTGACAATAATCATAAACATGTCTGCACCATTTGTTTCTGGACATCAAGCAACAAACAACAATTCCGTTGACAATAATCATAAACATGTATGCACCATTTGTTCCTGGACATCAAACAACAAACAACAATTCAGTTGACAATAATCATAAACATGTATGCACCATTTGTTTCTGGACATCAAACAACAAACAACAATTCAGTTGACAATAATCATCAACATGTATGCACCATTTGTTCCTGGACATCAAGCAACAAACAAAAATTCAGTTGACAATAATCATAAAGATGTATGCACCATTTGTTCCTGGACATCAAACAACAAACAACAATTCAGTTCACAATAATCATAAACATGTATGCACCATTTGTTTCTGGACATCAAGCAACAAACAACAATTCAGTTGACAATAATCATAAAACATGTATTCACCATTTGTTCCTGGACATCAAGTAACAAACAACAATTCAGTTGACAATAATCATAAACATGTATACACCATTTGTTTCTGGACACCAACAACAAACAACAATTCAGTTGACAATAATCATAAAGATGTATGCACCATTTGTTTCTGGACATCAAGCAACAAACAACAATTCCGTTGACAATAATCATAAAGATGTATGCACCATTTGTTTCTGGACATCAACAACAAACAACAATTCCGTTGACAATAATCATAAACATGTATGCACTTTGTTTCTGGACATCAAACAACAAACAACAATTCAGTTGACAATAATCATAAACATGTATGCACCATTTGTTTCTGGACAACAAACAACAAACAACAATTCATTGACAATAATCATAAAATGTATGCACCATTTGTTTCTGAACATCAAGCAACAAACAACAATTCAGTTGACAATAATCATAAAATGTATGCAACATTTGTTTCTGGACATCAAGCAACAAACAACAATTCAGTTGACAATAATCATAAAGATGTATGCACCATTTGTTTCTGGACATCAAACAACAAACAACAATCCAGTTGACAATAATCATAAAGATGTATGCATCATTTGTTTCTGGACATCAAACAACAAACAACAATTCAGTTGACAATAATGATAAACATGTATTCACCATTTGTTTCTGGACATCAATAACAAACAACAATTCAGTTGACAATGATCATAAACATGTATGCACCATTTGTTTCTGGACAACAAACAACAAACAACAATTCAGTTGACAATAATCATAAAGATGTATGCACCATTTGTTTCTGGACAACAAACAACAAACAACAATTCAATTGACAATAATCATAAAGATGTATGCACCATTTGTTTCTGGACAACAAACAACAAACAACAATTCAATTGACAATAATCATAAAGATGTATGCACCATTTGTTTCTGAACATCAAACAACAAACAACAATTCCGGTGACAATAATCATAAACATGTCTGCACCATTTGTTTCTGGACATCAAGCAACAAACAACAATTCCGTTGACAATAATCATAAACATGTCTGCACCATTTGTTTCTGGACATCAAGCAACAAACAACAATTCCGTTGACAATAATCATAAACATGTATGCACCATTTGTTCCTGGACATCAAACAACAAACAACAATTCAGTTGACAATAATCATAAACATGTATGCACCATTTGTTTCTGGACATCAAACAACAAACAACAATTCAGTTGACAATAATCATCAACATGTATGCACCATTTGTTTCTGGACATCAAACAACAAACAACAATTCAGTTGACAATAATCATCAACATGTATGCACCAATTGTTTCTGGACATCAAGCAACAAACAACAATTCAGTTGACAATAATCATAAACATGTATGCACCATTTGTTTCTGGACAACAAACAACAAACAACAATTCAGTTGACAATAATCATAAACATGTATGCACCATTTGTTCCTGGACATCAAGCAACAAACAAAAATTCAGTTGACAATAATCATAAAGATGTATGCACCATTTGTTCCTGGACATCAAACAACAAACAACAATTCAGTTCACAATAATCATAAACATGTATGCACCATTTGTTTCTGGACATCAAGCAACAAACAACAATTCAGTTGACAATAATCATAAACATGTATTCACCATTTGTTCCTGGACATCAAGTAACAAACAACAATTCAGTTGACAATAATCATAAACATGTATACACCATTTGTTTCTGGACACCAAACAACAAACAACAATTCAGTTGACAATAATCATAAAGATGTATGCACCATTTGTTTCTGGATATCAAGCAACAAACAACAATTCCGTTGACAATAATCATAAAGATGTATGCACCATTTGTTTCTGGACATCAAGCAACAAACAACAATTCCGTTGACAATAATCATAAACATGTATGCATCGTTTGTTTCTGGACATCAAACAACAAACAACAATACAGTTGACAATAATCATAAAGATGTATGCACCATTTGTTTCTGGACACCAAACAACAAACAACAATTCAGTTGACAATAATCATAAACATGTATGCACCATTTGTTTCTGGACATCAAACAACAAACAACAATTCCGTTGACAATAATCATAAACATGTATGCACCATTTGTTTCTGGACACCAAACAACAAACAACAATTCAGTTGACAAGAATCATAAAGATGTATGCACCATTTGTTTCTGGGCATCAAACAACAAACAACAATTCCGTTGACAATAATCATAAACATGTATGCACCATTTGTTTCTGGACATCAAACAACAAACAACAATTCAGTTCACAATAATCATAAACATGTATGCACCATTTGTTTCTGGACATCAAGCAACAAACAACAATTCAGTTGACAATAATCATAAACATGTATTCACCATTTGTTCCTGGACATCAAGTAACAAACAACAATTCAGTTGACAATAATCATAAACATGTATACACCATTTGTTTCTGGACACCAAACAACAAACAACAATTCAGTTGACAATAATCATAAACATGTATGCACCATTTGTTTCTGGACATCAAACAACAAACAACAATTCCGTTGACAATAATCATAAACATGTATGCACCATTTGTTTCTGGACACCAAACAACAAACAACAATTCAGTTGACAATAATCATAAAGATGTATGCACCATTTGTTTCTGGACATCAAACAACAAACAACAATTCAGTTGACAATAATCATAAACATGTATGCACCATTTGTTTCTGGACATCAAACAACAAACAACTACAGTTGGGTGCAGACCAAGCATTACATAAAGTAAACGCAAGTTAACGCCGCGTGCACATATTTCGTTAGTTAACTTCAAATTTCGCTTTTACTAGTAAACGCCCGTTTACTATAATTACGTTAACGCGGTCGAAATCTAAATTTCTAATGTCTACACGAGTAAACGGGCGTTTACTTTGTGTCCGTTTAGTCAGTAGTAAACGGGCGTTTACTTCAGAATTCGTTAAATTTATTTTCACGTGCACTTAAAAAGTAAACGGGCGTTTACTACAGATTTTAAAAGTGTATTTTTACGTGCACTTGAAAGTAAACGCGCGTTTACTTTTCGCGTTAACTGATTGGCTAAATTTAGAAATAAACTTCAAGTTCATTTGTTTATTTATTTTATAAAAAACACCTTTAGTCTTTGTATTTTACGTATATGTGTTTTAAACCAGAACAATTAAAAAACTCTTTTAATTCGAATATTAATTTTAATCAATCACACACAATCAGTTCCATTAAGTCCATTATTTTTAATTATTAGCAGATTTTCTATATTTTCTTTTCAAAATGTACATGTACAAATATCGATACGGAAAGAAAGGTTATCCGAGACATCGGAAACATATTTTTATATGATGGGATATAAACATCATGGTTTACGTTGTTTCTTTCCCCATTTTTTGTTGTCTCTTCGAATTCCTAACTATAACTCGGTACATTTAATACATAATTTTTAATCGAAATTCTCCTCGTTTGTCTTGGATTAAAATGATTTAAGCTTCAGTTTTGACAAATTATCAAACATAAATTGTACAGGGGTAATAATAAAGTGTAACATAAGTATGTTCGTCATTTGTACCAATCCGTCAATTTAAATGTTCAAATATGGCGATCCTTTGCATGGATTTATAACTGATTTACTATTCAGCTATATAGAGTGCTAATATGGTTTGTGCTGGTTGTTCCCGACAAATAATTTTATAATACGAGTCAGTCGTAGCTAATCAAAAATTGCTACCTTTCAGTTTTATATAATACAATCAATCATTAAATTAAAATATAACTCATTTATTATGCAGCTATATAGATTTACATAAAAAAACTGCTAATATGGTCAGTTATGGTTGTTGGGGACTAATAATTTTATTTTATGAATCAGTCTGAGGTATGAAAAATACTGAATTTTGTTTACAATTCAATATTTTGAATAAAAAAAATACATTGTGGCACTCTAAATTGATGCGAACCATTTTTTTTATTCATAATGTTCCAAAATTGCTACCGTTTAATTTATACAATCAATCTTTACATGAAAATACAACTCTTTTACTATGCCACTATATAGATTTACTTTATAAAGTGCTTATATGGTCAGTTTTGGTTGATGCGAACAACTAATTTTATAATACGAGTCAGTCTGAGGTATGAAAACTACTTAAATTGGTTTACGATTCAATAATTTGTATAAAAAAGTACATGCTGGCACTCTAAATTGATGCGAACCAATTTTGTTTAATTAGTATTAAAATATTGCTACCTTTTATATAATACAATCAATCCTTACATGAAAATATAACTCATTTACTATGTGACTATATAGATTTACATAATAAAATGCTAATATGGTCAGTTTTGGTTGTTGCGAAACAAATAGATTTATAATACGAGTCAGTATTAGGTATGAAAACTACTTAAATTGGTCTACGTTTCAATAATTTGTATAAAAAAGTACATGCTGGCACTCTCAATTGATGCGAACCAATTTGTTTTAATTAGTATTCAAATATTGCTACCTTTTATATAATGCAGTGAATCCTTACATGAAAATATAACTCATTTACTATGTGACTATATATATTTACATAATAAAGTGCTTTTATGGTAAATTTTGGTTGTTGCGGACAAATAATTTTATTATATGAGTCTGTCTGAGGTATGAAAACTACTGAATTTTGTTTACAATTCAATATTTTGAATAAAAAAAAGGACATGCTGGAACTCTAAATTGATGAGAACAAAACTTTTTAGTCATAATATTCAAATATTGCTATCTTTTGTATTATACAATCAATTCTTATAACTCAATTACTATGTGACTATATAGATTAACATAAAAAAATGCTAATATGGTCAGTTTTGATTGTTGCGAAACAAATAATTTTTAATGAGAGTCAGTCTGAGGTATGAAAACTACTTAAATTGGTTAACGATTCAATAATTTGTATAAAAAAGTACATGCTGGCACTCTAAATTGATGCGAACAAATTTTTTTTAGTCATAATATTCAAATTTTGCTACCTTTTATATAATACAATCAATCCTAACATGAAAATATAACTCATTTACTATGTGACTGTATGGATTTACATAATAAAATGCGAATATGGTCAGTTTTGGTTGTTGGGAAACAAATAATTTTATAGTACGAGTCAGTCTGACGTATGAAAACTACTTAAATTGGTTTATGATTCATTAATTTGTATAAAAAAGTACATGCTGGCACTCTAAATTGATTCAAACCAATTTTTTTTAGTCATAATATTCACATATTGCTACCTTTTATATAATACAATCAATCATTACATGAAAATATAACTCATTTACTATATGGCTATATAGACTTTTATAATAAAGTGCGTATATGGAAAATTTTGGTTGTTGCGGACAAATAATTTTTTTATATGAGTCTGTCTGAGGTATTAAAACTGCTTAGATTGGTTAACAATTCAATAATATTTATAAAAAAGTACATGCTGGCACTCTTAATTGATGTGAACCAATTTTTTTAAGTCATAGTATTCAAATATTGCTACCTTTTATATAGTACAATCAATCCTTACATGAAAATATAACTCATTTGCTATGTGACTATATAGATTTACATAATAAAATGCTTATATGGTCAGTTTTGGTTGTTGCGAAACAAATAGATTTATAATATGAGTCAGTCTGAGGTATTAAAACTTCTTAAATTGTTTTACGATTCAATAATTTGTATAAAAAAGGGACATGCTGGCACTCTAAATTGATGCGAACCAATTTTTTGTAGTCATAATATTCAAATATTGCTACCTTTTATATAATACAATCAATCCTTACATGATAATATAACTCATTTACCATATGGCTATAAAGATTTACATAATAGAATGTTTATATGGTCAGTTATGGTTGTTGCTGACAAATAATTTTATATATATGAGTCAGTCTGAGGTATGAAAACTACTGAATTTCGTTCACGATTCAATATTTTGTATAAAAAAAGGACATGCTGGCACTCTAAATTGATGCGAACAAAATTTTTCATTCATAATATTCAAATATTGCTACCTATTTCATTATACAATCAATCCTTACATGAAAATATAACTCATTTACTATGCGGCTATATAGATTTACATAATAAAATGCTTATATGGTCCATTTTGGTTGTTGCGACAAATAATTTTATTATATGAGTCAGTCTGAGGTGTGAAAACTACTGAATTTTGTTCACGATTCAATATTTTGTATAAAAAAAGGACATGCTGGCACTCTTAATTGATGCGAACAAAATTTTTTAGTCATTATATTCAAATATTGCTACCTATTTTATTATACAATCAATCATTACATGAAAATATAACTCATTTACTATGCTGCTATATAGATTTACATGATAGAATGTTTATATGGTCAGTTATGGTTGTTGCTGACAAATAATTTTATATTATATGAGTCAGTCTGAGGTATGAAAACTACTGAATTTCGTTCACGATTCAATATTTTGTATAAAAAAAGGACATGCTGGCACTCTAAATTGATGCGAACAAAATTTTTATTCATAATATTCAAATATTGCTACCTATTTCATTATACAATCAATCCTTACATGAAAATATAACTCATTTACTATGCGGCTATATAGATTTACATAATACAATGCTTATGTGGTCAGTTTTTGTTGTTGCGGACAAATAATTTCATTATATGAGTCAGTCTGAGATATGAAAACTATTGAATTTTGTTAACGATTCAATATTTTGAATAAAAAAAGGACATGCTGGCACTCTTAGTTGATGCGAAAAAATTTTTTTAGTCATATTATTCAAATACTGCTACCTATTTTATTATAAGATCAATTGTTATATCAAAATATAACTCATTTACTATGCTGGCTATATAGTTTTACATAATAAATTACTTATATGGTCAGTTTTTGTTGTTGCGAACAAATAATTATATATTACGAGTTAGTCTGATGTATGAAAACTACTGAATTTTGTTTACTATTCAATATTTTAAATAAAAAGAGGTCATGGCCTTTAGACTGCTATAAAAATTGCTGTCAATTGTATTATATGGTCAATTATGGCATACACATATAACTTAATTACTTCTATATAGAATAAGATAACTTGTTAAAGGGTAAATATTGTCAGTTTTTGTTAATGATATCAAATAATTGTGTTTTTCGAGTCAGTCTGTCTAAGATGAGAAAACTGTTTGATTTTGGTGAGGATTAAATTACATGTATTTGAAGAAACATACTTAAAATATTATTTGCGAAGAACAAGAAATTTACTATAATTATTGTTCAATTAAATACAAATGTGTGACGCGCAGTTTTCCACGTTAACGCGGAGGTAAACGGGAAAGTAAACGCCCGTTTACTCTTTAAAAAATTAGAAGACGCGCCGTTTTTGCGTTAACGCGGAGGTAAACGCGAAAGTAAACGCCCGTTTACTTTTAATGTCTACTGCAATTTCGGAGTTAACGCACAGTTAACGCGGCGTTTACATGAAGTGCACGCAAGTAAACGCCGCGTTAACTTTTTCGGCCCGTCTACATGTAATGCTTGGTCTGCACCCAACTGTATTCAGTTGACAATAATCAAAAAGATGTATGCACCATTTGTTTCTGGACATCAAGCAACAAACAACAATTCAGTTGACAATAATCATAAACATGTATGCACCATTTGTTTCTGGACATCAAGCAACAAACAACAATTCAGTTGACATTAAACATGTATGCACCATTTGTTCCTGGACATCAAGCAACAAACAACAATTCCGTTGACAATAATCAAAAAGATGTATGCACCACTTGTTTCTGGACATCAAGCAACAAACAACAATTCCGTTGACAATAATCATAAACATGTCTGCACCATTTGTTTCTGGACATCAAGCAACAAACAACAATTCCGTTGACAATAATCATAAACATGTCTGCACCATTTGTTTCTGGACAACAAACAACAAACAACTATTCAGTTGACAATAATCAAAAAGATGTATGCACCATTTGTTTCTGGACATCAAGCAACAAACAACAATTCAGTTGACAATAATCATAAACATGTATGCACCATTTGTTTCTGGACATCAAGCAACAAACAACAATTCAGTTGACATTAAACATGTATGCACCATTTGTTCCTGGACATCAAGCAACAAACAACAATTCCGTTGACAATAATCAAAAAGATGTATGCACCACTTGTTTCTGGACATCAAGCAACAAACAACAATTCCGTTGACAATAATCATAAACATGTCTGCACCATTTGTTTCTGGACATCAAGCAACAAACAACAATTCCGTTGACAATAATCATAAACATGTCTGCACCATTTGTTTCTGGACATCAAGCAACAAACAACAATTCCGTTGACAATAATCATAAACATGTATGCACCATTTGTTCCTGGACATCAAACAACAAACAACAATTCAGTTGACAATAATCATAAACATGTATGCACCATTTGTTTCTGGACATCAAACAACAAACAACAATTCAGTTGACAATAATCATCAACATGTATGCACCAATTGTTTCTGGACATCAAGCAACAAACAACAATTCAGTTGACAATAATCATAAACATGTATGCACCATTTGTTTCTGGACAACAAACAACAAACAACAATTCAGTTGACAATAATCATAAACATGTATGCACCATTTGTTCCTGGACATCAAGCAACAAACAAAAATTCAGTTGACAATAATCATAAAGATGTATGCACCATTTGTTCCTGGACATCAAACAACAAACAACAATTCAGTTCACAATAATCATAAACATGTATGCACCATTTGTTTCTGGACATCAAGCAACAAACAACAATTCGGTTGACAATAATCATAAACATGTATTCACCATTTGTTCCTGGACATCAAGTAACAAACAACAATTCAGTTGACAATAATCATAAACATGTTTACACCATTTGTTTCTGGACATCAAGCAACAAACAACAATTCCGTTGACAATAATCATAAAGATGTATACATCATTTGTTTCTGGACACCAAACACCAAACAACAATTCAGTTGATAAATAATCATAAAGATGTATGCACCATTTGTTTCTGGACATCAAGCAACAAACAACAATTCCGTTGACAATAATCATAAAGATGTATGCACCATTTGTTTCTGGACATCAAGCAACAAACAACAATTCCGTTGACAATAATCATAAACATGTATGCATCGTTTGTTTCTGGACATCAAACAACAAACAACAATTCAGTTGACAATAATCATAAAGATGTATGCACCATTTGTTTCTGGACACCAAACAACAAACAACAATTCAGTTGACAATAATCATAAACATGTATGCACCAATTGTTTCTGGACATCAAACAACAAACAACAATTCCGTTGACAATAATCATAAACATGTATGCACCATTTGTTTCTGGACACCAAACAACAAACAACAATTCAGTTGACAATAATCATAAAGATGTATGCACCATTTGTTTGTGGACATCAAACAACAAACAACAATTCCGTTGACAATAATCATAAACATGTATGCACCATTTGTTTCTGGACATCAAACAACAAACAACAATTCAGTTCACAATAATCATAAACATGTATGCACCATTTGTTTCTGGACATCAAGCAACAAACAACAATTCAGTTGACAATAATCATAAACATGTATTCACCATTTGTTCCTGGACATCAAGTAACAAACAACAATTCAGTTGACAATAATCATAAACATGTATACACCATTTGTTTCTGGACACCAAACAACAAACAACAATTCAGTTGACAATAATCATAAAGATGTATACACCATTTGTTTCTGGACATCAAACAACAAACAACAATTCAGTTGACAATAATCATAAACATGTATGCATCGTTTGTTTCTGGACATCAAACAACAAACAACAATTCAGTTGACAATAATCATAAAGATGTATGCACCATTTGTTTCTGGACACCAAACAACAAACAACAATTCAGTTGACAATAATCATAAACATGTATGCACCATTTGTTTCTGGACATCAAACAACAAACAACAATTCCGTTGACAATAATCATAAACATGTATGCACCATTTGTTTCTGGACACCAAACAACAAACAACAATTCAGTTGACAATAATCATAAACATGTATGCACCATTTGTTTCTGGACATCAAACAACAAACAACAATTCCGTTGACAATAATCATAAACATGTATGCAACATATGTTTCTGGACATCAAGCAACAAGCAACAATTCCGTTGACAATAATTATACTTTAGATATTTATGATTGATTGTATTGTTATGAAATGAATGATGAGCAGATTCTGTAACAAGAAATACAATTTTTTCTGAAAAGATCATATAGGTAAATAATAAATACTAACACTGCCTTTAAGTGAAAAATATCGTGCTGGCAGATTAACATTTATTCCAATAAATCAGTTTTGAAAATTATGTCTTGAAACATACACATTGTTGCCTACAAACTAGTTAAACTGGTCAAACACAGTATGTGCGTGACCGAATTAAGGTGTCTGTTATTCAGTCGTCCCGAGGATATTAGCACTTCGGTGTTGACATGAATATTAATTATGTGGTCAGTTAATAATTTTTCTGTTTATAAAACTTTGTATTTTTCGAAAAACTAAGGATTTTCTTATCCCAGACATATATTACCGAAGCCGTATTTGGCAAAATTTGTTCAGAATTTTGGGTCCTCAATGCACTTCAGCTTTGATTTTTTTTGGCTATATACATATTTTGATCTGAGGGTCACTGATGAGTCATATGTTGGCGAAACTCGGGTCTGGGGTATTAAATTATAACCTTAATAGTTTTGATAACTATTTATCGTTTGTTGCTGTATATCATATTCGTTTTCGTTCATTGTTATGTACATATATATGGTCTTTCGTTTCTCGTTTGAATTGTTTAATAGGTGCTTTAACCATCAATATACATTGCAATTTGGGAAAGGGTTCAGATCTCACAACACATGTTTATCCACACCACAGTTTTGGATCAATCCAATGTCAGGAGACTCTTGACTTTAAGGTCATTTATATCTTATATGGTGCAAGAAAATTGGTACCATTAATTTTATTATATGTTTCGTTATTTTGAAGGAACTAGTAGATATTCATAGGAAGATGCGGTGAGTGCCAATGAGACAACTCTCCATCCAAATAACAATTTAAAAAAAAGTAAACCTTTATAGGTCAATGTACGGCCTTCAACACGGAGCCTTCGGTAACACCGAACAGCAAGTTAAAATGGCCACAAAATGACTAGTGTGAAACCATTTAAACGGGAAAAAACAACGATCTAATCTATATAAAAAAAGAGAAACGAGATACACGTATACATTACATAAAAAAACGACAACCACTGTACACCAGATTCCTGACTTGGGACAGGTGCAAATATTTGCAGCTCATAGTACTCATTTTGTAAGGGCTTTCTGAATCCCCCCTTCTAGTGCAGGATTATTACGATATGATGGAGACCGATTGGTAGGCTTCTTAACTGTATTTTGGAGTTATTTTTTTTGTTTAACTTTGATGCATTAGCTAAAAAAAAGTAGACAACATATTTTTGATTGCTAAAACCTCTTCATAGACACTAGAAATGAAATCTGTATTTTCGGCAGACGCGAGTTTTGTCTACAAAAGATTCATCAGAACAACAAATATTGAAAAAGCAAAACAAAGTTTGAAGTTGAAGAGCATGTATTTGCTGTTTTGTCGTATACAGCTAAGATAATCTATTTCTGAAAAGAAAGCCTAATTATTGCAAAATTCATTGCATGACTATTTATATAACTAAACAGAAAAAGGGACAATAATCTGTTTTATCATCAGATTGCTGTATATGATATGGTTGCAACACTAGAGGTCAGCGTAATTGTTATTTTGTAGTGTCTTACGACAACCTTTGTATGGTCAAATGACCAACAGTACTGCAACAGGTAGATTCTACTTACTTACAAAAAATAAGACTCTGAAAGTGAAGTTGAAGTCAGTGGTTGTCGTTTGTTGACGTGTTACATATTTTGTTTTGTTTAGGTTCAAGCATAGATTACCTTAGTCGTATTTGTCACACCTTTTTGGAATTTTGATCGTCAATGCTCTTCAACATTGTACCTTTTTGGCTTTATAAATATTTTGATATAAGCGTCACTAATGAGTCTTATGTAGACACAACGCGCGTCTGACGTACAAAATTATAATCCTGGTACCTTTGATAACTTTTGTGCATACAGATGGGTGCACTCCTAACCTGTACAGCAAGTTAACTTGATAACCAGTCATTTGGACTGGTCAAAGTAAACCTGTGGCCGAATATAGGACTGCTCTGACCAGTCCTAGGACCAAAATCTAGTTAACTTGAAAAGCGGACTTGGTCCTAGGACTGTTTTTATGTCTGCCAAAAAGTTAACTTGGAAACAGGTCCGCTATTGATATAAGTTAACTTCGAACCAGTCCTGTCATAAGTTAACACAAGTTAACTTCGGAACCAGTCCTGTCATAAAGTTAACATAAGTTGACTTGGAAACCGGTCCTGCCACAAAGTTAACTTCTGCTTGGACAAATCCGATCAAAACCAGACCTGTTCCCAAGTTAACTTTTGACTGGTCTGCTCTACACTAAGTTAACTTGTAACCAGGACCGCTCTTCGTTGATTTAAAAAAAAAATAATATCTTTTTTTCGTAGTATAAACATCGAAAATAAAGTAATTTGAAAATTAATACTTCCGTTTTATGAACAGGATTAAATACAAATATTTGAAAATAAGTACGCACAGAACGTAACACAAATTTATCTGTGATCTGACAATCTATGTACTATAAAAACGATCTCGGTTACAATGATAACAGGCACTGAATATATATATATTCCGAGATCAAAATCAATCATATTATGTATATTTTTGAAAAGAAGTATATTTGATGTTAGGTGTATACGTCCTTGTTAGTTATACATCCTTGAACTATGCAGCCACAATCAGCAATAGTTTAATTCATTTAAATAATGACTACAAATTTTTGCTCGCCTAAATTAAGGGTGCCAGCATGTCCTCTTTTAACTCAAAATACTGATACGTAACAAAATTTCAGCAGTTTTGATGCCTCCAGTTGACCTGTACAACAAAATTATTTGACCGCATCCACCAAAAACTGACCATATATGCACTTTAATTTGTAAATCTATATACCCGCATCGTAAATCAGCCATATTTTTTTTATGTCAGGATTCAATGTATAATACAATCATGACAATGGACAGCAAAATTGCAATATAATAACACAAAAGTTTTGTTCGCATAAATTTAGGATACCAGCATGTCCTCATTTTATTCAAAATATTGATAGGTAACAAAATTTCAGTAGTTTTGATACCTCCAGCTGACGTGTACAACAAAATTATTTGACCGCATTACAAAAACTGACCATATGTGAACTTTTAAATGTAAATTTATATACCAGCATAGTAAATCAGCCTTATTTTTAATGTCAGGATTCAATGTATAATACAATCATGACAATGGACAGTAATATTGCAATATAATAACAACAAATTTTTGTTCGCCTAAATTAAGGGTGCCAGCATGTCCTCTTTTTACTCAAAATACTGATACGTAACAAAATTTCAGCAGTTTTGATGCCTCCAGTTGACCTGTACAACAAAATTATTTGACCGCATCCACCAAAAACTGACCATATATGCACTTTAATTTGTAAATCTATATACCCGCATCGTAAATCAGCCATATTTTTTTATGTCAGGATTCAATGTATAATACAATCATGACAATGGACAGCAAAATTGCAATATAATAACACAAAAGTTTTGTTCGCATAAATTTAGGATACCAGCATGTCCTCATTTTATTCAAAATATTGATACGTAATAAAATTTCAGTAGTTTTGATACCTCCAGCTGACGTGTACAACAAAATTATTTGACCGCATTACCAAAACTGACCATATCTGAACTTTAAATTGTAAATCTATATACCAGCATAGTAAATCAGCCTTATTTTTAATGTCAGGATTCAATGTATAATACAATCATGACAATGGACAGCAATATTGCAATATAATAACAACAAATTTTTGTTCGCCTAAATTAAGGGTGCCAGCATGTCCTCTTTTTTACTTAAAATACTGATACGTAACAAAATTTCAGTAGTTTTGATGCCTCCAGTTGACTTGTACAACAAAATTATTTGACCGCATCCACCAAAACTGACCATATATATGCACTTTAATTTGTAAATCTATATACCTGCATAGTAAATCAGCCATATTTTTATGTCAGGATTCAATGTATAATACAATCATGACAATGGACAGCAATATTGCAATATAATAACAACAAATTTTTGTTCGCATAAATTTAAGATACCAGCATGTCCTCATTTTATTCAAAATATTGATACATAACACAATTTCAGTAGTTTTGATACCTCCAGTTGACTTGTACAACAAAATTATTTGACCGCATTACCAAAACTGACCATATGTCCTCATTTTATTCAAAATATTGATACATAACACAATTTCAGTAGTTTTGATACCTCCAGTTGACTTGTACAACAAAATTATTTGACCGCATTACCAAAACTGACCATTTGTGCACTTGAATTTGAAAATCTATATACCCAGACAGTAAATCAGTCATTTTTTTTATGTCAGGATTTAATGTATAATACAATCATGACAATGGACAGCAATATTGCAATATAATAACAACAAATTTTTGTTCGCATAAATTTAGGATACCAGCGTGTCCTCCTTTTATTCAAAATATTGATACGTAACAAAATTTCAGTAGTTTTAATACCTCATGCTGACTTGGAAAACAAAACTATTTGACCAAAACTGATCATATGTGCACTTTTATTTGCAAATCTATATACCCGCATACCATTGTACCGAGCGCCTTAAAGTCTTTTCCTGGCGCTCCTGTTCACATTTTAGTAGGACCGTAAATGTACACGTAATCAATAATATTGGAAAACTATTTATGCAAAAAATATTCTGAATAAATTGAGAATGTCAGAATTTCATCTCTTTATTCATAATAACAGTCACATCATATATAGGAGTTCATGATGGTGTACGTGTAAAAAAAAAATGCCACATCATCAAAGTACCAACGAATCCGTACCAACACTGACATGTCTGAATTCATTTCTACTATTTACAATGATTAAATAAAAAAAGTATACGAGGTTCTCTTTTTGGAATCTATTATGTCGGTTGATTGTTTTTGTTTATAGTTTAACGTCAAGTGGCAACTATTTCATTAAAATGTGCATTGAGTATAATTTTAGAACGTCCCATATAAATATCGGCAATGACAAATCTGACGAATTTGACGAGATTGTTGATAGTTTTACCACACCGTATGCTTACGGACACTGTACAATTTCTGTTAGAATATTCTGCGGGAAATAGAATAGTAAATCCAATGCAAACAAGTTGAATATCAATGAAATATCCATGCAAGTATAAATTTATGCATACAGTAAAATTTAAAAGGGACAGGTAAACAACGGGGAACGAAGTAACGTAGACAATGTTGCCGATATCCCGTGATGTAAGAATATTGTTCCGATGCGTTGGATAACCTTTCTATCCGCCTTCTAATAAAAAAAACTCTGTGTGATCGTATAGCCATTTTTTTTATTTATATAAGAATACATGTATATCAAATAAAAGAGAGCATTTGTATAATATCTAGTAGAGTCTAGCGAGTAAATAATAAATGATATCTGTGGAAAAACAATGCGAATGTTGTTTACATATTTTAATGAAAGCTCAAGTCTGATAAGAAAACTCTTATAACGATAATCTGCCATAAGCAGACCTGTCCTCAGGTCTGGTCAATAGCAGACTTGTCCTCAGGTCTGGTCAAAAGCAGACCTGTCCTCAGGTCTGGTCTGGAGCAGACCTGTCCACAGGTCTGGTCTGAGGCAGACCTGTCCTCAGGACTGGTCAAAAGCAGACTTGTCCACAGGTCTGGTCTGGGGCAGACCTGTCCTCAGGACTGGTCAAAAGCAGACTTGTCCACAGGTCTGGTCTGGAGCAGACTTGTCGATAGGTCTGCAGCAGTCCTAAAAAAGCAGACCGTACGTCTGGTCCACCGACGACGAAGTTAACTTGCTTGACTGCTTAAAAATTCTCAAGTTAACTTAGAAAGCAGTCAACAAGTTAACTCTAAGTTAACTTTTGTCAAGGTTAGGACCGCACCCATCTGTAGATAAGGCCTTTAGTTCTCTCGCTTGAATTTGTCAATTCGGTGCGATATGCGGTATGAACTTTGCTCATCGCGGAAGTCCTTATGGTGACATAGAGTTGTTAATATCTGTGCCATTGGGTCTGGGGAGTATCAGGTATTCAGAACGAGTAAGCAGAACCTTATCCTCATGTGGCATGCATCCGTCGTGTTTCTCAAAAATGATACACTATGGACTATTAGTATAGATTTTGGGTATTGTCATTGCTTATCATCTTGATAACGAGTTATAATATTCCTTTATCTATCATTATGAATTTACGTGTTGATGTTTAGTATATTTTTGGTGATATTCATTTAACTAATACATCCCGTTATTGTGTTTTCTGCTTTAGTAAATTATCATCCTAACAACGTGTTAACGGATTCTTGTATTTGTCTTTATGAATATTACTTTAACTGTTTAGTTTACATTTGGGGATATCCATTTGACGTGGCTCTCTACTTGTACATCTCTTTTTTGTAATGATGAGATAGTACTTTCTTGTCGTTTTTTTTTGGTTATGTGTTATTTTTCTATAAGCGTTATGTTCGTTTCTTTGTTACATATTTGTTTGTTTTTAAAGTGACTATTATTAAATACAATGTTGACTGATGCATCCCTATTCTATTATTTTTGCCTATTGTGTCTATTTGCTTTTTTTACACATCGTTTTTTATATAATGGAATTGTATGAAACTATCATACAAATAAGAGGTTTATCTAATTATAAAAACAGATGTTATCCTCAATTTTTTTGCACCAGGTCAGGAATATAGCATTGTTATTCAATTTGTCTGGTGTGTTTGAATGTTGAATTCGCCATTTAATTACGAACTTCGGTTTTAGGAATTCAGTATTTTTTTGTTAGTTTACCTCTTTTCTTTATATGAGTACAAATTAATATGAGTTTCGTTCCAAAATATTTATCATTGTTTATAAGGTCAATTATATCTAGGCTATATTATTCTTTTGTTTACACACTTTGTACATAGATAAGACAGATCATTTATATTAAAGTTAATCCACACTGAACAACACTGTAATAGCAGAATAGACAGGATATTCGTTGTAGGGGTCGGTTGCTTTTCTGTAGTACATTTGTGTGTAACGGTTTATTTGGCACTGAAGGTTTTCAAACTAGAAGCAGTCATAGAGACAACACCAGATGGAGTAAGTGTATATCGTTTTATCTGGCACTGAAGGTTTTCAAACTAGAAGCAGTCATAGAGACAACACCAGATGGAGTAAGTGTATAACGGTTTATCTGGCACTGAAGGTTTTCAAACTAGAAGCAGTCATAGAGACAACACCAGATGGAGTAAATGTATAACGGTTTATCTGGCACTGAAGGTTTTCAAACTAGAAGCAGTCATAGAGACAACACCAAATGGAGTAAGTGTATAACGGTTTATCTGGCACTGAAGGTTTTCAAACTAGAAGCAGTCATAGAGACAACACCAAATGGAGTAAGTGTATAACGGTTTATCTGGCACTGAAGGTTTTCAAACTAGAAGCAGTCATAGAGACAACACCAAATGGAGTAAGTGTATAACGGTTTATCTGGCAGTGAAGGTTTTCATACTAGAAGCAGTCATAGAGACAACACCAGATGGAGTAAGTGTATTACGGTTTATCTGGCACTAAAGGTTTTCAAACTAGAAGCAGTCATAGAGACAATACCAGATGGAGTAAGTGTATAACGGTTTATCTGGTACTGAAGGTTTTCAAACTAGAAGCAGTCATGGAGACAACACCAGATGGAGTAAGTGTAGAACGGTTTATCTTGCACAGAAGGTTTTCAAACTAGAAGCAATCATAGAGACAACACCAGATGGAGTAAGTGTATACAATGTATAACGGTTTATCTGGCAGTGCAGGTTTTCAAACTAGAAGCAGTCATAGAGACAACACCAAATGGAGTAGGTGTATAACGGTTTATCTGGCACTGAAGGTTTTCCAATTAGAAGCAGTCATAGAGACAACACCAAATAGAGTAAGTGTATAACGGTTTATCTGGCACTGAAGGTTTTCAAACTAGAAGCAGTCATAGAGACAACACCAGATGGAGTAAGTGTATAACGGTTTATCTGGCACTGAAGGTTTTCAAACTAGAAGCAGTCATAGAGACAACACCAGATGGAGTTAGTGTATAACGGTTTATCTGGCATTGAAGGTTTTCAAACTAGAAGCAGTCATAGAGACAACACCAAATGGAGTTAGTGTATAACGGTTTATCTGGCACTGAAGGTTTTCAAACTAGAAGCAGTCATAAAGACAACACCAGATGGAGTAAGTGTATAACGGTTTATCTGGCACTGAAGGTTTTCAAACAAGAAGCAGTCTTAGAGACAACACCAAATGGAGTTAGTGTATAACGGTTTATCTGGCACTGGAGGTTTTCAAACTAGAAGCAGTCATAGAGACAACACCAGATGGAGTAAGTGTAGAACGGTTTATCTTGCACAGAAGGTTTTCAAACTAGAAGCAATCATAGAGACAACACCAGATGGAGTAAGTGTATAACGGGTTATCTGGCACTGAAGGTTTTCAAACTAGAAGCAGTCATAAAGACAACACCAAATGGAGTAAGTGTATAACAGTTTATCTGGTACTGAAGGTTTTCAAACTAGAAGCAGTCATAGAGACAACACCAAATGGAGTAAGTGTATAACGATTTATCTGGCACAGAAGGTTTTCAAACTAGAAACAGTCATAGAGACAACACCAAATTGAGTAAGTGTATAACAATTTATCTGGCGCTAAAGGTTTTCTAACTAGAAGCAGTCATAGAGACAACACCAGATGGAGTAAGTGTATAACAGTTTATCTGGCACTGAAGGTTTTCAAACTAGAAGCAGTCATAGAGACAACACCAGATGGAGTAAGTGTATAACGGTTTATCTGCCACTGAAGGTTTTCAAACTAGAAGCAGTCATAGAGACAACACCAGATGGAGTAAGTGTAAAACGGTTTATCTGGCAGTGAAGGTTTTCAAACTAGAAGCAGTCATAAAGACAACACCAAATGGAGTAAGTGTATAACGGTTTATCTGGCACTGAAGGTTTTCAAACTAGAAGCAGTCATAGAGACAACACCAGATGGAGTAAGTGTAGAACAGTTTATCTGGCACAGAAGGTTTTCAAACTAGAAGCAATCATAGAGACAACACCAGATAGAGTAAGTGTATAACATGTATACCGGTTTATCTGGCAGTGCAGGTTTTCAAACTAGAAGCAGTCATAGAGACAACACCAGATGGAGTAAGTGTAGAACGGTTTATCTGGCACAGAAGGTTTTCAAACTAGAAGCAATCATAGAGACAACACCAGATGGAGTAAGTGTATAACATGTATAACGGTTTATCTGGCAGTGCAGGTTTTCAAACTAGAAGCAGTCATAGAGACAACACAAAATGGAGTAAGTGTATAACGGTTTATCTGGCACTGAAAGTTTTCAAACTAGAAGCAGTCATAAAGACAACACCAAATGGAGTAAGTGTGTAACGGTTTATCTGGTACTGAAGGTTTTCAAACTAGAGGCAGTCATAGAGACAACACCAAATGGAGTAAGTGTATAACGGTTTATCTGGCACTGAAGGTTTTCAAACTAGGAGCAGTCATAGAGACAACACCAAATGGAGTAAGTGTATAACGGTTTATCTGGCAGTGAAGGTTTTCAAACTAGAAGCAGTCATAGAGACAACACCAGATGGAGTAAGTGTATTACGGTTTATCTGGCACTGAAGGTTTTCAAACTAGAAGCAGTCATAGAGACCTTACCAAATGGATTAAGTGTATAACGGTTTATCTGGCACTGAAGGTTTTCAAACTAGAAGCAGTCATAGACACAACACCAGATGGAGTAAGTGTAGAACGGTTTATCTTGCACAGAAGGTTTTCAAACTAGAAGCAATCATAGAGACAACACCAGATGGAGTAAGTGTATAACATGTATAACGGTTTATCTGGCAGTGCAGGTTTTCAAACTAGAAGCAGTCATAGAGACAACACCAAATGGAGTAAGTGTATAATGGTTTATCTGGCACTGAAGGTTTTCCAATTAGAAGCAGTCATAGAGACAACACCAAATAGAGTAAGTGTATAACGGTTTATCTGGCACTGAAGGTTTTTTAAACTAGAAGCAGACATAGAGACAACACCAAATGGAGTTAGTGTATAACGGGTTATCTGGCACTGAAGGTTTTCAAACTAAAAGCAGTCATAAAGACAACACCAGATGGAGTAAGTGTATAACGGTTTATCTGGCACTGAATGTTTTCAAACTAGAAGCAGTCATAGAGACAACACCAAATGGAGTAAGTGTATAACGGTTTATCTGGCACTGAAGGTTTTTAAACTAGAAGCAGTCATAGAGACAACACCAAATGGAGTTAGTGTATAACGGTTTATCTGGCACTGAAGGTTTTCAAACTAGAAGCAGTCATAGAGACAACACCAAATGGAGTTAGTGTTTAACGGTTTATCTGGCACTGTAGGTTTTCAAACTAGAAGCAGTCATAAAGACAACACCAGATGGATTAAGTGTATAACGGTTTATCTGGCACTGAAGGTTTTCAAACTAGAAGCAGTATTAGAGACAACACCAAATGGAGTTAGTGTATAACGGTTTATCTGGCACTGAAGGTTTTCAAACTAGGAGCAGTCATAGAGACAACACCAAATGGAGTAAGTGAATAACGGTTCATCTGGCAGTGAAGGTTTTCAAACTAGAAGCAGTCATAGAGACAACACCAGATGGAGTAAGTGTAGAACGGTTTATCTGGCACAGAAGGTTTTCAAACTAGAAGCAATCATAGAGACAACACCAAATGGAGTAAGTGTATAACGATTTATCTGGCACAGAAGGTTTTTAAACTAGAGGCAGTCATAGAGACAACACCAAATGGAGTAAGTGTATAACAGTTTATCTGGCACTGAAGGTTTTCAAACTAGAAGCAGTCATAGAAACAACACCAGATGGAGTAAGTGTATAACATGTCTAACGGTTTATCTGGCAGTGCAGGTTTTCAACCTAGAAGCAGTCATAGAGACAACACCAAATGGAGTAAGTATATAACGGTTTATCTGGCACTGAAGGTTTTCAAACTAGAAGCAGTCATAGAGACAACACCAAATGGGGTAAGTGTATAACGGTTTATCTGGCACTGAAGGTTTTTTAAACTAGAAGCAGACATAGAGACAACACCAAATGGAGTTAGTGTATAACGGGTTATCTGGCACTGAAGGTTTTCAAACTAAAAGCAGTCATAAAGACAACACCAGATGGAGTAAGTGTATAACGGTTTATCTGGCACTGAATGTTTTCAAACTAGAAGCAGTCATAGAGACAACACCAAATGGAGTAAGTGTATAACGGTTTATCTGGCACTGAAGGTTTTTAAACTAGAAGCAGTCATAGAGACAACACCAAATGGAGTTAGTGTATAACGGTTTATCTGGCACTGAAGGTTTTCAAACTAGAAGCAGTCATAGAGACAACACCAAATGGAGTTAGTGTTTAACGGTTTATCTGGCACTGTAGGTTTTCAAACTAGAAGCAGTCATAAAGACAACACCAGATGGATTAAGTGTATAACGGTTTATCTGGCACTGAAGGTTTTCAAACTAGAAGCAGTATTAGAGACAACACCAAATGGAGTTAGTGTATAACGGTTTATCTGGCACTGAAGGTTTTCAAACTAGGAGCAGTCATAAGACAACACCAAATGGATAAGTGAACAACGGTTCATCTGGCATGAAGGTTTTCAAACTAGAAGCAGTCATAGAGACAACACCAATGGAGTAAGTGTAAACGGTTTATCTGGCACAGAAGGTTTTCAAACTAGAAGCATCATAGAGACAACACCAAATGGAGTAAGTGTATAACGATTTATCTGGCACAGAAGGTTTTTAAACTAGAGGCAGTCATAGAGACAACACCAAATGGAGTAAGTGTATAACAGTTTTATCTGGCACTGAAGGTTTTCAAACTAGAAGCAGTCATAGAAACAACACCAGATGGAGTAAGTGTATAACGTTTATCTGGCACAGAAGGTTTTTAAACTAGAAGCAGTCATAGAGACAACACCAATGGAGTAAGTGTATAACGATTTATCTGGCACTGAAGGTTTACAAACTAGAAGTAGTAATAAAGACAACACCAGATGGAGTAAGTGTATAACGGTTATCTGGCACTGAAGGTTTTCAAACAAGAAGCAGTCATAGAGACAACACCAAATGGAGTAAGTGATAACGGTTTATCTGGCATGAAGGTTTTCAAACTAGAAGCAGTCATAGAGACAACACCAGATGGAGTAAGTGTATTACGGTTTATCTGGCACTGAAGGTTTTCAAACTAGAAGCAGTCATAGAGACATACCAATGGAGTAAGTGTATAACGGTTTATCTGGCACTGAAGGTTTTCAAACTAGAAGCAGTCATAGAGACAACACCAGATGGAGTAAGTGTAGAACGGTTTATCTGGCACAGAAGGTTTTCAAACTAGAAGCAATCATAGAGACAACACCAGATGGAGTAAGTGTATAACATGTCTAACGGTTTATCTGGCATGCAGGTTTTCAACTAGAAGCAGTCATAGAGACAACACCAAATGGAGTAAGTATATAACGGTTTATCTGGCACTGAAGGTTTTCAAACTAGAAGCAGTCATAGAGACAACACCAAATGGGGTAAGTGTATAACGGTTTATCTGGCACTGAAGGTTTTTTAAACTAGAAGCAGACATAGAGACAACACCAAATGGAGTAGTGTATAACGGTTTATCTGGCACTGAAGGTTTTCAAACTAAAAGCAGTCATAAAGACAACACCAGATGGAGTAAGTGTATAACGGTTTATCTGGCACTGAATGTTTTCAAACTAGAAGCAGTCATAGAGACAACACCAAATGGAGTAAGTGTATAACGGTTTATCTGGCACTGAAGGTTTTAAACTAGAAGCAGTCATAGAGACAACACCAAATGAGTTAGTGTAAAACGGTTTATCTGGCACTGAAGGTTTTCAAACTAGAAGCAGTCATAGAGACAACACCAAATGGAGTTAGGGTTTAACGTTTATCTGGCACTGTAGGTTTTCAAACTAGAAGCAGTCATAAAGACAACACCAGATGGATTAAGTGTATAACGGTTTATCTGGCACTGAAGGTTTTCAAACTAGAAGCAGTATTAGAGACAACACCAAATGGAGTTAGTGTTAACGGTTTATCTGGCACTGAAGTTTTCAAACTAGAAGCAGTCATAAAGACAACACCAGATGGATAAGTGTATAACGGTTTATCTGGCACTGAAGGTTTTCAAACTAGAAGCAGTATAAGAGACAACACCAAATGGAGTTAGTGTATAACGGTTTATCTGGCACTGAAGGTTTTCAAACTAGGAGCAGTCATAGAGACAACACCAAATGGAGTAAGTGAATAACGGTTATCTGGCAGTGAAGGTAAGTGTATAACGGTTTATCTGGCACTGAAGGTTTTCAAAACTAGAAGCAGTCATAGAGACAACACCAAATGGAGTAAGTGTATAACGGTTTATCTGGCACTGAAGGTTTTAAACTAGAAGCAGTCATAGAGACAACACCAGAATGGAGTAGTGTATAACGGTTTATCTGGCACTGAGGTTTTCAACTAGAAGCAGTCATAGAGACAACACCAAATGGAGTAAGTGTTAAACGGTTTATCTGGCACTGAAGGTTTTCAAACTAGAAGCAGTCATAGAGACAACACCAATGGGGTAAGTGTATAACGGTTTATCTGGCACTGAAGGTTTTTTAAACTAGAAGCAGACATAGAGACAACACCAAATGGAGTTAGTGTATAAACGGTTTATCTGGCACTGAAGGTTTTCAAACTAAAGCAGTCATAAAGACAACACCAGATGGAGTAAGTGTAATAACGGTTATCTGGCACTGAATGTTTTCAAACTAGAAGCAGTCATAGAGACAACACCAAATGGAGTAAGTGTATAACGGTTTTATCTGGCACTGAAGGTTTTTAAACTAGAAGCAGTCATAGAGACAACACCAAATGGAGTTAGTGTAAAACGGTTTATCTGGCACTGAAGGTTTTCAAACTAGAAGCAGTCATAGAGACAACACCAAATGGAGTTAGTGTTAACGGTTTATCTGGCACTGTAGGTTTTCAAACTAGAAGCAGTCATAAAGACAACACCAGATGGATTAAGTGTATAACGGTTTATCTGGCACTGAAGGTTTTCAAACTAGAAGCAGTCATAAGAGACAACACCAAATGGAGTAAGTGTATAACGGTTTATCTGGAAACTGAAGGTTTTTAAACTAGAAGCAGTCATAGAGACAACACCAATGGAGTTAGTGTATAACGGTTTATCTGGCACTGAAGGTTTTCAAACTAGAAGCAGATCATAGAGACAACACCAATGGAGTAAGTGTATAACGGTTTATCTGGCACTGAAGGTTTTCAAACTAGAAGCAGTCATAGAGACAACACCAAATGGAGTAAGTGATATAACGGTTTATCTGGCACTGAAGGTTTTCAAACTAGAAGCAGTCATAGAGACAACACCAATGGAGTAAGTGTATAACGGTTTATCTGGCACTGAAGGTTTTCAAACTAGAAGCAGTCATAGAGACAACACCAAATGGAGTAAGTGTATAACGGTTTATCTGGCACTGAAGGTTTTCAAACTAGAAGCAGTCATAGAGACAACACCAGATGGAGTAAGTGTATAACGGTTTATCTGGCACTGAAGGTTTTCAAACTAGAAGCAGTCATAGAGACAACACCAAATGGAGTAAGTGTATAACGGTTTATCTGGCACTGAAGGTTTTCAAACTAGAAGCAGTCATAAAGACAACACCAGATGGAGTAAGTGTATAACGGTTTATCTGGCACTGAAGGTTTTCAAACTAGAAGCAGTATAGAGACAACACCAAATGGAGTAGTGTATAACGGTTTATCTGGCACTGAAGGTTTTCAAACTAGAAGCATCATAGAGACAACACCAAATGGAGTAAGTGTAATAACGGTTTATCTGGCATGAAGGTTTTCAAACTAGAAGCAGTCATAAAGAAACACCAGATGGAGTAAGTGATAAACGGTTTATCTGGCACAGAAGGTTTTCAAACTAGAAGCAGATCATAGAGACAACACCAAATGGAGTAAGTGTATAACGGTTATCTGGCACAGAAGGTTTTCAAACTAGAAGCAGTCATAGAGACAACACCAAATGGAGTAAGTGTATAACGGTTTATCTGGCACTGAAGGTTTTCAAACTAGAAGCAGTCATAGAGACAAACCAGAATGGAGTAAGTGTATAACGGTTTATCTGGCACGAAGGTTTTAAACTAGAAGCAGTCATAGAGACAACACCAAATGGAGTAAGTGTAAACGGTTTATCTGGCACTGAAGGTTTTCAAACTAGAAGCATCATAGAGACAACACCAAATGGAGTAAGTGTATAACGGTTTATCTGGCACTGAAGGTTTTAAACTAGAAGCAGTCATAGAGACAACACCAAATGGAGTTAAGTGTATAACGGTTTATCTGGCACTGAAGGTTTTCAAACTAGAAGCAGTCATAGAGACAACACCAATGGAGTTAAGTGTATAACGGTTTATCTGGCACTGAAGTTTTCAAACTAGAAGCAGTCATAGAGACAACACCAGATGGATAAGTTATAACGGTTATATCTGGCACTGAAGGTTTTCAAACTAGAAGCAGTCATAGAGACAACACCAAATGGAGTTAGTGTATAACGGTTTATCTGGCACTGAAGGTTTTCAAACTAGAAGCAGTCATAGAGACAACACCAAATGGAGTTAAGTGTATAACGGTTTATCTGGCACTGAAGGTTTTCAAACTAGAAGCAGTCATAGAGACAACACCAGAATGGAGTAAGTGTATAACGGTTTATCTGGCACTGAAGGTTTTCAAACTAGAAGCAGTCATAGAGACAACACCAAATGGAGTAAGTGTATAACGGTTTATCTGGCACTGAAGGTTTTCAAACTAGAAGCAGTCATAGAGACAACACCAAATGGAGTAAGTGTATAAACGGTTTATCTGGCACTGAAGGTTTTCAAACTAGAAGCAGTCATAAACAACAACCAGATGGAGTAAGTGTATAACGGTTTATCTGGCACAGAAGGTTTTCAAACTAGAAGCAGTCATAGAGACAACACCAAATGGAGTAAGTGTATAACGGTTTATCTGGCACTGAAGGTTTTCAAACTAGAAGCAGTCATAGAGACAACACCAATGGAGTAAGTGTATAACGGTTTATCTGGCACTGAAGGTTTTAAACTAGAAGCAGTCATAGAGACAACACCAAATGGAGTAAGTGTATAACGGTTTATCTGGCACAGAAGGTTTTCAAACTAGAAGCAGTCATAGAGACAACACCAGATGGAGTAAGTGTATAACGTTTATCTGGCACTGAAGGTTTCAAACTAGAAGAGTCAATAGAGACAACACCAAATGGAGTAAGTGTATAACGGTTTATCTGGCACTGAAGGTTTTCAAACTAGAAGCAGTCATAGAGACAACACCAAATGGAGTAAGTGTATAACGGTTTATCTGGCACTGAAGGTTTTCAAACTAGAAGCAGTATTAGAGACAACACCAAATGGAGTTAGTGTTTAACGGTTTATCTGGCACTGTAGGTTTTCAAACTAGAAGCAGTCATAAAGACAACACCAGATGGATTAAGTGTATAACGGTTTATCTGGCACTGAAGGTTTTCAAACTAGAAGCAGTATTAGAGACAACACCAAATGGAGTTAGTGTATAACGGTTTATCTGGCACTGAAGGTTTTCAAACTAGGAGCAGTCATAGAGACAACACCAAATGGAGTAAGTAAATAACGGTTCATCTGGCAGTGAAGGTTTTCAAACTAGAAGCAGTCATAGAAAAAAAAACCAGATGGAGTAAGTGTAGAACGGTTTATCTGGCACAGAAGGTTTTCAAACTAGAAGCAATCATAGAGACAACACCAAATGGAGTAAGTGTATAACGATATATCTGGCACAGAAGGTTTTTAAACTAGAGGCAGTCATAGAGACAACACCAAATGGAGTAAGTGTATAACAGTTTATCTGGCACTGAAGGTTTTCAAACTAGAAGCAGTCATAGAAACAACACCAGATGGAGTAAGTGTATAACGGTTTATCTGGCACAGAAGGTTTTTAAACTGGAAGCAGTCATAGAGACAACACCAGATGGAGTAAGTGTAGAACGGTTTATCTGGCACAGAAGGTTTTCAAACTAGAAGCAATCATAGAGACAACACCAAATGGGGTAAGTGTATAACGGTTTATCTGGCACTGAAGGTTTTTTAAACTAGAAGCAGACATAGAGACAACACCAAATGGAGTTAGTGTATAACGGGTTATCTGGCACTGAAGGTTTTCAAACTAAAAGCAGTCATAAAGACAACACCAGATGGAGTAAGTGTATAACGGTTTATCTGGCACTGAATGTTTTCAAACTAGAAGCAGTCATAGAGACAACACCAAATGGAGTAAGTGTATAACGGTTTATCTGGCACTGAAGGTTTTTAAACTAGAAGCAGTCATAGAGACAACACCAAATGGAGTTAGTGTATAACGGTTTATCTGGCACTGAAGGTTTTCAAACTAGAAGCAGTCATAGAGACAACACCAAATGGAGTTAGTGTTTAACGGTTTATCTGGCACTGTAGGTTTTCAAACTAGAAGCAGTCATAAAGACAACACCAGATGGATTAAGTGTATAACGGTTTATCTGGCACTGAAGGTTTTCAAACTAGAAGCAGTATTAGAGACAACACCAAATGGAGTTAGTGTATAACGGTTTATCTGGCACTGAAGGTTTTCAAACTAGGAGCAGTCATAGAGACAACACCAAATGGACTAAGTGAATAACGGTTCATCTGGCAGTGAAGGTTTTCAAACTAGGAGCAGTCATAGAGACAACACCAGATGGAGTAAGTGTAGAACGGTTTATCTGGCTCAGAAGGTTTTCAAACTAGAAGCAATCATAGAGACAACACCAAATGGAGTAAGTGTATAACGATTTATCTGGCACAGAAGGTTTTTAAACTAGAGGCAGTCATAGAGACAACACCAAATGGAGTAAGTGTATAACAGTTTATCTGGCACTGAAGGTTTTCAAACTAGAAGCAGTCATAGAAACAACACCAGATGGAGTAAGTGTATAACGGTTTATCTGGCACAGAAGGTTTTTAAACTAGAAGCAGTCATAGAGACAACACCAGATGGAGTAAGTGTATAACGATTTATCTGGCACTGAAGGTTTACAAACTATAAGTAGTAATAAAGACAACACCAGATGAAGTAAGTGTATAACGGGTTATCTGGCACTGAAGGTTTTCAAACAAGAAGCAGTCATAGAGACAACACCAAATGGAGTAAGTGAATAACGGTTTATCTGGCAGTGAAGGTTTTCAAACTAGAAGCAGTCATAGAGACAACACCAAATGGAGTAAGTGTATAACGGTTTATCTGGCACTGAAGGTTTTTAAACTAGAAGCAGTCATAGAGACAACACCAAATGGAGTTAGTGTATAACGGTTTATCTGGCACTGAAGGTTTTCAAACTAGAAGCAGTCATAGAGACAACACCAAATGGAGTTAGTGTTTAACGGTTTATCTGGCACTGTAGGTTTTCAAACTAGAAGCAGTCATAAAGACAACACCAGATGGATTAAGTGTATAACGGTTTATCTGGCACTGAAGGTTTTCAAACTAGAAGCAGTATTAGAGACAACACCAAATGGAGTTAGTGTATAACGGTTTATCTGGCACTGAAGGTTTTCAAACTAGGAGCAGTCATAGAGACAACACCAAATGGAGTAAGTGAATAACGGTTCATCTGGCAGTGAAGGTTTTCAAACTAGGAGCAGTCATAGAGACAACACCAGATGGAGTAAGTGTAGAACGGTTTATCTGGCTCAGAAGGTTTTCAAACTAGAAGCAATCATAGAGACAACACCAAATGGAGTAAGTGTATAACGATTTATCTGGCACAGAAGGTTTTTAAACTAGAGGCAGTCATAGAGACAACACCAAATGGAGTAAGTGTATAACAGTTTATCTGGCACTGAAGGTTTTCAAACTAGAAGCAGTCATAGAAACAACACCAGATGGAGTAAGTGTATAACGGTTTATCTGGCACAGAAGGTTTTTAAACTAGAAGCAGTCATAGAGACAACACCAGATGGAGTAAGTGTATAACGATTTATCTGGCACTGAAGGTTTACAAACTATAAGTAGTAATAAAGACAACACCAGATGGAGTAAGTGTATAACGGGTTATCTGGCACTGAAGGTTTTCAAACAAGAAGCAGTCATAGAGACAACACCAAATGGAGTAAGTGAATAACGGTTTATCTGGCAGTGAAGGTTTTCAAACTAGAAGCAGTCATAGAGACAACACCAGATGGAGTAAGTGTATTACGGGTTATCTGGCACTGAAGGTTTTCAAACTAGAAGCAGTCATAGAGACCATACCAGATGGAGTAAGTGTATAACGGTTTATCTGGCACTGAAGGTTTTCAAACTAGAAGCAGTCATAGAGACAACACCAGATGGAGTAAGTGTAGAACGGTTTATCTGGCACAGAAGGTTTTCAAACTAGAAGCAATCATAGAGACAACACCAGATGGAGTAAGTGTATAACATGGCTAACGGTTTATCTGGCAGTGCAGGTTTTCAACCTAGAAGCAGTCATAGAGACAACACCAAATGGAGTAAGTGTATAACGGTTTATCTGGCACTGAAGGTTTTCAAACTAGAAGCAGTCATAGAGACAACACCAAATGGGGTAAGTGTATAACGGTTTATCTGGCACTGAAGGTTTTTTAAACTAGAAGCAGACATAGAGACAACACCAAATGGAGTTAGCGTATAACGGTTTATCTGGCACTGAAGGTTTTCAAACTAAAAGCAGTCATAAAGACAACACCAGATGGAGTAAGTGTATAACGGTTTATCTGGCACTGAATGTTTTCAAACTAGAAGCAGTCATAGAGACAACAATAAATGGAGTAAGTGTATAACGGTTTATCTGGCACTGAAGTTTTTAAACTAGAAGCAGTCGTAGAGACAACACCAATTGGAGTTAGTGTTTAACGGTTTATCTGGCACTGTAGGTTTTCAAACTAGAAGCAGTCATAAAGACAACACCAGATGGATTAAGTGTATAACGGTTTATCTGGCACTGAAGGTTTTCAAACTAGAAGCAGTATTAGAGACAACACCAATGGAGTTAGTGTTTAACGGTTTATCTGGCACTGTAGGTTTTCAAACTAGAAGCAGTCATAAAGACAACACCAGATGGATTAAGTGTATAACGGTTTCTCTGGCACTGAAGGTTTTCAAACTAGAAGCAGTATTAGAGACAACACCAAATGGAGTTAGTGTATAACGGTTTATCTGGCACTGAAGGTTTTCAAACTAGGAGCAGTCATAGAGACAACACCAAATGGAGTAAGTGAATAACGGTTCATCTGGCAGTGAAGGTTTTCAAACTAGAAGCAGTCATAGAGACAACACCAGATGAAGTAAGTGTAGAACGGTTTATCTGGCACAGAAGGTTTTCAAACTAGAAGCAATCATAGAGACAACACCAAATGGAGTAAGTGTATAACGATTTATCTGGCACAGAAGGTTTTTAAACTAGAGGCAGTCATAGAGACAACACCAAATGGAGTAAGTGTATAACAGTTTATCTGGCACTGAAGGTTTTCAAACTAGAAGCAGTCATAGAAACAACACCAGATGGAGTAAGTGTATAACGGTTTATCTGGCACAGAAGGTTTTTAAACTAGAAGCAGTCATAGAGACAACACCAGATGGAGTAAGTGTAGAACGGTTTATCTAGCACAGAAGGTTTTCAAACTAGAAGCAATCATAGAGACAACACCAAATGGAGTAAGTGTATAACGATTTATCTGGCACAGAAGGTTTTTAAACTAGAGGCAGTCATAGAGACAACACCAAATGGAGAAAGTGTATAACAGTTTATCTGGCACTGAAGGTTTTCAAACTAGAAGCAGTCATAGAAACAACACCAGATGGAGTAAGTGTATAACGGTTTATCTGGCACAGAAGGTTTTTAAACTAGAAGCAATCATAGAGACAACACCAGATGGAGTAAGTGTATAACGGTTTATCTGGCACTGAAGGTTTTCAAACTAGAAGCAGTCATAGAGACAACACCAGATGGAGTAAGTGTAGAACGGTTTATCTGGCACAGAAGGTTTTCAAACTAGAAGCAATCATAGAGACAACACCAGATGGAGTAAGTGTATAACATGGCTAACGGTTTATCTGGCAGTGCAGGTTTTCAACCTAGAAGCAGTCATAGAGACAACACCAAATGGAGTAAGTGTATAACGGTTTATCTGGCACTGAAGGTTTTCAAACTAGAAGCAGTCATAGAGACAACACCAAATGGGGTAAGTGTATAACGGTTTATCTGGCACTGAAGGTTTTTTAAACTAGAAGCAGACATAGAGACAACACCAAATGGAGTTAGCGTATAACGGTTTATCTGGCACTGAAGGTTTTCAAACTAAAAGCAGTCATAAAGACAACACCAGATGGAGTAAGTGTATAACGGTTTATCTGGCACTGAATGTTTTCAAACTAGAAGCAGTCATAGAGACAACAATAAATGGAGTAAGTTATAACGGTTTATCTGGCACTGAAGGTTTTTAAACTAGAAGCAGTCGTAGAGACAACACCAATTGGAGTTAGTGTTTAACGGTTTATCTGGCACTGTAGGTTTTCAAACTAGAAGCAGTCATAAAGACAACACCAGATGGATTAAGTGTATAACGGTTTATCTGGCACTGAAGGTTTTCAAACTAGAAGCAGTATTAGAGACAACACCAAATGGAGTTAGTGTTTAACGGTTTATCTGGCACTGTAGGTTTTCAAACTAGAAGCAGTCATAAAGACAACACCAGATGGATTAAGTGTATAACGGTTTCTCTGGCACTGAAGGTTTTCAAACTAGAAGCAGTATTAGAGACAACACCAAATGGAGTTAGTGTATAACGGTTTATCTGGCACTGAAGGTTTTCAAACTAGGAGCAGTCATAGAGACAACACCAAATGGAGTAAGTGAATAACGGTTCATCTGGCAGTGAAGGTTTTCAAACTAGAAGCAGTCATAGAGACAACACCAGATGAAGTAAGTGTAGAACGGTTTATCTGGCACAGAAGGTTTTCAAACTAGAAGCAATCATAGAGACAACACCAAATGGAGTAAGTGTATAACGATTTATCTGGCACAGAAGGTTTTTAAACTAGAGGCAGTCATAGAGACAACACCAAATGGAGTAAGTGTATAACAGTTTATCTGGCACTGAAGGTTTTCAAACTAGAAGCAGTCATAGAAACAACACCAGATGGAGTAAGTGTATAACGGTTTATCTGGCACAGAAGGTTTTTAAACTAGAAGCAGTCATAGAGACAACACCAGATGGAGTAAGTGTAGAACGGTTTATCTAGCACAGAAGGTTTTCAAACTAGAAGCAATCATAGAGACAACACCAAATGGAGTAAGTGTATAACGATTTATCTGGCACAGAAGGTTTTTAAACTAGAGGCAGTCATAGAGACAACACCAAATGGAGAAAGTGTATAACAGTTTATCTGGCACTGAAGGTTTTCAAACTAGAAGCAGTCATAGAAACAACACCAGATGGAGTAAGTGTATAACGGTTTATCTGGCACAGAAGGTTTTTAAACTAGAAGCAATCATAGAGACAACACCAGATGGAGTAAGTGTATAACATGTCTATTGGTTTATCTGGCAGTGCAGGTTTTCAACCTAGAAGCAGTCATAGAGACAACACCAAATGGAGTAAGTGTATAACGGTTTATCTGGCACTGAAGGTTTTCAAACTAGAAGCAGTCATAGAGACAACACAAAATGGGGTAAGTGTATAACGGTTTATCTGGCACTGAAGGTTTTTTTAAACTAGAAGCAGACATAGAGACAACACCAAATGGAGTTAGTGTATAACGGGTTATCTGGCACTGAAGGTTTTCAAACTAGAAGCAGTCATAAAGACAACACCAGATGGAGTAAGTGTATAACGGTTTATCTGGCACTGAAGGTTTTCAAACTAGAAGCAGTCATAGAGACAACACCAAATGGAGTAAGTGTATAACGGTTTATCTGGCACTGAAGGTTTTTAAACTAGAAGCAGTCATAGAGACAACACCAAATGGAGTTAGTGTATAACGGTTTATCTGGCACTGAAGGTTTTCAAACTAGAAGCAGTCATAGAGACAACACCAAATGGAGTTAGTGTTTAACGGTTTATCTGGCACTGTAGGTTTTCAAACTAGAAGCAGTCATAAAGACAACACCAGATGGATTAAGTGTATAACGGTTTATCTGGCACTGAAGGTTTTCCAACTAGAAGCAGTCATGGAGACAATACCAGATGGAGTAAGTGTATAACGGTTTATCTGACACTGAAGGTTTTCAAACTAGAAGCAGTCATAGAGACAATACCAGATGGAGTAAGTGTATAACGGTTTATCTGGCAGTGAAGGTTTTCAAACTAGAAGCAGTCATAGAGACAACACCAGATGGAGTAAGTGTATAACGGTTTATCTGGTACTGAAGTTTTCAAACTAGAAGCAGTAATAGAGACAACACCAAATGGAGTAAGTGTATAACATAAGTTCTGTCTCATCAATATTTTCAGTTCTTTTTTTTTGTCTTTTAACAAAAATATTTTTTTCACGTTGGAATTAATTGTAACAAGTTGTGTTTTGCTGTCTCATGATATTGCTTGTCCCTTGAATGTCGATTTCTTTTCATTTTGTTGTGTGGGTATTGTGGAGGAATTGGACTCATCTAATTGTTTATTTTCTATAAATGTTTTGAAGCTTATTTTTATTTGTAGGTCGATTATGATATACATGAAAACAGATTCGTGAAGAGATCCAACTCATAGGTGGAACAACTAATAAAAGTGCAGGTATATAAAGTAAAATCAAAAAAATACTGAACTCCGAGGAAAATTCAAAAAGGTAAGTCCCAAACCAAATGGCAAAGTCAAAAGATCAAACACATCAAACGAATGGATAACAACTGTCATATTCCTGACTTGGTTCAGTCATTTTCCCATGTAGAAAATGGTGGATTAAACCTGGTTTAATCGCTAGCTAAACCTCTCGCTTGTATGTCAGTTACATCGAATTCCGTAAAATTTTCCAAAATGCCAACGATGCGTGAACAAAACAAACAGACACAATAAGTAAAAATGTCAAAAATAGTGGAACAGCAGTCAACATTGTGTTATCATCTTAATCACTATAAAATCAAGAAATGTAACGAAAAAGCATAGATACCAGGATTGAAATTTTATATTAACGCCAGATGCGAGTTTCGTCCGCAAATAACTCATCACTCATAGACGTCCTCACTCACGATACATACAGCGTCATAATCCCACTAGACGTCCCAACTCAGGATACATTCAGCGTCATAATCCCACTAGACGTCCCAACTCAGGATACATTCAGCGTCATAATCCCACTAGACGTCCCCACTCACGATACATACAGCGTCATAATCCTACTAGAAGTCCCAACTCAGGATACATACAGCGTCATAATCCCACTAGACGTCCCAACTCAGGATACATTCAGCGTCATACTCCCACTAGACGTCCTCACTCACGATACATACAGCGTCATAATCCCACTAGACGTTCCAACTTAGGATACATTCAGCGTCATAATCCCACTAGACGTCCTCACTCACGATACATACAGCGTCATAATCCCACTAGACGTCCCAACTCAGGATACATTCAGCGTCATAATCCCACTAGACGTCCTCACTCACAATACATACAGCGTCATACTGTGCATTCATTATTAGTCGTTGTATACCGATTTTCGTGGATTTCGTGAATGCAGGTGATCCAGGAATTTAAATGTTCAACGAAATATTTTTATTCAAGTCGTATGCAAAACCACGAAGGTAACGTTTTTTTGCAATCCACGAAAATTGGCACCCATGAAAATAAATTAATCAACAGTAATCCATTAGACTACTGTATGATATCCATTGCCACTTATATCACCTTGTTTTAAATGTAGCTTAAATCATTTGCCTCATTATATCATACCGATTCCTGCAGCGATGTAACGACATAAGACCAAATCAAAATATAATTACAATACAGTTGTATTCAAAAGACTTTAGTGTATGAGTGTAACATATTTATACAAACCAAAACAAAGATTTCAAATTATGATACCCAAAAGTGCATTTTATATTACTAGTAATCGCCCTTACTGATGAACAAATTAATCCTCAATCTCCTAGAATATAATATAGTGGGTCTTGCAATGGATAGAAATTAGTGCCTGTGGCACAAGCACACATACCAGTACACGGGAGACCCGATTTTCCTCATTTACACTGACCGCTTCATCCTTTCTTACATCCATAATGTACAAGCTCCTTACAAGATGATGAGCCATCGGAAAAAGTGTTTGTTAAAGGGTTCCAATGGATTCTCGTTGTCCCTTTGTCATCCATTGGGACTTGCACTAGATAGCATAAGAGCCCATTCAAAGCTCGACCCCTTAACACCAGACTTAGTATATTGCATTTTGATGATTTCAGCGAATTGTAAACTTTCCATATGTAGCAACATTCCATCAACACTTGCATAAGAAGTATATATCTCCTAATTGAGACGATATTCCCGCGCTTGTATTTCCAATCATGATTTGATACGTCGTAACTACAATCCCCTTCCCTTTTCACGAATGTAATTTACCGAATCAGACTATTTCCTGGGTTTGTATAAACAGAGGCAACACGACGGCTTCCACATGTGGAGCAGAGTCTGCTTACCTTTCAAGAACATCTGCGATCATCCCCAGTTTTTTGTTGGGTTCATGTTGCCCATTATTTAGTTTTCTATGTTGTATCTACACTAGAATCATGATGCATGTGTCTGATGCAAATGAGTCATGATTCGAACAGTCGATACTAATGTTGCTGTCATAGCTGCTCCGCTATTCCGTGATATAGGAGCAGGGGAACTTTAGCCTGTGTTTGAGAGTGGGAAAAGCTTTAGATTTATAATTATCCACAACCTTTCAAATTCACCTCGCACAGATTGATTTCACGCTTACTTGATAGGGAAAAAAAACTGCGTTGGTGATATGGATGGCGTTTGAAGATGTGATTTCAGAATTTAGTAAGATGAGTGATCACCCAAAATCATCGGATATTGATTTTGATAATGATTACCATGGCGGTTGTGAATGAGTAACATGCTTGGAATTGGTTCCTCTACTAAATTTTCCAGACGCTAATGAATGTCGAATAGACAAATATGATCCATGGGAGCCATTTTGGACAACTCTTTGTGATACTTTTTCGTCCTATGAGGAGATTGTACATTACAAATATAAGAAGAGATGACACGGCCTTTGTAAATGTGGCAAATCAGATCTCCAGTGCACTGCTTTGTGTACTGGTAGTGGTGATTGTGAATAAACATGTATTTCCAGTCATAAAGTAGCAATTGTAAAGATGTAAGGATTTTCTTATTACCTGGCATATGTTACTTTTGCCGTATTTGGCACAACCTTTTGGAATTTTGGACCCTCAATGCTCATCAACTTTGTGTTTGTTTGGCTCTATAAATATTTTGATATGAGCATCACTGGTGAGTCTTATGTAGACGAAACGCGCGTCTGTCGTAGTAAATTAAAATCTTGGAACCTTTGATAACTATTTGAGTACTTTAGTGACCTTTTTTGGTTAATAAAGCAATCTAAAACTCTACATCGAGGATACAGAATACAGACAAGAAGTTTTTTAAGAGATATGTTCTATATAATGTATCCATGAGGAGATCGAAAGAAAACTTCCTGCGCAATATACTGATAGTAGCAACACCTTAATACACATTTCAAATACCTTCCAAAAAATACGATTGTTTAAGTCCAATGTTCAATGCCATGATGGATTAAACTGGTGGGGTTTTTAAAGTCATAATCTCTATAAAATATATCAAAAAGTAGCACATAACAAAAGTGTGTGCCGAATATAATGATAGTTGCATATTAAAACAACTTTGCAAATAATTCAGCCTTCGATATTTAGGCTGAATTTAGTACAATGTCCTCCATATTGTATTTTTCCGAAAGTGGTGCATTTTTGTAAATGCCTCGCTATCTGAAATTTAAGAGTAATACATTGTTCTAGATAAAGCTTCATGCTTGTAGCAAGATGTGCTCAAATTTTGACGGAGCCGCCGTACTATCTTGTTTACTACTGAAGTAATATATGTCATTTAAAATCCAATTTGAATCTATTTTTTTTCAGAGGCGCCGTTGATCCAGAATGCAACCAATCATATGTATGCAACAAATTAAACAAACCTACTCATCCCGTGTCACGTTACCGGATATTCACTGCCTTATGTCACGTGGACAGTAAACGGAAGTAGAATATCGAGCAATGACAAATTTCTAGTCGGAGAAGATGGACTTCTGATACAACGTGTGACGTATACTGATCATGGAAGTTATACATGTACTGCACGTAATATTGTAGGAATAAATAGCAGAACAGTGACTTTGGACATTGAGAAATCACGTTAAACATATCTATTTCAGATATTGAAAAATAAAGTTGTTTGATCCAATTTTCTTTTGAACAGTACCATATGTTTGATATATACATACGTGTTTTGCCAATGCTGCCATTATTAAGCACCTGTTATTTGAAGGAATAAAAACAAACATATGGAATGAAAAATGAAAAAAAAATATTGAAAGTTCATAAACATTGAGGCACAGAATTCTTAATTGTACAAATCACCATTGTGACTACAAATCAACAGTCGTATTATTGACTTGTTTAAGCATTTTCACAGTGTTCTAACAATTTGTCACAGACATTACATGTTGTAGTTTGTCTTTAGTTTTCTATGTTGTGTATTCTGTATTATTATTTGTCTGTTTGACAGTTTATTTTTAGCCATGGCGTTGTTAGTTTATTTTCTATCTATGAGTTTGATTCGCCCTCTGGTATCTTTCGTCCTTTTTTTGTATGCATTCCTTTCAATTTCAGTAAGTAATGTCTTACAGTAAACATTTAAATTTGTATTGAAAAACCATTAATGTTGTGCGTCCAAGATCTATTGTTTCATACGTTTTTACAACAAGGACAAAGAAGACAATCAATGTAAAAAAGAGGGGAAAAAATACCAGTGGGACAATCAAACTCATAAGCCGAAAATGCGACATGACTCAGAAGGGGTGAAACTAACAGACAAAAAAACAAAACAAATATTATAGAAAAAAAAACTGAAGATAAAGCAACACAAACCCCGCCAAAAATTAGAGAAGATTGTGCTCCGGAATGGTATGCAGATCTTGCTCGACATGCGGCATCCGTCGTGTTGCTCATATATTACAAATCTGGTAATAAGTCATATAGGTGAGTCACATTTGTGTGAAGGGATCAGTTTGTTTTTAGGACATACGGAATTTATCGGCCAATCAAACCATGAGGACACTGCTTTGAATGTTAAACTTGTGAAAGTCAATAGACTAATAACTACCTTCGAACCTATCCAATATGACGTTAGCTTGCAAAACCGCCGTTTTCAATTCTAAGGCATTTACCGTCCACCACCGTCCAAGACTAACAATATTAAAACTTCAAACTTTTTCGCGGAATGGTCGGAATTTCTTGATCAAATTATAGTCAGTAACGATGATATTGTGATCACAGGTGATCTAAACTTCCATCTGGACAGTCCGAGTAATTCTGAGACAAGAACATTTCTAGAAACATTGATAGAGCATGAACTAGTACAACACGTTCGTTGTGCAACACATATTTGTGGGCATATTCTTGATGTGGTTATTACTAGAGAGGATAGTCCGATTTTGCTCGAAACACCGTTAGTTCAAAACCCAAATCTTTGTGATAACAAGGGAAATCCATCTGGCGACCACTTCGCGCTCCTGATAAAACTTAATGTGACCAAACCTCCTAAACAACGAAAAACAATTACATACCGCAAGTACCGTGACATCGATATGTCTGATTTAAAGGACGACTTACGAAACATCTCAAATCCCGAGACCAACCAAGAGTCTGCTGAAAAATTTGTCGAAAGCTACAATTCTCAAATTAAGTCAATTATCGACAAACATGCTCCAATTAAATCAAAGACAATAACAGTTCGACCTAATACTGAATGGTACACCGATGAGCTACGAAACTCTAAAATGAACGTCGGAGGGCAGAGCGAAAAATGCGAAAAAACAAATTGACAGTGCATCAGCAAATTTACAAAGAAAAGTGTCTCCAGACAAATAAACAGCTTCTAAAGGTAAAAGAGACTATTATTCGAACAAAATTGCCGAGATTAGTAACGATCAGAAACAGTTACATAAGATAACTGGAGATTTAATGGGGAACAAGCGTGAAGTGGTTCTCCCTATGTCTCATGATGAAAAGAATTTAGCAAATCGGTTCTGTGAATTTTTTCTTGGTAAAATTGATACCATTCGAGATGGATTATGTCGGGAAGTCGAAATTATCTATCAGCTGATAAGGAATTCAAAGGTGTGCATCTACATGTTTTACCTCCTGCAACACTCGAAGAAGTCAAGAAAATTATTCTGAAAGCGCCATCCAAATCTTGTGAACTGGACCCTTTACCAACACACCTTCTCAAAGAGTGCTTGGTGTTCGGTGTCAGCCAAGGCTCCGTGTTGAAGGCCGTACTTTAACCTATAATGGTTTAATTTTTAAATTGTTATTTGGATGGAGAGTTGTCTCATTGGCACTCACGCCACATCTTCCTATATCTATAGACACTCTAGCGCCTGTCATTACGAACATAGTGAACATGTCGTTGGCTGACTCAATAGTACCTTCAACTTTCAAAGAGGCAGTTGGGCGGCCATCACTTAAGAAAGCGAACCTAGACAAAGAAGTTCTAAAAAATTACCGCCCAGTTTCAAACTTGCCATTTGTATCCAAAGTTGTCGAGAGAGTTGTTGACACGAGATTTGGATTTCATATCATGTTGAACTCTTTACACGACAATATGCAGTCAGCATATCGCACCGGGCATTCAACTGAAACAGCACTGATCCGTGTACATCATGACATTACATTCGCACTCGACAACAACTCTTGTGTAATATTGCTGATGTTGGATCTCTCAGCAGCGTTCGACGTGATCGATCACGACATTCTATTCGATCGTCTACAGTATACTTTTGGTATATCTGGAACAGCCTTGTCATGGCTTCGTTCATACTTGACTAATAGGTCGCAATGTGTCTCCATTGGATCTGTTCACTCCGACAATATGGTTCTGAAATATGGCGTCACACAGGGTTCCGTGCTCGGACCGAGACTTTACTCCATGTTTTCGTACCCGGTTAGTGAGATATGTAAGAAGCATGGCATGGCATACCACTGTTATGCGGATGATACGCAAATTTACCAAGTCATCAAGCCATTAGATATCTGGGATGACATTACCGAGCGCCTAGAAGCTTGTTTGGAAGATATCAAAACTTGGATGTGTACAAATATGTTGTACAAATATGTTGAAATTAAATCAAGACAAGACCGAATTGATTGTTTTTGCTCCAAAACACAAAGTCAAAAGTCTTAGTAAGTTACAACTAAGTTTTGACGGAACTATACTAAGTGAATCTACATGTGTTCGAAATCTTGGAGTTTTTCTCGATCAAACTCTCAGCATGCAGCAACAGACAAATGCAATTACCAAATCCTGTTTCCATCAGATTCGTAACATAGGACGGATGTCAATATATAGGTACTTCGACACGTGTACACTAAATATTTGTATTGTTTACAAACTTAGACAGGTAAACTAAAGGTCACGACACGATACTTATCTAGGTCAAATCAATAACAAATTTAATAAAGATTGAAAGTGCAACTGTGAAAAATATATTTACACTCCAACTTACCTTTACGCAATATTATTCCAAACTCTTAAAACCACATCGAAATTAATAATCCAAATTCACGAAACACTTCAAAAAATATTGTCCAAACACGAGGATAAGACAAGTCGTGTGAGGTCACTTGACCGCAATATTTATTTTTGATTAAATAATAAAAGAACCTAAAAAGTCATTCCGGATGAATGATCAAATTCCGTAAAACAATTAGTGTGTAGATATTTTTTATATGAATATATCTGAAAATACTTTAAGTGATGTAGAAAAGACTATTTGTAACACATATAATAATAGTTTAATGTGTGAATTAAAACAATGTAATTTATTAGTTAATTTTACTGAATATTATCCCTGGGTATTCAGTTGTAATCTAACAGGGAAACTTGATGAAATGCTGTACACCAAGTTTAATTGTTAAACAGCAATATGTGCAATAAAGAATCAATTAGAGTGTTAAAAAAAAAAAAAAACATAGGACGGATTCGATCATATATAACGGAAAACGCTTGCAAAACTCTTGTATGCTCTCTTGTTACGTCGCGACTCGATTACGGTAATGCTTTGATGTATGGTGTGAATGCCTCGAGTCTATCCAAACTTCAACGTGTTCAGAACACAGCTGCCAGACTAGTGGTCCGTAAAAAGAAGTTTGAACATGTAACTCCAACACTTATGACTCTTCATTGGCTACCATTCGAATGCCGATGCCAGTACAAACTGTTGCTTTATGCATTCAAAGCCTTGCATGGACTTGCACCTTCGTATCTTAGTGAACTGATACATTTTTACAAACCAGCACGATCGTTGCGATCTGAAAATGCTTCTTTGATTGAGATACCAAAAAATGCACGGACCAAAATGTATGGTGAACGGAGGTTCGATGTGGCGGCAGGGACTCTGTGGAATAGCCTTCCAACAAATCTTCGAAATGAACAATCGCTAGAACTGTTTAAGAAAGGACTAAAAACGCATCTATTCAAAGTTGCATTTGTAGATCGCTAATAGTTAAGACCTGGAACTGTGATTGGTTGTATTTGACTGATGTTGATTTTTAATATTTTGTACATTTTATTCTGATTTGATGTGTTTTGTATATTTTGATATAACTTTTGTATTTGTATTTGTGTTTTTTTTTTAATTTCTTTACAAGCTGGAATATTTTAGTAACTTATTTTTAAATACAAAATTCAGCAAATTTTATAAATATTTAATTAAGATAACGAATTTTCAAATTTTTACTTATTCATTAATAATTCTTTTAAGTCATTTTAAGTTGCTGGAGTCTTAAATTTGTATAGTTGATTTGATGTATGCTTTATACATATTTCGGTATATTTTTAACTTTGTAATTTCGTGTGTGTACGAACTTGTGTATTTTTGTTTTAACATGTAAAGCGCTTAGAGTAATTGTATTTTTATATAATGCGCTATAAAAATGCCTTGTAATAATAATAATAATAATAATTATCTGTAAAACATAGGAACCCTTGTGTTAATAACTTGCTTGTAAACAAAAGCCCTCTATCAAATAAATAACGATTAAAAATACAATCCCTAGAATATCGTATCAATTGGGAAATATATATCCGCCAGCTCATGCAAGTGATACAGGAATGTTGCAACATAGAAATGAGAGACATTGGTGAAGATTATCCCCACTTAATTACAGGTGGCGCTGTTGTAGATCAGGTCCAACATCTGTTTGTATGATAAGAAGTCAGCATGCATTCATTGGCACATGATACACAAATATGTATATGTTGATAATTAAGCCTTAATTATAATTAATTCATTTGTATGATTGTTTATTTTAATCACTTTTAATAAATTAATGATAAATGTGTCAAATTTTGGATATGTTGCCCAAACCAAAAAAAAGGACTAAAGGAGTGTATGTGAATTAATATCATGCAGTGGAAGAAAAATGAGATTTTTTTTCACATAGTTACGATTAAAGACTATTATTTCTTCCTTTATTAATAACAAAAAATGGAATTTAAGAGAGTTGTTGGATACATAGATAAATGTATAGGAAAATGTGGTATGAGTGCCAATGAGACAACTCTCCATCTAGGAACAATTTATAAAAGTAAACCATTAATATGTACATGTATGTATTTATGACTATTTTATAATAATTCAATTTTTTACACAAATATTTAAATTAAGCCTGTTTTTTTTATTTGTTTAATTCTTAAAATAATTTTCACTAATTAAACTGAAAGAAATCTTTATATTTATATATATGACAGTTTAAAAACAAAACCCAGCTTTCAATTCCAAATTTGATGATTTTTTCATGAAGACACTTTTTAAATTTTCATATGAGAATCAAATGACAGAAATCAGAATTTTGGAAAAGACTGTGCACATTTTACATCAATATCAAAAGAGATATAGCTGGAACCAATAGCGTTAAATACTCTTCAATACAGCTTAGCGATTTAACAACAATAGATTTGATTTCTGATATACCAGTGACTAGGAATCAAAAATCATTTAAATGACTATTTTTTGCCAAAGTAAAGTGGGATATCAAAATGAAAAGAGCTAGAAATCACCTACAAAATGTTTACATAAAGAACTATTACCTCAACAATTTTATAGAGTATCAGTGTGACTGTGTTGTTGGTTACATAAATACAGACCTAACAGCTCATTGTAAACATGTCTCTGTAGTTTACTTTGACGTGACAGTTTTCCTCTTTTAATAGTTGAGTCAGTTATAAATTCATTAATTAGTTCGTTAATAAACAAAAAAAAACAAAAACAAAACATTAATGGAGTAGGTCCAGTAAGAGCCCTTTTTGGCCCCAAAATATAGCAGTTTTCACAAAATTGATAAAATGCAAACTTTAAGTTATTTATTGAACAGTAGAGTGCTTCTGCTACATAAATATGGGCTATTTTTGACTATACACTGAACATATATCGGGTACTGGCACCTTAAAGTCATGCTAAATCACTGAATTCTTCACAATTGTAACATGTTAGTTAAATTTTAGACGGTTTTCGTGTAAAACGAAAATTGCCGCATTCGTGTTCATCCATAATATTGAAATGAAAGTTGTATTTTATGATAATACATAACATATATAAAGGTTGAGGATGAACACGGATGCGGCCACTTTCATTTTTGACAAAAACCATCCGAAAAGTGACATTTGTCGGAATTTTTGGTTGATTTTTCATATTAGAGCTTTAATCGGATCGTTTTTAATGACTAAATCAGTTCCAATCTTTCACATAAACTAATTGATTCAAATGAAATAGACACTGAAGTGTTTAAAAATTGGACAAAATCATTTGTCAGATGAGGTCAAAATCGACCCTTACCGGACCTACTCCTTTGGAATGTTTGTGTCAAAGTCACTTCTTTTCCTTGGTTCTTTATTAGGTGGATTACAGTTTAAGCACTTAAATGGCCATATACATCCCGAAATAAACTGATCACACTAGATTGCATTGTCAAAACTTTCAACTGATGCATGATCACTCTGCAAAAATTAAAAATCACAGCAAACTAAGCTGTTTTTGCTAGCTGTCCATTCTATTAGTCCTATAATAGATGCATTTAAGCATTACAGTTGTGTATTTTATCCCTTTTCTGCTGATATTTTCATTAAAAAAAGTATAGTGCACATTGATAATAAAAATGAAAAATTATAAATAGCAAAATAAGTAAAAAAAATCATGAATATAGTAGAAGAAAATATCCCCCTCATAAATTATACATATAATATAGGACTATCAACTCTATGTGCTTTTCATATTTTTTACTTTTTGTTGCAATTGTCCATTTTTTATTTTAAATCCCCATCTATTAAAAACATATGAACACATCTACAAGACACATCCAGATAAAAGACATTAATTAATAAAATCTTCTTATTGTAATTTGTATACAAATATACACAATGTAATTCTCAATAGGATATAGATAAGAGATGCTGTGTGTTGGACCTGATCTACAGCACTGCCACCTGTGTTATCATTAAAGGGGAATAATTTACCAATGTTCCTCATTGAAAATTCACAAACGGGAAGCAGAAATAATTTGTATGATCGTTAAGTGTTCAAAAGATCCTCATTATCATTTTTTAAATAAGAAAATATATAAGTCAGACTTAACTGTATCTGGTGTATCCTGTATCTCAAGTTCCATTGTATACATGCGTTTCACGAAGTCAGCAACTTTTACATTATTTAGTGAGGAAATATTAAATATTTTGTTGAGAATAAAGGAAAAAGGTATTTACAACTTCTTTTCTGTCTTCCTATGAAGTTCCTAAATAAAATCATTCTCATTTGAATAAATAACAAGTCGCTAATTAGTTGATGAGCATTCTTAATTTGGTTCAAATTTAAAAAAACGCAACACCAGATTATTCGTTAAGTTTGTTTGAATGAATGTGTCACCGTTAAACACACACCGCCTATTACAAAAGCCATAATTATTGTCAGAAAGGTCAACCAATTCTGTTCGACATGTTTTGGGTTCTGTTTAACACTTTCTGGATTTTGCCTTTGTACCACCCATACTAATTGGTTTAAGCATTTATACACTTGAAACTTTAGGGCGTTAAATGTTTTTAGCTGATCTTTTTACCGTTCAGTTGATGGTTAAAATTTGTTGCATGCAGCTGTACGCAATGGCATTTTATAATTTGATTAGTAGTTGCGGTGCGGTTGTGAACATGTCTTGCAAGTGACGTTGCGTTATCAAATTCTCCTTACGTTGCATTGTCACTTCAATTTGATTTGGTGATTGATGTTCAAAAACAAAACCGTCTACTTGTACCGTCGTCGAGTTTTTGAGGTCAATCTGTATGTTTGCCATATATTCACGTTTTACTGTTTGCAGTATTTTTAAGGACTGATTTAGTTTGTTATTCCTCTATCTTGGCGACATTTTAAACTGATTTAAGTTTGGCCAAAGATTAAAAGAACTGTTGCACGAGGCAAACAAGAACTAAAAAAAATCTTTGATGGGTTCTTATTTCGCTTTAAGAAAATTTTGCAGCTTTAAAAAATCCGGTTTGATCAATAAACACAGGTAAGTCAGATGTTGATTTTTTCGAAAGAGAAAGAAGTATGATAGGCATGCATAGTAGTTGCATGAGATCCAAACATGATTTGGAAGAAAAAATCAACAAATGAGTTTTGCGTTTTTAAAGTCAGTCAGTATAGATTCACCATTGGTTGTATTTCCTGTTCTTTACATCTTTTCCTTTGATATAAACATGAACGAACAAGTTACATTGCAGACTACTGTCAATGCTTATTTGCCATATATCAACTCATCATGCCATTGGCTTAGTAAGTTATATAAGTTAACTAAATTTAATGCATTCAACATAAAAAGGGAAAACTCGTACTATATTTTTTGAAAGATAACATCAGAGTAATTCTTTAAATAAAATCTAATTTTAGTAACTTGTCTGACAGGGGTCTGTTTACATGTTTCATATAAGGATGAATATCGTCAAGAAACATATAATAAACTCAGAGACGTCAACTCAAATCAACCTGACCAATTTTTATCATACCAACGGATTATTGCTACATAAATAAACTGACTCGTAGTACTGAAATCAACAGAGGTTTCATTTTTAGGCAAAACTGTATCAACTTAGTTTAAGGTTGAAACAAATATTCCATTTCTTTTTTTATATAGGTTTCTTTGTATAAATGTAGTAAATTATACAAGTCCTGTGTGGTTAAGGCTAGTGATTTCGACAAAAACTGTTGTATAATATACGAAGCAAAGACAAACTATCCAAAATATATTATAAAATATCGATATCTTAAAAACACAGCAACTGCATTACAGCACATACATTAAACATCCAACTAGGGGATCACCATTCGCACCATATGTAACGCTTTTTATTTGTTTTAACCTTTTGTTGTTTCTAAAAGATGACAGAATGTACGTGTTTTCACCGATTATCACAATACCCGCGGTAATTGCCCTAGTTTCTCTTCTGTTTTTTGGTTACATAACAGTTTTAGATAAAATACCTTACATCCATCAGTTTGTAAATAAAACAACGACATATTACTAACAAATGAAGAATGTAAAAATATATAACAAATTATCTATATACTGTCATTATTTATAATCATGCACTTGAAGACCTCTTAATTGATATAAATACACTCGAACAAATTAAATACCCGTATGTTTAAATGCATCGATCTGCCATTAGTCAGTCAAAAATATAAATAGTTATGAATCTAAAATTTGTTTTCAATGAAGAAGAACTCTTGAAGGTAAGGATTATGTCTTAAGTGAGAAAGAAAAGAATTTCGGTAGCCTTTATTTCTCCTTTTGAAATCTAGATTCCCCATTGGTCGTACTTTCTGTAATTAACATCGTTTCCTTTGATATAAAATAAACGAACGAGTACTTTTGCAGACAACTGTCACTGCTAATTTGCCGTATACCAACTCATCATGACATTGTTTTAGCTAGTTTCATATTTTAACTAAATTCAAAGCAAACAAAACAGGAGAAATGGTAACTAATACTTTAATGTGTTTGTAAAATAATATCATAGTTATTCTTTAAAAAAATCTAATTTTAGAAACTTGTCTCACATGTTTGGCAGTCGCCGTTGTTAACATGTTTTAAATACGAATACATGGCTAAAAATAACTTTAAAGGTAAAACATTTAAATCCAAATTCAAAGGTCCATCTAACAAAGAAGTCAACTTTTGAATGATCGAGTCACGTGTCTTATATCATTTCGTATAACCTTATCAAATTGTATTGCATTTTCCTGTGATTTTCTAGCGATATTTTTTATCAGGTCAAAACACAGGACCGCAAATTTTCCATATTTTAACTGTGATAAAAGCTCGAGGAAACAGCGATGTACGTATTTACAACGATTTTAAAAGCTATTTTCGTGAATAGTTTCCAAAGCTACCAGGATTATAATACGCATTAAAAATTGACCACAGATAACCACCGATGAAAAAAATGTTACCAACGACCAATCATAGCATTTTTTTCAATATGATCAAATATTCAAAGATTTAGTGTGTTAGATGCAGTTGCTAGATAAATGCTATTTATTTTGATTGAAATTTATTTGTACATTTTGAAAAAAAAATTAAATACTTATGCCAGTATGATAGTAAGCTTTTCTGTTTAATCAAGTACAAGTCATTTTGTTAAGTGTCAATAACAAATTTTAATGCAATTTGTATGTAACAATTCTTTTCATTGGCTAATAGTTGCCGTCAAATCCACAGTTGACCATGCGTAACTAAGGAGGGACAAACATTTTGAAATGATTGAATCAACAAATGTTCGATTACTATTATATTGTCGAAAATAAAACAACACCTACCTTGAATTTGCCGTTTTAATGTAATTTTATTCGAATTTGAAGCGTACAGGTAACGTAAAAACCTCCAGTTTGTTAGTTTTCATTTGTATGACGTTACGTTTACCCATAACGTCTTTGCACCAGAATCGTTCATGACGTTACGCGGATTTTTTTTATTTGTCAAATTTAGACATTTTTCAAGTTTTATCGTATAATTTTGTTTTGTAATGCATTAGAATAGGAATAACAGTATTGTAGTTGAAGAGTTGCCACCGTCAATTTTGATTTGACGATCGCAAATTTCCGTTTTACTGTCTCCGCTACGTGTGGCCAGTAAAACTGCATTTGCGACCGTCAAATCTACAATTGACGGGGGCAACTCTTCAACTACAGTACTGTTATTCCTTAAATATATTTGTAGTGCAGACATTTTGAGATATGAAGTTTTTGCTGCCATTGCTGATTCTGATTAACTGTCTTCTTACACAAGGTAAGTAAAAGTTTATTACATATTTTAATATATTGTGTGGACTTGAATTAACATAATTTTTCATCACGTTTAGTCCCAAAACTCTACAATCCATTACAATGTATATATGTGTTTAATATAGACATAGGAAGAGAAGAAAAGACTATTGTTTTTTTGTGGTTAGGTATGACCTGAATATGTTATATGAGCGTTTCTGATGAAGGTAAATACAGACAAGCGCTTCGGACGCAAGAAATTATTCAACGTGTTGTTTTCAATTTTTTTTTATAAAAAAAGGGTCAATACTTTAATTTGTTATCAAGCTGTGTTTGATCAGCCCTGATTTTAAGATAATCAATTTCAATTGATAAATAACATGGTTGTAATGGTTGAGTGTTTAACATGTCTTAAAGACATTGTTGAGTGCTATACTTTAATATATTCAAATATACACAATGGTTTATATATATGTTACAGGCTGTTTCTAAATTTAGGCATTTTGTAAAAGAACTGAATTTTCTGGCAAGTTATAAAATGTCTTACCGTGACAGGCATTATACAAAATGACTAAAAATACCTAGTCGTTTTGTGAAATGACTGAAATTTTGAAATAAAATTCCACAAATTGCCTGTTCAGTTTCAGGTGATTTGTAGAAGAATAATATCATTGAGATGTATGACAAAAGTGTAAAATGCATAGAAAAAATAGTCATTTTGTATAATGACTGAATCTTGCAGGCATTTAAGAAAATGCCTCAAGTTTTCAGCTAGTTTACAAAATGCTTAAATTTAGAAAATGTCTGTACCTTATAGATATCAAACACATTTTGTAAAAAGCAAACATTTCAAGAAAACAATATTCAGTATTATAATATAGTACTTGTTCCCATATAATTTGTTCCTGTTTTTTTTATTGTTTGTATCAATATTAATGTGTAATGTAAAGTACACGTAAACCATGTAAATTTAATGGGGAATTAATTCAAAAACTATTGACTGTTCCTATAGCATACGCTAATTGAGTGTTGGCTGCATGTTTTAATATGTATTTCGTTGTTCTCAAGATTGTTTGGAAACGTTGTTAGTAGAATTTGTCTATTAACTCGATTTTTTTTTACAAAAAATTGAAAACAACACGTTTAATAATTTATTGGGTCCGAAGCGCTTTTCTTGATTTACCTTCATCAGGAACGATCAAAGGCAAACATTTGACATCCAAAGATACCGACACTGCTCTCATATTAGTTTTTTTTATCACTCTTATTGGTGCTATTTTCAGTTTTAAAATGGTAAATGCATATTATATTTTCTATAACGGTGCAGATATAAATAAAGAAAAAGCTAATACTTTGATAATTAAAACTTACTTTATTTGTAACAAATAAAAATTGATTTTAAAAGCATATTAACATATAAAAATTGGATTATGATTAGTTCAAAGTGAGATAATAAAAAACTAAATACTCTAGATAGAGAAAAAGAAAACAACGCCATAAATATGCCTTTCTTTGGAAATTCAGTGTCCACATATTCATATACGTCAACTAGAAATCATGACGGAATGCAATGTGTCTGTATTGGAATCAAAAGATGTATAAGTACCGAAACTGCTGTGATTTTAGTTTTGCCTCTGTGAAATTTATAATATGTTTGTATATACATTGCACGACAAATATGTGTGACGTATTAATTTTTTTAAAGTCAGACACGCGAATCAATGAATGTGTTTGTAGATAGATAATTTTGTGTTTTTTCAAATTGTTTCTTTTAAAATTGTAACCCGATGATGACGGCTGTACCCATATTTTGACTATTTTATTTGCTATAGCTAAAATTGAGAATGAAATGGGGAATGTGTCAGAGAGACAACAACCCGACCAAATTAAAAAAAAACAACAGCAGTAGGTCACCAACAGGTCTTCAATGTAGCGAGAAATTTCCGCACCCGGAGGCGTCCTTCAGCTGGCCCCTAAACAAATATATACTAGTTCAGTGATAATGAACGCCATTCTAATTTCTTAATTGTACAAAAGAAACTAAAATTTAAATAATACAAGACTAACAAAGGCCAGAGGCTTCTGACTTGGGACAGGCGCAGACATGTGGCGGGGTTAGACATGTTTGTGAGATCTCAACCCTCCCCCTATACCTCTAACCAATGTAGAAAAGTAAAAGCATAACAATACGCACATTAAAATTCAGTTCAAGAGAAGTCCGAGTCTGATGTCAGAAGATGTAACCAAAGAAAATAAACAAAATGACAATAATACATAAATAACAACAGACTACTAGCAGTTAACTGACATGCCAGCTCCAGACTTCAATTAAACTGACTGAAAGATTATGATTTCATCATATGAACATCAGGCACACTCCTTCCCGTTAGGGGTTTAGTATCATACCATCATAACATATATCAGAAGAACATAACCCGTGTCATGCCAACAACTGTTTTTAGAATAAATGTGTTTAGTTCCGACGCATCATTGTAAATATAATGGAATTTGATGAGACTGTCATCAAAGTGAGAGGTTTCGCGCTTTAAAACCAGATTTAATCCACCATTTTCCACATTTGAAAATGCCTGTACCAATTCAGGAATATGACAGTTATTGTCCATTTGTTTTTGATGTGTTTTGTCATTTGATTTTGCCATGTGATTATAGACTTTCCGATTGGATTTTCCTCTAAGTTCAGTATTTTTGTGATTTTTCTTTTTACATTTGTTAAGGTGTTTTGGAATGGACTGTTGTTGAAAAGATTACAGAATATGGACAAAATGTGACATTATTTTGCAATGTTACACACTGCTGTCCCAAATATTCTGGTTGGGATAGATGGACTACTGTACAACAGACACTGTTTATAGATGTCAAAACAAAAACATCCAATAATAAAAAGTACGACGGAAAGGTTATAAAGGATGGATACACCTTAGTTATAAAAAATCTGACTAAAAATGATCTTAATGTTTCGTACTCCTGTGTGTATGGTGGAACTATAGGGGAAAGAAAGATTCTTCTTGGAGAGGACGTTTTCACCTGTAAGTACACACACTCAATATATATTGTTTTTACAATTATGAGAACAAATAATTCTATATGAAAAAGAAAAATAGACAAACATCACTATAACAAATAATTATTTATCTATCAAATTCAAATATGATAATGTCAATGAGACAGCAACCGAAGGACCTTTAAAAACAATCTTGATGTTGAATTAATGTCATTGAAACATCCCAACGACGTCTAAAACAAGACACCCAAAGTTAATTTGAACACATTTGGAGTGTATGTCAGTGAGACAGCAACATAATTACGTCTTAAAACAATAAAAAAGACAATTAAAGTTAAATGAAAAAAATCTGAATTAAAAATAATGAGAGCAACCTAATGAACATAATTGATAAATGAAATTATAGTGGGAATCAAATGTTCTTTGAGTACGATTAAGTTCTTTGTGAAATAAAAGAGGCTGCATTAAAGCGTGAAAAGGTTCTACTAAAACTAAAGATATCATATTATAAATTCCAAGCTTCCGACGCCCCTTTCTGAATTAAACTTCCCCATCAAGGTTCTGAGACGAATATCAAAAAGACAAGTATGTAAGGATGTATAATAACCTTAACAATGACCAACAATGGAAAATGAAATATAAGTTTCATACATTTTCCCAATCTGTAAACGGACTATTTTAGACAGGTTTATTATGAATCATTCTAGTACCACGAAACTGACTACTGATTTGATGATACCTTCGGGAACTGTCGAATTGTCGACTAGAGAGGTATCGACCCAGTGCTGTAAACATGAACACCAAACGTTATGCATTTCATGTGTCCGATGCACTTTTATCGAGTTACCTCCATTAGGAACGGTTACAGCCGAAGTATTTGAAACCTTAACACTGAAATGATCTCTATTTTGTTGCAATTATCAGAACAAACATTGCTGCTTTGATTCTTAAAAAAATTTACAAGTTTCAATATCTTTTCTAAAAGTATCAAGATATACAAAATTAAGATTAGAATTTATAAAATTGAGAATGGAAATGGGGAATGTGTCAAAGAGACAACAACCCGACCAAATAAAAAAAACAACAGCAGAAGGTCACCAACATGTCTTCAATGTACCGAGAAATTCCCGCATCCGGAGGCGTCCTTCAGCTGGCTCCAAACTAAATATATACTAGTTCAGTGATAACGAACGCCATACTTATTTCCAAATTGTACACACGAAACTAAAATTAAAATAATACAAGACTAACAAAGGCCAGAGGCTCCTGACTTGGGACAGGCGCAAAAATGTATGTCTTGGATCAATAGCACTTTTCAGGATTAACTTTCATCAGCAGGGCTCAAACCTGAAAAAAAGAATGTGGAAATATGTAGCCGAATGAGGAGCTTAAACAAATATCTATTTCAGATCTTCAAAGGATAGATACTGTGGAGGGATTATTTTAAAATGATTATTATTTAAGGTTGATTTTTTTTTTGTTTTTTTTTTAAATATAAAACATATTTTATTAACAATCGCCTGTTACACCAACCCTCAGTTGCCCAGAAAAAAAAACTCCCACTATTAATTATTAACATCAACCTTTAAAAATATTATCTGTCCTTTTACAAATGTACATGTACCTGCAACCATTATCGATCTATATATCTTTACCTCTCACCATATATATTTTTTTAAATAAAGTATGTTTTGTATCTTTATTCATTTCTCACAAAACCTACCTGTATTTATTAAGCAGTTTCAAAGTTACCGTAAATCAAGTCTTTTGTTATGTTAATTTCAATTACATTTAAATTCTGGTCATGTGATCATTTACCACGTGCGATTTGTTAAAGGGATGTGTTAGAGTAGTTCATTCATAAAAAAAAATGATTTTTGATTTCCAAAAAGATTTTATTTCAAAGATATGGTGAGTAAATATTTGTTTATAAAATTAACCTGTTGATACAACATGTCTTGTTACAATTAGATGATAAACCTGAATTACATACACAATAGAAATTACACGTAGGGAGCTGAGAGCAGTATACATATTATTATTCAATCAGTAACAAAGAGGTCGTTGCACTGACCTGACCACACAAAATGTATATTTATATACAAAAAATGTCACACATAATATAAAAGGCTTCGTTTTTTGTATTCGGTTTAAAATATTTGAGCAAACGTTGCATTTCTTGTTTCATCATATTTAAAATCAACGATTTACTTATCCCTTTATTTTGATATTTTGCGATATTTCTAGTTTTCCAGATAACCCATTTCGTGATTAGAAGTACCGTATCTAAAATTTGGGTATAAGATGCATCTGCATTAATGGCCCCAAATATTATACTTGTTTCCGATTTTTGTAATTTTTCGATATTTAATTGTGAACAAAATTCCCATATTTTCTCAAAAATTTCCCGCCAAACGTCTTCCACCAGTTTACAATAAATAAAAAGATGAAAAAGTGATTCTTCTTCATTGCAAAAGTGACACTTCCCGTTTGAGCAATTCATTTTTTGTAATTTTTCTCCAGTGTAAATTATATTATGTAGTAACTTCCATTGAAGTTGTTTAGTTTTTCTATTAGCTAAATTCTTATTCAAGGTTTCCCAAATGTATTCCCATGGTAGTTCATTCCCAAAATGTAAATTCCACTTTTAAGGTTGATTTGATTATAAATATATTGACATTTGTGAAGCAAAATTCCAGGTGAAATTCTATGTAGAATCCGATATTAACTGACTTATGTAAGCATGTTATACATTATTTGCTTTCAGCGATAGGTACTACACAACCCAACGTCCCAACTGGTTCCAGTAAATTATCTGAAAGGGAAATGTAAGTAGGATGATGGTTATAATAATTGATGGCTACTTAACATCCAGGGGCAAATTAATATGCATATTGAGGACAATAACATGTTATGTAATATGAATATTCACCTAGCTTTGAACTATATTGAGAACCTGAACCGGGACTTTAACGATCTAGCTCTTAAGGTAACATTTCGCAAGAAGACATGACACATTGCCCCGAAACAAAAGATGTTAAGCAGCCATCAATTATTATAACGCAATAATTTCTGAATTTACATGTAACATTTCGAGTCAATCATTATTTGCTCTTACCCACTGATCCCGCTTGCTTGGCGAAGAAGTAACACATACACTTTTCAGCCCTACGTCCTTCCGCACTCGAAGCGAACACGATACTACCGAGGGAGTTTGAAAGTAATGAGTTTTACTCTATTTTTATTGCAGTTGATATTTTCAATGTGATAAACATAGCATTATCTGCAGTGTTCTTTAATTAAGTGTTGCGTAGACAGGATATTATTGTTAAATTTATGTATATTGAAAAAAAAAAAAATCTTTCGTTTTCATTATTAGTTTTTGTTCTTGTAACAAGTTCGGATTATTGGATACTATTAGTTTGCATACTCAAGACACGAAGTGATATGCATCATCACACTTAACACCACGGCTACAGGACATTGAATCGGACCATATTGTTTTTCTCAAATACCTAAGTTCCTTAGTATCTAAGTACAGTAAAATAATATTGAGTTAATGATTTACAAGGGTATTTTATATCATTCCCGTATAGTTAGGGTTAACCAGTTGTTCTTAGAATAATTGATAGAAGTAAATTGCAAAGATAAGGTGGTGCACAATTTTGTGGTCAGTACTATGAAAAAAAGTATGAATCTCATCATAAATAAGTCCGCTACTTATATATCAATATATCAATATATAAAAAAACAATTTATTAGACGGCATCTGCTATTCATTGAAATATTGAGACGAACCACACTGGAAATGATACTATCAATATGTGAGCTCGTGGTAGTAGTAGTAGTTAAGACCGATGGCTACAGAAATAATCTTTTGTTGTTTCGTTTATTTATTAAAGTAATGGTTGTGTATCGTTTTAAACTGGTTCTGGACATTTCATATCTAAAAAGAGGGACGAAAGATACCAAAGGAACAGTCAAACTCATAAATCTTAAACAAAAGGATAACGCCATGGCTAAAAATGAAAAAGACAAACATAAAAACAATAGTACACATGACACAACATAGAAAAATAAAGAATAAAACAACACGAACCCCATCAAAAACTAGAGGTGATCTCATGTGCTCCGGAAGGGTAAGCATATCCTGCTCCACATGTGGCACCCGTCGTGTTGGTTATGTGATTATAAATCCGGTTAATAGTCTAATTCGGTAGGTCACATTCATGAAAGGGAAGGGGATATCATTCGTGAAACGGTTATTCCATAACGGTCAACCAACTCGTGATGGCGTCCGTAAAATTTACGAAGGGATGATTTCAACTTCACCATTTGGAACTCTTGGTTTAATAGCTTCCTTGTGAGCAGCAACCCTCTATCAAGAAAATCATGATAGGAATATGCAAGCACGGTAATATCGTATCAGTTTGGAGATATATACCTCGTATGCAGGTGCTACTGCAATGTTGCTACTTAGAAATGGAAAGTTCACAATTGGAAAGCTGAAATCATCACTTTTGTCATACAGTTTTGTTTCCACATACGGTAAGCTGACTTTATCTTAAATCTTGTTCTCAAAATTTTCAAACAACTGTAGCAGGGAAGATAATTAAAATAGGGACGATTGATACAAATCGGACAGTCAAGCTCATAAATAGAAATTAAACTTACAACTCGATGCCCCCCCCCAAAAACAAAGAAGACAAACAGACAAAATAACAGTACAAAAAACACAAAATAAACTAAGCAACACAAACCCCAACAAAAATTCGGGGTGATCGAAGGTGCTACAGAGGGGGTAAACAGATCGTGCTAAACAGCTGACACCCGTCGAGTTGCTTAAGTTATAACAAATCCGGAAAAACAGTATATTTCTGTAGGTCACATTTTTGAAAAAAGGATGTGGCTTTATATAGACATAGGAACATATCCGATAAAATCTGTAAAACGGTTATTCCATAACGGTCAATCTAGCGCCCGTAAAATTTCGAAGGACTGATTTCTACTTCACCATTTGAAACTCTTGGTTTAAAAGCTTCCTTTTTAGCAGCAAACCTCCATTAACTAAATCATGATAGTAAACACAAGCCCTGCAATATCGTATGAATTGCAGAAATGTTGCTACATAGAAATAGAAAACCTCAATTTAGAAGCTAAAATTATCTCTTTTGTAAATGTACAGTAAATAAAAACTATAAGTATTTGCAGATTTGTTCAAGGCTAAAATTCTGATAAATAAGTATTAATGTGAGAAAAGGTGTTTTCGAGAGTTTTATATATTAATAAATGTTTTTATAAGTTACACTTTATAAATACTGCTGTTTTTTTCAAACCATGCCTTTTTGAAGAGAAATATAGTATTCATAGATGAATATTTTTTTGTACATACTGGTTCCAAGTTATGATATCTATGTTTTATTTCATAGATACATAACTTAGGAAGGTTACCAGTAACTTTACATATTAATATTGGTCATATTAAAGTATGTGATAATTCTAAATCAAAGGTAGGGGTAGTTAAGAAATTTAATGTTAGTGTAAGTGTTAAAAGTTCGGGGCAAAAAGGTTACAAATATGCCGCGTAGTCCTATACGTTGTCTGATGCTTGGTCCGTTTCTGTGTGTGTTACATTTCAGTGTTGTGTCGTTGTTCTCCTCTTATATTTAATGCGTTTCCCTCGGTTTTAGTTTGTTACCGCGATTTTGATTTTTGTCCATAGATTTATGAGTTTTGAACAGCGGTATACTACTGTTGCCTTTATTTGACCTTTGAAAAACATGTTTTATATAAAGATATAATTGTTTTCCAAACTAACCTTTAAATGTGGAAAAGAGAGGAAGCTAAAGATGGGTCTATGCTTAAATAACACAGGATATATTTGTTTACTATATGATTCTGTTTTGAGTTTAAGTCTCGAGTTTAAGTTTCCTTTTTCATTTTCAAGCAGCACTTGCATACGGGGTATATATCTCTCAATTGATACGATATTCCTGTGTTTGCATAATTATTATATTATGAATTTTTTGATAGAGGGTTAATGCTAGCAAGGAAACTATTCAATCAAGAGTTCCAAATGGTGAAGTTGAGATCATCCCTTCGTAAATTTTACGGACGCCATCATGAGTTGGTTGACCGTATTGAAATAACATTTTTAGAAATGATATCGGATATGATCCTTAAGTCGTAACTACTATCCCCTTCCCTTTCATGAATGTCACCTACCGAATTAGACTGTTTTCCGGATTGTATTATCACATTATCACATCACGGGTGTCACATGCGTTCCCTTCCGGAGCACATGAGATCACCCCTAGTTTTTGGTGGAGTTCGTGTTGTTTATTCTTTACTTTGCTATGTTGTGTCATGTGTACGATCTTTTGTCTGTTTTTTTTTCTTCTTTGACTGGTATATTTTGTCACTCTTTTACATTAAGTGTTTATGTATTTATCGAAATTGGCTTTCATGTATTGTTCATTTAATCATTGAATTTTAACTCAAACGATTCATTTAATATCGGCTTGGTTATTTCAAATTCTTTTCATTTTTATGTCAGTTGAAATATTTTCAATAGACTAATGTTTTCCTTCAACGAACAACAAAGGTGTTAATTGGTGTTTATAACAGATCACCATAAACATTTCACTTAATTATTCTGCAAACAATAAAAAATAAAATTGAGAATGGAAATGGGAAATGTTTCAAAAAGACAACAACCCGACCATAGAAAAAAAACAACAGCAGAAGGTCACCAACAGGTCTTCAATGAATTGAGAAATTCCCGCACCCGAAGGCGTTCTTCAAATGGCTCCTAAACAAATATATACTAGTTCAGTGATAATAAACGCCATACTAATTTCCAAATTGTACACAAGAAACTAAAATTCAAAAATACAAAACTAACAAAGGCCATAGGCTCCTGACTTAGGACAGGCGGGAAAATGCGGTGGGGTTAAACATGTCTATGAGATCACAACTCAGTTTGTTTACTCAGCTTAAATTTATTTTGTTACACAAGAAAAACATCAAATTTAAATGTTATCATTAGGTCTCTATTTTACAAAATTTATTGTATACATTTCGAGATGATTTTCATAATATTTTATTTCTACTAAATAATTGTCAACACTTTAATAAGTTTCCTGTTGACCCTATAGTTGCAACCCTGTAAATTAGTGTGAAACACATTAAATGGATAAAATGTTTAAAAATGTAAACAGCACATTCCTATTTAAGTACCTGCAACACAAAAGCAGGGATAGGATGTATAATATTTGTTACTGAAATGAACAGAATGAAAGAGAAACAAATCTTTTATGAGAAAAAAAATGTAGCTTTTGAATAAATTTGCGTATATAAGGTTAGTGCAGAATTATATGGTTAGCTATTCAATAACAAAACAAAAATTGAGGTGTGAGATATTCATATTGTTGAAGGCTGTGAAGTGAACTTTAGTTATTGACTTCGATGACATTACCTCGCAAATGGTAAATTGTTTTCATGGCAATCATTCCACATTTTTAGCTCACCTGGCCCGAAGGGCAAAGTGAGCTTTTCTCATCACTTCGCGTCCAGCGTCCGGCGTCCGTCGTCCGTCGTCCGTCGACGTCCGTCGTTAGCTTTTACAAAAATCTTCTTCTCTGAAACTACTGGGCCAAATCAAACCAAACTTGGCCGCAATCATCATTAGGGTATCTAGTTAAAAAATTGTGTGGCCTGACCGGTCAACCAACCAAGATGGCCGCCACGGCTAAAAATAGAACATAGGGGTGAAATGCAGTTTTTGGCTTATAACTCAAAAACCAAAGCTTTTTGAGGAAATCTGACATGGGATAAAACTGTTTATCAGGTCACGATCTATCTGCCCTGAAATTTGCAGTTGAATCAGTCAACCCGTTGTTGGGTTGCTGCCCCTGAATTGGTAATTTTGAGGAAATTTTGCGGTTTTTGGTTATTATCTTGAATATTATTATAGATAAGGATAAACTGTAAACAGCAATAATGTTCAGCAAAGTAAGATCTACAAATAAGTCAACATGACCAAAATAGTCAGTTGACCCGTTTAGGAGTTATTGTCCTTTATAGTCAATTTTAAACCATTTTTCGTAAATTAAAGTAATCGTTTACAAAAATCTTCTTCTCTGAAACTACTGGGCCAAATCAAACCAAACTTGGCCACAATCATCATTGGGGTATTTAGTTTAAAAATTGTGTGGCCTGACCCGGTCAACCAACCAAGATGGCCGCAACGGCTTAAAATAGAACATAGGGGTGAAATGCAGTTTTTGGCTTATAACTCAAAAACCAAAGCATTTTGAGGAAATCTGACATGGAATAAAAATGTTTATCATGTCAAGATATATATGCCCTAAAATTTTGAGTTGAATCAGTCAACCCGTTGTTGGGTTGCTGACCCTGAATTGGTAATTTTGAGGAAATTTTGCTGTTTTTGGATATTATCTTTAATATTATTATAGATAGAGATAAACTGTAAACATCAATAATGTTCAGCAAAGTTAGATTTACAAATAAGTCAACATGACCAAAATAGTCAGTTGACCCGTTTAGGAGTTATTGCCCTTTATAGTCAATTTTTAACCATTTTTCGTAAATTAAAGTAATCGTTTACAAAAATCTTATTCTCTGAAACTACTGGGCCAAATCAAACCAAACTTGGCCACAATCATCATTGGGTTATAGAATTTAAAAATTGTGTGGCCTGACCCGGTCAACCAACCAAGATGGCCGCCACGGCTAAAAATAGAACATAGGGGTAAAATGCAGTTTTTGGCTTATAACTCATAAACCAAAGCATTTTGAGGAAATCTAACAAGGGATAAAAATGTGTATCAGGTCAAGATCTATCTGCCCTGTAATTTTCAGTTGAATCAGTCAACCCGTTGTTGGGTTGCTGCCCCTGAATTGTTAATTTTGAGGAAATTTTGCTGTTTTTGGTTATTATCTTGAATATTATTATAGATAGAGATAAACTGTAAACAGAAATAATGTTCAGCAAAGTAAGATCTACAAAGAAGTCAAATGATCAAAATGGTTCGTTGACCCGTTTAGGAGTAATTGTCCTTTATAGTCATTTTTTAACCATTTTTCATAAATCTAAGTAATCTTTTACAAAATCTCCACTGAAACTACTAGGCCACAATCATCTTTGGGGTATCTAGTTTGAAAAATGTGTCCGATGACCTGGCCATTCAACCAAGATGACCGCCATGGCTAAAAATTAAACATAGGGGTAAAATGCAGTTTTTGGCTTATAACTATGAAATCAAAGCATTTAGAGCAAATCTAACAAGAACTTAACTTGTTAATCAAGTCAATGTCTATTTGCCCTGAATTTTTCAGATGAATTGGGCTACTGGTTGTTGGGTTGCTGCCCTCAAATTGGTAATTTTTAAAGAAATTTTGCCGTTTTTGGTTATCTTGAATACTATTATAGATAGCGATAAACTGTAAACAGCAATAATGGTCAGCAAAGTAAGATCTACAAATAAGTCAACATGACCTAAATGGTCAATTGACCCCTTAAGGTGTTATTGCCCTTTATAGTCATTTTTTAACAATTTTCATTAATTTGGTAAATTTATGTAAATTTTTACCAAATATAGTTCTCTGTTACTAATGGGCAAAGTTCATTATAGATATAATTGTAAGAAGCAAAATCGTTCAGTAAAGAAAGAACTCCAAACACATCACTATCATCAAAATACAATTTTGTCATGAATCCATTTGTGTCCTTTGTTTTTATATGAACATAGACCAAGGTGAGCGACACAGGCTCGTTAGAGCCTCTAGTTGTTTCATTTTTCCGATCATGTTATTAATACAGGTTATGTGAACATTTGAAAAAGAACTTAAATGATATATTGTCATATATGTCTATGTAAATAAATTTCAGAGCTTTTGTTATAACTGGAACTACTATTGTGATGGTGGTTGTTGCAGTTTCTATTTACTGCTGGAAAAAAAGAAACAAAAGACAAGGTAAATTTTCCTATTTATTATCAATATACCAACTTATCTGCATATGGAATATACATCGATTAAACAATTTGTTAGTCAAGAGCTTGCAGCTCGTTTTTGGTCATCTTAACTAAACGCTAAAGTCCTCTTTTTTGTCCTTGTATATATTTGTTAACCTTTACTGTTTAGTCTATCGTTGATTGAACTCATGACGTAATTCTGTATATGTACATTCTGATATTGTGTTGTGTGCTATGGTTAATTTGGAATTCTTGTCTTTCATTTTTGCTGATGTTTTGTTTTATCTCTGTGCCCTTTTTTATTTATTTTTGTTGACACAGTTATTGGTATCTGATGTCAAGTATAATACAATTCTAGATAACTGATGTACAATATAATTGCCATCAGATATGTTTTGTTGAAATTTGAAAAGTTTTCGAAATCAGGCGATACGTGTTATCAATATCAGATAGTTTATGTTAATGTAATTTGTATCGGATATATAATTTTAAGTGCAACCAGTATCAGATATATGTTGTTAAACAAATTGTCAACAATTGTCTCTTACGGTATGAACAAATTTATGTACTTTTTTCAGAAAGAGATACTAATTTAAATTGTACACAACAGTTATTGGAAACACATGTACAAGATGTGCATCAAGAAATTATTCCAATGAACATAAGAGGTAAGCTATCATGATTTTAAAAACGGTGTAATGGTAGATAATAAAAATATTCAAACATATTGGACAGCCGAGCTGAACTCCTCCATAAAACAAAATAAATTTACGAAACAGTTATGAACTTGAATCAGTTGGAAATGTGCACACTATTATCGCCATAACAATCCATATACTGTAACCTAACAATTTCTAAACATTAGCTGGCCTTTCACAAATGTAATCTATTTCATTATAGCTTTAGGATGAGACTATCTATATACTTGATAAATGATGCTACAAATTAAATGTCCACTCACCAACAGGATGGCCAGTTAATTTTAGAGATTACCAGATCATCTAGGTACAAAACTATTTCCCTATATTGTTCTTTAATACTTCTATATTATGCATACATTATAGGTCTTTGCTAGTTGTTAAAAACTGTAGATACTTTTACCAATCTCGTATCCTAAGACTTTACGAATACGTGATACTATTAAAGAAACATAAATACGAACTCAAAATATTGAAAAAAGTCAATCTTTTAGTATGAGGAAGACTGGCCTCCGACTCATTTTCTCATCCAGTAGTGGCAATATTCTGGAATGATTTTGACAAGACCAAACAAAAAAAAATAATGATTGCATAAATTAGATTAAGAAAGAAACAAGAGGAACCAAATGTGACAGTAGTATATAAACATTTCTATATAGTATATAAATATTTCTATATAGTATATAAACATTTCTATATAGTATATAAACATTTCTATATAGTATATAAACATTTCTATATAGTATATAAACATTTCTATATAGTATATAAACATTTCTATATAGTATATAAACATTTCTGTGATCTTAAACAGTCTGATGAAGTCAATTTATCAAATGACAAAGTACAACGTTGAATTTACCGCTCGTGCATAATTTATTTTTCCTCAATTTTATCATGTTTATATCTTATATTTAGTAATCTGATATTTTCAAAACTGACGTTATTTTCCATTATATCATTCAAATGATTAATATGAGATAGTACTAAGTAAAATCACAAAACAAAAGCTAAACTCCGAGAAAATTCAAAAAGGAAAGTCCCTTATCAAACGGCAAAATCAAAATCGTAAACCCATCATGTATTCTTGACATGTCAAGTTTATCTCTTATGTAAAAAACGATGAATAACATCTGGGTTTCAGGCTAGCTTAACATATCACTTGTACGACAGTCACACCAAATTATCATATATTAACAACGATGTGGGAACACAACAAATAGAGACATAATAGGTAAAAATAATAAACATAGGGGTACAGCGGTCAACATTGTTCACCTTTTCAACTGATTTGTATAGTTTGTTCTTAAGTTGTACTGTTATACCATTGTCCCAGGTTAGGGGAGGGTTGGGATCCCGCTTACATGTTTAACTCCGCCATATTATTTATGTATTTGCCTGTCCCAAGTCAGGAGCCTGTGGTTGTCGTTGTTTATGTTTTACAAATTTGTTTTTCGTTCATTTTGTTTACATACATGAGGCCGTTAGTTTTCTCGTTTGAATTGTTTTACATTGTCTTATCTGGGCCTTTTATAGCTGACTTTGTGGTATGGGCTTTGCTCATTGTTGAAGGCCGTACGGTGACCTGTAGTTGTTAATGTTGGTGTCATTTTGGTCGTTTGTAGATAGTTGTCTCATTGGCAATCATACCACATCTTCTTTTTTTCTATTTTAGAATTTGTATCACTATAGAAACAAACCAATATGTAACAAAGAATCAAAGATATATATAGACCTGGAGTTTTAGCAAAGATTAAGGACAAGAATACACAATTTTACAATAGTACAATAACACAATGACGGGATGTATGAGTACGAAGTCACGTCATACATGTATCAAAGAAACATAATTTATCGCTTATCTTTTTTTTTTAGATCAGATAACAAATACAATAACAGACTGGCGAAAAAAAGATGAGATGTTTGTATCTACAGGAGCAAGTGATTATGTCAGTGAATGTTTACAGAAAAACAGTTGCGTAACTTTAACTGGCCCATCCGGAGTTGGGAAATCTTTTATCTGTAGACATATAGCACTTGATTTAGAGAAGAAAGGATACTTTATCATACCAGTGGAAGTACCAACAGATATAAAGACTTATTATCAGCCTGGTAAACATACAGTTTTCATTGTTGATGATATTTGTGGAAATTTCACGGCCAGCCAACAACAGATTGATATCTGGAAACAACTGCTACCTGTGATTGACAGAATAATTGCAGACAAATGTTGTAAGATTATTGTATCATGTAGGTTACAAGTCTATAAAGATGAAAAGTTTAATATATTATCATCTTTTAAATCATGTGAATGTAATTTAGTATCTTATAAGTTAGGTCTTACGTCTGCGGAAAAATCAGTCATAGCAAAAACCTATATTGGTACGAATTTTGAATATATCGATGATATATTTCAAAACTGTGATTTCTTTCCACTCTTATGTTCGTTATATAATAAACAAAAATACGTAAACGTTAAAGAATACTTCAAAAATCCGTTTGAAGTATATAAAAGTGAGCTAGACATATTGTGTGAGCATGGTGATGACGGGAACTATAAGATATGTAGTCTTGCTTTATGTGTTTTCTTTAATAATCTTCTAGAGGAAAAATGGTTCGAGGGTAAAGTGACAGATGCACAACGACATATCATAGAAGACACATGTGATGCTTGTGATATCAACAGAGGAACATCGAAGGCAAGATTAAAGAAAGCACTTGACACTCTAGATGGTACGTTTATATATAAACATAATGGTGTTTATAGAACTGTGCATGATAAACTTTTTGACTTCCTTGCTCATTACTTTGGTAAAAAAATGATAGAATCTTTAATAGAGCATGGTGATAGTTATTTAGTACATGAACGTTTAATTTGGCAAAAATCAACAGATGACAAGACAGGTAACATAGATTTTTCATTATTGAAATACCAGACGATTATTTAGAATTGTATTTAAAAAGATTTATCAAGGACTGGTCAGAAGGAAAGGTTGCAGTTGTGTTCAGTAACCAAAATATGACAGAGTCATCATTCAGACAAAAATTATTAGAGAACTTAGAACAGCTGGACAAACCAATGCAAGTCACATTAGCCAATACTAAGGATACAGTTGAACTAAAGGAGAGCTGTGCATCAGGGACTACTCCATTGGTATGGAATTGTTATGATGGTTATAGTGATATGGTACAGTGGATGTTACGTAATTATGTGGATGTAGATCAATGTAGAGATGATGGGGCTAGTGGACTGTTCATGGCAAGTCAGGAAGGGCATAATCATATAGTAAACTTACTGTTGGAGAAGAATCATGATGTTAATATAGGTCATAAGGATGGCGGCAGTCCTCTGTTACAGGCTAGTCAGGAAGGGCATACTGATATAGTAAAGTTACTGTTAGAGAAGAATACTGATGTTAATCTATGTAACAATGATGGCTTGAGTCCTCTGTTACAGGCTAGTCAGCAAGTACATACTGATATAGTAAAGTTACTGTTAGAGAAGAATGCTGATGTTAATTTATGTGGCAAGAATGGTACGAGTCCTCTGTTACAGGCAAGTCATAAAGGACATACTGATATAGTGAAGTTACTGTTGGAAAGGAATCCTGATGTTAATCTATGTAACAATGATGGCTTGAATCCCCTGTTACAGGCAAGTCATAAAGGACATACTGATATAGTGAAGTTACTGTTAGAAAGAAATCCTGATTTTAATCTATGTGACAAGGATGGATATAGTCCTCTGATAAATGCAAGTATGTGTGGACATACTGACATAGTTAGATTACTGTTAGAGAGGAATCCTGTTCCATGTGACAATACATCACTTAGTACGTCATATGTTTATAATAACATCAGTATCAGTAACAGTCCGAGTCTTGTCCAACCATTACTGAAGCATAAACCAGACGTTAATGCCCAGGCATATGATGGAGGTAATGCTTTAAATTATAGTGCACTGGATGGAACTATTGAGATAACACAGTTACTATTAGAGAATAAAGCTGACTCTAGTATCTGTATCTATAGTAAACAGTATATAGCAGATATGATAAAAAATCATCCAACTGGAACTTTAAGAGAATTAGAACAAAACATATTCGATACCCTTGTAAAGAGTACATCATCACGTGTTACAGAATACGTCAGTCAGAAGTCAGTAGATTATGCATTTGATGTAGTAGCTGGTTCCTCTCCATTACACATTGCTTGCTTTATGGGTAGGATAAATGTAGTCCGTTGCCTGATCGATTACAATGCTAACATCAACATGGCAAAAGAAGACGGGACAACACCATTGTTTTATGCATGTGAAATAGGTTATGAAGATATTGTACGTTTATTATTAGATCATGGAGCAGACACACAGATTCGTAGAAGATATCAAAAATCCCCTTTAGACATTGCAACAGATAATAGACATATATCTATAGTAATGACTTTAACGGAACACAATAAAAAGAAGAAACAAGTTTCTCTTTAATTCCAATTATATGTTGTCTTCAGTGGTTGTGACCTTTGAAACAAACAACATGCAGCAGGCAAAAGCTAATTTTATTCTGCCAGTGATTGATATTTCCTCCTTTTCATCCCAATATAACTGTCTTTGTTATATATCTACTGGTATTCATCACATTACTTTTGTCTTTGATTATATCAAATGCTATTCATCTCATTTCCTCTATCTCTGTCAGATATCTACTGTTATTCATTCCATTACTTCTCTCTCTGTTTGATATCTACTTCTATTTATCCCATTACTTCTGTCTTTGTTTGATATCTACTGCTATTCATCCCATTACTTCTGTCTCTGTTTGATATCTACTGCTATTCATATCATTACGTATGTTTCTGTTTGAAATATACTGCTATCATCCCATTACTTCTGTCTCTGTTTGATATCTACTATTATTCATTCCATTACTTCTGTCTCTGTATGGTATCTACTGCTATTCATTCAATTACTTCTGTCTCTATGTTATATCTACTGCTATTCATCCCATTACTTCTGTCTCTGTTTGACATCTTCTGCTATTCACCTCATTACATATGTCTCTGTTTGGTATCTACTGCTATTCATCCCATTACTTTTGTCTCTGTTGGATATATTCTGCTGTTCATCCCATTAATTTTGTCTCTGTTAGAAATCCACTGTTCTTTATCACATTACTTCTTTCTCTGTTTGATATCTAATGCTATTCATCTCATTTCCTCTATCTCTGTCAGATGTCTACTGTTATTCATTCCATTACTTCTCTCTCTGTTTAATATCTACTTCTATTTATCCCATTACTTCTGTCTTTGTTTGATATCTACTGCTATTCATCCCATTACTTCTGTCTCTGTTTGATATCTACTGCTATTCATCTCATTACGTATGTTTCTGTTTGAAATATACTGCTATGCATCCCATTACTTCTGTCTCTGTTTGATATCTACTATTATTCATTCCATTACTTCTGTCTCTGTATGGTATCTACTGCTATTCATCCAATTACTTCTGTCTCTATGTTATATCTACTGCTATTCATCCAACTAATTCTGTCTCTGTTTGACATCTTCTGCTATTCACCTCATTACATATGTCTCTGTTTGGTATCTTCTGCTATTCATACCATTACTTTTGTCTCTGTTGGATATCTTCTGCTGTTCATCCCATTAATTTTGTCTCTGTTTGAAATCCACTGTTCTTTATCACATTACTTCTATCTCTGTTTGATATCTACTGTTATTCATCTCATTACTTCTGTCTCTGTTTTTTTATCTACTGTAAGTAATTCCATTATGCCATGCATATTTGATATCTACTGCTATTCATTCCATTACTTCTGTCTCTGTTTTGTATCTGCTGTAATTCATTCCATTATTGCTATTTATATTGATATCTACTGCTAATTATGTCATTACGTCCGCCTCTGTTTGATGAATATATACTATTTTGATTCCATTACTTCTGTCTTTGTTTGATATCTACTGCTATTTATCCAAACACGTTACTGATGTTTCTGTTTAATATATGTAGGACTCTGAACCACAATTGTACTCCGAACTATGACGTCCACGCTGAGCTGCGATTGTTTGACGCTGAAGTGTGTTTTGATTCACGCTAAAGTGCGATGGTGTCATTGTGACGCTATCTTGTTAATAGCTTCGCCGAAGTGTGATGTCTGAAACGCTGGAGTGCGATGGTCTGTTCAAACTAAATTTTCAATCCTTTTTATATCGACAAAGCGGTTGTTCCGGTTTTAAGCAATGTTTAAGTTGATAAGGGCTTTTATACTTTGAAACTGCGGGAACACAGGAAGGATTGGCGGCTAGGTGAAACATAGTCTACTGCAGTGATATTTTTTTTCGAATTTAAAAAAAAATAAAATTTTACGAATGATTGGACCTGAATTTTTTCTAAATACATCAAGGTCCACAAACAGAATCTCTTGCGGTAAACGAGGAACGTATAGATGAAATAATGATGCGGAATCTTTTCCACATGCAGAAAAAAAGAGGACGATTTCCAATTTAGTATGCAACTGTCATTAAGGTAATCCATAAATCATGAATCATGAAAGTTTATTTATTTATTAACTATTAATAACTTCTATCTTTTATTAAATATTGCACTTGTAAATCTATAAATCAAATACTAATACCATTGCGCATCAGCGTACGGGCCATCACATATCGGCGAAGACAATCTCACTTCAGCGTCCCCATCGCACCTCCGAGTCCTACATATGTACTGTTATTAATTTCGTCTGTCTCATATGCTATAATGTGTTCTGGATACATATCTACGGTAGCGTATTAGCGCCACACATTTTTTTTTTCTTCATATGTTTGCGTTATAATGCAAACCTTTGCGTTATAACGCAAACCTTTGCGTTATAACGCAAACCTTTGCGTTATAACGCAAACATTTGCGATATAACGCAAACCTTTGCGATATAACGCAAACCTTTGCGATATAACGCAAACCTTTGCGTAATAACGCAAACATCTTTATTTCAATTATTCATTAAGTTTTGTATATATGTCCGTCTGTCATTCATTTCGGATGTGATTTACTAGTAGATAAAAAAAGAAACATACATACAAGGCCAAATCATTATAATAAATATGCATAGGAATAATGGAATAATTGAAGTGCAATTATACATAAATTAAGACTGATTTGTGCATCAGAAAAGTATATAATTTAACAAGAAAATAGATATAGTATATAGTCATATTAAAATTGAAAGATCAAAAATAATGTCATACAATTGTGAAACCTCCGAGTCAAATAGACAAAATGATCTTTCTGCTTTAAAATGAATTATTAATAAGGAAACATTTTTTTTAAATCTCAGAATATGATCAAGATTCTTTGATAGAAAGTCATTGAATTTTCATTTCAATATAATGAAGTATTTTTAAGATGCTTGGGTAGCAATTTGAATAGAGAGAACATAATTTTATTAATGAAACATCTTCATTCTATACATTTATTGCCAAAGGGTAGCTTGTTTGAATGTAACCTACTTTACACAGTTCTCAAACGAGAGCTTACTTTGGAAGTATATTTATATTCGGTTATAGCTATATTAGCAGGGTTGATTTTTTTCTTAGGTATAACCTCAATTTACTCAATTGTCTTTGTAATATATATACTAGTAGTAACTTGGATATCGTTTTTGGGGACCTTATTGTTTGTTGTTTAGTGTGAGCCAATGCTCCGTGTTGAAGACCGTAATTCGGCCTATGATGGTTTACTTTTACGAATAGTGACTTAGATGGAGAGTTTTCTTATTGTCACTCATACCACATCTTCTTTTATTATTATGATCATTATTAGTCATTGATATGATCTAATTATTCAAGTAGTTTACTTTGCAATTACTACAAAGGTGATAAATTTTATTATATCCAGCCTCCTTCATTAATAACTACTGTTTCCTTTGAATCTTAAATAAGAAATAAGATAAAACAAAGGTTTGCGTTATAACGCAAAGGTTTGCGTTATAACGCAAAGGTTTGCGTTATATCGCAAAGGTTTGCGTTATATCGCAAAGGTTTGCGTTATAACGCAAATGTTTGCGTTATAACGCAAACATAGGAAGAAAAACAAAAAAAAATGTGTGGCGCTAAAACGCTTCCGTACATATCCTTATAGGTTCACCTAACATTATTTTTTTCTGTGTGTTTCACCATAAACAGACGAGATGTGTCTCTAATGCTGTCATGAGTACAAGACACATACCCCATAGCTTCACCTAACATTACTTCTGCTTTGATGCTAGCATGTGTATAAGACGCATACCCCATAGCTTCACCTAACATTACTTCTGCTTTGATGTTATCATTTGTACAAGACGCATACCCCATAGCTTCACCTAACATTACTTCTGATTTGATGCTGGCATGTGTACAAGACGCATACCCCATAGCTTCACCTAACATTACTTCTGCTTTGATGCTAGCATATGTACAAGACGCATACCCCATAGCTTCACCTAACATTACTTCTGCTTTGATGCTAGCATGTGTACAAGACGCATATCCCATAGCTTCACCTAACATTACTTCTGCTTTGATGCTAGCATGTGTACAAGACACATACCCCATAGCTTCACCTAACATTACTTCTGCTTTGATGCTAGCATGTGTACAAGACGCATACCTTATAGCTTCACCTAACATTACTTCTGCTTTGATGCTAGCATGTGTACAAGACGCATACCCCATAGCTTCACCTAACATTACTTCTGCTTTGATGCTAGCATGTGTACAAGACGCATACCCCATAGCTTCACCTAACATTACTTCTGTTTAAATGCTATCATGTGTACAATACGCATACCCCATAGCTTCACCTTATTGTTTTCTGAGTTTTTTTTATCATAAACAGAAGAGTTAATGCGTGATAGAACCAGTAAACTGATACAATACAAACAACTCTACGTATCATTTGCTTGAAACTTATGTTTTGTTTTGTGAACATTTTTAAATGTAAATATTCTATGATATGTTTTGTGAACATTGGTTAAATGTAAATATTCTATGAAATGTTTTGTGAACGACTTAAACTTATTATTATTATAACTGTACAACATTAAGTAAAACATTTTTTTCTACCATAACTTTGTTTTTTAAATCAACAATATTGTTTCACTAGACCATTGTAGTCTGATCAGATTTTATTTTAACTTTCATTCTGTATCTTCCTAATTTTACAGTTTTTATTTCATTATGATTATAGTGCTGTATCTTTTTTATTATTTTTCTTTTTTTGAGTTTCATGCTTTATTTGTAATATTTTACAGTTTTTGTTTAATTCTTAATGTCAGGTTTTAACAGTGTCTTGTAAGTTATGAACATTGTATATAATGGCAGATTATTATTATAATATTTATTCTGTATCTCCAAAAATTTACAAATTGTGTCTATGTATGATGTTTATTCTGTATAAAAGATGTTGTTCATTTTTTTTATTTTATGGTATTTTTCCATAGCTTGCAGCGTTCGTCTTAATATGAATTAAACGCATATGATATTTTCCCCCCATTGTTAACAGTTTCAGGATTTATGTTTATATTCATGTAACATCGTCCATATTGACGTTTTTGTCTCATTGTAACATTTATGCTGCATTTTACATAGTTGACAATTTTTGTTCTACTCATATAATACATCTTCTTTGTTTATTATTTTTGTCTTATTATAACTTTCCATACTGTTTGAATTTATTTGTTGTATGCTTTTTTTTTGTATTCTTGTCTTTCATTTATACTTCTTTGCTTTTTCTATATATATGCTTTTTGTTTTTCTTTGTTGACATGTGTTTTATATCAAAACACAAAAATTGATTGCTGTACTCCAATTTTTGACATTTTTTGTTTTTTATCTGCTAGTTTTCCTCACATGTTGTTAATAATGTGAACCTATTTGTGACTGTTATACAAATGAGAGGACTGTTTCTGTATTTTTATGGTTTTCATTCCTTTAAATTCCATATTTTACTGAATATTTATTTACAAAATAACACTGTATATGATTATCAGCTACTATATGTCTGTGATTGGTATGCTATTTCATGTGTTGAACTGATTTTTTGTTTTGTTTATTTGATTTATATGTTTCTGTTACAAAATACACCTGTAAATTAAGTTTCTCGACTTTATAGTTCTAAAAACTTTAAATTAGATAGAGGAACCTCAATATTAGGCATCAATCGAACACAAGTATGACTTAAACATAGATCGAAATATCAGAGTTTTAACAACATATGAAAAAGGATATACCTATACCTTGACATGTGCATTAAGAAAAAAATTATAAATTTTTTTTACACCCAAGATTTTTTTTATATATAACTCAATTTCATTAATGTGTACTTTCAAGTATTACTCAATTCCTTTGTGATTATAATATTATTGAAAAAGAAATATCCACAAATTGTTCTGTAAAGTTATTTTCCACATCGATATGTATACCATTATTCCTTTTCATTAATACATTTTTTGTTTACACGTGTTCTACTTTGAATTCCTTATTGTTCGTTGGATATCAATTTATGTGGATTTTTTAGGTAAAGGTGAGCGCTGGTGAACCATGAAAAAATGTTGAACTAATGACAAATGTTCGAAGGCTTGTATAAAGAATTCGGAAAAAACACGAAATTAAATGTCCACGAACATCCAAGTTTTCCTTCATCCCCGAACATTGGTGTCCACGAACATAAATGAATTCACAGTAATGAGTATTTAGATATGTCATGTGATCACAATTGATGTACACTTTAAACATGTTAAAGCTTAAATTAAATCCGTTGCACATTTATCAAATAATCATTTTACAAATAGTGTGAACAATAAAATATATTAGCGTCTAAAATAAATTTATAATACAGAGACATGTTATTATCAATTGAAGTGTATATCTATATACTGAATGTTACTATTTGTCATGGTTAGAATCAAATGTTGCATATAATGTAATTCAGAGAACAGTTTTGTAATAACAATTTATATCAGCAATATTATAATCAGAATAAAATTATTTGGTGGTATTGTTTGTTAATTTCTCGTAATTTTGTCATGTAACTTTTATGAAATTTGGTTCTCAATGCTCTTCATCTTCGTACTTTATTTGGCCTTTTTATTTGTTTTTGATTCGAGCGTCACTAGTGAATCTTTTGTAGATGGAACGCGCGTCTGGCGTATATACTAAATTTAGTCCTGGTATCTAAGATGAGTTTATTTACTATAAAAATAAGACAGCGTCGTGCAAAATAAAGGCAGCAGTAGTAAACCGCTGTTCGAAGGTAATAAATTGATTGAGATAAAACAGATCGGAGTTACAAACTAAAACAAGAGTAAAACAACGAACCAACAGAAACCATTATGTGGAACTTAAATTACAAATGACACGCAATTAAACGAATAAGAAGATAACAATTGCCATTTTTCTGACTTGGTACAGGAAATTTTAAGCACACAATGGTGGGTTAACCTGGTTTTTTGGCTTGTCAAAACTTGCTAAAGAGACAACAAACCTATATGAACCTAATGACATAAATAAACGGTCATTGGGAAAGAAAATACTGTTATTGCATCCAGTGCAGGTCTGTCATTAAAAAACTAAAAGGAGGGTGCTTTTTTGCTTAGATAGGGAAATGTTGTGTTTCGCATACGGTCGTCAACATAAATATCAACCCTTCGCTAAACAATATTTATAACATTTGGAGGTAATTTGTTCAACCTGTTTCATCTCAATTTCTTCTCATGAATTACAATGTATGTTCAAAACTATGGGTAAATGTAACCTTCAACATTGAGCAAAACCAAATGTATTGCATAAATTGTAAAAGGTGCCGGATATTTATGTCGGAAGGCAAATTAAAGAAATATTTAAAAAGACAACTACCTCATATTATTGGTAACACATTATTTACACCTGTTATCCTAACTGACAGCAAAGGATTCGGCCCATGGAATCAATTGTCCACACATATAGAGTAAGCAATCAGGTGGTGGTGTAAGTCTTCCCGTACATCACAGAAGGGCTTAACGTGGCTACAACAAAACATAACACAACATATCGAACGTATATGCAATATACATTTATTCGTCTAGTAAGGTACCTGCGATCTTACAACATATGACAGTAAATTTATATATATTACAAATGAGCAAAATATCATCCATCAAATCACTGATATTTACCAAGAAATAGTTGAGTTACTAAAATCATATCCAGGCTTTCTCGAAATTCCGCTATATTCTATCATCGATTCCAATAGCTACAAAAAACAGGAATTAAATAACAACATTCGGTATATCAACTCTACTTCAGACACTTTATCGCCCAATTTTGCCATAGATATCAACCATCCCCACCAAGAAAAAAACATCAAAGTCTAAAAAACTAACCCTTAGAGACCCTTTATATGTTCAAACAATACAGAGACAGAAACCATTCTTAACCAACATTGTCAAAAGTTTGCCTAAAGAAATTGGCAACACAGATACAAAGACGGTGCTGGGGTTGATATCATAGACAACGGTGGGAATATCCACGAAGTGCTCCCTGGTTCAACATCTGCATCTGCAAGTTTTCTCCATCTCTGCTTAATCCGACAACCAATTGAGCCTTCCAACGGTGGGAATATCAACAACGCGTTGGCTCCTTGGGCATTAGGCTATATGTGTACAGTTGTATATGTTCGCATGACACGGGTTATGTTCTTCTCATATATTTTATGATAGTATGATACTAAACCTCTAACGGGGGGATTATGCCTGATATTCATATGATGAAGACATAATCTTTCAGTCAGTTTAATTAAGGTTTGGAGCTGGTATGTCGGTTAACCGCTAGTAGTCTGTTGTTATTTATGAATTATTGTCATTATACTTATTTTCTTTTGTTACATCTTTTGACATCAGACTCGGACTTCTATTAAACTGAATTTTAATGTGCGTATTGTTATGCGTTTACTTTTCTTCATTTGGCTAGAAGTATAGGGGAAGGTTGAGATCTCATAAACATGTTTTACCCCGCCGCCATGTTGCACCTGTCTCAAGTCAGGAGCCTTTGTTAGTCTAGTATGATTTCAAATTTATTTTAGTTTTTTATATATGATTTGGAGTTAAGTATGACGTCCATTATCACTGTACTAGTATGCATATTTTTAGGGGCCAGCTGAAGGACACCTACGAATGCGGGACTTCTCGCCACATTAAAGACCCATTTGTTGCCTTCGGCTATAGAACGCCAACACTGTCTTGTTATGAACATTTTCATTATATGATGTACATTTACCTTTATATGAAGCGCATATACCTTTATATGCTGTGCTATAACCTTTATAGATGTGCAAACACCTTTATATGATGTGCAAACATCCTTATATGATGTGCAAATATCCTTATATGATGTGCATATATCATTATATGATGTGCAAATATCCATATATGATGTGCAAACATCATTATATGATGTGCAAACATCATTATATTATGTGCAAACATACTTATATGATGTGCATATATACTTATATGATGTGCAAATATACTTATATGATTTGCAAATATACTTTAATGATGTGCAAACTTTCTTATATGATGTGCAAGCATTATTATATGATGTGCAAGCATTATTATATGATGTGCAAGCATTATTATATGATGTGCAAATGTACTTATAGTATGTGCAAATATCCTTATATGATGTGCAAGTATACTTATATGATGTGTAAAGATCCTTATGTAATGTGTACGTATCATTATATCAGGTGCAGTTCCCTCATATTACGTGCAAACATCTTTATATGATGTGGTTGTGTCATTATATTATGTGCTTGTAATCTTGTATGATGTGGTTAGGTTTATTTCATTATGTGATGTCGAAACGTCATTATATGATGTGCTTTCATCGTCGTTATGGTCAATGAACCTGATTACGAAATTGAAATCTTAGTCAGTTTCAAAAAAAATTCATAACACTAGCTATAAAATTATCTACTGATGCATAATATGGCGAGATGGTTTGTTTTATAAAATGTTATTGAATAATATTAATCTGTAAATGGTAAGATGTATAATGTAGTAGTGAATATGTACAATGATATTAAATCTAGTATATATAATATAATCTATGCTACTAAAGGAAGAGACCGATTTCATTGAGCCGCAACTCCTCTCAAACAATACAAAGTCGGAAATATTTGTGATATGACGTTTACACGTAGTGTTTTTTTACCTTTAGTTTGTTTTTGAACCAATTTTTTTTTCACAGAAAACGCCTGGCCAGTTATGTGAGAAAATATTTACCCAATTTCGAAGACTGTAAGCTTAGTCGACGAAGTGCCCGCGAAATGCGAAATGGCTATGTGGATATTATAAAAAAAAAAAGAAAAAGTGGTATCTTTGCTAATGAGACAACTCTCCACAACAGACCAAATGACACATACATTTATAACTTTAGGTCACCGTACGGTCTTTAACAATGAGAACATATTTGCATATACAGCTTTCAACTTATTTTAATGGAGATTGTTTTAATTGCTAATAAAATTTTATTTCCAAAATTCCCATTTTTTGTTTTCTATTAATTTCACTATGAACATACATTTAGTGTTTATGTATTTTGAACATTCCAGTCAGGAGCCTGTAATTCAGTGGTTCAGTGATATTTGTTTTTCGTTCAATTTTTTTACATAAATAAGGCTGTTAGTTTTCTCATTTGAATTGTTTTACGTTGTCATTTCGGGGCCTTTTATATCAGACTATGCAGTATCGGCTTTTGCTTATTGTTGAAGGCCGTAAGGTGACCTTTAAATGTTAATTTCGGTGTAATTTTGGTCTCTTGTGGAGAGCTGTCTCATTGGCATTCATACCACATCTTCTTTTTTTTGTAAAACATTTAGTGACTTGAGAATTTCAGAAAAGGTATCAAAAGTCAAAGGTATTTTGGGACAGGATAATTGTTTTTCTAGCCCGGCTCTTCCTTTTTCCACACAAAAATCCTTTTTTGTTTGTTTGTTCTCCATCAATTTTAATGACACATGAATAATGTTAGCGCTTATCTGTATATTATGAACATTCATTAAAAGGGGATCGGGGCAGAGGCGGTTTTAGCCCCCCCCCCTCTTTCTGGAAAATAATTGCTTATAATAAGGAATCACTGAAGGGTGACCGGAGCGGGCCCGTCTTAGGCAGTCAACGGGCCCTGCCTATGAGAATTTCAGGATCCGGCACTGCGGAGGGGCCCTCATCCCCATATCCCGGGCTGAAAAAACATGAAATCCCGAGGTTCTGAATTTATAATACAAATTAAAGGAGTATGTTCGATAAGGTCCTAAAATGGCCCCTTTTTTAGCGTAAATTTCGAATTCGGATTTATTTACCAAAGTCACGATAAATTATAGCTATTACATTGACTAGATATGATATAAGCCATTTTGTTGAAAATTTTACGTTTCTGGGTTTCATTATGACGTCAGAAGTTGTACTGAAATTGATTTTTCACGAAAAAATCAATGAAAATGGGTACATTATTGGACAGGAAACATAGAGCGCATACGTCGACAACAAAGATCTTTTAAAATAATGTTTGTGAAGACATTTCACATGTCTTATTTGAATATTTAGCTTGTCAACGCCTGCGCTCTATGTTTCCTAGTCCTTTATTTGGTTGAAATCTTGCTGATTTTATCAAATTTCACCAAAATCTTTTATCTTGACCTTCTTGGGATGAAAAAAACAACGTGTTAGAATTAAAATTTGACCAAAAAAAGTTCTGTTTAACTTTCTCTCATGTCTTTAAAGCAACATAACACATTTATTGTCTTGAAACTATCAACTTTATAATTGGGGCCAAATTTGGCCCTTACCGAACATACTCTTTTCTCGACATACCGAAAAAAATCCCGGTTCCCGAAATGGTCAATCCTGAAATTTCGATCTTAAAAACACCCGTTCTAGACGTCCTGAAAGGGTATTTTCTTTTTACAGTTAATTCTCAGTTTAATAATTGATCCACAGCGGTCATATATATATTATTCAGACCCTATCTATTAAATAGACCCTGTGACTGCCGTGGATAGTAAACTTTATTCGTAGTATATGTATTTGTTTCAATGTAAAAAGAAAAACGCAAACCGGAGGTCTAATCTGACTTAAATTTCGTCCAATGACGGATATAATACAGAAAATACACTGTACTCGTAGTATTAATGTATGTTCAAAGTATACAGAAAAACGCAAACCGGAAGTCTAATTTGACTTAATAGTTCGCCCAATGACGGAAACATACCCGGACTTCTTTTTCTCGTTTTTCACCCAAAAAAACTCAATCGGAATATTCATATGAATGGATGACAAATGCGATTATGCACTGTACCCATAGGATACAGAGGCATGATGATGAATTTATTGTGGAAAGAAGAGAAGCGAAACCCAAAATGAGGTCTTCTCGTTTAATAGTATAGATGCTCTATGGTCGGGTGGTTGTCGCTTTGACATTTTCACCATTTCCTTTCTCAATTTTATTATTTATGCTATTTTTTACTGACACATAACTACGATACAATACATCTGTCTTTAAACTTAATATAAGTCATTGTCAACTCAGAAATAATGCTAGCAACCTTAAATCTCATTTATTTAATCAGTTCTTATCTGAGAACACTTTTTGCACAAACTGTAACCATCCTGTTGAGGATAACAAACATTTTTTTTTTATTTGCCCTAAGTATAATGATGATCCTTCTTGATTCCATTTACTCCATTGTTGATAATGTTGACATAAATATTGAATTACTACTTTTTGGAAACAGATTATTATCATATGATATGAATATTGCTATTTTTAAATCTGTTCAGAAATATATCAGTGACACTCAACGTTTTGTTTGAAACTTACTTAATTTTTGTTTCATCTAGTTTTATTTTTTATTTTTTATTTTTTTTTCTACACTCCAACGTTAATTCATTTATTCCACTAAGCAAGCTTAGTGTCTCCTTCAAGCCATATATATATTTCTAATGACTTATAAAGGATATTTGCATGTTTCAAGGTAATTTAAATAACTGATGATTAATTGCCTATATATTTATTTATACTTTGCATTTATTAAGTAACACTGTTAACATATTTTGCTCGTGTGTGCTCACAAGTAGCATGCATGTTCCACTAAATTGCATTATTTTAAATACAGTTGTTGTAATTGAATCATACCTTGTACATGTATTATGGAGAGAGCTTTTATAGGCTGTGCCTGTTGCTCAATCCTTTTCATATCTTAATGAATAAAATATGTTTAAAATCAAAAAAATCTGTCTTTAAATGGCAATACTGTTAACCGTTGTTTCGTCATAAAATTTAATTGTATTGATGTATTTGGTTGCACCTTAATTCTGCATCAAGTTTTTTTCTATATAAAAAGGGAAAAAAATATATAATTCTTTCTAAATGTTATCGTTCTTAAGGTGGCATGATTGATAATATTCTTTCCGAAGCACCTGAGATCATTCTCATTTTTGATGGGATTCGTGTTGCTTACCGTTTAATGTTTTATGTTCAAATTCTAGTAGTGTCTCTTGTACTGTTATTTGTCTCTTTGTCTTTTTCTTTGTTAGCCATTGCTTTGTCAGTTTATGTTCAATCTATGAGTATGACGGTCCCTCTGGTATATTTCGCTGCTCTTTTCTAGCACCTTATACATTTAATGCAGATTTGATCAGTCTTCAGCTTTCCATGAAGTACTGTTTGGATTTGTTCGTTAATTCGTCATCTTTTGTTGTTTTTTAATCGTTGGCAGTTTCTCTCTTCATAGAATTTTAATTTCCTCTTCGCATCTTCCGTCTTTTTTTACGAAGTCTATTAACTCATGTACACTGTTTTCAGTTTAAAGTTCTTGAATACGGATTAGATGGGCAACCAAGTTCATAAACATATTTCTTAAAGCTACATCCTATACGGATAAGCCATCTCACACGAAACTTCAAAAGCTTTGGAAACAAAATGAACCCCATGCATAAACTGAACATTTATAACTTGTAATTTTTAATTTAATACACCAAAGGTTCTTTCCGGCACGGAAGTTCACAGGGCCCATACACGATTTTGATCTCTGCTAACCAGAAAGGAAAGAGTTCATCAGAAAACAAATTGTATCTTTATCAACCCAGATCTGGGAAATGTGACAGAATTCTAAAGGTATGATAATTCATCTTAGAACCAACTTTTAGGCATTCAACAGGACTCCTGTGGAAATCGTGACCGATTATTATCTAAACCTACCCTGCTTTTGGAGATATGAACGCATTCTGTGGAACAGCAGGTACGTTAACATGACGACACATCACTGATGCTAAACTTTGCTTCTTAATTTGTCGTAATTGACCTAAAAGAGTGAAAAACTCTAATAAGAATACTAGTTACTTGAAATTTCATCAATCAATACCCCAAAATTCTTGATATTTATCACAAATGGAATATGTTAAGGACATCTTCTATATTTTAATTACCCTTAAAGAATACCTGTGTACCAAATGACCACATATATGACTATAATATTATAGCTTAAATCCTATCTTTCCTTTCCTCTTGCAAGCTGTTGTAAAAGTGAAAGTCTGTCATATTATTTTTTGTAAATGTTTTGGTCAAAATCAGCCAGTTATTTTCCTTTATCGTTTAAATTGTTACACATTTTACAATGTCAGTACCTTTGTTAGCTGACAGTTTTGCCTTTTACTAAGTGTTAAAGGAATGTTGGTGATCTATATTAACTTACACTTCAATTGCACTTGTGGATAGTTATCTAATCGGTTATCATATTATATTTTGTTCTAATTTTTCTAAAACACGTGTCGTCACAACGAGATTTAATATGACCGAACAAACTAGGCAGATAATATACACAAATGGAAATAATTAGGTAATAGTGAGAGGGAACAGAGTATTTAAACATTAATAGGAACGTTATGTCCTCGACAAACTTCTAACGAAACGAACAATACACAAGCTTTGAATGGACGATAACAATACATTGTTGGGAAATATATGCGGTCAAACCTATGGTCTGTAAATAAAATAGAATAAGGAAATAAGAGCTACGGTTTCAAAGCTGGTCAATACAAGTCTTTGTCGTTAGGTATCTTGATGACTTTTAGTAGTTTTTTTTCAAAATTTGGTGACTATGTGGAAAGCATCTATCCCATTGAACTAGCGATAAAGGATACTACAGATACAGTTAAGTCGGCTTCATATCTTGACTTACATCTAGACATTGACCATGCGGGTCGGTTTAAAACAAAACTTTACCACAAAAGAGATGATTTCACCTTTCCAATTGTGAACTTTCCATTTCTAAGTAGCAACATTCCAGCAGCACCTGCATACGGGGTATATATCTCCCAATTGATACGATAATCCCGTGCTTGCATTTCATATCATGATTTTCTTGATAGAGGGTTGCTGCTCACAAGGAAGCTATTAAAACCAAGAGTTTCAAATGGTGAAGTTGAAATCATCCCTTCGTAAATTTTACGGACGCCATCACGAGTTGGATGACCGTTATGGAATAACCGATTTACAAATTATATCGGATATATTACGTCGTAACTACAACTCCCTTCCCTTTCATGAATGTGACCTACCGAATTAGACTATTTACCGGATTCGATATCACATAAGCAACGCGACGGGTGCCACATGTGGAGCAGGATCTACTTACCCTTTTTGGTGGGGTTCTAGTTGTTTATTCTTTGGTTTTCTGTGTTGTGTCATGTGTACTATTGTTTGACTGTTTGTCTTTTTCATTCATAGCCATGGCGTTGTCAGTATGTTTTAGATTCATGAGTTTGACTTTCCCTTTGGTATTTTCCGTCCCTCTTTTAGTATCTTCTTTGCACTTTTTTGTTTAAGGGCATACGATACAGTAGAGATCCCTCGTTGATTTTTTCATAAAATTTTGATAGAAGGTCAATTTCAATGTGTACTTTTCAAATATGCAAAGAAAAAAGTACCTTCATGGCTTACTTTTCGAGATAATTTGGTTTGAAATTTGAATATTTGGAAGAAAATCCCTGAAATTTCATAAATTATTACTTTTAAAGAAAGTAACGATACTTTTGAACGAAAAGTCATAACTTCATCGGGTTTTTTGTAAAATATTCCCTTGATCCGTGGCATCAACCTGCTGAAATAAGTTTAAGGTTATATCAAATCATCTTGTTCCGGATTTAGAGTAGTATATCCGAAATAAAGAAATTGACCATATTTTTGCGTCTTTTCGGAAGTGCAGAAAAAATTTGATCGTTGATTTTTTCCTGAAATTTTGGCGGAGTATTCTTGAAACACTTCTTGATTGATTGCAAAAGAAAAAAAATGGGGTCCATGTGCTTGTTTTTTCGATAAAAGCCATAAACCTTAATTTTTTACGACGTCTGTCAGTATGGCGCTAAATAACGTTAAATTAAGTTTTAATCGCAACCACGTCGTGTACTCATTCCCGCCGTACAAGAGTTCGCTGTCAAGTATATGCAGGTGTTTTTCAAAGCGTTGTTACTTATCATAAAAAATTATAAGATGGTTAATCATAAAATTGAAAAACATTTGTGCTAAACATTTACGAAACGAACTTTGAACAGGATCATTTTCATAATAAACAAAAAAAACTATAAAAAAGGATTCTATATCAGATTGCTTTGTCAGATGTACGGCAAAAAAGAAAATCAGATAGAAGTATACAGGTGCATCTCCGTCCAACATAAGTTCTAAATTGCTTCATGTACTGTAAGAGGATAGACAACATTATTGACATGACAACATGTGAACCAACTATAATTTAAGTGAGGCGATACTATAAATCGATAACAGTATTACCTTCAACAATGACAAATCCGATACCGTATCGTCAACAGGACTTTAAATGTTCCCGACGTATTTTGATTTTTTTTACATTCAAAAGATAATCATCTCTCAAATTTTAATTATAAGCAATACTTCTTGTTTTATAGTATAAAGAGCTGGTTTCATTTGTACAATTTAACTCATGCCATTTTTGCCTCAATCGACCGAAAATGAGGTTGTTATATAATTGTTCATAGGAAGTACAGCAGCCGATATAAGAGAATAACATTGCACGATGTCTTTATCAATAGATAAGTTACATAACCTTTTTTACGGCGTATACGTATGAATATTGGCGTACTTGTTTGTCAAGAAGTAGAGCTATATCTAAAATTTGTCTCATTGGGGTCGAAGCGTGACGCGGTATTGCCGATTTTTTGTAAGAGTGACAAGTGAAAATCAAATTATTTTGTCGTGAAAACGGGAAATGAGGTCTAGCAGGACCAGGGAAATCACAAAAAAAATGAGAATTGCTTACGTACATAGTGTTAGCGGGATACGAGAATCTGACAAAACAATAAGAGTGATCCGGGATCGGAACCCCCCAATGAAACCCCCTTGAAAACACTTTGCTCGTCTGTCCGATCGTCTAACTATACGACGAGTTTTAACGTGTTTACACTTTCTGATCTGTCTGTCTGCAATTAGTGTACATTTGCCGATACTTCAATTTTTATCTCTCAATACATTGAAGTACAATAGGGACATACTTATACAAATAGGAAGACATAGTATGATTACCAATGAGGCAAATCTCAACCAGAGAACAAATGGCTAAACGACTATAGGACATCGGACGGCCTTCAACAATGAGTAAAACCCATACCGCATAGTTAACTATGAAAGGTCCCCTATATAGCTACATGACAAATGCAAAACAACTGAAACAGAAAACTTACGGCCTGATTTAAGTACAAAACAATGAACAAATTCAAATATGATGAACAATACCAAACAACACCATTTAATTACAAGCCCTTTTACCAGCATGTGAACGGGCGTTTTCTTCTTTTGGTCTTTTCCATCCAGTTCCATATACATAAATAATAACTAACGTGTGACAATTCTGTATCTATTGGTTTTATTTTGCTTAAATTCAAACCAAAAACAACACCAATACATTTTTTTTAAATCTTTTTAACGGATTTTTATTGACAGATTTTCTACATACACATACAGTATCATATGTTTTTAAAATATCACTTAAAATCGGCAATTTTTTTTTATGTGCCAATTTCAAGTCAAGAAAAGGATGAGACACTCTCTTTGTTTATTATTTTATTTACGAATATGTGTGTTATACGAACTTGTCCACCAATGAGGGTCTCGCACATGCAGTCGGTTTTGTTATTGCATTGATAGTCTGTTTTATTTGGCCTTACAATGACAATTCTCCGTAAAATTTGGAGGCTGCCAAATGCAAAACAAACAAAAAAAGAAAAAAAAAAGACACAAACTTAATAATTTTGATTCCGATGTTTTTCAATTCAAGATATTATTATATTTCGACTTCATTATCAATAAATGAAAATAACTGTTCTCGTCATGAAAAATATTGCACAGCTGTACAACACGCCGTAGTAATGACTTATGTGCATGTATTTCAACACCAGACCCGATTCAGCCATCATATTTTGTTATTTTTTTCTCATTTATTACGGGTTCATACGTTTACTCATTTCTTTAAGTTTCATTAAAATAATGTTTGGATGTCTTAAATGTGCAATTAAATAGTTGCCACTGGACGTTAAGCCGCTACCAATACTCATAATTAGCTATTGCAGGTCGTTTTGTTCCGAATTGTGTTATTGGTAAAATGTGTTTTCAGTATGTTACAGTTTAAGCAACGAATAGTAAGATAGACCCAATTCCTTGCATTTTTTCTTTCTCTACGCTGAGCAGATTCCGCTCGTCCGTGCTGGTTTTGCAGTTATTCAGTGCCAGACTAAAAAGCTCCACAATTCTTTTTCCGTCTTTCCATGTTATACTGTCAGTACTCTCTTCTGTGTCTATCAACATTTCTTCAATTTCGTCATGCAAAATTGTATTTGAATTGATTTATTTTTGTACATCTCAAGTATTTTCTTTAATCTCACTGCTTTTCGGCGGATTTCTCCGTCTTTTAGAAACGGCATGGCCACTTTTTTAGCAGGTACTTTTTTGAAATTCACACAATCGAAATTAATGACGTCAGTGAATATTCCGCGAAATATGACTTCTTTTAGAGCGACTTCGCGAAATATTAACGTTTTTATTAGAAACATCGCGAAATTACAACGTCCTGGTTGCTAACGTCGCGAAAACAACACGAACAGTTTTGAAAACGTTATTATCTGCCCCTGCTACTGTATCGTATTCCCTTAAATATGTATCAATTATATGGCCATTGTTATAAATTTCCTGTTTATTTATGAGTTTTTCGAAATACTAAGGATTTTTATATTCTATGCATGAGTGCCTTAGCCGTATTTGTCACACCATTTTATAATTTTTGATCATCTATGCTCTTCAACTTTGTACTTGTTTGGCTTTATAACTATTTGGATCTGAGCGTCAATGATGAGTCTTATGAGGAGAAAAAGTATATCTGGCGTATCAAAGTATAAGCCTGGTTCCTTTGATAACTAATTTAAAGATACATGCAGTGAAGAATTGTTCCATTGTCAATCATATCATATCTTCTTATTTGGATAATAAACACAATATTATTTTAAACAATTCATTTAAAACATGAGACCTTTGCTTTACACACAACGCGAACCTAAGATTTCAAGCTCATAAATAGACAAATGATGGCATCTTGATCTTTATATATATCTGTTAACTCATAAGTTGAGAAGTCAAATTGTTTGGTGATGTATATCACGGAATAAAATCAATACAATATATACAAAACAGATTAACTTGTTTTGTATTATTATCAAATAATTATTATCACAATTTAATCCACTAATCGATTTTTTTGTTATGGGTATCATTATTGCGCTAACCATGAAACTTTAAAACCAATCAAATTGATACAAACCTTTTGTAAATCCTGTTGGATAAAAATCATTTTCATAAAAGAACCTATCTCCGGTTTTGAATAAAGCAAACTGCTCGCCAAGCAAACATGCAAATGTAGGCCCAACAATTCCCCCTGAAACATGCCTCTCCGTCATAGCACCGGAAATGAGATCTATATCGTCTGGATGTCTGTAATAACATTGAAAAAAAAACATGTAAGTATTACTTGATATCTAATGACATATCTTTATACGGAAAAAAGTAAGTTTTGGTAGTAGCGGTTCTCGGACGCAAACAAAATCAATTGAAATAGTATGTCATATAGAATCCTATACCTCTATACGGACAAAATAATTTTGAAAGTACTCGGACACAAGAGAATCAAGTATAAGTTCATAAATAAACACATACCTATATACAGAAGAAAGAGCTTTGGTAGCTCCTATGGTATGGTCAGCAAATACCATAATGCCTTTTCCAAAATGGAGTATTGGTCTTAATCCGCAATACTCTCGCCATCTATTGTAGGACGGTAGACCATGATCTCTGCCTCTTTGGATATCAAATGACATTGTGTCAACACTGTTCTTAGGCTCAGATTCCCAAACCTTGTTTCTTATAAAATCAGTCATAAATCTATCAGTCTTGCTTTGGAATCGTGTAAAAAGGGTAGAGAACGAAGGAGAGTTAGTAACAATATTGCTGTAATTTTGAAACGTTTCAGGAGAAAATCCTTGGATAACATCTTTTTCAAACGTATCAAAAGTCGAGTGAGCAAATCGGATAGCGGCAGTAGCAAAAACATTACTAGTTGTAGCATCAGTTTTTGGATTGTACATAGTGTTATGCCCATACTGAGTACTTTTTAAACCATATCTCAGCATAACGTCCTGTCCTATAACTGCTGGTACATATTCTGTATACACAATATGTTGATAGACAGCTGACATAATTTTTCGTGCTTCTTTGTACAGACTTTCACCATTCCATCCAAGATGTTTTAAATCTCTCAGGATTTTGTCGTTTTCTCGTAGAAAGATGACATGAAATATGTTTAAAGTTGCATCAAAACTTTTTGGGTGACCTACAAATACATATCAACGCATAGTTAGCTAAAGTCAAAAACTTGAAAATAATATTGAAAGATATACGAAGATGTGGTTTCAGTTTTATAAATTAAAAAGGCTACGTTTTTCATACGAACTTCTTTATATTATCAAAATTTTAAAAATGAACTGTTATTGAAACATAGTATACCCGTAAACTTATTATTGATATTTCCCGAGTGGAAAACAGGTAATGACTGTAATAACTGCTTCTTCAGGAATAAAATCATACTTATATACCATTTAAGGCAGTTCAGGGGTATAGAATAAAAAATAACAGAATTGTCCTAATCTCCCTCTATATAATTACCATAGATCAATGACAATTTTTACCTGAACCAAATTGTCTAAATCTCTGTTCTCCCTCTATAGAATTACCATAGATCAATGACAATTCTTACCTGAACCAAACTGTCTAAATCTCTGTTCTCCCTCTATAGAATTACCATAGATCAATGACAAGTCTTAACTGAACCAAACTGTCTAAATCTCTGTTCTCCCTCTATATAATTACCATAGATCAATGACAAGTCTTACCTGAACCAAACTGTCTAAATCTCTGTTCTCCCTCTATAGAATTACCATAGATCAATGACAATTCTTACCTGAACCAAACTGTCTAAATCTCTATTCTCCCTCTATAGAATTACCATAGATCAATGACAATTCTTACCTGAACCAAACTGTCTAAATCTCTGTTCTCCCTCTATAGAATTACCAAAGATCAATGACAAGTCTTACCTGAACCAAACTGTCTAAATCTCTGTTCTCCCTCTATAGAATTACCATAGATCAATGACAATCCTACCTGAACCAAACTGTCTAAATCTCTGTTCTCCCTCTATAGAATTACCATAGATCAATGACAATTCTTACCTGAACCAAACTGTCTAAATCTCTGTTCTCCCTCTATAGAATTACCATAGATCAATGACAATTCTTACCTGAACCAAACTGTCTAAATCTCTGTTCTCCCTCTATAGAATTACCATAGATCAATGACAAGTCTTACCTGAACCAAATCGTCTAAATCTCTGTTCTCCCTCGATAGAATTACCATAGATCAATGACAATTCTTACCTGAACCAAACTGTCTAAATCTCTGTTCTCCCTCTATACAATTACCATAGATCAATGACAAGTCTTACCTGAACCAGACTGTCTAAATCTCTGTTCTCCCTCTATACAATTACCATAGATCAATGACAAGTCTTACCTGAACCAAACTGTCTAAATCTCTGTTCTCCCTCTATACAATTACCATAGATCAATGACAATTCTTACCTGAACCAAACTGTCTAAATCTCTGTTCTCCCTCTATAGAATTACCATAGATCAATGACAATTCTTACCTGAACCAAACTGTCTAAATCTCTATTCTCCCTCTATAGAATTACCATAGATCAATGACAATTCCTACCTGAACCAGACTGTATTAATCTCTGTTCTCCCTCTATAGAATTACCATAGATCAATGCCAATCCTACCTGAACCAAACTGTCTAAATCTCTGTTCTCCCTCTATAGAATTACCATAGATCAATGACAATTCTTACCTGAACCAAACTGTCTAAATCTCTGTTCTCCCTCTATAGAATTACCATAGATCAATGACAATTCTTACCTGAACCAAACTGTATAAATCTCTGTTCTCCCTCTATTGAATTACCATAGATCAATGACAAGTCTTACCTGAACCCAACTGTCTAAATCTCTGTTCTCCTCTATAGAATTACCATAGATCAATGACAATTCTTACCTGAACCAAACTGTCTAAATCTCTGTTCTCCCTCTATAGAATTACCATAGATCAATGACAAGTCTTAACTGAACCAAACTGTCTAAATCTCTGTTCTCCCTCTATATAATTACCATAGATCAATGACAAGTCTTACCTGAACCAAACTGTCTAAATCTCTGTTCTCCCTCTATAGAATTACCATAGATCAATGACAATTCTTACCTGAACCAAACTGTCTAAATCTCTATTCTCCCTCTATAGAATTACCATAGATCAATGACAATTCTTACCTGAACCAAACTGTCTAAATCTCTGTTCTCCCTCTATAGAATTACCATAGATCAATGACAAGTCTGACCTGAACCAAACTGTCTAAATCTCTGTTCTCCCTCTATAGAATTACCATAGATCAATGACAATCCTACCTGAACCAAACTGTCTAAATCTCTGTTCTCCCTCTATAGAATTACCATAGATCAATGACAATTCTTACCTGAACCAAACTGTCTAAATCTCTGTTCTCCCTCTATAGAATTACCATAGATCAATGACAATTCTTACCTGAACCAAACTGTCTAAATCTCTGTTCTCCCTCTATGGAATTACCATAGATCAATGACAAGTCTTACCTGAACCAAATTGTCTAAATCTCTGTTCTCCCTCGATAGAATTACCATAGATCAATGACAATTCTTACCTGAACCAAACTGTCTAAATCTCTGTTCTCCCTCTATACAATTACCATAGATCAATGACAAGTCTTACCTGAACCAGACTGTCTAAATCTCTGTTCTCCCTCTATACAATTACCATAGATCAATGACAAGTCTTACCTGAACCAAACTGTCTAAATCTCTGTTCTCCCTCTATACAATTACCATAGATCAATGACAATTCTTACCTGAACCAAACTGTCTAAATCTCTGTTCTCCCTCTATAGAATTACCATAGATCAATGACAATTCTTACCTGAACCAAACTGTCTAAATCTCTATTCTCCCTCTATAGAATTACCATAGATCAATGACAATTCTTACCTGAACCAAACTGTCTAAATCTCTATTCTCCCTCTATAGAATTACCATAGATCAATGACAATTCCTACCTGAACCAGACTGTATTAATCTCTGTTCTCCCTCTATAGAATTACCATAGATCAATGCCAATTCTTACCTGAACCAAACTGTCTAAATCTCTATTCTCCCTCTATAGAATTACCATAGATCAATGACAATTCTTACCTGAACCAAACTGTCTAAATCTCTGTTCTCCCTCTATAGAATTACCATAGATCAATGACAAGTCTGACCTGAACCAAACTGTCTAAATCTCTGTTCTCCCTCTATAGAATTACCATAGATCAATGACAATCCTACCTGAACCAAACTGTCTAAATCTCTGTTCTCCCTCTATAGAATTACCATAGATCAATGACAATTCTTACCTGAACCAAACTGTCTAAATCTCTGTTCTCCCTCTATAGAATTACCATAGATCAATGACAATTCTTACCTGAACCAAACTGTCTAAATCTCTGTTCTCCCTCTATGGAATTACCATAGATCAATGACAAGTCTTACCTGAACCAAATTGTCTAAATCTCTGTTCTCCCTCGATAGAATTACCATAGATCAATGACAATTCTTACCTGAACCAAACTGTCTAAATCTCTGTTCTCCCTCTATACAATTACCATAGATCAATGACAAGTCTTACCTGAACCAGACTGTCTAAATCTCTGTTCTCCCTCTATACAATTACCATAGATCAATGACAAGTCTTACCTGAACCAAACTGTCTAAATCTCTGTTCTCCCTCTATACAATTACCATAGATCAATGACAATTCTTACCTGAACCAAACTGTCTAAATCTCTGTTCTCCCTCTATAGAATTACCATAGATCAATGACAATTCTTACCTGAACCAAACTGTCTAAATCTCTATTCTCCCTCTATAGAATTACCATAGATCAATGACAATTCCTACCTGAACCAGACTGTATTAATCTCTGTTCTCCCTCTATAGAATTACCATAGATCAATGCCAATCCTACCTGAACCAAACTGTCTAAATCTCTGTTCTCCCTCTATAGAATTACCATAGATCAATGACAATTCTTACCTGAACCAAACTGTCTAAATCTCTGTTCTCCCTCTATAGAATTACCATAGATCAATGACAATTCTTACCTGAACCAAACTGTATAAATCTCTGTTCTCCCTCTATTGAATTACCATAGATCAATGACAAGTCTTACCTGAACCCAACTGTCTAAATCTCTGTTCTCCCTCTATAGAATTACCATAGATCAATGACAATTTTTACCTGAACCAAACTGTCTAAATCTCTGTTCTCCCTCTATAGAATTACCATAGATCAATGATAATTCTTACCTGAACCAAACTGTCTAAATCTCTGTTCTCCCTCTATAGAATTACCATAGATCAATGACAAGTCTTACCTGAACCAAACTGTCTAAATCTCTGTTCTCCCTCTATAGAATTACCATAGATCAATAACAATTCTTACCTGAACCAGACTGTATTAATCTCTGTTCTCCCTCTATATAATTACCATATATCAATCACAAGTCTAAATAAGATGTCTTCTGATTCATCTGATTACTTGGACCTGTTATTTAAAAACGAATCCTTATTACGTTATTGAAGAGGGACAAAAGATACGAGAGGTTCATCCAAACGCATAGATATAAAATAAACTGACAGCGCTATGGCTAAAAAATATAAGGGACAAAACAGACAAATAATAGTAGCGCAGCAGACACAACATAAAAAAGTAAAGACTAAGCAACACGAACCACACAAACACTGAGGTGATCTCATGTGCTCCGGAGGGGTAAACAGGTCCTGCTTCATATGTGACACCCGTCGTGTTGAGTATGTTATACAAATCTGATAAATGGTCTCAATCGGGAAAACGGAAGGATATTGTAATTACGACAGAAGGAACATATCCGATATCATCTGTGGATTAATTATTTCATAACGGGCAACCAATTCCTGATGACGTCGGTAAAACTTACGGAGGAATGACTTCAACTTCACCATCTGTAACTCGTGTGTAAGCATCCCAATTGTGAGTTTATATTTCTATGTAGAACTATTCTAACAGCGCTCGCATACGGAGCATATATCTCCAATTGATACAATATTCCAGGGCTGGTATTTCCTTCATTTATTTCCTTGATATTATACCAAACGTTCTAATTCAATGGTGAAGTTAAAATCATCCCTTCGTTAATATTACAGACAAAATCGCGAGCTAATTAACCGTAACAGAATATCTGTTTCACAGATGACAAGGAAAATTTTATAATTGTTGTAATTACAATCTCGTCTCCTTAAGTTTGTTTTTGTTGTGTTTTCTGCTCTTTTGTGAACTGTTGTATTTTCTACTTCTGACTTTGAATTCCCTTTTGTATCGTGTGCGTCTCTTTTGTTTAGTTTATCTTGAAAAAGTCCAAACAATCGCTGAATGATAGAGCAATATAATTTGAATTTTTGAATTTTTGAATTGATTGATGTTTCATGGAAAGTTTTTTGTGATCACGTTCGTAAGGTACAGAGTGTGGCCAAAAGTATTCGTCACTTGACTTTTTTCCTATATATTGTATATAAAATTACTTTTTTTCAAAAAAAATATTTTGGGGTCATTTTTGGTTTGATTTAAAGCAACTTGGTACCAATAGAAGCATACTTGTCACAGGTTGTTACTCGCTAAAGCTCGGATTACACATATTTCTTAGCTTCGTCAAAATACGTGTACAGTTGATATGCAAAGACACTAACAGTTATTGTATATTTAAATGAACTATATATAAATACGCAAACAGGGAGAAAATAGAGCAAAATGTGCATGTAGAATTGACATCGACAGATACAATGTCAGGTCAATGTGAGGAAAATATAATTTGTTTTGTATGAGGCATAGATATTGGAGAAGGACAAGGTTCTACCGAGCCATTCTCCAGTTTTTGCGCGGAGTGCCAAACAGTTTATATTGTTATGACGTTGACCTAATATTGTTTTGATGCTGCAACTTAAAGTAAGACATGAAAGGTTTTTGAATCGTTACACACATACTTATTTTCATCCCTTAATGGATCATGATTGCGGAAAAAGTTTTCCATGATGAAATTAACAGTATACAAAATATAGCTATGTTACTATATTAAGAAAATAAACACAACTAGTTGCAGCAAAAAATTTACTTTACAACAATTTATTTTGATACGTGTAAGTTCTAAATCGTTCAAGCATAAAAGGCAGATTGTTTTGTTTTATGCTGGCTGTGCGTCGGCCTTATGTAGACGCATAATATACATTTATATGACGCTATATCAAAGCAATTGGTTTAACAAAAAAATAATGGAAACTATTGTAATGAATGTACCTGGTAAACACCCTTGTGATGGAGCTATTTCTGATCTTACAAAACTCCGACATGTATGACTGAATTCGCCTGGCAGTGTGAAAAACGGAAAACACGCTGGTCTAAAAATAGATTATGTATCATGATAAAGCGTACTTTAAATTATGAAATTCTTGAGATGTTTTTTGTTAAAGCGAACATTGAAACAGTATCCATGGTATCAGGTAAACAATAATAAAAACTCAGTTGAGTTTTTTTCCCATTTTTTTCAATCGCTTAAATAGGATTTAACTTTCTTTCTAGTAATCACAGATTAAAAAAAAAAATGCATGCAAGAACATGTATAATGTTTTGAATGTAGAGTATTACTTCTTTGTATATTAAAATGAGTTTAAAAGTTACATTGTCTAAACAGGCACATTATTTTGTATTTCTAACTATTTCTGTTGGTTTTGTTAACAATAGTTGTCAATAACATGAAACTATATGCAACGGATATACAAGTGAGAGGTTAAGCTAGCTATAAAACCGAAAAAATATATCAAATCCAAGTACAAATAAACACGGAAAGTCCCTAATCAAATTGCATTAAACAAAAGTTCAAACACATCACTCGAATAAAAAACAACTGTCACATTACTGAATTTGTACAGGCATCGTAAGAAGAAAATGGGTTTATTTCTAGCTGAACTTCCTTCTTTTATGCGACCTGTTTATATTTTCGATATATCGACACAATTGGGTGAAACACCCAAATAAACATAAAGGTTAATACACAATAATCATCATAATTAGGTCGTTCCAATGCAACAAACAATATTTTCATTCCTACCTTTTGACGGGTTGTTCAAATGCAGCAAACACTATTTTCATTCCTACCTTTTGACGGGTCTTTCAAATGCATCATACAATATTTTCATTCCTACCTTTTGACGGGTTTGTCCCCGATACAGCAAACAATATTTTCATCGACATCTGCTCAGGGAAAAAATAAAGTAAAATGAACCATATTATGTTACAGTTTATAGAGCATATATATATATTTACAAATTGAATTCTTCAAATGCAAGAAATAAATCGGTTTTAAGCCAACATATATAGTTTAAATCAAATCTCATAAAATAACACCACTTATCATTGATATTTTCATTATTATAAATTCACAATTTGGAAATTAGTATGGCATTCATTATCACTGAACTAGTATATATTTATTTAGGGGCCAGCTGAAGGACGCCTCCGGGTGCGGGAATTTCACGCTACATTGAAGACCTGTTGGTGACTTTCTGCTGTTGTTTTTTTTATTTGGTCGGGTTGTTGTCTCTTTGACACATTCCCCATTTCCATTCTCAATTTTACTGTAAACCAAACCTCATTTTTAAAGTACTAAGGTTTTTCTAACTCGGGCATTTGTCAGGAATAGATTACTCAAGCTGTATTTGGTAAAACTTTTATGAACCTTTAGTTCTCAATGTTTTTAGCTTTTTATGATTCAAGTGTCAATGGTGAGTCTTTTGCAGAAGAATAAACGCATCACAGATACCATAAATGAAATATTGCATTTGTGCCAATTTTCGGCTACTAATGATTCATCATTGACGCTCTGATCAAAAAAGTTGAAAGGCCAAAAAAATACTTTTTTAGTATACGAAATTAAAGAGCATTGACGAAACGCACGTCTGGCGCAAGTACAAAATTTAAATCATAGTATATATTTTTTTTTAATTAAGACAATACAAATGAAGGAATCAAAAGAAAGATCAATGTGTCTCAAGCTATGTTTGCATTATCCATCATTGAAATCAAAAGCAATGTCAAATAAATTCGCCGTTTTTTAATCTAATGCATCCTGGGTTTTCAAAAGTAGACACAAAATGTCGTAATTGATTTAACATGTCATACTTTAAATTTAACCAATTTCGCTATGTTAATTTTCGGGTACGAACAATAAAATTCACCATGATTCTTTAGATTCTAAAAAAAAAAAATTTGGTATTTTCGCTTTTTTTCAAATTAATGAACAATCAAACAGCTTTGATCCTTTCAGATAAAATGTCCAGTGTTGGTTTATAGTCCTAGCGTATATCAATACTTTTTGTATCACAATTAATTTTATTGTAAAGCGGTTGCTTATATCCAAATGATGACAAAATCTCAAAATGAAGCAATTTGGTAGTACTTGTTCTGTTTTGCCCTTAATATAAAATGGAGAATGGAAATGGGGAATGTGTCAAAGAGACAACAACCCGACCGAAGGAAAAAACAACAGCAGAGAAGTTTACCAACAGGTCTTCAATGTAGCGAGAAATTCCCGCACCGGGAGGCGTCCTCCAGCTGGCCCCTAAACAAATATACTAGTATACTAGTTCAGTGAAAATGAACGCCATACTAATTTCCAAATGGTACACAAGAAACTGAAATTAAAATAATACAAGACAAACAAAGGTCAGAGGCTCCTGACGTGGGACAGGCGCAACAATGCAGCGGGGTTAAACATGTTTAAGCCATATTAGACGAAATTCAAAATATAAATACCGAACATCGGACGGATTGTATTTTGTTGAATTGAAGCGAGCAAAAAGATCAACCTTACTAGACCTTCTCTGATGATGAATTATGACCTGGCATTACCCTGACGTAATGGGGTGCTCTTATGGACTTACCCTGACGTAATGGGGTGCTGTTATGGACTTACCCTGACGTAATGGGGTGCTGTTATGGACTTACCCTGACGTAATGGGGTGCTGTTATAGACTTACCCTGACGTAATGGGGTGCTCTTATGGACTTACCCTGACGTACTGGGGTGCTCTTATGGACTTACCGCGACGTAATGGGGTTGATATAACATCATGAAAAATTACTAAACCAAAGTGCATTAGGTTGATGTTATAAGTATGGTCTCTAGGAGCTGTCATCCCAGCGTTGTGTACACTATTACTTATCTCTCTTGGACTAGGCAGTTTGTGGCCCGTTACACTTGTTGAACGTGGTACTACACCAAGATCAAATTCTGAAAAGAAGCGCAAGACACATTTCAAAATGATTCTGTTATCTTTTATATAATTTGGACTGTAAGGGTGGAATCAAAATACTAATTTATTTCCTCCCAAATATCATTTGACTGGCAAGTCCGGAACTTGTCGGAAAACATTGATTGAATGCGTCAGATTTTTCTTTTTTCTACGAAAGGTCGGAGGTTCTTTTTGGAATCTGGCTTCCTCAAGTAGGGCTTAAAGTGGTGTTAAGCAACAGTAAATCAGTTATCAAACAATCAAAATTGAATCAATAAACAAAGTAATAATATGCATAGTAAAAAAAGTAAAATGACATACGATCTCCATAATCTGGTGGCAGAAACTTAATTTGTGGTGAAAACGTGGTACCCCATTCTGGGTGTATTCTATTGTTACATGATCCATCTGCTGACCGATATCTACAATTGTTTTCACACTTCGCTATTTTCGTCGGGCAATATGGTGCAATAGCCGCCCTGAATGCCTCTACATTCGGTAACTTTCCGCCATGCCTAAAATGAGTCAAAATAGATCATTTAACTTTTTAAACAATATGTATGATTCTTTGATAGATAACCTGTTGTGAGATCTTATTATATAATACTATAAAACCATTATAAGATGTTCACCAAAGTTTATTTAGCATTTATACACTTAAGTATAAGTCATAATATAAATAATCAATGCAATCAATAATGTCAATATACGATCATTGCATGTAGAAATAGGTGAAGAGTAAGAATGTACCATTATGTGAATTACGTCATCGATACATGATAAGCATGCTTGATACATATAAACATGGACTTGTTCTGTTTTATATATTAGTGTTAAGCACAACAAACATTCAACTCTAGAATACAGTAATAAGTGTGATACATATGTATGCTTAGTGCCAATGAGACAACTCTCCATCCAAATAACAACTTTATAGGTCAATGTACGGCCTTCAACACGGAGCCTTCGCTCACACCGAACAACAAACTTAAAGGGCCACAACATTACTATTGTAAAACTATTCAAACGGGAAAAACCGACGATCTAATCTATATAAAAAAACGAGAAACGAGATACACGTATAAATTACATAAACAAACGACAATCACTGTACACTAGATTCCTGATTTGGGACAGGTGCAAAAATTTGCAGCTTATTTTGTAAGGGCTTTCTGAATCCCACCTTCTAGTGCAGGATTACCACGATATGATGGAGACCGATTGTAGGCTTCTACACTGTATTTTGGAGTTATTTTTTTGTTTGTTTAGCTTTGATGCATTAGCTAATAAATAGTAGACCACATATTTCTGATTGCTAAAACCTCTTCATAGACACAAGAAATAAAATCTGTGTTTCGACAGACGCGAGTTTCGTCTACAAAAGATTCATTAGAACAAAAAATGTTGAAAAAGCAAAAGAAAGTTTGAAGTTGAGGAGCATTTATTTGCCGTTTTGTTGTATTGCTAAGATAATCTATTTCTGAAAAAAAGCCTAACTATTGCAAAATGCATTGCAAGACTATTAAAATAACTAAACAGAAAAAGAGAAAATAATCTGCCTTATCATTAGATTGCTGTATTTGATATGGTAGCAACACAAAAGGTTAGCGTTATTTTTCTTTTGTAGTTTCTAACGACAACCTTTGTATGTTCAAATGACCAACAGTACTGCAACAGGTAGATTCTACTTACTTCCAAAAAATAAGACTTTGAAAGTGAAGATGAGGTCACAGGTTGTCGTTTGTTGACGTGTTTCATATTGTTTTTTGTTCAGGTTCGAGATAGATTACTTTAGCCGTATTTGTCACACCTTTTTGGAATTTTGATCGTCAATGCTCTTCAACATTGTACTTTTTTGGCTTTATAAATATTTTGATATGAGAGTCACTGATGAGTCTTATTTAGACAAAACGCGCGTCTGGCGTTCAACATTTTAATCCTGGTACCTTTGATAACTATTGTGCGTAGATGAGGCCTTTAGTTTTCTCGCTTGAATTTGTCAATTCGGTGTGATATGCGGTATGGACTTTGCTCATCGTGACAGTCCGTATGGTGACATATAGTTGTTTGTGCCATTGAGTCTGGGGTGGTATCAGGTGTTCAGAATGGGTAAGCAGAACCTGCTTCACTTGTGGCATCCGTCCTGCTTCACACAAATGATACACTAAGGGCTTTCAGTATAGATTCTGGGTATTGCCATTGCTTATCATCTTGATAACGAGTTATAATATTCTTTTATTTATCTTTATGAATTTACGTGTTGATGTTTAGTATATTTTTGGTGATATTCATTTAACTAATACATCCCGTTATTGTGTTTTCTGCTTTAGTAAATTATCATCATAATAACGTGTTAAATTATTCTTTTATTTGTCAATTCGTCTGGTTTGTTTGAATGTTGAATTCGCCATTTGATTACGAACTTCTGTTTTAGGAATTCAGTATTTTTTTATTTATTTTTTAACCCTTTTCTTGTATATGAGTACAAGTTAATATGAGTTCCGTTCCAAAATATTTATCATTGTTTATAAGGTCAATTATATCTAGGCTATATTATTCTTTTGTTTACACACCTTGTACATAGATAAGACAGATCATTCATATTAAAGTCAAAATGTTAATCCACACTGAACAACACTGTAATAACAGAATAGACAGGATATTCGTTGTAGGGGTCAATTGTTTTTCTGTAGTACATTTATGTATAACGGTTTATCTGGCACTAAAGGTTTTCAAACTTGAAGCAGTCATAAAGACAACACAAAATGGAGTAAGTGTATAACATTAACTCTGTCTCATCAATATTTTCAATTCTCTTTTTTGTCTTTTAACAAAAAATATTTCTTTCACGTTGGAATTAATTGTAACAACTTGTTTTTTGCTGTCTTTTGATATTGCTTGTCCCTTAAATATCAATTTCTTTTTATTTTGTTGTATAGGTATTATGGAGGAATGAAAATGTTTATAGTCTTTTCTATAAATGTTTTCAAGCTTACTTCTATTTTTAGGTCGATTGTGATATACATGAAAACAGAATCGTGAAGAGATCCAACACTTTGGTCGAACAACTAATAAAAATACAGGTATATAAAGTAAAAACATAAAAATACTGAACTCCGAGGAAAATTAAAAAAGGAAAGTCTAAAACCAAATGGCAAAATCAAAAGATCAAACACATCAAACGAATGGATAACAACTGTCATATTCCTGACTTGGTTCAGTCATTTTCTTAATATGTAGAAAATGATGGATTGAACCTGGTTTCATCGCTAGCTAAACCTCTCGCTCGTATGACAATTGCATCGAATTCCGTTACATTGTCAACGATTCTTGAACAAAACAAACAGACACAATAAGTAAAAATGTCAAAAATAGTGGTACAGCAGTCAACATTGTGTTATCATCTTAATCACTATAAAAACAAGAAATGTAACAAAAAAGCATAGACACCAGGATTGAAATTTTAAATTAACCACAGAAGACTCATCAGTCAAGCTCCAATAAAAAAATATTAAAGAAGGCCAACTAAAGTACGAAGAGCATTGAGAACTAAAAATTCCTAAACGTATTGTCAACTACAGCTAAGGTAATTCATTACTGAGGTAGAAAACACTAAGGTAATCTGTTTCTGAGGTTTAAAGCTAGAGCAAGATGTGGAGTTAATGTCAATGAGAGAAGTCTCCAAAAACGTCTTTAATGTTATGCAATCTCTAAAAATCTGAAACATGGATATGAAATTATAGATTATTTTGAAATGTTCATATGTTGATATATTTCATTGTTTATATAAGAAGTCATTTACAGTACATACCCCGTATGTGGACATTTTTTTTTATACTAAACGCTGACATTATCAATTTAAGTATGGCATTGAGTTACCGCTTTGAGTTCCCAAAAATGAAAAGGATGGCAGATTTTTTTTTTTTTTTTTTTTTTATTTTTAAATAATTACAAAATAAGCCAACTCTGTAAAATTTGTATGTTCTATGGCGGTAAATAATTGTAATCATTTAGATTTTGACCCAAGTAAGTTTAATCTTTGGATAAAATTTCTCAAATTTCTTATTTTTGATAATTGTTACTTTTCCTTTTACATTTACATTTCTTAGAGTCAAATACTGTTGGAACACTGTCGTAATAGTACCCACATTGGTTCAGTTAATGAGTCACGTGATTGCAAATGCAGTGGTAAGTAAACTATGTAAACACCAATCAAGAACATAGTTTGAAATCGTTACGTTTAATTGAAAAGTAGCTTTTTTTAAAATAAGAAATTTGAGAAATTTTATATAAATTATATAAGTTATTTCATATTTGTGTATGATTCAAAGTAGCTCAAACAAACAAATAAATATGTATGTGCACTTTTCATGAACAGAAAACATCCCCACTCACGATACATTCAGCGTCATAATCCCACTAGACGTCCCAACTCAGGATACATTCAGCGTCATAATCCCACTAGACGTCCTCACTCACAATACATTCAGCGTCATAATCCCACTAAACGTCCTCACTCACGATACATTCAGCGTCATAATCCCACTAGACGGCCCAACTCAGGATACATTCAGCGTCATAATCCCACTAGACGTTCTCACTCACGATACATACAGCGTCATAATCCCACTAGACGTCCCAACTCAGGATATATTCAGCGTCATAATCCCACTAGACGTCCTCACTCACGATACATTCAGCGTCATAATCCCACTAGACGTCCTCACAAACGATACATTCAGCGTCATAATCCCACTAGACGTCCTCACTCACAATACTTATAGCGTCATACTGTGCATTTATTATTAGTCGTTGTATACCGAATTTCGTGGTTTTCGTGAATACAGGTGATCCACGAATTTAAATGTTCAATGAAATATTTTTTTTCAATCTGGTCGTATGCAAAACCACGAAATTACGTATCCACGAAAAGGAACGTTTTCTGCAATCCACGAAAATTGGCACCCACGAAAATAAAATATCCATTGCCACTGATATCACCTTGTTTTAAATGTAGCTTAAGTCATTTGCCTCATTATATCAAAGCGATTCCTGCATATGTAACGACATCAGACCAAATCAAAATATAATTACAATACAGTTGTATTTAAAAGACTTTAGTGTATGAGTGTAACATATTTATACAAACCAAAACAAAGATTTAAAATTATGATACCTAAAAGTGCATTTTATATTAATCACCCTTCCTGATTAACAAATAAATCCTCAATCTTCTGCCACAAATACATGTGTATTCACAATTCCAATGGACAGAAACTAGTGCTTGTGTCACAAGCACACAAGGCAGTACACGTGCGACCCGATTGTCCTCTTTTATACTGACCGTTGCATCCTTTCCAACATCCATAATGTTCAAGCACCTCACAAGATGATGAGCCATCAGAAAAAAGTATTTGTAAAAGTGTTCCAATGGATTATCGGTGTCCCTTTGCCATCCGTATTAGGCTTGGACTGAATAGTATAAGAGCTAATTACAAGCTCGACCCCTTAACAACGGACTTAGTATATTGCACGTTTCATCACCAACGAGATGATTTCAGCGAATTGTAAACTTTCCATTTCTATAAAGCATAATCCAGCAGCGCTTGCATACGAAGTATATATTTCCCAATTGAGACGATATTCCCGCTTGTATTTCCAATCATGGTTTCTTACGTCGTAACTACAATCCCCTTCCCGTTTCATGAATGTGACTTACCAAATCAGACTACTTACTGGGTTTGTATAAACAGGGACAACACGACAAGATCCACATGTTGAGCAGGATCTCTCACCTTTCAGGAACATCTTAGATCATCCCCAGTTTTTTGTAAGTTTTATGTTGTCAATTCTTTAGTTTTCTATGTTGTATCTACACAAGAATCATGATGCATGTGTCTGATGCAAATGAGTCATGATTCGAACAGTCGATTCTAATGTTGCTGTCATTGCTGCTTCGCTATTCCGTGATATAGGAGCAGAAGAACTTTAGCTTGTGTTTGAGAGTGGGAAAAGCTTTAGATCTATAATTATCCATAACCATTCAAATTCACCTCGCACAGAGCGATTTCACGCTTACTTGATAGGGAAAAAGACTGCGTTGGTGATATGGATGGCGTTTAAAGATGTGACTTTAGAATTTAGAAAGATGATTGATCAGCCAAAATCACCAGATGGATTTTGATAATGATTACCATGGCGGGTGTTAATGAGTAACAAGCTTGGAATTGGTTCCTTTGCTAAATTTTCCAGACGCTAATGAATGTCGAATAGACAAATATGATCTATGGGTGCCATTTTGGACAACTCTTTGTGAGGCTTTTTCATCTTGTGAGGAGATTGTACATTAGAATGCAAGAAGAGACGACACGGCCTATGTAAATGTGGCAAATCAGCACTCTAGTGCACTGCTTTGTGTACTCGTGGTGGTGATTGTAAATAAACATGTATTTCCAGTCATAAAGTAGTAATTACAAAGATTTTTGGATTTTCTTATTACCTGGTATAGATTACCTAAGACGTATTTGGCACAGCCTTTTAGAAATTTGGATCCTCAATGCTCATCAAGTTCGTTTTTGTTTGGCTTTATAAATATGTTGATATGAGCGTCACTGACGAGTCTTATGTAGACGAAACGCGCGTCTGGCGTACTAAATTAAAATCTTGGAACCTTTGATAACTATTTGAGTACTTTAGTGAGCTTATTTTGTTAATAAACCAATCTAAAACTCTACGTCGAGGATACAGAATGCAGGCAAGAAGGTTTTTTTAAGAGATATGTTCTATATAATGTAGTCATGAGGAGATCCAAAGAAAACTTCCTGCTCAATATACTGTTAGTAGCAACACCTTAATATACATTTCAAATACCTTTCAAAAAATACGCTTGTTTAAGTTCAATGTTCGCCATGTTGCCATGTTGGATTACACTGGAGGTGGGGTTTTTAAAGTCATAAACTCTATAAAATATGTATAAGTGTGTGCCGAATATAGTGATAGTTGCATAATAAAACAACTTTGTAAATAATTCAGCCTTCGATATTAAGGCTGAATTTAGTAGAATGTCCTCCATATTATATTTTACCGAAAGTGGTGCATTTTTGTAAATGCCTCGCTATCTGAAATTTAAGAGTCATACATTGTTCTAGATAAAACTTCATGCTTGTAGCAAGATGTGCTCAAATTTTCACAAAGCCGCCGTACTATCTTGTTTACTACTGAAGTAATATATGTCATTTAAAATCCAATTTGAATCTGATCTTTTTCAGAGGCGCCTTTGATCCAGAATGCAACCGATCACATGAATGCAACAAATAAAACAAACCTACTCCTCCCTTGTCACGTTACCGGATATCCACTGCCTTATGTCACGTGGACAGTTAACGGAAGTAGAATATCGAACAATGATAGATTTCTAGTCAGAGAAGATGGACTTCTGATGCAACGTGTGACATACATGTATACTGATCATGGAAGTTATACTTGTACTGCACGCAATATTGTAGGAACGAATTGCAAAACGGCGACTTTGGACGCCATAAAATCACTGTAAACATGTATATTCTAGACGCATGTTTAGTTATACAAGGGTTATTAATGTTATGTACATACAGGTTTATTTAGTGTTATGAATATTCATGAACAGTTTAAAAAAAAACACCTTGATTTTGATATAATTGATTTTTAACAATACACTATCTTTATACTTTTAACAAACATTAAACACTTCAACCACAAACCATTTTATATAAATGAATACAATTGAAAGTTCATAAAAAAGAAAACACTGAATCCTAAAATATATATATCAACTGGTATACAATTGTCATATTGCTGACTTTGAAAAAGTATTATCCGAATAAAATGGTGTGTTCATAAACCAGGGTTCTAGAAAATATGTTAAAAACATTCCAAATTCTGATGTTGTAAACATTCCTTTGCATTTTTGCAATTTACAATTGACTGATAAAATTAATAGAGCATGGTCATACAGTCAACATCTTATTTTTTTACTGATAATTCATAAATGCTTGACGTCAATTAGCAGCTATTTCATACGCGTTTACAGCAAGACAGAAAAAAAACCAATTACAAACAAACAATTTTTCTTTCATTTTTTATAAAAATAAAGCCGTAAGTTTTCTCGTTTAAATTGTTTTACATTGTCTTATCGAGACCCGTTATAGCTGCTTATACGGTATTGGCTTTGCTCATTGTTAAAGGCCGTACGGTGACCTATAGATGTTAATGTCTGTGTCATTTTGGTCTCTTGTGGACAGTATCATTCATTCCACATCTTTGTTTTTTATATAACAATAATACACAAAACGCAAAATAGAAACACAAAAGATTCAGTAACACAAAACCCTTCAAAATAGGGGTGATATCAGGTACTAAGCAATCAGGAATGCTATGTAGATTCTTCTAGACGTGTGGCAACCGATGTGTTGAAAATATTGGTTATGTTAGTACAAACAGTGTTCTACATTTTCACTAAGGTAAGCTGGGTGTTTTATAAATTTATGGACAACAAGCAAAATTGGGGTTACAAACTTAAACTGATGGAAACGCATTCAATATGGAAAGAGAACAACGACACAACATTAAAATGTAACACACACACAAAGAAACGTTCTAAGCATCCGATGAGAATAACAAATATAAAAACTAAATACATGAATTTGAATAGAAAAGCACCGTGACACGTCTCATAGTAATGTGAATTCACATTCAGATATAAGAGAAAACAAACGACACAACGGAAACACAACGTTAAAATGTAACAAACACAGAAACGAACTATAATATAACAAAACTGCTATATTTAGGGGTCAAGAAGAGGTCTTACTGGACCTACTCCTCTTTGCATTGTCTATTGTGACATTAAGAAACCATTATTATATGTTATATTATATTTGTATTGTATTATGACATACATGTACGTTAATTCATTTGTACTTTTGATACAATCAAATTGATTGATTTTGTATCCTGATCACCAAAGTATACAGCTCATATCAACGGTACCATGCTATTTATATCAACTGACCAACAAACATATCATTGGACCTTTTTCACTCATAACAAATATATGGCAGATCAATGAAACAACAGTTCTCAGAATATACGACATGTCTTACTCAAATAAACGGATTCATGCTACTCCGATCAACAGGCCAAAAGAACTACTAAAATCATTTGCTCCATACAACTTAGATCAATGAACCCATAATATCATATTCAAGGACTTAAACTATCATATCAACGGACCCATACTATCATATTAACAGATTTATACTATCATATTTACGGTCCCGTACTATCATATGCACGGACCCGTACTATCATATAAACGGACCAATACCATCACGAATACAATTTAGATAAAAAAAAACATACTATCCTGTGGTATCTTTCGCCTCTCTTGTAATGCGTTAATCGAAGAATCAACATGATTACAGAGATGACAATTGTAATTTGGTTGTAGGTCAAAATTCTATTGCAAAATTGTCATGATTTCATTTGTGTATATGCATGTTGTATATGCATGATGTATATGCATGTCTTGATTGAATAATGGTATTGATACGACTGAAAAAATATTTTTTATTGATTGAAGGATGACGTTTTGATTGCAGATTGGTGATTTGGCAAAGCAAATGACTTATTGATGTATGATTGCAGTCAGATATTGTGTTGCTTACAGGATAACGATAACATGTAAATTGAATATAGATAAATTATAAAAGCTACCTGAACTATTCCTTCAAATGATTCGATAATGTAAAGCCATGATATGACTTTAAACTTTGTCACCAAAGAAGTAGGTCCAGTAAGAGCCCTTTTAGGCCTCAAAATATAGCAGTTTTTACAAAATTGATAAAATATAAACTTAAAGTTATTTATTGAACATTAGAGTGCTTCTGCTACAAAAATAAATGTATGGGCTATTTTCGACTATACAATGAACATAAATCGGGTATTGGCACCTTAAAGTCATGCTAAAATACTGAAATCTTGAAAATTCTAGCATTTTAGTTAAATTTTAGACGGTTTTCGTGTAAAACAAAATTGGCCACATTCGTGTCCATCCTCAATATTAAAATTAAAGGTTGAGGATGTACACGGATGCGGCCACTTTCATTTTTGACAAAAAACATCTGAAAAGTGACATTTTTTGGCATATTTAGTTGATTTTTCATATTTAAGCTTGAATCGGATCTTTTTTAATGACTAAATCAGTTCAAATCTTTCACATAAACTAATTGATTCAAATGAAATAAACACTTAAGTGTTTAAAAAGTGGTCAACAGGTTGTTACTAATAAATTTATTTTAGCTAAACGCCTAACGACTGATTATCAACTTGTGAACGTAGATCTTGTATATGTTAAAGTTTCTATTAATTGTGTTTTAATTATCTTTGTTGTTTTGTTGTTCTTCTTTTTGTTTTTCTTACAGTACTTGCAACCTTAGGCGTTACTATTTCAGCGATCAATCAGCGGTCATCGATCAGTCACCGATCAGTCAAGTTCGCGTCAAACTCACGTCAGCAATCCGTCAGACTTATAGTAAAAGTAATTGACTGATCGGACTGATCGGACGGATAGTACCGATCGACCTTGATGACGGATTGAACTTTAATACGTCACATGATGAACTAATACAAATTACGGAATCTTAGTTTCGTTTAATTTTTATTAAAATGGCGACTCGTGAAAATCGAACGTTCAATGATACATTTTGTTTATTAATTATTTAGCAAAGTTTTATGAATTGAAATGAAAAGAAATGTACAGATAAAACCTAAATTAAAATATCATCATTAAATAATGGTCTTTTTCGTTTTATTTAGGTTATATATTTTCAAACCCGGCGAGTGTCTACATCGCGAAATTGATTTTATTATTTTCCAAACATACTCGGGAAAAACAAGATGAAAGGATCAGTTATTGAAAAATGTAGTCTATTTTTTTCAATATTTTAAATTTTTGTATCCTTATCATCATAAAATTAAAATCATAATCATGAACTTTCTATATTCTCGTCACAATCGAAGCCTTTAAAATAACAAATTACAAAAATAACTACTCGTAAACAATAAAAAGTACAAAAATCCAATGGTGGTAAACATAAATACATTCCTTAAAAAGAAAGAAATAATTTTAAGCAGATTTATTCTTGAATAATTCACATTTTCTACAAAAATCATATGAAAATCACTTATAACAACTGATTGCAATTGAAATTACAAAATTTTCCAATATGAGAAGAAATATTTGCATTTTGGCAACGCGTACAAAAAAAAATATCTTTTTCCTTAAAGTAAACATAATTTATGAAGAACAACCAATCCTGATGAACAAAAAGTAATGAAATCATATGGCGGTTAATAATTTATATCATAATAAAGCAATAACTGCATTCTTATTCCACAAAAATAAAAGTTTAAGCATTTTAAGTCTCATTATATCTCAATTCTAATTAGAAGACTTGTCTCAAGATGGTAAAATAACTGATTTCAAATAAAATAGTATCATTTTCAATAAAAAGAAGAATAGTTTTGATATTTTAAACGATGCGAATAATATTTTAGTATGATTTCTCTGACATTCTTTTAATTTTATGAAAAAAAACTATTCTAAACTATAAAAAGTACAATAATTTAATGGCGGTCAATAATTTTCAGTAAAATGAAGAAATATTTGCATTTTAGGCAACGCGTACAAAAATTTAGTAACCTTTTCCTTAAAGTAAGCATATTTTATCAAGAACAGCCAATCTTGATGTATAAAAAGTACTGAAAGCAAATGACGGTTAATAATTTGTATCAAAATAAATCAATAACTGCATTCTTATTCCACAAAAATAAAAGTTTAAGTATTTTGATTCTCATTATATCTCAATTCTGATTAGAAGACTTGTCTCAAAATGGTAAAAATAACTGATTTCAAATAAAATAGTATCATTTTTGATAAAAAGAATAATAATTTTGGTTATTTTTAAACAATGCGAAGAAAATTTTAGTATGATTTTTCTGATATTCTTTTAATTTTATGAAAAAAACTATTCTAAACTGTAAAAAGATCAAAAAATTAATGGCGGTCAATAATTTTCAGTAAAATGAAGAAATATTTGCATTTTAGGCAACGCGTACAAAAATTTAGTATCTTTTTCCTTAAAGTAAGCATATTTTATGAAGAACAGCCAATTTTGATGTACAAAAAGTACTAAAATCATATGACGGTTAACAATTTGTATCAAAATAAATCAATAACTGCATTCTTATTCCACAAAATAAAAGTTTTAGTATTTTAATTCTCAATATATCTCAATTCTGATTAGAAGACTTGTCTCAAGATGGTAAAAATAACTGATTTCAAATAAAATAGTATCATTTTTGATAAAAAGAAGAATAATTTTGGTTATTTTATACAATGCGAACAAAATTTTAGTATGATTTTTCTGATATTCTTTTAATTTTATGAAAAAAAAAACTATTCTAAACTATAAAAAGTACAAAAATTTAATAGCGGTCAATAATTTTCAGTAAAATGAAGAAATATTTGCATTTAAGGCAACGCGTATAAAAATTTAGTATCTTTTTCCTTTCAGTAAGCATATTTTATGAAGAACAGCCAATCTTGATGTACAAAAAGTACTCAAATCATATGACAGTTAATAAATTGTATCAAAATAAATCAATAACTGCATTATTTTTCCACAAAAATAAAAGTTTAAGTATTTTAATTCTCATTATATCTCAATTCTGATTAGAAGACTTGTCTCAAGATGGTAGAAATAACTGATTTCAAATAAAATAGTATCATTTTTGATAAAAAGAAGAATAGTTTTGGTTATTTTAAACAATGCGAAGAAAATTTTAGTATGATTTTTCTGATATTCTTTTAATTTTATGTAAAAAACTATTCTAAACTATAAAATGTACAAAAATTTAATGACGGTCAATAATTTTCAGTAAAATAAAGAAATATTTGCATTTAAGGCAATGCGTACAAAAATTTAGTATCTTTTTCCTTTAAGTAAGCATATTTTATGAAGAACAGCCAATCTTGATGTACAAAAAGTACTCAAATCATATGACGGTTAATAAATTGTATCAAAATAAATCAATAACTGCATTCTTATTCCACAAAAATAAAAGTTTAAGTATTTTAATTCTCATTATATCTCAATTCTGATTAGAAGACTTGTCTCAAATGGTAAAAATAATGATTTCAAATAAAATAGTATCATTTTTGATAAAAAGAAAATAGTTTTGGTTATTTTAAACAATGCGAACAAAATTTTAGTATGATTTTTCTGATATTCTTTTAATTTTATGAAAAAAAAACTATTCTAAACTATAAAAAGTACAAAAATTTAATGGCGGTCAATAATTTTCAGTAAAAATGAAGAAATATTTGCATTTTAGGCAAGCGTACAAAAATTTAGTATCTTTTTCCTTAAAGTAAGCATATTTTATGAAGAACAGCCAATCTTGATGTACAAAAGTACTAAATCATATGACGGTTAATAAATTGTATCAAAATAAATCAATAACTGCATTCTTATTCCACAAAAATAAAAGTTTAAGTATTTTGATTCTCATTATATCTCAATTCTGATTAGAAGACTTGTCTCAAATGGTAAAAATAACTGATTTCAAATAAAATAGTATCATTTTTGATAAAAAGAAAATAGTTTTGGTTATTTTAAACAATGCGAAGAAAATTTTAGTATGATTTTTCTGATATTCTTTTAATTTTATGAATAAAAAACTATTCTAAACTATAAAAAGTACAAAAATTTAATGGCGGTCAATAATTTTCAGTAAAATGAAGAAATATTTGCATTTTAGGCAACGCGTACAAAAATTTAGTATCTTTTTCCTTAAAGTAAGCATATTTTATGAAGAACAGCCAATCTTGATGTACAAAAAGTACTAAAATCATATGAGGTCAATAATTTGTATCAAAATAAATCAATAACTGCATTCTTATTCCACAAAAATAAAAGTTTTAAGTATTTTAATTCTCATTATATCTCAATTCTGATTAGAAGACTTGTCTCAGATGGTAAAAATAACTGATTTCAAATAAAATAGTATCATTTTTGATAAAAAGAAGAATAGTTTTGGTTATTTTAAACAATGCGAACAAAATTTTAGTATGATTTTTCTGATATTCTTTTAATTTTATGAAAAAAAACTATTCTAAACTATAAAAAGTACAAAAATTTAATGGCGGTCAATAATTTTCAGTAAAATGAAGAAATATTTGCATTTTAGGCAACGCGTACAAAAATTTAGTATCTTTTTCCTTTCAAGTAAGCATATTTTATGAAGAACAGCCAATCTTGATGTACAAAAAGTACTCAAATCATATGACGGTTAATAAATTGTATCAAAATAAATCAATAACTGCATTCTTATTCCACAAAAATAAAAGTTTAAGTATTTTAATTCTCATTATATCTCAATTCTGATTAGAAGACTTGTCTCAAGATGGTAAAAATAACTGATTTCAAATAAAATAGTATCATTTTGATAAAAAGAAAATAGTTTTGGTTATTTTAAACAATGCGAAGAAAATTTTAGTATGATTTTTCTGATATTCTTTTAATTTTATGATAAAAAACTATTCTAAACTATAAAAAGTACAAAAATTTAATGGCGGTCAATAATTTTCAGTAAAATGAAAGAAATATTTGCATTTTAAGGCAACTGCGTACAAAAATTTAGTATCTTTTTCCTTTAAGTAAGCATATTTTATGAAGAACAGCCAATCTTGATGTACAAAAAGTACTCAAATCATATGACGGTTAATAAATTGTATCAAAATAAATCAATAACTGCATTCTTATTCCACAAAAATAAAAGTTTAAGTATTTTAATTCTCATTATATCTCAATTCTGATTAGAAGACTTGTCTCAAGATGGTAAAAATAACTGATTTCAAATAAAATAGTATCATTTTTGATAAAAAGAAGAATAGTTTTGGTTATTTTAAACAATGCGAAAAAAATTTCAATATTATTTCTTTGACATTCTTTTAATTTCACGAAAAAACAACCTATTCGAAACTATAGAAAGTTCAAAATCGAATGGCGGTCAATAATAACCATTTTCGTAGGAATAAGTTTATGTTAACAGAGTCATATAATACAATTATGTATTCTATGTCTCTGATGTTAACAATATTTAATACAAAACTATTAATCAACACAAACAATTTAACGCTCTAAGCATATATATACTATTTTCACTTTTTTTTATTGCAACCAATTTTATTACAAATTAACGTGTAAATTAAGGTGTCTTCGTAGAGGTCCGCGTTCATCGTTTGTAAACACTGTCGAGTTCGGTTTACATAAGAATTTTAAATATATACGTATCCGTCCGATCCGTGCATAAATTTAATTTACTGATCGATCGATGACAGTTGTCAGGGTAACTCTCACATAGGTTATTTGACTTATCTGACGGATCCTATGGGTCACCGATCACCGATCACTCATCGATCAGTCAAACATCCGTCACCGATCATTCACCAATCAGTCAAGTTCACGTCAAACAGTAACGCCTAAGGTTGCAAGTACTGTAACTGTGTTTCTTCCTCTTACACACAAATGCGTTTGACCAAACCAATGTACTTAAAGTATTTAAAAAAAAACAGAAATTATCGAAATTCATCCGATTTACCATTGATGGATTTTTATATTATTTCTTTTATACATTTTAAAATTGCTTACAATGTACATCAGAACCTTTTACTACGCGATTATATTTCTTGGTAATTGAAAATATTAAATATATTTTAACAACTTGCAATGCTAAGATCCTGAAATTTATGTTTTCATTATGTGTCACCGTCAAAATAAATTCCTTTTACCAAAACGGAGTAAAGAAGTGATGCAAATTAAATACTTACATATTACAAGTAACTGTTAAGATTGGTTTACATATACAATACCTTCTGTACATGCTCTATTATGATAGAACTATGTTATGAAACTAAGCTACAATAAGCTAGCAATAAACAAATACATTTTTTTTTAAATTTACACTCGACACGTAATTTTATTCAAATGATAAAGGTAAAGGCGTTAAATGAATGCACTCTCATTCATTTTTATTCATTGAATTCGTTTATTTTATTGTTATGACAATGCTAGCTTACATTTTAGTCTAATATACCCACGAATTTTGTCTGGGTAAACCTGATTTTAATCAATGGTATTTTGGTTTTTGTTTGCGAATATGTGCTATTATCTCACAGATCTTTACTTACAAATTACAGGTCAGGTAACACTATAAGTACGAACTTAAGTTGACGTATTAACTTTTAATAAACTAGTCTTTACATCCATTGTACTATACTATGCCTACCTTATTTTTGATTTTTGATTACTTTGAAATAAAAGAATGTAAGAATATATTGTATTACCAAACTATTTACCTTGATGGCTACAGAGGTTTTTTTTCTTATAAATATTCTTATACAGTCCTTGGATGGTGTAAACTTCCCACTAACACCATACACCATTACACCATGCAATATTACCAATTACACCATACACCATTACACCATGCACCAATACCCATTACACAATACACCTTGTAACATTACACCATACACGTTACACCTTTGCACCATACACCGTACACTTTACACCATACACCATTCCCCATTCTATCTACACGATACGAAATTACCCATAATGCAATCAAATTTTGATATTAAGATTTTTATTATGTTTATGCTTACAATCCGAAAAAATTTAAGGTTGTACACTATCATTCACACCATTCCCGATCGCACGTTACACAATCATACCATTCCTCATACACCATTACACCATTTTCCTTACACCATACAACTTACACTATTGGACCATATGCCATACACCATTACACCATACATGTTGTTTTGGGAAGTTTACACCATCCAAGGGTTGTAGCCAACAAGCATGTTATTCTATGTATACAGAAACTGGAATTAGAATGTTTTTTTTTCTGTAAATTGCTTCAGTTTTTTAATAAGCATTTTAACTACGGTCAACATTAAAGCATAGACATTTAGGTGCGTTTCAGTTATTATATCGACTTTCAATGTTATTACTGAGTCATATGTATTGATGGCAATTGGATAAATTATTTAAATGGCCTTTATTCAGTCAGATTTGTTTTTGTTTGTTACCATTTTATATTTTTTTTCAATTCAGAAGTTTGTTCTGTCAGAAGGCTTGCAGATGGAAATACAACCTTATGTGTGTTCGCCTACTACTCCTTTTCAAGAATGAATTTATGATATTTGTTTTTGAATCAATCATACAATTTTTCATATATTTAAAGGGAAATTCTAATTAAAAAGGTTAAGGAGACTAATAGTGTGAATGTTTATTCATTAGCATAAGGATTGATTAACAAAAAAAATATATATAACCCATACCCTAATTACTGTTTTCTTAAAAAAGTAATTGTCGTTTTGCTCTTGAACATCTGGTTTTTCAATTTTGATAACCATGAACATCAAAACAAGATTAGGTTTTATATTGTAAATAAAAGCGCTTTAAATTTGACCTCTGATTTAATTTTGAATGACAAACAACATATTTTGCGTAATTCTTTTGTTTTATATACAGCACCCACACAATAATGATTTCAAACAAGAACAATTTGATATACTGTATCATTAGTATTTTTTTTAGTTTTTCGGGAGTTAAACAAGGTATTTCATTTATACCAGTTAACAGGTTTAGTAGCTTGTGGATGTGATTTTATAATTATGCCTCTAATGTTGGAGTTGCATAATACTTTGACCAGCGGGTTTAAACGTTTTAATAGGTACCAACATGCCTCCTAACGTAAAACAATGTTGTAAAATAAAACATAGAAAGAAACACTCTAAAGTGTCAATTGAAATGGCTTAACTCAATCAAAAGATTATTCAAACATTTAATCATTCAATGAACGAAAATTAATGACACAATGTAAATACAAAATCAATTAAATAAGGGGTGAGATGCTATACAATTTCAGAAAAACAACTCTAAACCTGAACACAATGTGAACAAATATAATTCGTTGTTCATAGTACGAGAACGGAATGTCAGACTTATAGTCAAACCAAACACTTATCAAAGCTGGTATATATTAGGAGACGAGTGATACGGTGCTTTTTGTCCGCAATTTGCTTTTTGTCCGCTTTTGCCTTGTGTCCGATACTTTTGCTTTTTGTCCGATTTGCTTTTTGTACGATAATTTTGCTTTTTGTCCGATACTTTTGCTTTTTGTCCGTTGCTTTTTGTCCGTTTAGCTTTTTGTCCGATAATTTTGCTTTTTGTCCGTTGCTTTTTGTCCGTTTTGCTTTTTAGCTCACCTGGACCATAGGGCTAAGTGAGCTTTTCTCATTTTCTCATTATTCGTCGTCGTCATTAATTTTTACAAAAATCTTCTCTTCTGAAACTACTGGCAAAATTAAAGCAAACATGGCCAGAATCATTCTTAGGGTATTTAGTTTCAAAAAAGCATCTGATGACCCCGCCCAATAATTAAGATGGCCGCAATGTCTAAAAATAGAACATCGCATAAAATGTAGATTTTGGCTTATATATCTGAAACAAAACCATAGAGACAACCTAACAAGAGATAAGAACATTTCGCCTCATAAAATAATGTGGACCAGACAGAACTTTTCATGTGGGCCAATATGAGCTCTTAATTTAAAAAAAAAGTGGGACAATCGGGAATAAGCCATACAGACTTGAGCAATTCTAAAATAAACACTGTTGATGTATCTCTTTTAAATTTTCTATTAAAAAGTGTTTTACATTTACGAATGCACTATATTGTATCTGTATCTAAAATATTAAACGCATTTATTTCGTGATAGAAATTAAGTAAATGCTTCAGTAACTATTTTATTATTTCCCCCCCCTCTTTTCGAGTTTGTCAAACAAAAATACACTACTTTGTTGAAAATGCTGTTGTGTTAACCAAAGTTTCCTTAATCGTATTACTTGAATAACCTCGAACTTCCTCGTCATTTGGATATAGTTGCTAAATAATTCCGAAATTTATGGATTAATACAGTTTATCTAAATAAATAGCTACACATGTATTACGTAAACTTTGTGATAGTGTTCCAAAAATGAAGTTTGTTTGTTTGTTATATTTGTAATATTTGTAATGTTTAAAACAAATAAAGTTGTTGGAAATATGACGAAAATATTACCAGACTTAAAAAAGGTTTTTTTTAACTGAAATGTTGTAAAATATTTTGGAGCGACTGTCAATCGGCCATTCGCATATACGTGCAAATGGTGACTATATATTATTAGCGGAAGAAGAAACTGTGCGTTTAAGCAATAACATGTCGTAAATGTGTGCACTTCCACATGTAGCAAACACCAACACCATTTAACATAATGATAAAACTATTCAAACGAGAAAACCATTGATTTACAAAACACTATACGACAAACAAATACAGAAACAAACAACTACTATTGAATAACAGATTGAAACTCCGTTCCTGACTTATTCGTATGATTATCATATATAATATTTAGCGCGGTTAAACATCAATTTAGAATTTCAATAACGACATCATCACCCAAGGATTATTTGATTTGATAAATTTCTAAACTATTCTAAAGTTTCGAGCATATAAAAAAGAAGATGTGGTATGATTGCCAATGAGACAACTATCCACAAAAGACCAAAATGACACAAACATTAACAACTATAGGTCACCGTACGACCTTCAACAATGAGCAAACCCCATACCGCATAGTCAGCTATAAAAGGCCCCGATAAGACAATGTAAAACAATTCAAACGAGAAAACTAACGGCCTTATTTAAGTAAAAAAATGAACGAAAAACAAATATGTAACACATAAACAAACGACAACCACTGAATTACAGGCTCCTGACTTGGGACAGGCACAGATTTAAATAATGTGCCGGAGTTAAACATATTAGCGGGATACCAACTCTCCCCCTAACCTGGGACAGTGGTATAATAGTACAACATAAGAACGAACTATAAAAATCAGATGAAAAAGGCTTTACTCATCAGATAGACACTAATACAAGTGGACGTGGCCGGGTACTTATACATCCCGACACAAAAAGACACAATGAACAGATCTGAGAGTACTCCCAGTTATCTGACAGCTATTTCAAAGCCACTAACAACTACTAAAAAGTCATGCCTCTGAGACTTAACGTTCGTTTAAGTCTTTGAATATCCCATGTATTCTACAAATTGGTGTACGTACACCATTGCTCACACGTTTGAGGATGACAGACTAACTTACGACCAGAATGAATAATAATTAGTCTATATAACAAGATATAAAATATTTCTAGTGTAAAAGACTTTAACCTCGCCACATTATTTATGTATGTGCCTGTACCAAGTCAGGAGCTTGTATATTCAGTGGTTGTCGTTTGTTTATGTGTTACATATTTGTTTTTTCATTTATTTTTTTGACATAAATAAGGCCGTTAGTTTTCTCGTTTGAATTGTTTTACATTGTCTTATCGGGGCCTTTTATAGCTGACTATGCTGTATGGGCTTTCCTCATTGTTGAAGGCCGTACGGTGACCCAATGCTGTTAATGTCTGTGTCATTTTGGTTTTTTGGGGATAGCTGTCTCATTTGCAATATTACCATATCTTCTTTTTTATAAGAATGCCAACTCCTCACACGTACAATTATTACTTCATTTTGTAGTTTTCACTCATCTAATTATTATGTCTATTTTAATTCAATATTGTATCCATATAAATGTATATGAACGCTTACATATATATAATTATTGCGATATCATATATAAGAGAGAGGTAAAGTGTACCAAAGGATAATCACACTAAAAAAGGTTGAAACAAACCAACAAAGCCGCAGCTGAATGAAAAAAACAACAAGATACATGTAACAGTCCACAAAACAAATGATCCGAGAACACAATTAATTCGTAGTGCATTTCTTTTAGAACATAAATGAAAATTAAAAACATCCCACCTGCGCTTTCTCCATGAAACTTTTACAGTGTGTTGTACTAATTTTGGGACAAATTATATCAAAATTATAGAAAACTTCATCGCGTCTAACTCAAAATATGGACAATTTTGTGTTTAGGGTGTCTTGAAATCGTTTGACAGCTTCCAAAGTGCTATTTTTTTACCTTTTTCAGCTGGACCAAAATATGGTGACATATAGTTGTTTGTGCCATTGAGTCTGGGGTGGTATCAGGTGTTCAGAATGGGTAAGCAGAACCTGCTTCACTTGTGGCATCCGTCCTGCTTCACACAAATGATACACTAAGGGCTTTCAGTATAGATTCTGGGTATTGCCATTGCTTATCATCTTGATAACGAGTTATAATATTCTTTTATTTATCTTTATGAATTTACGTGTTGATGTTTAGTATATTTTTGGTGATATTCATTTAACTAATACATCCCGTTATTGTGTTTTCTGCTTTAGTAAATTATCATCATAATAACGTGTTAAATTATTCTTTTATTTGTCAATTCGTCTGGTTTGTTTGAATGTTGAATTCGCCATTTGATTACGAACTTCTGTTTTAGGAATTCAGTATTTTTTTATTTATTTTTTAACCCTTTTCTTGTATATGAGTACAAGTTAATATGAGTTCCGTTCCAAAATATTTATCATTGTTTATAAGGTCAATTATATCTAGGCTATATTATTCTTTTGTTTACACACCTTGTACATAGATAAGACAGATCATTCATATTAAAGTCAAAATGTTAATCCACACTGAACAACACTGTAATAACAGAATAGACAGGATATTCGTTGTAGGGGTCAATTGTTTTTCTGTAGTACATTTATGTATAACGGTTTATCTGGCACTAAAGGTTTTCAAACTTGAAGCAGTCATAAAGACAACACAAAATGGAGTAAGTGTATAACATTAATTCTGTCTCATCAATATTTTCAATTCTCTTTTTTGTCTTTTAACAAAAAATATTTCTTTCACGTTGGAATTAATTGTAACAACTTGTTTTTTGCTGTCTTTTGATATTGCTTGTCCCTTAAATATCAATTTCTTTTTATTTTGTTGTATAGGTATTATGGAGGAATGAAAATGTTTATAGTCTTTTCTATAAATGTTTTCAAGCTTACTTCTATTTTTAGGTCGATTGTGATATACATGAAAACAGAATCGTGAAGAGATCCAACACTTTGGTCGAACAACTAATAAAAATACAGGTATATAAAGTAAAAACATAAAAATACTGAACTCCGAGGAAAATTCAAAAAGGAAAGTCTAAAACCAAATGGCAAAATCAAAAGATCAAACACATCAAACGAATGGATAACAACTGTCATATTTCTGACTTGGTTCAGTCATTTTCTTAATATGTAGAAAATGATGGATTGAACCTGGTTTCATCGCTAGCTAAACCTCTCGCTCGTATGACAATTGCATCGAATTCCGTTACATTGTCAACGATTCTTGAACAAAACAAACAGACACAATAAGTAAAAATGTCAAAAATAGTGGTACAGCAGTCAACATTGTGTTATCATCTTAATCACTATAAAAACAAGAAATGTAACAAAAAAGCATAGACACCAGGATTGAAATTTTAAATTAACCACAGAAGACTCATCAGTCAAGCTCCAATAAAAAAATATTAAAGAAGGCCAACTAAAGTACGAAGAGCATTGAGAACTAAAAATTCCTAAACGTATTGTCAAATACAGCTAAGGTAATTCATTACTGAGGTAGAAAACACTAAGGTAATCTGTTTCTGAGGTTTAAAGCTAGAGCAAGATGTGGAGTTAATGTCAATGAGAGAAGTCTCCAAAAACGTCTTTAATGTTATGCAATCTCTAAAAATCTGAAACATGGATATGAAATTATAGATTATTTTGAAATGTTCATATGTTGATATATTTCATTGTTTATATAAGAAGTCATTTACAGTACATACCCCGTATGTGGACATTTTTTTATACTAAACGCTGACATTATCAATTTAAGTATGGCATTGAGTTACCGCTTTGAGTTCCCAAAAATGAAAAGGATGGCAGATTTTTTTTTTTTATTTTTTTTTATTTTTAAATAATTACAAAATAAGCCAACTCTGTAAAATTTGTATGTTCTATGGCGGTAAATAATTGTAATCATTTAGATTTTGACCCAAGTAAGTTTAATCTTTGGATAAAATTTCTCAAATTTCTTATTTTTGATAATTGTTACTTTTCCTTTTACATTTACATTTCTTAGAGTCAAATACTGTTGGAACACTGTCGTAATAGTACCCACATTGGTTCAGTTAATGAGTCACGTGATTGCAAATGCAGTGGTAAGTAAACTATGTAAACACCAATCAAGAACATAGTTTGAAATCGTTACGTTTAATTGAAAAGTAGCTTTTTTTAAAATAAGAAATTTGAGAAATTTTATATAAATTATATAAGTTATTTCATATTTGTGTATGATTCAAAGTAGCTCAAACAAACAAATAAATATGTATGTGCACTTTTCATGAACAGAAAACATCCCCACTCACGATACATTCAGCGTCATAATCCCACTAGACGTCCCAACTCAGGATACATTCAGCGTCATAATCCCACTAGACGTCCTCACTCACAATACATTCAGCGTCATAATCCCACTAAACGTCCTCACTCACGATACATTCAGCGTCATAATCCCACTAGACGGCCCAACTCAGGATACATTCAGCGTCATAATCCCACTAGACGTTCTCACTCACGATACATACAGCGTCATAATCCCACTAGACGTCCCAACTCAGGATATATTCAGCGTCATAATCCCACTAGACGTCCTCACTCACGATACATTCAGCGTCATAATCCCACTAGACGTCCTCACAAACGATACATTCAGCGTCATAATCCCACTAGACGTCCTCACTCACAATACTTATAGCGTCATACTGTGCATTCATTATTAGTCGTTGTATACCGAATTTCGTGGTTTTCGTGAATACAGGTGATCCACGAATTTAAATGTTCAATGAAATATTTTTTTCAATCTGGTCGTATGCAAAACCACGAAATTACGTATCCACGAAAAGGAACGTTTTCTGCAATCCACGAAAATTGGCACCCACGAAAATAAAATATCCATTGCCACTGATATCACCTTGTTTTAAATGTAGCTTAAGTCATTTGCCTCATTATATCAAAGCGATTCCTGCATATGTAACGACATCAGACCAAATCAAAATATAATTACAATACAGTTGTATTTAAAAGACTTTAGTGTATGAGTGTAACATATTTATACAAACCAAAACAAAGATTTAAAATTATGATACCTAAAAGTGCATTTTATATTAATCACCCTTCCTGATTAACAAATAAATCCTCAATCTTCTGCCACAAATACATGTGTATTCACAATTCCAATGGACAGAAACTAGTGCTTGTGTCACAAGCACACAAGGCAGTACACGTGCGACCCGATTGTCCTCTTGTATACTGACCGTTGCATCCTTTCCAACATCCATAATGTTCAAGCACCTCACAAGATGATGAGCCATCAGAAAAAAGTATTTGTAAAAGTGTTCCAATGGATTATCGGTGTCCCTTTGCCATCCGTATTAGGCTTGGACTGAATAGTATAAGAGCTAATTACAAGCTCGACCCCTTAACAACGGACTTAGTATATTGCACGTTTCATCACCAACGAGATGATTTCAGCGAATTGTAAACTTTCCATTTCTATAAAGCATAATCCAGCAGCGCTTGCATACGAAGTATATATCTCCCAATTGAGACGATATTCCCGCTTGTATTTCCAATCATGGTTTCTTACGTCGTAACTACAATCCCCTTCCCGTTTCATGAATGTGACTTACCAAATCAGACTACTTACTGGGTTTGTATAAACAGGGACAACACGACAAGATCCACATGTTGAGCAGGATCTCTCACCTTTCAGGAACATCTTAGATCATCCCCAGTTTTTTGTTAGTTTTATGTTGTCAATTCTTTAGTTTTCTATGTTGTATCTACACAAGAATCATGATGCATGTGTCTGATGCAAATGAGTCATGATTCGAACAGTCGATTCTAATGTTGCTGTCATTGCTGCTTCGCTATTCCGTGATATAGGAGCAGAAGAACTTTAGCTTGTGTTTGAGAGTGGGAAAAGCTTTAGATCTATAATTATCCATAACCATTCAAATTCACCTCGCACAGAGCGATTTCACGCTTACTTGATAGGGAAAAAGACTGCGTTGGTGATATGGATGGCGTTTAAAGATGTGACTTTAGAATTTAGAAAGATGATTGATCAGCCAAAATCACCAGATGGATTTTGATAATGATTACCATGGCGGGTGTTAATGAGTAACAAGCTTGGAATTGGTTCCTTTGCTAAATTTTCCAGACGCTAATGAATGTCGAATAGACAAATATGATCTATGGGTGCCATTTTGGACAACTCTTTGTGAGGCTTTTTCATCTTGTGAGGAGATTGTACATTAGAATGCAAGAAGAGACGACACGGCCTTTGTAAATGTGGCAAATCAGCACTCTAGTGCACTGCTTTGTGTACTCGTGGTGGTGATTGTAAATAAACATGTATTTCCAGTCATAAAGTAGTAATTACAAAGATTTTTGGATTTTCTTATTACCTGGTATAGATTACCTTAGACGTATTTGGCACAGCCTTTTAGAAATTTGGATCCTCAATGCTCATCAAGTTCGTTTTTGTTTGGCTTTATAAATATGTTGATATGAGCGTCACTGACGAGTCTTATGTAGACGAAACGCGCGTCTGGCGTACTAAATTAAAATCTTGGAACCTTTGATAACTATTTGAGTACTTTAGTGAGCTTATTTTGTTAATAAACCAATCTAAAACTCTACGTCGAGGATACAGAATGCAGGCAAGAAGGTTTTTTTAAGAGATATGTTCTATATAATGTAGTCATGAGGAGATCCAAAGAAAACTTCCTGCTCAATATACTGTTAGTAGCAACACCTTAATATACATTTCAAATACCTTTCAAAAAATACGCTTGTTTAAGTTCAATGTTCGCCATGTTGCCATGTTGGATTACACTGGAGGTGGGGTTTTTAAAGTCATAAACTCTATAAAATATGTATAAGTGTGTGCCGAATATAGTGATAGTTGCATAATAAAACAACTTTGTAAATAATTCAGCCTTCGATATTAAGGCTGAATTTAGTAGAATGTCCTCCATATTATATTTTACCGAAAGTGGTGCATTTTTGTAAATGCCTCGCTATCTGAAATTTAAGAGTCATACATTGTTCTAGATAAAACTTCATGCTTGTAGCAAGATGTGCTCAAATTTTCACAAAGCCGCCGTACTATCTTGTTTACTACTGAAGTAATATATGTCATTTAAAATCCAATTTGAATCTGATCTTTTTCAGAGGCGCCTTTGATCCAGAATGCAACCGATCACATGAATGCAACAAATAAAACAAACCTACTCCTCCCTTGTCACGTTACCGGATATCCACTGCCTTATGTCACGTGGACAGTTAACGGAAGTAGAATATCGAACAATGATAGATTTCTAGTCAGAGAAGATGGACTTCTGATGCAACGTGTGACATACATGTATACTGATCATGGAAGTTATACTTGTACTGCACGCAATATTGTAGGAACGAATTGCAAAACGGCGACTTTGGACGCCATTAAATCACTGTAAACATGTATATTCTAGACGCATGTTTAGTTATACAAGGGTTATTAATGTTATGTACATACAGGTTTATTTAGTGTTATGAATATTCATGAACAGTTTAAAAAAAAAACACCTTGATTTTGATATAATTGATTTTTAACAATACACTATCTTTATACTTTTAACAAACATTAAACACTTCAACCACAAACCATTTTATATAAATGAATACAATTGAAAGTTCATAAAAAAGAAAACACTGAATCCTAAAATATATATATCAACTGGTATACAATTGTCATATTGCTGACTTTGAAAAAGTATTATCCGAATAAAATGGTGTGTTCATAAACCAGGGTTCTAGAAAATATGTTAAAAACATTCCAAATTCTGATGTTGTAAACATTCCTTTGCATTTTTGCAATTTACAATTGACTGATAAAATTAATAGAGCATGGTCATACAGTCAACATCTTATTTTTTTACTGATAATTCATAAATGCTTGACGTCAATTAGCAGCTATTTCATACGCGTTTACAGCAAGACAGAAAAAAAAAACAATTACAAACAAACAATTTTTCTTTCATTTTTTATAAAAATAAAGCCGTTAGTTTTCTCGTTTAAATTGTTTTACATTGTCTTATCGAGACCCGTTATAGCTGCTTATATGGTATTGGCTTTGCTCATTGTTAAAGGCCGTACGGTGACCTATAGATGTTAATGTCTGTGTCATTTTGGTCTCTTGTGGACAGTATCATTCATTCCACATCTTTGTTTTTTATATAACAATAATACACAAAACGCAAAATAGAAACACAAAAGATTCAGTAACACAAAACCCTTCAAAATAGGGGTGATATCAGGTACTAAGCAATCAGGAATGCTATGTAGATTCTTCTAGACGTGTGGCAACCGATGTGTTGAAAATATTGGTTATGTTAGTACAAACAGTGTTCTACATTTTCACTAAGGTAAGCTGGGTGTTTTATAAATTTATGGACAACAAGCAAAATTGGGGTTACAAACTTAAACTGATGGAAACGCATTCAATATGGAAAGAGAACAACGACACAACATTAAAATGTAACACACACACAAAGAAACGTTCTAAGCATCCGATGAGAATAACAAATATAAAAACTAAATACATGAATTTGGGATAGAAAAGCACCGTGACACGTCTCATAGTAATGTGAATTCACATTCAGATATAAGAGAAAACAAACGACACAACGGAAACACAACGTTAAAATGTAACAAACACAGAAACGAACTATAATATAACAAAACTGCTATATTTAGGGGTCAAGAAGAGGTCTTACTGGACCTACTTCTCTTTGCATTGTCTATTGTGACATTAAGAAACCATTATTATATGTTATATTATATTTGTATTGTATTATGACATACATGTACGTTAATTCATTTGTACTTTTGATACAATCAAATTGATTGATTTTGTATCCTGATCACCAAAGTATACAGCTCATATCAACGGTACCATGCTATTTATATCAACTGACCAACAAACATGTCATTGGACCTTTTTCACTCATAACAAATATATGGCAGATCAATGAAACAACAGTTCTCAGAATATACGACATGTCTTACTCAAATAAACGGATTCATGCTACTCCGATCAACAGGCCAAAAGAACTACTAAAATCATTTGCTCCATACAACTTAGATCAATGGACCCATAATATCATATTCAAGGACTTAAACTATCATATCAACGGACCCATACTATCATATTAACAGATTTATACTATCATATTTACGGTCCCGTACTATCATATGCACGGACCCGTACTATCATATAAACGGACCAATACCATCACGAATACAATTTAGATAAAAAAAAACATACTATCCTGTGGTATCTTTCGCCTCTCTTGTAATGCGTTAATCGAAGAATCAACATGATTACAGAGATGACAATTGTAATTTGGTTGTAGGTCAAAATTCTATTGCAAAATTGTCATGATTTCATTTGTGTATATGCATGTTGTATATGCATGATGTATATGCATGTCTTGATTGAATAATGGTATTGATACGACTGAATAATATTTTTTATTGATTGAAGGATGACGTTTTGATTGCAGATTGGTGATTTGGCAAAGCAAATGACTTATTGATGTATGATTGCAGTCAGATATTGTGTTGCTTACAGGATAACGATAACATGTAAATTGAATATAGATAAATTATAAAAGCTACCTGAACTATTCCTTCAAATGATTCGATAATGTAAAGCCATGATATGACTTTAAACTTTGTCACCAAAGAAGTAGGTCCAGTAAGAGCCCTTTTAGGCCTCAAAATATAGCAGTTTTTACAAAATTGATAAAATATAAACTTAAAGTTATTTATTGAACATTAGAGTGCTTCTGCTACAAAAATAAATGTATGGGCTATTTTCGACTATACAATGAACATAAATCGGGTATTGGCACCTTAAAGTCATGCTAAAATACTGAAATCTTAAAAATTCTAGCATTTTAGTTAAATTTTAGACGGTTTTCGTGTAAAACAAAATTGGCCACATTCGTGTCCATCCTCAATATGAAAATTAAAGGTTGAGGATGTACACGGATGTGGCCACTTTCATTTTTGACAAAAAACATCTGAAAAGTGACATGTTTTGGCATATTTAGTTGATTTTTCATATTTAAGCTTGAATCGGATCTTTTTTAATGACTAAATCAGTTCAAATCTTTCACATAAACTAATTGATTCAAATGAAATAAACACTTAAGTGTTTAAAAAGTGGTCAACAGGTTGTTACTAATAAATTTATTTTAGCTAAACGCCTAACGACTGATTATCAACTTGTGAACGTAGATCTTGTATATGTTAAAGTTTCTATTAATTGTGTTTTAATTATCTTTGTTGTTTTGTTGTTCTTCTTTTTGTTTTTCTTAACTGTGTTTCTTCCTCTTACACACAAATGCGTTTGACCAAACCAATGTACTTAAAGTATTTAAAAAAAAACAGAAATTATCGAAATTCATCCGATTTACCATTGATGGATTTTTATATTATTTCTTTTATACATTTTAAAATTGCTTACAATGTACATCAGAACCTTTTACTACGCGATTATATTTCTTGGTAATTGAAAATATTAAATATATTTTAACAACTTGCAATGCTAAGATCCTGAAATTTATGTTTTCATTATGTGTCACCGTCAAAATAAATTCCTTTTACCAAAACGGAGTAAAGAAGTGATGCAAATTAAATACTTACATATTACAAGTAACTGTTAAGATTGGTTTACATATACAATACCTTCTGTACATGCTCTATTATGATAGAACTATGTTATGAAACTAAGCTACAATAAGCTAGCAATAAACAAATACATTTTTTTTTAAATTTACACTCGACACGTAATTTTATTCAAATGATAAAGGTAAAGGCGTTAAATGAATGCACTCTCATTCATTTTTATTCATTGAATTCGTTTATTTTATTGTTATGACAATGCTAGCTTACATTTTAGTCTAATATACCCACGAATTTTGTCTGGGTAAACCTGATTTTAATCAATGGTATTTTGGTTTTTGTTTGCGAATGTGTGCTATTATCTCACAGATCTTTACTTACAAATTACAGGTCAGGTAACACTATAAGTACGAACTTAAGTTGACGTATTAACTTTTAATAAACTAGTCTTTACATCCATTGTACTATACTATGCCTACCTTATTTTTGATTTTTGATTACTTTGAAATAAAAGAATGTAAGAATATATTGTATTACCAAACTATTTACCTTGATGGCCACAGAGGTTTTTTTTCTTATAAATATTCTTATACAGTCCTTGGATGGTGTAAACTTCCCACTAACACCATACACCATTACACCATGCAATATTACCAATTACACCATACACCATTACACCATGCACCAATACCCATTACACAATACACCTTGTAACATTACACCATACACGTTACACCTTTGCACCATACACCGTACACTTTACACCATACACCATTCCCCATTCTATCTACACGATACGAAATTACCCATAATGCAATTAAATTTTGATATTAAGATTTTTATTATGTTTATGCTTACAATCCGAAAAAATTTAAGGTTGTACACTATCATTCACACCATTCCCGATCGCACGTTACACAATCATACCATTCCTCATACACCATTACACCATTTTCCTTACACCATACAACTTACACTATTGGACCATATGCCATACACCATTACACCATACATGTTGTTTTGGGAAGTTTACACCATCCAAGGGTTGTAGCCAACAAGCATGTTATTCTATGTATACAGAAACTGGAATTAGAATGTTTTTTTTCTGTAAATTGCTTCAGTTTTTTAATAAGCATTTTAACTACGGTCAACATTAAAGCATAGACATTTAGGTGCGTTTCAGTTATTATATCGACTTTCAATGTTATTACTGAGTCATATGTATTGATGGCAATTGGATAAATTATTTAAATGGCCTTTATTCAGTCAGATTTGTTTTTGTTTGTTACCATTTTATATTTTTTTTCAATTCAGAAGTTTGTTCTGTCAGAAGGCTTGCAGATGGAAATACAACCTTATGTGTGTTCGCCTACTACTCCTTTTCAAGAATGAATTTATGATATTTGTTTTTGAATCAATCATACAATTTTTCATATATTTAAAGGGAAATTCTAATTAAAAAGGTTAAGGAGACTAATAGTGTGAATGTTTATTCATTAGCATAAGGATTGATTAACAAAAAAAATATATATAACCCATACCCTAATTACTGTTTTCTTAAAAAAGTAATTGTCGTTTTGCTCTTGAACATCTGGTTTTTCAATTTTGATAACCATGAACATCAAAACAAGATTAGGTTTTATATTGTAAATAAAAGCGCTTTAAATTTGACCTCTGATTTAATTTTGAATGACAAACAACATATTTTGCGTAATTCTTTTGTTTTATATACAGCACCCACACAATAATGATTTCAAACAAGAACAATTTGATATACTGTATCATTAGTATTTTTTTTAGTTTTTCGGGAGTTAAACAAGGTATTTCATTTATACCAGTTAACAGGTTTAGTAGCTTGTGGATGTGATTTTATAATTATGCCTCTAATGTAGGAGTTGCATAATACTTTGACCAGCGGGTTTAAACGTTTTAATAGGTACCAACATGCCTCCTAACGTAAAACAATGTTGTAAAATAAAACATAGAAAGAAACACTCTAAAGTGTCAATTGAAATGGCTTAACTCAATCAAAAGATTATTCAAACATTTAATCATTCAATGAACGAAAATTAATGACACAATGTAAATACAAAATCAATTAAATAAGGGTTGAGATGCTATACAATTTCAGAAAAACAACTCTAAACCTGAACACAATGTGAACAAATATAATTCGTTGTTCATAGTACGAGAACGGAATGTCAGACTTATAGTCAAACCAAACACTTATCAAAGCTGGTATATATTAGGAGACGAGTGATACGGTGCTTTTTGTCCGCAATTTGCTTTTTGTCCGCTTTTGCCTTGTGTCCGATACTTTTGCTTTTTGTCCGATTTGCTTTTTGTACGATAATTTTGCTTTTTGTCCGATACTTTTGCTTTTTGTCCGTTGCTTTTTATCCGTTTAGCTTTTTGTCCGATAATTTTGCTTTTTGTCCGTTGCTTTTTGTCCGTTTTGCTTTTTAGCTCACCTGGACCATAGGGCTAAGTGAGCTTTTCTCATTTTCTCATTATTCGTCGTCGTCATTAATTTTTACAAAAATCTTCTCTTCTGAAACTACTGGCAAAATTAAAGCAAACATGGCCAGAATCATTCTTAGGGTATTTAGTTTCAAAAAAGCATCTGATGACCCCGCCCAATAATTAAGATGGCCGCAATGTCTAAAAATAGAACATCGCATAAAATGTAGATTTTGGCTTATATATCTGAAACAAAACCATAGAGACAACCTAACAAGAGATAAGAACATTTCGCCTCATAAAATAATGTGGACCAGACAGAACTTTTCATGTGGGCCAATATGAGCTCTTAATTTAAAAAAAAAGTGGGACAATCGGGAATAAGCCATACAGACTTGAGCAATTCTAAAATAAACACTGTTGATGTATCTCTTTTAAATTTTCTATTAAAAAGTGTTTTACATTTACGAATGCACTATATTGTATCTGTATCTAAAATATTAAACGCATTTATTTCGTGATAGAAATTAAGTAAATGCTTCAGTAACTATTTTATTATTTCCCCCCCTCTTTTCGAGTTTGTCAAACAAAAATAAACTACTTTGTTGAAAATGCTGTTGTGTTAACCAAAGTTTCCTTAATCGTACTACTTGAATAACCTCGAACTTCCTCGTCATTTGGATATAGTTGCTAAATAATTCCGAAATTTATGGATTAATACAGTTTATCTAAATAAATAGCTACACATGTATTACGTAAACTTTGTGATAGTGTTCCAAAAATGAAGTTTGTTTGTTTGTTATATTTGTAATATTTGTAATGTTTAAAACAAATAAAGTTGTTGGAAATATGACGAAAATATTACCAGACTTAAAAAAGTTTTTTTTTAACTGAAATGTTGTAAAATATTTTGGAGCGACTGTCAATCGGCCATTCGCATATACGTGCAAATGGTGACTATATATTATTAGCGGAAGAAGAAACTGTGCGTTTAAGCAATAACATGTCGTAAATGTGTGCACTTCCACATGTAGCAAACACCAACACCATTTAACATAATGATAAAACTATTCAAACGAGAAAACCATTGATTTACAAAACACTATACGACAAACAAATACAGAAACAAACAACTACTATTGAATAACAGATTGAAACTCCGTTCCTGACTTATTCGTATGATTATCATATATAATATTTAGCGCGGTTAAACATCAATTTAGAATTTCAATAACGAAATCATCACCCAAGGATTATTTGATTTGATAAATTTCTAAACTATTCTAAAGTTTCGAGCATATAAAAAAGAAGATGTGGTATGATTGCCAATGAGACAACTATCCACAAAAGACCAAAATGACACAAACATTAACAACTATAGGTCACCGTACGACCTTCAACAATGAGCAAACCCCATACCGCATAGTCAGCTATAAAAGGCCCCGATAAGACAATGTAAAACAATTCAAACGAGAAAACTAACGGCCTTATTTAAGTAAAAAAATGAACGAAAAACAAATATGTAACACATAAACAAACGACAAGCACTGAATTACAGGCTCCTGACTTGGGACAGGCACAGATTTAAATAATGTGCCGGAGTTAAACATATTAGCGGGATCCCAACTCTCCCCATAACATGGGACAGTGGTATAATAGTACAACATAAGAACGAACTATAAAAATCAGATTGAAAAGGCTTTACTCATCAGATAGACACTAATACAAGTGGACGTGGCCGGGTACTTATACATCCCGACACAAAAAGACACAATGAACAGATCTGAGAGTACTCCCAGTTATCTGACAGCTATTTCAAAGCCACTAACAACTACTAAAAAGTCATGCCTCTGAGACTTAACGTTCGTTTAAGTCTTTGAATATCCCATGTATTCTACAAATTGGTGTACGTACACCATTGCTCACACGTTTGAGGATGACAGACTAACTTACGACCAGAATGAATAATAATTAGTCTATATAACAAGATCTAAAATATTTCTAGTGTAAAAGACTTTAACCTCGCCACATTATTTATGTATGTGCCTGTACCAAGTCAGGAGCTTGTATATTCAGTGGTTGTCGTTTGTTTATGTGTTACATATTTGTTTTTTCATTTATTTTTTTGACATAAATAAGGCCGTTAGTTTTCTCGTTTGAATTGTTTTACATTGTCTTATCGGGGCCTTTTATAGCTGACTATGCTGTATGGGCTTTCCTCATTGTTGAAGGCCGTACGGTGACCCAATGCTGTTAATGTCTGTGTCATTTTGGTCTTTTGGGGATAGTTGTCTCATTTGCAATAATACCATATCTTCTTTTTTATAAGAATGCCAACTCCTCACACGTACAATTATTACTTCATTTTGTTGTTTTCACTCATCTAATTATTATGTCTATTTTAATTCAATATTGTATCCATATAAATGTATATGAACGCTTACATATATATACTTATTGCGATATCATATATAAGAGAGAGGTAAAGTGTACCAAAGGATAATCACACTAAAAAAGGTTGAAACAAACCAACAAAGCCGCAGCTGAATGAAAAAAACAACAAGATACATGTAACAGTCCACAAAACAAATGATCCGAGAACACAATTAATTCGTAGTGCATTTCTTTTAGAACATAAATGAAAATTAAAAACATCCCACCTGCGCTTTCTCCATGAAACTTTTACAGTGTGTTGTACTAATTTTGGGACAAATTATATCAAAATTATAGAAAACTTCATCGCGTCTAACTCAAAATATGGACAATTTTGTGTTTAGGGTGTCTTGAAATCGTTTGACAGATTCCAAAGTGCTATTTTTTTACCTTTTTCAGCTGGACCAAATCACTACTTTCCTGAAAAATCCTGGACCCAAATCTTTTTACAGTGTAATTTCACCCCCCCCCCCCCTACTTACAATTTGAGGCATTAAACAAGCAGAAATAAATTTGGAAGGGGTATAAAAATTATTGGCAAGTAACCCACTGTTATCACTAGGGACTAATAACGAAAATCAAGGGACGACAATTATGGTCTCGGACGAAATCATTGAAATTTAAAATCTGAGCAACAAGAACTAATGCAACTGTGATGATGTATGGTTAACTGGAAGAGTAAGATAATCCTGCTCCGTCCATTAAGTTTTAAAAAGTCATGTATTAAACTCAAACTCTCGAACACGTTGTCTTGGAAGATCTTTATTCCAAGGGGGTCCTTAATAGTTGCTTTTTGATAATCCTATAAGGAGTTTATAATTTAACTCCTTGCGAACACTTTCATAAGGAACGAAAATTCCCATCTGCATCTTTTTGAAAAGATTGCAAATATTGTTTAAATTAAAAAGGGGATCCCATTTCAAATCCAGCGTCTCGGAAAATCTCATTTTAGGGCACTAGACAATGATTAAATTTGTAGTAATTCGATAATAATACATGGATTTCTCGCGAAAACATCGTTAAGGCGAAATTTAAAGTTTGTCTTGGCTGATTGAAGAAATTTCACAATAAAAACTGAAACGCAAAAACGCAAAAACGCATAAAGATGTTTATTCAGGACAATAACTGATATAAAACAACAGCAGAAATACATATATTGTATCACCAATAGAGGTTGTAAAATACTGTAGGTGATACTTAAACGTAATGTTCTATTTATTTTTTGGTGTCTTTAAGGGGACTGGAGGGTATTAATCCATTATTTTTTAAATATACATGTAGGATTTTGCTTGTTTGTCTATAGATGAACTTTTATCATATACTAAATAGAAAAATCAAATAAAAACAGGGGGTTATCGTTCACTTAAGCTCACAATCTGCCCTCGAAAGAAGCAACCATTTTTGTTAAGGTACTTTTTTTAAGTTGAACTAATAGGAGAAATAGAGAGATACTAGTATATATATCGAAATAAAAAAAGAACTAAATTACAGAAATCGATTTAATTTTACAACTGTTTAGTTTACGTAAAGCATATTTGAAAAATATCTAAAGGTCACCGATAAGTTGAAAAAGACATTTTAATTGTAATGCCAAAACAAAATGTGATTATTGCACTAAAGGGAGACAATTTGGAGCTTTTACAGTGATATAAACATTTGAAAAATAAATCTGAGGCCAAAATCATTCGAGTTTTTGGGTTGATTTTTGAGCCAATTCATAAAGTTATAACTAATAGTGTAATAAATAAAATTTGTAATGAAAACAAAAATGATAAAAAAAATTCTGAAATTACCCTCGAGCCTCCGAAAGAGCAAGTATTGCACAAAAAAAGGAATCATCCTTTAACGGAAACAACTCTTGAAATCATCGGCTATTCGTCGATGACTAAAGGCTATTTATTTCTGAAATCTAAATTTTGTTTTGCTGTTCTGAGTGTTCAAGATGTTACATGCAGCTAAAATATTGGTAAAACATTTGAAAAAAATACTGATCTGTATAAAATTTACACAAAAGTAAACGAATGAAAGCCTCTGGAATGTAGTCCAGGACTCGGATAAATAAGCACATTTAAACAAGAGTTCACACACTGAAATGTCTCGCCTACTTTACTCATCATTAATATTATGTTGATAGCCCTAAGTATAAATATTTATTACAACTGCCACATAAACTTAACATTAACCAATATAGCTAAACAAAGACCAAATGAATTATGAAAATGAGGTAAAGGTTAGACGAACCATACCAGGCAGACACAAACAGCTAACAATTCTTCGATACAACAAATATACTTGACCTATAACTTATAGTTTAAGAAAAACAGACCAAAACACAAAAACTTAACACTGTGCAATGAACCGTGAAATTGAGGTCATGGTAAAAAAAAACCTGGGAGACTTATATATAGATCATAAGATATGTTCATGCACTAAATATAGTGACCTTTGGCATATATTATTAGATAAAAAGACCAAAACTCAAAAACTGAATTTTTGACCACTGAACCATGAAAATGAGGTCAAGGTCAGATGATATCTTCCCGCTAGACATGTACACTTTACAATCATTCCATACAACAAATATTGTAGACTCATTGCATAAAGTATGAGAAAAACAGACCAAAACAGAAAAAATTAAACTATAACCACTGAACCGTGAAAATGAGGTCAAGGTCAGATGACACCTGCCAGTTGGACATGTACACCTTACAGTCCTTCCATACACCGAATATACTAGCCCTGTTGCTTATAGAATCTGAGATGTGGACTTGACCACCAAAACTTATTCTAACCTTTGTTCACGAAATGAAGTCGAGGTCAAGTGAAAACTGTCTGACGGGCATGAGTATCTTGCAAGGTACGCACATACCAAATATAGTTATCCTATTACTTATAATAAGAGAGAATTCAACATTACAAAAATTCTGAACTTTTTTTTCAAGTGATCACTGAACCATTAAAATGAGGTCAAGGACATTGGACATGTGACTGACAGAAATTTCGTAACATGAGGCATCTATATACAGAGTATTAAGCATCCAATTCTTCCACCTTCTAAAATATTAAGCTTTTCAGAAGTTAACTTACGCCGCCGCCGCCGCCGCCGCCGGATCAATCTTCATATGTCGAGCTTTCTGTAACAAAAGTTGCAGGCTCGACTAAAATGACAGGTTATATGAACTGAGTGGCAATAAAAGCACAAGTCTAACACTTGCTTTTTAAAAAATTAAAATCTTTATTTAAAATGGTAATCTTTAATCAAACAAAAAATGAATATGAAAATTTACAATTCCAACAATATTAAACAGAAATGTTTCATTATCATTTTTCGGCTACAATTGGTATATGAACCATCCAAATGTCAAAATATCAACATAGAGTATTTACAAAGAATGTTTCTGTTATGTTGTGCAACTAAATCTCTACAGCAAATGGTTGTGACAACACTAGATGTTAATTAGGATCCAGCGAAAAGCCAGCCTTTGGTCCACGAAGGTAGCAAATTGTCGGTGTGACTATCGCTGACGGCTTTTGGTAACACACGATATGGTTGTTGGTCATGTTGTTATCACCAAGGGAAGGTCATCGTGCTCTTAATTTCCATACAAACTGATATAGCTCCAAAGGTTTAACAATGAACACCAATGGACACTCATGTCAATTGGAAGGCCACGCGGAATCAATATCGGAGATGTTAAAGACAAATGCATCGGTCATGCTGGGCTTTTGTTGCTTAATGTCTAAATGACATGGCCTATAATTAAAAGATCCTTTTGCGGAATTTGTAGATTATTTGGTCAACTGTATACAGTCTACGAGCAATTGCATCCTGGGAAAAGCCTCATTAGATAAACCCCAATTTGTTTGTAATTGGTTGTCAGAGAGACCTGGCATATAGTCTTGTATTTGTTGACCTTACTTACTTACAATAAGGGATAAGCCAGCGAGTAAGTCAGCAAAGGGTTAGGGAAGTACCTTGGTATATAAAAAAGTCGAAATAAACAATTGCCGGCTGACCAAGAGATTCTCCACGTGGGGTATGATGCCAGAGGTAGAAGTAGGCATTGCCTTAAAAAAAGGCACAGATCACTTAGGCCCAAGACCCGTACGAGTTTGACAACAATGAATTAAAAGGGTAAGGTGGTACCTCTGTTTGCAACGAAGTCGAAATACACTTTAATAATTGCCGGCTGGCCAAACTAAAAGATTCTCCACGTAGGCCATTTTACCAGAGATAGAGGAGGGCATTGCCATACAAATTTCTTAAAGCACTAATGCCCTAGACCCGTACGAGTTTGACAATAATGAATCAAAAGGGGGAGATGGTACCTCTGTTTACAACAAAGTCGAAATAAAGTATTGCCGGCTGGCCAAACTAAGAGGTTCTCCACGTAGGCCATTTTACCAGAGATAGATATGGTAATTGCCTTTAAAATGGCATATAACACTAATTCCAAAGACCTGTACGATTTTGCCTGCAAGGGGTTAAAGATTAAAGGTGTTACCTTTGTTTACAACGAAGTCGAAATAAACCTCTACCTCTGGTATAATGATCCACGTAGAGAATCCCGGAGTTTGGCCTACCGGCTACAGTTATTTTGACTTTAATGTGAATAGAGGTACCACCTCCTCATTTTAGCTCTTTACTGACAAACTCGTACGGGTATATGCCATATAAGTGCTATAGGCTATTTTAAAGGCAATGACCACCTATACCTCTGGTAGCATGGCCCATGTGGTGAATCTCGTAGTTTGAACAGCCGGCAATATTTCATAACGACTTTGCGATAGACTAGAATACCCTCCTTTCCTTTTGCTGGCATAAGTGCTATAAACCATTTTAAAGGCAAGGCCCACCTCTACCTCTGGTATCATGATAAACGTGGATCATCTTTTATTTTTGGCCATCCAGCAATAGTTTATTTCGACTTTGTTATATACCAGGGTACCCTCCTTACCCTTTGCTGACAAACTCGTACAGATCAATGGAATAAGAAGTATGGGCCATTTTAGATGCAATGTCCACCACTACCTTTGTTATAATGGCCTATGTGGAGAATTTCTTTGTTGGGCCAGCTCGCAATAATTCATTTCGACTTCGTTGTAAACATAGATACCACCTCCCCCTTTTAACACTTTGCTGGTGGGAGTTGGAGTTATAAAATCTTTGTATTGTGCTACCTTAAAAGGCAATGCACACATTTAACCTATGATTAATGGCCAACTTGGAGAATCTCGTACTTAAGCAAGCCGGCAATAGTTTATTTCGACTTCTTTGTGAACAGAGGTTCCAACTCCCTTTTAAAGCCTTTGATGATACCGTGTATTTCTCTAAGGAATAAGTGATTTAGGCCATTTTAGAGGTATCATGGCCCACGCGGAGAATCTCTTAGCCATCCAGCAATAGTTTAGTTCGACTTTATTATATACTAGGTTACCAACCTTACACTTTGCTGACTAACTCTTACCCTCTTCTGACCAACTCGTACGGGTCGAGGACATAAGTGCCATGGCCCATGGACCATATAAGAGGCACTGCCTACCTATACCTCTGGTATAATGGCCAACGTAGAGAATCTCTTAGTTTGAAGAGCTGGCAATAATGAGTTTTTTTTTTACTTCGTGATATACCGGCGAACTCATGCCCCTTTTAATTCGTTGCTGATAAACTCGTGTAGATCCAGAACATAAGTGCTATAAGTCATTTATAAGGGTTTGACTACCTCTTCTTCTGGTATAATGGCCTACCTGGAGTATGTCTTAGTTTAGCCAGCTTTCAATAGTTGTTTTTTTAGACTTAGGGATATACAAGAGTATTCCCCTTGCCCTCTGTTGAACAACTCGTACGGGTCGAGGACATAAGTGCCATGGCCCATGGACCATATAAGAGGCACTGCCTACCTATACCTCTGGTATAATGGCCAACGTAGAGAATCTCTTAGTTTGAAGAGCTGGCAATAATGAGTTTTTTTTTTACTTGGTGATATACCGGCGAACTCATGCCCCTTTTAATTCGTTGCTGATAAACTCGTGTAGATCCAGGACATAAGTGCTATAAGTCATTTATAAGGGTTTGACTACCTCTTCTTCTGGTATAATGGCCTACCTGGAGTATGTCTTAGTTTAGCCAGCTTTCAATAGTTGTTTTTTTAGACTTAGGGATATACAAGAGTATTCCCCTTGCCCTCTGTTGACCAACACATCCGGGTCTAGGATGTTAGTGCTTCGGGCCATTTTAGAGGTAATGCGATAGATTGTAAAAGACATGAAATTTCATGTACAAATCATTTATAATGTGAGTATGGTCTGTATTTAACTCCTAAAAGGACATGGTATTTTGAAGTTCAAAATGAAACCTGCCAAAAATATACATATTTTATATCGGACATAAAGCAAAATTATCGGACAAAAAGCAAAACGGACAAAAAGCAACGGACAAAAAGCAAAAGTTTCGGACAAAAAGCAAAATAATCGGACAAAAGTCAAAACGGACAAAAAGCAACGGACAAAAAGCAAAAGTTTCGGACAAAAAGCAAAATAATCGGACAAAAGGTAAAACGGACAAAAAGCAACGGACAAAAAGCAAAAGTTTCGGACAAAAAGCAAAATTATCGGACAAAAAGCAAAAGTTTCGGACAAAAAGCAAAATTATCGGACAAAAAGCAAAAGCGGACAAAAATCGAATTGCGGACATAAAGCACCGTATCAGACGAGATATTACACTAAATAGTAAGCAACAAAAAATTATCAAAACAGCATTAAAAAATGTATCAAGTTAACGTGGAATTACTTGCAGTTACTTAAAGCTAGTTAAAAGCCAAAACAAGTTAATAATAATACAAAAAAGTCATGCATCAGAGACCACAATCATCTAAGAACAAATCCCTGGGATTTAATATTTTAACGCCTTGGACTGTAAAAAGAGATTTGAGTTGTGCTTTTCCAAAACTAAAAATATTGGCAGGCAGTAGGTTTACTTGTATAACGTTACAAATTAAACAATCCGTGTGAAAATAAGACATAATAGACAACGTTTTAATTTCCTGATGAACAATCGATATCTGAGTGGAAGTATACTATATTCGGAGATCTTATTATATAGTATAACTAGTATGTTTTTTAAAAGGTTCGATAAGTTTCCACATATTAAATAGTAATTACTGCGCTTTAAGTACAAAATTATCGTAAAATATAGGATGTAAAATACAGTTTTTAATAAGTTTTCTACTAATATAACCAAATTTTCTTATATACTTTTCTTTTTATATATTAAATAACTAAGTAAAAGTGTTTCGTAATTTTATACAAATATATCATGCTTACAAGGGGTATTTGCCAAAAATACCGGTTGAGAGGTACACATTTCCAGAGCCGTCAGGCGAGGGAAATTTGATTACCTCGAAACCGGTATTTTTGGCAAATACCCCTTGTAAGCATGATATAATTGTTTAATTCCACCGAATGTTCCACCTCAGAAAGTTTATTATAATCAGGTAGCATACGAAATTTCGACTTGAATGCATAATTTTTGTATGCACTGCAGATGTGGTATTTGCGCAGTCAATTTGCATTGAACGTATAATCATTTCTTATCATTTTTTATTTAAAGTCACTGACTGTATACATATCTCCCATTTTATGATAATAAGCTGGTTCTCAGCTGACTTCTACACTTTATTCATTAGTTTCAGTGAAGCGTAATAAAAGTGGGTTCCAGTTTTATGTGACCGGTTGACAATTCATTTCCGTTGAGTTTTATTTATGACGTCATTCCCGGAATTTTTACGCCATTTGGTCCAAATTCAATAATGATGCATTTTTATTTTAAATATTTCATCTGGAACCATATATTTAGAATGACCATGAATTTGTCATATTAGAATAGAAATAATTCATTGAGTTATTTTTAGCCATGGCATTCCCCATCTGCCATGGTATTTGCTAGGGGATTCCCCATCTGCCATGGTATTTGCTAGCAAATACCCCGGCACATGGAATTCCCTAATGACAAATACACTGGCAGACAAAAGAAAATCTCAATATATATATAGAAATTGGTGAAAAATAACATGTTTCTCATCCAATCAAAATACAGCATTATTACATAAGGTGGAATTAATGGTAATAGAATCCCTGACTTTATGATTTACTGGTGATGCATTTGTTACATTCATAAAAATGCATTACAACACTACACACACAATCGAGTTTGGATACATAACCACTTGTACAATGGAGCCAAAGTAATATCGAGGTCTACAAAGGAAAATTTAGAATAGGAAATGAAAAACGTCTTTTTGTCGTAAATTTTAGTATGTAGTTTTCTTTTAAAAATTGAAATATCTTTATATATAAAAGAAAAAAAAATATTGCTGTTTATGTCATATTTAGTTAAATTAAGTTCCGTTTTGGTAAATTCGGTAATATACTTATAGGTTTTATTTCTGTAAAGATACACAATTTTCCCATGAAAACTCCATTTAAGATTAAATCTGTGCTACTTTGACTATGAAGTTGCGTGAAAAATTATATCCCAGAACTTTCCATTGATATGTACTATTATTATATTTTAAGAACAAAATATAGAACTGTACGGCACATTTTCAACTTGTTCATGTCCTTCACTTCACATGAGATTACCCCTATTTTTTGGTCTGGTTCGTGTTGTGCCTTGTCTTAAGTGTTCTATGTTGTTTATTTGCTTACCATGTAAATCTGTTGTCTTTTCTATTTCAGCCATGGCATGACCAGTCTATTTTAGATCTTTGAGTTTGACTGTCCCTATGCTATCTTTTGCCCCTCTTTTCTAAAAGTTTAAACTTATATTACAATTCTATACAACCTCTTCCTCCTCTTTTGGACCTCCCAAGAATTTAACTAAGCGGTATCATATGTTTATCTACTGGTAACTTCCAAAGTTGTGTGTCTTTCAGATGTAATACAGATATCATATATGGGAAGCAATACGTTTACAAATTAATATACATATACATATGAATATATTCAATCTCCCAAACAGAGATGTGGCTCGTGAAACAAATGTATTTACAAAGTGCAACCTATACAAACTGTTATTCACATAGAACGCGAAGTCGCAAGAGTATGGTGATTGGGAGGGTTGGGGGTTAGAGAAATATCAACTGGCCATTTTTAACATTCATTTTATTTTATGGTAAGTTCATTCTTAATTTTAAAAGCAGGTGGCTTATAATGTTTTTACAAACCTACGTTTTACCTGTTTTTTGAAATAATTTTATTGATTAGGACTTTACAGATAGATATAGGAAGATGTGGTGTGAGTGCCAATGAGACAACTCTCCATCCAAATAACAATTTAAGAAGTAAACCATTATAGGTTAAAGTACGGCCTTCAACACGGAGCCTTGGCTCACACCGAACAACAAGCTATAAAGGGCCCCAAAATTACTAGTGTAAAACCATTCAAACGGGAAAACCAACGGTCTAATCTATATAAACAAAACGAGAAACGAGAAACACGTATATATTACATAAACAAATGACAACTACTGTACATCAGATTCCTGACTTAGGACAGGTGCAAACATTTGCAGCGGGATTAAACGTTTTAATGGATCCAAACCTTCTCCCTTTTTCTGAAACAATAGAATAACATCACAACATAGAAAAAACATACGATAAAATATCAATTGGCAGCCTTAACTCAATCAAAAAACGTATGATTACACAATGAACGAATACATTTGATCTGCGATATCTGAATACAAATGCACAGTTAATTAAAAATTAGTGACAAACATTCATGACCAAAAAGCTAACAAACAAATTCAAACACAGGACATCACTGAGAAATATTTAACCAATATAGCATGCATATTTGTTCTTAACTTTGTTATACTTGCGTACCTATGTAATCATTTAAATTCAAGCATAAAACAAGTAAATTTAAATTCCTATAATAATAGTACATCTTCTAGATTGTAAATAAAAAAGGTTTTTTGATTGCTAAGCTTACAAAGTAATTCATTAACAGACTCGTTTGCAAGGTTGTACCTTATGGAATATATCCACGATATTTCATGACACCATATCAGGAAGTAATTCGAGGCCACCTTTACTATGTTTACTGTAAGAATGCATGTAAGTGTGTGTACACTATTATCTATTCAAAACGTTCGTACACAATAAACTATCATTCAGGTAACCGTTATTTGTCGACAAGTTTGACTTGTAAAATACACATATCCTCAGTGATTGATATACTCATGCATCCAGTTCATGTTGAGTTATGGGCATAACAAACTGTAGAGGAAAGAACTTAATACAAGAAAATATCTATACGTTTCAGAAAACAAAATTTGGACTACTATGCACAATAGTATGCATAAGAGCTCACTGGATATAGTGTGCATTTTTTTTTACATTTAACTACTCTGGAGCTCATAAAATGAAGCAATATAATCAACATTACTGTCATCTGAGATATATAATCTTATTTTTACCCTTGTAATGTAATAGCAAGCACAAAAATACGAATCCACTTGCCCTAATTGACCTTTTCCTTGAAAATCGATAAAGCGAAGGTTTGCTTTGTCAACATGATCCCATGGTTATCCTTATGTTTTTCTTATGTTGTCTCGTGCTCATCAACCCTAAATACATACATGTAATACCAATATTAAAATATCAATATAAAAACATATCGACATTTTGGTACATGGGTGTGGGAGAGGAGGGAACTTATCAAGAACCTAATCAACCCAAACAGTCAATATGTACTGCCTAACCAACCACAATTTGGATATTGACAGAATGAGGATATATCACATGTACTTCCGCCAAAGATACCAACCAATGAGGTTACACACATATCCTCAGTGATTGATATAATCTTGAATCCAGTTCATGAAAACTCTATAGTCCATAGAGCATAGTTGCAGGCCAATATCAAATTACACCACTAGCAAGGCTTTCCCTTAACATTTGTAAGGAAAAGTATTCCGCATACTCAACACAAAAATATCGTCAACGATTTTATTAAATATTATTCCTTAATTACTTTTAAACGCTACTAAACTTTTTAAGATACATGTACACAGTTTTTTATAAATAGTTTCATTTTCAATAAAATTTGAGCACATACAAACTTTTAAAAATTAAAAGTAATGTTACGGCAATGAACTCATATCAAAATGGACTTTGTCATTATTTGAATAACATCTTCAGCACGTGGAAAGCTTGTTGTAGGCAAAGGGAATTCACATCCAAGTCTTGTCTCTTTCTTTACTGTTGTTGAATCAAACACGTTCTTTACTTTCTAACCAGGAACATTGACAATTGTACTTCCAATTGATTCTTCACAACTTTGCTGAAAATATATTACTAGGGTATCAGTGTCTCTCGAACTGAGGACATAGAAATTTGAATTAAAGATGTAACCATACATAAAATGTTATAATACAATTGTACCAAGTGAACAAAATCATTCAATAAATAAAACAAAACAAAAATATTGCAACCAATATTTAATCTCCCAAAACAAACACATTTTTGTGACATATTTCAACACATCAATGAAATTATATACACATCATCAAATTACGGCCAATTATTAGAATTACTTTTAATTAGGTTCATTTGAACATAAAGCTGCTTCCATCCCATAAATTATTTTAGTACCCTGCCGTATTGGCATCTTCTGTCTTTCTCAATACAGACAAACAAAATTTAGTGTTATATCCATATTTTACCTTTTATTTTTTTGTTTTTATAATTATTTTCCTATTTTCTGAAATCAAAACATTACTTAAATTGCAATTTGTTCTCACCAGATTCTGATTAGAACAATCCTTTCCGTTTAGGTTGTTCGAACTCATTGACATGACTCATCATGTAATGTCATATTGCTTCTCCCTCATTCATCAGCCTGTCAAAGCTGTAGGTAACATCATATGAGAATAAAAACATTCTATTCAGTTCCATGTACAAATCAAACAGACCGCCGAACGCAGACCTCGGTAAAAATCCTAAAAACATTTTGCCACCAAGGTCAAACATTACCATCTAGTTCTACCAAGAATCCAACAAGACGAATATAAATGACCAACAAGATATTAAAACCCCCAAGTCTAGTATTTTAATTTAATGTTGCCACCAAGGAAAATGTACAAAATTATAAAAATGACCACCTAGGTATATTGCCACCAAGGCATATATATATTACCATCTAGGTCTATTGCCACCAAGGCATATATAAATGACCACCAAGGTCTTAAAGCCACCAAGGTTATTTTGCCACCAAGGCAAATGTAAGTAAAAGTTAAAGAATAAAGTTACTTTGCCGACCACACGTGGCCTTCCCAAAGCTTGGATATTGAAAGAATGAGAATGTATCACATGTACTTCCGCCAAAGATATCAACCAATAAGGTTACCATCTTACATGTGAAAATATGCTTTTCAAATTCCCTAACCATGTATTGAATGTATATGGAATATAAGAAAATATCGGACGATAGAAATATTAACGGAAACGCCCTGTTTTTTTTTTCTCGCAATGTCACAATGTACAAAATAAAAAGTAAAATCATTAAAAGTAGTGAACTCCGAGGAAAATTTTAAACAGAAAGTCCTTAATCAAATTGCAAAATCCTAATCTCAAATACATCAAACGAATGAATAACAACTGTCATATTCCTGACTTGGTACAGACATTTGCATAGGAAAAAAATGTTGAAATAAAGCTACAGATATACATGATGTACGCATTCGAATTCCATATTTTCTGTAATATCGTGTTTTGAGTAGATGCTTTTTTATAGATATAGTTACTTACACATACATACATACATAAAACATTAATGTATAACGTATGTCATGTATGTCGTCATGTTAAAAACAGTATTCGTTTATAATTTTACAACATTTTTAGCATTTACTTATTTCCGCACATTATATTATCTACTATACCTTCGAATGTACAAAACAATGTAATGTAGATAATATAGGGTTATTGCATGAATATTGGGGAATATTGTCCCGAGTAGAATTTTATATTGCACGAGCTTGCGAGTGCAATATATGTTCTACGAGGGACAATATTCCCCAATATTCATGCAATAACCCTTTTATTGTATAGCAATATAATACTTGAAAGTAAAAAATGGTTTTAGATAAGATTTTGTCGTTGATGACGTCATGAATATTGAAGACTTATTGCACTAGTGCAATATTAGAATGTATTGCACGCTAACTTTTGGTTACGTTCTGTGGGAAATATTATATTGCTATACAATAATATGTTTTACTGTATACCTTTATTAAACGTAGGTGATACCAGAATAAAACGATATTTGATATGAAAGAGTTAAGAACTTTTCCTGTAGAATGTCTTATCGATGATTTGTGTTGTGTACTGTTTGCAAACAAGCTATCCATATTAAAATTAAAGAGGTCAATCTTCTAAACCATTACCATATAGCATTGCCACATTCAACTGTACCTGTCTCTATTTCCAGTCAGTAACCGTATCTATAGTTGCATATTATATCGTATTAAATACTATTATAAATGGGTAAAAAATGTTCATTGCTTTTGATCTTTTAAGAGGGTCTGAGTGGAATTTACATAATAGAGAATTATGCAAACGTTTATTTGGCAAGACATTTTCAAATATTTGCTAAGTGACACAAGTCATTATAGTTAAAAATTTTGTATTTGACTTTATTATGATTAGCAGTTTTTATCTGAATGATCCACGTTGTCTGGTTATATGAACCTTAATGAATGACACGTTAACTGACTTATATTTCTTTTGATAACACATTGATATAAATATAATCGAATCCTTTGCGACTATCAACATTTGAGATGTATGAATAGCTAGGTGTAATGCAATCAAATCATTGTGTGGCACATCTGGTTGCATACGTTGAAGGGTAAACAAAAAAGTCATTGCAATACAGAGTTTCTGTGTAAAAACATTGCTTCGGTGTACAATTATTTTTTTCTATTTTGGTGTTTCTTCAACACATCAACATTAGTTGGCATATTTTGTCTTTTTAATGAAAGATGACTTCTGCACATATTTTTAAAATTACAATTCTTACAAAGACGAATAGAAAAAAATCAATTGTGGTATTACACCTTATACGGGGAGTTGCACATGCATCCGCCTTTGGTCTCTTATGAATCTCGTTGGTTCAAGTTGCATGCTATAAAAAGGGAAATTTGACCCAAAAATGAAAAACAAAATCACAAAAGATAAAGCAAAAATTTAGTTAAAATCTTAATAACAATTCATATATATACCAACCGCAACTGTTAACGATTTTATTTACACATATAGACACGTCTCTCTTTGGTGAGTTGACTATTGTCATTGACAATTGATAAAGCAATTTTATCTTAGCTTTTTTTACTTCTTAATTCTTTATTGAGTGTTTTTACCTATTTATTTAATGGTAAAAATGTGTTTGTAAAGTATTTTGGATTTCTCATGCTTCAATCCAAATATATTTCAACCTACAGTGTTTTGAATAATGGTACAGAAACCAGTACTGTTAACATTAGACGTTTTGAAGCTTCATAATAGATTCAAAAATAAATTAAGGTGAAAGCTGTACATAATATAATTTATTTTTTTTAAATCTGTTGCTGAGGAGTATGTATAATTGTATGAGATTTGTCAACAAACCGAACTAAAAGCTGTGTGTGTTATTTAAAATAATCTTTTTTTCTGAAATCAGAATCGTTGTCTCGAGTATTGACTTTTTTTTTTCTTGTCGCATTTACATTTCTTCATATATTTTTTATATGTTTCACAATACCAGATATACAGAGCCGTAATTAATTAAATCATCACAAACATATTATACTTCTGGCACGTATATCTATTTAATTATAACGATACCGTTATTCACGTTATTTGACTTCTTTTTATGAATATAGATGTTTGCATTTATCATATCACAAATTAAACAAAGCCATCATAAACTGTAAAAATATGTATCGCTAGACACGACCAAGATATGATCATTGCTTAATGCTAAATATACATATTTTCAAATATTGTACATAGTGGGATGAAGTGGTCATTATTCCAATACAGATTTGAATTTGATTACGGTCTACTTGTGAATCAAATTAGATATTCACAGGCTGAGTTATGTTACAAAGTTACTAACAATAGTTGGTATACCCAATGTGTTTTTCTTCAAATGATTGGACGCAGCTTGCGTATTGATATGCATAATGATATAAAATGTGCTTACTAATAAAAAGTAAAAAAAGCATCTATAAAGTCGAAGTTATATTTGCAACCTATCCTTACGATCAAAGAAGGGGGAAACAAAAAAATAAATTCCTGTATTCTATGTATGAGTTGTGCCTCATAAGAGTACTCACACATGTCGACCTGGACGTATGTACTATTTAGGAATACATTTATCAATTTATATATTTTGACTACGATGTTTCAATCATTTCTAGTAATTCCGTGTACAATGTTCAGTATTTTTCATCTTTACAATTTGTGCAAGATAATAATAACCTTAGTTGAATGACATGTTATATTAATTATGGAGACAAGACAATCATAACGGTAAATGCTTGATAGGAAAAATCAAATGTAGTGCAACACTATTAATTTCATGAAAAGGAGTTTTATTAGTACTGTACACGTCTTAAATTGACTATAAGTAACAGCTTATCGGCATTCTGTTTTCTTCGATGTTATTCTTTTTTCTTGGTTATAGCAAAGGGAATGTGAAAACATCATGCTACAAGTATGAAACTCGGTAAAAATCGTCCGTTAGTAATAATTTTTTTTTATTTGAGATAGAGAGTTATCTGAATATCAGTATATTTGTGTTTTATTACACACAGATACATACCCTTAAGGTATGATACTAACTTCAAGTCATGTCAGATGTTTTTGCCAGACACTGGTTAGTTGTAAAAATTGGGGATAGCAGATTAAAGTAATATTCAAACAAAGACAAGTGTTATCTCCCCGTAAACGACATTTAAAACTAAAATCTGAAAAATTACGACACAACAATCTCTGAAAGATGAAGCATCCCCTTTAGAGCTTTAAACGCCTACAAAAATTGATACGATGGACACAAATTTAGAGGATAAAAATCGACGATACCATTGTATAAGGAAACACAATACAAATGTGAATGACATGCTAAAGTCGCCATACCACGTAGAAGACCACCCTCTCCCTTTGAAATTTAAAAAAGAACGGTTTTTCATATCAATTTAAATAGTAACGTTACTGTAAATACCGAAGAGATAAAAACAGATGTGATCCATAATTTCACTGTATAAATAATAAAACTAGTGGGAGATCTTATAGACATAAGTGTAAAAATTGTGATACAAGCATGAAATTTGATAAAAAGGTTGACTAAATGATAAAAAAAAAATCTGCTGCTGGCCAGAAAAAAAGTATTTTTTTCAAGATGGCCACCACACATTTCAGAAATGGCGTCATTACAAATTGACAATAATTCGTTAATTCCGTTATATGTAAATTACAATGTTAGATTGGATAAAAAGCAAATGACAGTTCCTAAATTACGACTAGACAATACATTAATAAAACTTAAGGTGACTACCGGTGAATGCCGACAAAAAAGGTCAAAAATTTCAATTTTTATACTTTCAAGCAACTTCACATGGGATGTATAATCCAATGTAAGTTATGATAACACGTTAAAACTAGTTCCTAAGTACGACGAAACAACACATAAATGAAAAAAAAATAGTGAATTCCGGTTCCAAAATGGCAGCAAATACGTAGAAAATATTTTTATAATTTCCATCAACTTAACAAGTGTTAACACTCTTTGTTAAGTTTAAATGCCTAGTTTGGTTAGAAAGACATGTTGCTTATATTATATTGATCTGATAGTTGCCCATACAACAATCGGTACAAGGAAGGCCAGAACGGTAGCATCTACAGTTACCAACACAGCTCGGTTTTTGGCTCCGCATTTCAAAATTTTCTGACACGAGGATGCAACGGCAGTCAAAGAAGTCCATTTTTTGATTTCCAACTGCCATTGATTCTTTCTTTCATATAACCACAGTGTTCAGGACTTGGAACACGTACCTGTCGAAAACATGAATCAGGCTGAGCCCAAGCAACTCCTCTTTGATGTATTTATCTTTTGATGTGCCCTGGAAAAGAACCTCTTGTAGGCGGAATTGCATCGCAATGCCGCTGCTTCCTGGCAAACAATTCACAGTTTGCCTCGCTCCATACTTAAGCCTAAAAACATCCTTTACATCTGGAAAACCTTCCATTGTTAGCCAAGCTGACCTTTTGCCTTTCTCATGACAATTCGACAAATTGCCACATCCACTAAATGCATGGAAGAAAGGAAAAACAGCTACACAAGGACCAAACGCATTTGATATGTAACGTGCAGGAAGCCATCAAAAGTCGTTATTGCTTCCATAACCTATCTGAAATTTGTTCTACCTAATTTTGCGATTGCTGCAATTCTTGATACTATAACATCTGTGTCAGTACTACCTAAAATTACATTTTACAACACTTTTCATAATCATGCCGAACATGGACAAACATTCGTGTATTTGCTTCTTCATGATTACAAGAGAAAAGATAGCAAGTATCTTTATTGAAGTTGTAAAGAATATATTCACCATGAGTAACATACACATTTGTTTTAGTCTCTTCAGAAGCAATTTTGTCAGCAAGAAACTTGAACAATTTCGTTTTGTTGTCATCCTCACAGAGAAAACTACTCCATACCCTTTGTGTTCTACCTGAACCAACACCTTTTCATCTGGCACAAGAACCTTGCCTTTGTTTTGTCCCAGCCTTAAAATTATTCATTTAGTAAATATCAAATACAATGTCTACTTTTGAATACTTCTCGATGCAAGATTTTACATAAGGCAGTATGACATCATTAGCATAATCATCAAATATGTGTGGCCTACTTTGTGACCTGGAATTAACCATTGCTGCCCCACCGACGATAAATGCGTCCGAATTCGGATCAGCAAATCGCCGAATGTTTCAAGTAAACCCATTTTCAGCGATTAAATACCACTATTTCAAGTGAAATCTTGAGATAAAGATGGAGGAGCAGTTTGGTTTCTCTGGATGAAGAAATATTCCAAGTAAAACTGTGTACTGTGACAAGAAATGAAAAGTTTAAAAAAGATATCGCAATCATTTTTAAGGTTCTCTAGCTTTGTTTTTGACAAAGACGTTTCCAGTTTCATTTTGCGGCCAAAATAGGAAGTTGTTCTTTTTTATTTGGTTATAAAAAGCAGGGTTTCCTTCGTTTTGCATTTGCCGCAAAAGATCTTCGTTTTGTTTGGACCAATAACTTGGAGTTTATTTACATATCTTACCTGTTTCCGAATCAACAATTTCGTAAATGAAGTATTTTGTTACAAATCTGACGACTCTTTTAGAAATGAATTTCCAAACTCGTTCATTCTTGCAAAGCTTTAAAGCTGTTTAAAGAAATCTTTTTGTGTTTTCGTAGAGTCTTCATTATGTCGTCCGTCTGTTTTAGAATGACCCAAACCACTAGATCTTTCAAATTAATCTTCTAGTATACTGACTCCTGGTCCAGCTATCATCCATTTGTCTAAATGACATCTTCGGTTAATCCCATGGCACCAATATCGCCCTTCACAATTCTGTTTTTGTGCCTGATCAATTGTGTTACAAGATAAATATTTACTGGTTTTACGTACAGTGAAATTATCATTTTCAAATTCCATTGCTACCTGTGGGTAATGTTCGGGAAGGGAAGTCATATCTCGGAGATGCGTCGGTTACGATTGAGCATAATTTACACGATCAAGACCTAAAACTATACGCTATCATACTTTATATGGACTGACTAACTCATGACATGAGCATAATACCAAAATCAGAAGAAATTAATTTACAATTGAACGCCAGGAATTAAACCGTGGTTGAGATGACTATATTTCCTTACACAAGTCTCTTACATCATTGAACGTCACAGAGTCATGACATAATTATATATTCTGAGTTTAGCTTTCAAAATCTGAAATTAACAATTTTAAAGAAAAATACATGCAGTTGTCTGATGCGCCTGTCTTATCCTAGGTATATTTGAACATACATTCCGTTCTAGGTTGCGAATATTGGCTGCAGTAAGACAACATGTCTATCCCCTATCACGCAATATATTACCCAGAGCTTTATAACAAGTCATTTCAATGTGTAATCCACCAAACATGACGATACACTTATATTTTCCCTACAAATCAGGCCATTCCCACTGGATTTGCTTAGGCATTTCAAAAAGTGGCTGATCTGCAGTTACATTTGATGTTTCTCCAGATTAACTAAATTTTCGCCTTAACCATCGAATACGTGAGAATTGCCTAGTTGTGCATACAAATCGCTCTTCATGTCTATAAATAGTTTGCACGTGCACAAAATTGTGAAACGCATGTGTATCATAACCTTGAAAAATGTTATTAAACCAATTCATAATATCATTAGAAATCCAAAAACACCAAATATATAGTAAATAGTTCAAGTGTTTTTGAAAGAATTTTGTTACATTTTCGTGCATGCGCAAATACTGGATATGTCAAATATTAATTTTTAATATTATGTGTTGTAAGGAAGGTAGCCACAAAACCTAGTAATTGGTTTTTACTAAAAGAAGTTCAAAGAAAATTTTTCCAGAAAAATCAATATTTTCACACTAAAGAAAACAGCCATTTTAGAAAATGGCCAGCAGTTATTTCTTACAAAGTATATGATAATGATGCTTTCGGGTAATTTTGATGCTTGTATCATCATTTAGCCATGGCGTTGTCAGTTTGTTTTATATATATGAGTTTGACTTTCCCTTTGGTATCTTTCGTCCCTCTTCTTTTACACAATTCCCTCGATTTTGCTTGCTAATATCTTCCACTATTCTCAGGCTTCATTCATCGATAAAATCTGGCCAATACAAAATAGCCTGAATTTGCATTAAAACACGAATAATCAATCAATCTATATGACAAAAAATTACTAATGCAACAAAAAAAAACAAAAAAAAAAACAAAAAAAACAAGCGTTTTATGTACACTTTACTTTTAGTGTATACCAGACTTATCAATTAACCAAAAAAATATCACTAATTTATTAACAGTGTTGATTCATTTTAAGCACATCAAGTTTAATGTATTAATGTTTTTTTTTAAATTAAAACATATTGGTGTTTAATTCTTTCAGAGTTTTAAATGCATTTTGGTAAAAATCATTAGAAATGTGTTTCATTTAATTACGTAATCTAAATGCAATAAATTGAAACGATTAAATATAATTTATAAACAATTTACAAATACATTTTTATAATAATCAATTTTCAATTTGTAATGAAGCTATGACAAATATTTTTAAGGTAAAAGTTAAAAACCTATAGTCAACAAATTAGGAAAATTATGGCTTTATTCTAGTCATTAAACGTACTGCCATTATAACGTTTCCGTTCCATGAAATGTGTTAAAAACACTAATGCATGAATGTGTAATAGTTTACCCAGTGTAATTAATCGGCATAGATCATATAAAAAGTTAACATTATAATAGCGAAACAAAGGAAATTGGACATTAAATATAACACAACACAATATAGTAAAAGTCACAAATATTACAGTTCTCAATTGTTTGTTTTTTCTGGTATTGTATCATCACAATTTGCTTGAAAAGTATTTAAAAAATCTAAAGTCTTATCTATACAACTGAGGTTAATAACAAGGGGATTATTTAGGATTTTATTATCGCAGGAGTAGATTACTATCGCCGTGTTTGGCACAACTTTTTGGAATTTTCTGTCCCCCATGCTCTTCAACTTTTTACTTGTTTGCCTTTTTTACTATTATGATCTGAGCGTCACTGTTGAGTTGTATGTAGACGAAACGCGCGTCTGGCGTATTGGATTATAATCCTGATACCTTTGATAACTACAGAACTAGTCGAAATTGTAAATAAAGTCAACAGTAGTATACCGCTGTTCAAAACTCATAAATCCATGGTCAAAAAACAAAATCGGGGTAACAAACCAAAACCGAGCGAAACGCATTAAATATAAGAGGAGAACAACGACACAACACCGAAACGCAACACACACAGAAACGGACCAAGCATCAGACAAAACACCACGAGAATAACAAATATAACATGAAAATCAAATACATGAATTTGGGATAGACAAGTACCGTGCCACGTCTTATCTCAATATCTCAAAAATAAGAGAAAACACAAACGACTCAACGTTAAAATGCAACACACAGAGAAACGAACAATAATATAACAATGACCATCTTCCTGACTTGGTACAGGACACTTTTAAAGGGGAATAAAAGTGGTGGGTTGAACCTGGTTTTATGGCATGCCAAACCTCGCACTTTAATGGCAAAGTTAAATATAACAATGAAATGACAACATAATATTACAGGACTACAATGCAAATAAATAGGAGAACATATTAGACAAAGAAAAACATGATTAATAGATAACAAAAAGCATCAGGTTTAAAATTCAATACGCCAAAAACGTGCCTTGTCCACACAAGACTCACCAGTGACGTCCAGATATAAAAGATCGAAAGTGAAAAAAGTACAAAGTTGTACAGCACTGAAGATCAAAAGTTTAAACTTGGCTTTTAAAAAAAAACCAACATTATGTTCAATTCTCATGTTTATTTTTCAATTTGTTGGACATGATAATTTTTTTATTAATCTTTTCTTTATGAACTGGCTAATGTTTCCAATCTATCTTTCTCTTTTTTTGCAATCAAACACAACGAATTTAACGAAAAGTAATAACATTAATAGATATCGTTAATCGAAGAGAATACCCTCTGATTTTTCACGATGCAGTTTATTTATAATAAAAGCATATATCCACATCATACTAATGGCATATAATCCTGTTAAATTTTTAAAGTAATGAAAAGCATTTAGAGCAAATATTGATGATGCAGATGTGGTTAAGAAAAATGAGACATATTCGTTATTTCTTTGACCCGGATATTCCATGACGGTCAATCAAATGTATGTCATATGGCATTTGTAGAATAGTATGAGGGGCGATTTGTTTCATCTATACCGGAACACTATATCAAGAATATTTTAAAAACCACTATTCACCGTAATTGCAAACCTGATTTTGAACTATACCAAATTTGTAAGTTTACCTGTTATGTTACTTTTTTTGCGTCGACCCAGTCGTGTGAGTCAATCTGTGATTATGTTGTGTGGTTTTTATGTGCTGTCTTGGGTTGTTTTATATGTTTGCTTTTATTTTGTTTTAAGTCAGCTGTTCCATGTTGCCATGAATATCAATGATATGGTCATTTCTATAAGTTCACTGTTTGCAAAATTATGAATTATTCCAAATACTAAGGACCTTTTTTTTACTTCAGGCGTAGATAACCGTAACCGTATTCGGTACAACATTTTGGAATTTTGAATCATCAAAGCGTTTTAACTTTGTACCTTTTTGGCTTTCTAACTTTTGTGTTATGCGCGTCATTGGTGAGTCTTGTGTAGACGGACCGAGCTTCTGGCGTAATAAATTATAGAACTGGTACCTTTGATAACTATTATCATGTCGAAATATACTATTGTTTTCTTTATTTGTGTATTTCTTTCTACTGAATGTTTTTGCAGTTATTTGTAGTCCTGTCATGTAATGTTGTCATTTTAGTGTTATATTTAACTTCACCATGGAAGCATCAGGTTAAACTAAACACAAAACAAGATTCAATCCCTCAATCGTTCTTTAACATACAACATTACACCATACACATTTTTTTTTTTTTTGGGGGGGGGGGGGTGGGGGGAGTTCATTTACGCACAAATTTAGAAATATTACAAATCCGTTTGGACGGTTCTTGTAAACACTAATTTGTAAAACAGTTACAGCTTTTTTGTGGATATTTTTTTAAACGTCAAAAGAACATTGATATCCATATAAAAGTTGATATATATATGCATAAGGTCGATTTCCATTATGTTGAGATACCTTGTAGATGAGCTGGTTTTAATAACAAAAAAAAAGCGTTTCTACATGTTATGAAAATTATTTTGCAATAGCACATGTAACATACATGATGCAAATGGAGTATATTTCCAAAGAAAATAATTGAGGACTTCTTCGGCATACTGGTAAACAAAAACGGACTTGCTAACTGAACTTTAATTTTTAAATAAGAAATGAAAAAAGGTAAAAAATGTATACGAAAAATTGCGAACATCCTTTTAATTATTTGTAATCTAGCACTTATGAAACATGTTAATGAGTTCTACCATTTAAAAATATTAATAGGTGGTCAATGTCAGTTTATATCAGTGACGGATATTTGTCCAGCTGTACACAAACATATATAATGTATAAAAACATATAGTGTAAACTCGTACGACAGCGGTTATCGCTCCCGAAGGCAGTTATCTGCAACGACAGATTTACCACACATTACTATCACTTAACTATGACTGATAAACTGGTTTATGTTAGATAATCAATTATTTAGTAGACAAAGAATTGATATTCTGTAATAACATATTGACAAAGAATTGGAATGCAAATATAAAACAGGATATTGTCTTCAACAACGAACAACAATATATGCATATTGCAATCTGCAAAAGTCCCCAGAAAATCAAAATGAGAAAAATAGTACATATGATTTCATCTATTCAAAACTTTTTTTCAACTATCATACAGGTAATTGTGTATCTAATATCTTATCTGAAAACGCCTATTTTATTATTATGATCATTTGCAATTCAGATAAATGCAAGGTAAGTATTCATTTCTATTAATCTGACATGCATAAATGTGCTTTGACAATGTATTTACCATGTCGCGATGGTAATTTATACGTGATTTAAAAGACGATCTTATTTTTTTTAAAATAGAAGTTTTAAAACGAACTGACACCAAAAAACGTAACAATTTAACCGAGGAAACTAAAAACTTAGTTTATAACAGAGCAATTAACGAAAAAAAACCAAACATAACAGACATATTCAAATGAAAACATATGAACTATTAAAGGTTTGAACATTTGAAAGAAGAGCGTCTAAAGTCACAATGAATTAACAAGTTTTAGGAAGTTAATATGCAAAGATGAACTTCTTTTCACTTTATTCTTTTGAACCTATCGTTCATGGTTCATTTGATTAACACTGTACATCTGTTAAATGGCGGTTTGCACCGTCTGCATTCGTCTGTAATTGGAGGATATGCTATACTACATGAAAATTAGAACAAAACACGACTGTCAAATGGGAATGTGTCAAAGAGATAACAATCCGACCAAGGAGCAAACATGTTCATATATCGTACTGCGAAACTCAGATTTCAGTAAATTTGGGATTACTTTTGATTGAAACCGTTTTAAAAAAAATCAGGGGAATTACTCCAATACTTTTTCTACAAAAAAAAATAATAAATGTGTTTTGTCTTTACTTTTACAGACCTCTATTTAATTAAGCTCTCTACGCACGTTTATTTTTCGTTTGATATTCTCATATTGTCGAGGTTGACATCGATTTTTAACAAGTAGGAAGATGAATACATACAAGGAAACATTAAACATAGCGTGAAGAAAAGCGTAATTTGATATTAATAAGGTAGTTTGTATCTCATAATTAGGACAAAGGATGATCAATTTAGGAAAACTTCCTATACCCTACCGTTTAAACTCATAATGACTACTCATTGATTGATTTGATTTTTGGTGTTTTAACGCCACCTTTAAGGTAGATCATGATATGTTTCCCGAATTCTTTTATACTTTTCCAAAATGAGGATTCTTCTATGATCTTTTAAAAAATATAAAGGGGTCACCGTGCTATTTTTCAAACTATGAGTCGGTGACAATTGACTAAATCTGCTTAGATAAAACATTTGTTTGTGTATAAACAAAATCTATGAAATAGGATTTTGAAATAAAAAAAAAGAATATAAAATTGAGAATGGAAATGGGGAATGTGTCAAAGAGACAACAACCCGACCAAATAAAAAACGACAGCAGATAGTTTTAATTATATGTTTTAATAAAATAAAAAGAAAAAAAATGGTGTCACCGAACTTGTTTTTTTACTACAAGTAGAAATTCAAAATTTCCCTATCTGTCAGGTACACATTTGGTACTAAAAAAGTTATCTCCCCTTAACTTACTTAGTTGATATTGATTCTTAAATAAATATGTTTGGTATTTGTTTAAATTCTTTTCATACAGATACAGTCTAATCAATAAAATTGCACATCTGTTTACATATTTGGAATTTGGGTAAATAACTAGACTGATTGTTTTCTGCAATAATACAATCTAAGATGGCGTTGTACCATAAATAAACCTTAAGCACCGTATTAGGACTATTCCATGGAGGCCTATTTTTTTGGGTGAAGGGAGCCGTATTGCCCAAAGAAAATAACCGACCTGCGAAAGGAAATTTAACAATTTTATTCAAAATGTATTCGTTGCTTTCCTATTTGAATTACGTGTAAGACACTGTTTTTGATTCTTCATCGTCATTACAAATCCCTTATGAAATTTCCATTCCACTTTGTCCTCTTTTTTTTGCTTTTTTATGCGAATTGCTATGTTGATTTCTCAACACTTCCAATGTTTGAGCTTTTTTAAGAGGGGTGAAGAAACTATGAATAAAACGTGTAGACTTTAAAAAGAATTCGTAAAACTAATTAGAGCACGAAGTACATTTGAGAAAAACTGTCACTGCTACACTTTCTACATCTAATTTATATAATACGGCCTTTGATGAAGAGAATTACGAAACTAAGTGACGAATATCTGTAGTCTTGTTCCTTAGATATATATGTTATATTTTTGTATCTTACGAATGTAAAAGTATTATTACCTTTTTTATCAATGGAACTAATTAATGTAAAAGACGAATATCGATAGTCCTGCTCCGTAGATATATTTATTATATATTTGTATATGACAAATGAAAAAGGATTATTATTTCTAATTTTAACAAGGAGCATATTGTCTAACAGATGCTTGAAGTAAGCAAATTCAACAAACACCTTAACAAGACATGTGGAAGTTTCATCAACTCTGTGGTAAACATATTTCTCTGGAAAACAATTGTTCCACTGCAAAGCGATCACATCCAACACCCAACAATGGTTATGGTATTTGTTTTACTCAAACACCATTAGTGAATGACGAAGTTTTTGAAATACAAATAGACGAACTTGCTACGGGATCGTCTGGCTCAGTTATGATTGGTAATTTAATATTATTTTAATTTTACAAACGGACACTACTGGGGTTGAAAATTGGTTGAAAATTGGTTGAAAATTGGTTAGAACACTTAGAAATAGGTCAGATCGTTTGTTTAAGGATTTCATTTACCCTGTGTACATGCACCATAGAAGATAGTTTTACTGAACAAGTGTTATTTTTTATAACCACACGTGAGTATCTATTTGTGTAAGCAAGTCAAACATAGGTCACTTTATTTTTATAAATAAGAAAAGACGGTGACAATATTGATTGGTTCTTTTCTTGCAGTTCCCATCATATCAATCGAATCCTGAATTTTGTTCCTTTCATATTCATTTACAAAATTTAATTTGTATTAATATCTGCATTGGTGGTCTTTTGACAATTTCAGTAACAATTAATTTCTCAAATTGTAACACTACATAACGATAATATTTATACATTTGGTTTTACACAGAAAAGTAAAATAAACGCATCATTGGTACAAGGATACACAGAGTGTATTTGCGCCAGACGCGCGTTATGTATACTGAAGACTAAATGTTCATACCTGGCTTCCATTATAAAGTCATATTTCGATTTAACAATGCGAAACTGATTTTTTAAAAGTAAATCAATTGTAAAAGGAATCAAACATTGATCAGTGTCAATAACATGTCTTGTTCACCTAATCTTTAAAAAGGGAAGCTTTTCAAGGCTGAGAATTCCTCAAAATGTTAATTTTGTATTTATAAATCAAATGAAGACCACCTTCAGGTGCAATGTTTCTATCACAAATTTATTGATCCACACGATGTGTCTTTGTCCAAACAAACCAAGGACTTTTTCACCACGTGTTTGATTTAGGTTTGTCATTACGTCGTCTGATCTTTTAATACCGAATTTGCCTTAATTCCGATTGTGACTGATTTGCTGAGTTTGAATTTGCATTGCTATCATAGTTATCAAAGGTACCAGGATTATAATTTAGTACACCAGACGCGTATTTCGTCTACATAAGACTCATTAGTGACGCTCATAGTAAACTATTTATCAAGCCAAACAAGTACAAAGTGTAAGAGCATTGAGGATCCAAAATTCCAAAATGTTGTGCCAAATACGACTAAGGTAATCTATGCCTAGGATAAGACAATCCTTAGTTTTTCGTAAAATTCAATGTTTTGTATAAGACGTGTCACGGTACTCATCTATCCCAAGTTTATGCATTAAGTTTTGATGTTATATTTGTTATTCTCATCGGATTTTGTCAAATGTCATAACGTTTGTAGTTTGTAATTTTTTTCTGTTGTATTCGTGTGTTATGGCAAAGATAATTTATCACCAAGTTCATTTATTATATTTTAGTTTGGGTCAACGAAATGTATACGATATATTTAGTTAACAGTTTGATTCAGAAGAAATACCGACAAATGTAGATCATACAATTGATATACTTATCACTCCCACAATTTGGTATTAATTATACCCCCGCTTTATAAAACAGGGGTTATTCCTTTTTTTATCTCTGTCTGTCCGCCAGTCCGTCCTTCATTCTGTCCGTCCCATGCATATTTTTCGTCACATATTCCTTAGAAACTACAATACAAGGATTTCTGAAATTTGATTCCATGGTTCATATTAGTCTGCTTTACCGTGTGATGCGTTTTCTGCATCATCACTCTACAACTTCCTATTCACCAAACACTTGTATGATTGTACACATGTCAGATAGCTAAGTTGATAATCATCGTCATATTTTTCTCAGGAACTACAATACAAGGATTCCTTAAATTTGGTTTCAGGATTTATATAAATCAGCTATACCATGTGATGCGTTTTCAGATTCAGCACTAGTCAACTTCTTGTTTACCCACCACTTGTATATTTTAACAGATGATAGCCAAGTTAAAAATGTTCGTCACATTTTTCTCATGAACAACAATACAAGGATTTCTGAAATTTAGTTTCAGGGTTTATGTAAGTCAGCTATACCGTGTGATGTGGATTTTTTTCAGATTCATCACTCAACAACTTCCTGTTTACCGAAAACTTGCACTATATATTTTTGGAAAATAATTTTAGAAATTCAAATGTTACGTCACTTTTTGCGTTGATGGCTTTGGCTAACTCGGCTTTATACTTTTATCTGCAGGTTAAGGTTGTTTTACGTAATGTATCCGTTTTTATTCTGTAATTAATTTTTAAGATGACCGTTACCAATTCAGGAAATGGCCATTGTTATATTATAGTTCGTTTTTTGTGTGTGTTACATGCTTATGGTGTGTTTCTGTTGTGTTGTTGTTCTCCTCTTATATTTGATGTGTTTCCCTCAGTTTTACTTTGTAATCCGGATTTGTGTTTTTCTCAATAGATTTATGAATTTCAAACAGCGGTATACTACTGTTGACTTTATTAACCTATTATTTCTGTTTGTTTTGCTTTTATATAGTTGTCAATCTAATAGCATATTCTGCAACTAGTGAAGTTACGGACGCCATCATGCGTTGGTTGAACGGTAAGGAATTACCGTTTCGCAGATGATAAGTGTACCTTACCTCGTTACTAAAATTGCCTTCCCTTTTATAAATATGACCTACCAAATTAGACTACTAGTATTTACCGGTTTGTAATAACATGATCAGCACGACCGGTGGCACATGTGGAGCAGTATATCTACCCTTCCGGAGCACCTGTAATAACCCATTGTTTTTGGTGAGGTTCTTGTTGCGTAGTCGTTGGTTTTCTATGTTGTCTCATGCGTACTATTATTTGTATGTTTGTCTCTTTCATTCTCAGCCATGGCGTTGTCAGTTAGTTTTTCGATTTATGAGTTGGACAGTCCCTTTAGTATCTTTAGCCCCTCTTTTACAGTGTTCATGTATTTGTCCTTGTAAATTATTAACCCTTACGTTTAAGACCATGTGTAGTAATATCCAACTGGCATTGCTCGGTACTTATACTTTTTAATTGTTTTATTGTGGTGTGGTAATATTTGAATGCTTGTCTTTCATTTTTGCAGATTTGTTTGTTTTATAGGGATTAAGATTAAAGCACAGTGATGGCTGCTATACCCCTATTTTTGAAATGTTTACCTATTATGTCTGCTTATTTTGGTCACACATTGATACAAATGTAATGGAACTGTTTGCCTCTGTCATACAATTGAGTGATTTGGCTAGCTATCAAATCAGGTGTAATCCACATGATGAATTGCATCTACCAAGTCAGGATATAACAGTTGTTTTCCATTCGTTTTACGTGTTTGATGTGTTTGCTTATTCAATTTTTTCTAACTTTTAAACTTTTCAAAGGGCAACTGATCTACAGACCTTTCTGGATTATTGAAGATAATTAGTGTAACCTTGTATTGATTTGATTGATAAGACACATAGGCTTACATGCATTACTTCATACATGGTTTTATAATTGCATAGACAGAGATGATAAAGAGATGATTTTTTTTCATTTCTTATCGTTTATTATACATTTCTAGATATTGACGTTCCCATGTCACTATGTCATGGTGTTTTTAATCTCAACTTGTAAAATTCGCTAGTGTATGTAAAAAGGTATTAGATTTTAGCGAGAGAAATTTGTGTAAAACTTAAAATATATTACACCAGGGTTTTCGATATCACAAACTAGTCAAACCATTTACTTTTTAATGTCATCGGTACAAGGAAATTATTCGTAAATATAATTCAACATGCAGACAGCTTATGCGTTCGTGTATTCATTCATTTTCGTTATGGTTATATTCTTTACACAGCACAAAAATGTCGGCATTCACCCCAAAAGCTAACAAAACCTCTTAACATATACTTATTCAGAAGGGATATAGTTATGTCTTGTGTATAATTCAGAGTTTAGTATGACGTCCAGTATCACTGTACTAGTATACATATTTTCAGGGGCCAGCTGAAGGACACCTACGGGTGCGGGAATTGTCGCTACATTGAAGACCCATTGGTGGCCTTCGGCTGTTGATTGCTCTATGGTCGGGTTGTTGTCGCTTTGACACATCCCCCATTTCCTTTGTCAATTTTATGATACTGTTGTTATGTTATCCAAGATCGAATATATTGGCTTTAATATTCGTTCATTTATAGCATCTATGCATCGAAAATACAGTTGTTGGCATAATATGGGTAATGTTCTTCTCATATAATTTATGACGGTAGAATACTCAACCCCTAACGGAAGGGATTGTACTTGATATTCATATGACGAAAACATAATCTTATAATCAGTTAAGTTGAGGTATGGAGCTGGCATGTCAGTGACGCTGGTAGTCCTTTGTTTATTAATGGGTCATTGACATTTTGTGTAGTTTCTTTTGTTACCTATTCTGACATCTTATGCGGGCTTTTTTTAAACAAAATTTTACAGTACATATTGTTTTGTTTTTGTTTTTCTACATTGACTACAGATATTGGAAGTGGATTGGGATCTCAAAAAATGTTTAACCCGCTGCATTTTTGTGCATGTATCCAAGACAGGAGCCTCTGGCCTTTGTTAGTCTTGTTTTATTTTTAATTTTAGTTTCTGGTATAGATTTAGGTGTTGAGTTTTACATCCATTATTACTGAACTAGTATACATATGGGCAAACTGAAGAATGCCTCTGGGTGAGAGAGTTGCACGCTGCATTGAAGACCCCTTGAGGGCCTTCAGCTGTTGTCTGCTCTTTGATCGAGTTGTTGTCTCTTTGACACATTCTTTTTTTTCTAATCTCAATTTAATACGATATTTTAATGCAGAAGTGATCTGTATTATACGATATACAAACAGATGACATTATATCGTTATTGATATATGAACCACCGCAGACCTTTCCCGGTTTTGATGTTGTTCCTTTTGCTCAGTCTTTAGCTTTATATGTTGTGTTGTCCATTCTGTGTAGTGTATGTAGTTGTATCCGTCTAATGAGTTAAATTTGTGTAGTACTAACGGCACCGACTCGTAAAAGTGGACAATGTCTCTTCGGTATTCTGATTTTGAATCCATATAACAAAAAATAAATTATAACACATCAACACAAACACAATTGAAACAATAAGATCCATAATCGAAATTTTCGAATTCATTAATGAGAGATGATGAATTTAAAATGCGTCTTCTGCAGTTCATACACTTTGAAATTATATCAATCTAAATAATCTACAAATGCAAACAATTTTGGTCATTACAATCAATAAATTATATTCAATTTCTATTGTCAGGTGTTGTGAAAAAGATGCCACCTCATGTGTTAGAATTTGCATGGGTAATTGAGTTAAAAGACAGCTGGATGTTGTAGTAAGTTCATGTTTTAAAGTTTAAATGAGAGTTTTCTACACATTTTGATTCGTTAATTTCAAACTAGTGCTACCCTTTTCGGCTTTTAATAGTCTAGTAATACAAGACATGTAAACAGCTTTAATAACCTTTTTTTCAAAAACGCAAAAACAACACCTGAAACATTTTATATTATGAAAATCAAGGCAAAATACAAGCATACTTTAGAGTATAATTTCACTTTATTCAAAATAATACAATAGCTGATACCAGATGTGATGACAGCGTTTTAATTTGAATGTGATGCACCAATACATGGTAATTAAATGAAGCAGAAAAATTGCATTCAAGTTATCAAATGTACTACATCATATTGATCCGTTACATCAAACTAAATATTAAATACCACGTATTTTCCCCGTGGAAACAGAGTTATTATTTGTTGACTTATTCTGCAGTATAAGGAATTAAATGTTCTCAATTATTCCCAACTTTTATGAAACTACAATCGTTAAGAATTATTACAACAGTTGCCAAGATAACAAATGTCACCTATAACAGCCAATCAAATGATATATAACATAACTTGATGTCACACATTACATATATTTTTTCTAATGGAAATATAACGGCATGCTTGGCTTTGCTTTACTCTCAGTACTGTCATGGTTGTCTTTGCTCATTGAAAAGACTCAACAGATTTAAATTTACACTATAGAATTTTTGGAGAGGAGTGGATATTAGGTAGTTATTGTTTGAATTTTTCATAGATCCTTTAAGGAAAATTAAGAGGTTTAGCTATAAAACCAGGTTTAAAGGGGTACTTGCTGTCAAATTCATGTTCACCAATTTTAATCAAATTTCTAATAGTTCATTTATAACAATGTAAAACATTAATCCAAACTATTAAAATTCCTGAATAAACAATAAACAGGGCACTGGCGTGAACATACGTAGCTTCGTTTGGTGTTTATTTTAGTCATTGTTATTGTAGCACATTCTAGGTCCGTGTAACACTTATCAATTCAAAGTTTTAAAAAGTTTTGAAATTTTAGATATTTGGAATTTTTATCAAAGTTTTAAAATATCAAAATTTCAAATTGTGTTAAAGCTTTGAAATTTTGAAATTTTAACCAAATTATTAAAATATCCAAATTCTAAATATCGTTTAAAAATTTTATAGTTTAGAAATTTGATCAAACTTTTAAAATACTAAACCTAACGCGCAATTTTGATTATTTCACTTTTTGAAAGTTTGATTTTTTAAATGTTTGCTTAAAATATCAAAATAGAAAAGGGGCAATAAGAGGGATACCTGTAAAAAGCGAAACGAAATAAAAGCGGAACGAAACGAAACAATATGAATTAAAAACATAATGATACTTAAAAGTTTATGTATGAAATAAAACGGACATTTGTCAGCGGTGAAAAATTGGATGACAAAATTAATATGTCTTAAAAGAAGATAATCTATTTAAAAACCAGACGTACGGCTCTGATATTGACCAGTTTACCTGCTGGTTTTATGATACTGAATGCATGGTGTCCTAATTAACGTTGTGCTAGTCCACAGTGTGGGAGGTTTTTAGTATAATCTTATTTGCGCTGAAATTAAGACGGTACTAAGATCCAATATCAGCCGATTGGAACCAAGATACTTTTACAAGGTATCTACAAAAACTCATCATAGATGGATACCAGAATATAAATTTTGCCGGTTTTTGCGCCGGACGCGCGTTTCGTCTAAAAAAGACTTAATATCATTGACACTCGAACCAAATGAAGTTAAAAATGCAAATAAAGTCAAATAAAATTGAAAAGGCCAAATATTTTTTTTTTAAATCCAACGTATAGCTCTGGTTTTGTAAAAGTTGAAACCTTTCATATCATATATAAACGTATACCATTAACATTATGTTCACGAGCAATCATATTTATGTAATAGTTACCGCTGTACTACATTAAGCACCCAACTTGCATTCATGTTTATGTTATAGTTGCCGCTGTACTACATTAAGCACCCATCTATCCAGTTGTAGGTGCCGGCATTTTGAAAGTTGAAAATTGTGTTCAAAAGTTTCTATCAGCGATAAATGGTAATCTTCTAGGGAACCAATATTTAGATAGTCCCTGTTTTTTCACTTGATACTACCACTAGGGGCTTCGATAATGGTACATTAAAATATTCTGATCCCTAATTTGATGATATAATATTCTGTGCCAGCAGAGGACAAAAGAAAAATTGTCCATGCCTTTTAGTGTTAAATGTTGAACCAGACAAGTTGATTAATAGCGATGAAAAACTTAATAAAATTGTTAGTGCTTCGACAAAAAAAATAGCTTGAATTATTTATCTCAAACGCTAAATCTTATATAAGAGATTTAAATCAACGTAGTTGATTCCGGTTTAAATAGGTTTAATTATATTTTTTTTTTTATAGATGCACAACCTTAAAATTTCAGGATACTGTTATCCCATGTGATGTCTAATATGTTTCATAAAAAAACGACTTCTTCTTTTCATTATTTATTTTGTTATTAAGAATGATTTGATATATGTCAAGATATTTATTTATAACTAAGAATAGTTCTTATCAGAGCCGTGTTGACATCAGTGATTACAGGTACCCCTCTTGTCGCCCCTTTATATTTTTGATATTTTAAGCAAACATTTAAAAAATAAAACTTTCAAAAAGTGAAATATTCAAAATTGCTCGTTAGGTTTAGTATTTTAAAAGTTTGATCAAGTTTCTAAAATATCAAATTTATAAACGATATTTAGAATTTTGATATTTTAATAATTTGTTTAACATTTCAAAATTTCAAAACTTTAACACAATTTGAAATTTTGATATTTTAAAACTTTGATCAAAATTCCAAAAATCTAAAATTTCAAAACTTTTTAAAACTTTGAATTGATAAGTGTTACACGGACCATTCTAGCTATTGTCAAGGTATCTGTACATTCTTTAAGTATTGCTCTGACAATATAATGTCCTTTACCACTGGTTAGAAATTAAGAAATTTTGGCAAAATTCTAAAGTTCCTAGCGCAATAACGCTCACAAATCTAGTCCAAACAGCAAGAGCCTCAACTTGAAATAATACTTATAAATATAAGCTTACAAACCAATAATAGAAACATTTGGTTTAAGAATTTCTTAACTGAAACTGAAGTGACAAGGACAGACAGATGGACGGACAAACCAAAAGAAAACATATAAAGTCATGGTGTTTTAAGAAAACTTCACGCATAACACATTTCTTTGTTATTACTTTGATACAATCAGGATGATGCACAGCTAAGGTGTACATTAACTACCTCAGATATACTGAAGAGTTCAAATGTACTCTTACCTTTAGAGGCTGATTCTAGACTTTGAAAGGGACGTAATTCCATAAAATTAAAATATATAGCTGCGCCGCATGAGCGCATGTAACGCCCGTTGCTTTTTCAAAGAATTAAAAATGTGACATTTAAGCTATTTTCAAAATGTGTCAAAATACATATTTTTCACCTTTTAAATCCCATTTTAGCCTTATCTCAAAACAAAATTTTACAACCTGAACATCAAAATATTAAATAAAATAATGCTTAATTATATAAAAGAGTAAAGCAGTTCTGAGATATACATGAATCACCTCCTGCCTGTATCTTACAAATAGCTCTAATTTAAATGACAAGAAGTAAAACGTTCAGACTTATGTTGTTTGTTACATAATGTGCTAGTGACCTACTTAAATATATATGGGTTCAGTTAATTTAATAGTGTGTGGGTGAAGCTCGAATCTCAATAAGGAATTTTATGACCCCATATACATGTATATAGGTTCTTAACATATTCAGTAACGAATCGATCTTGCCGGGTATTTAGACTAGTTGCTTATCAAAGTGATTGAACCGTCCATACTGTTAGTATTCAGAACCTATTTATATTGGTCTATACAAAAACATATGCCAACATAACAACTTGCTAGCTTTACATGTGCTTATTCATTTTGTTTCAATCGTTCAACATCAATGTCTGCATTTGTTGAAACCTTTAAGATTTTGCCTCAATACTTTGTTGTTTTATAAAGTGACGTCACATCACTATTGCATGTAATATTTTATTGAAATGAAGTCCTGCCTACTAGCTTAATATGGGACACTACTAATCTACTTTAGCGAATACACGGTCTCCCCGCGGCTGCTATTTAATAATCATATTCATGGAAATGTATAGAAGTAAAGATAATTAGTTATATTTCTACATTTCTAAATAACCCATGTTATAGTATAATTTACTGTAAACGTACATTCCTACTATGATAATTCTTCCCTCATTTGAATACCTGCTGTATTCTTAAAAATATACTGTTTTATGATGTTACAACCGTAAAAACAGTTGTGTGAGGGTTTTGTTTTCTGTTTAACAAAATAAAGCATTAACCATTATTATAATTACCCGTTCTAAATAGTTCTAGATTCTTGTAAATACATTGTTATGTTTTTACTTTGCAGTTTATTTGTTTTGCTTTCAATTAGGACATCTTTTTATTTAAAATTCTCCAGATCTGTTTTCAGTGGTTTTACGATTGATATTCATCATTGCATTTTAGTTGACAGTTTGGAACTATATCCCACTTGTTACAACTATTGTAATATTTTCAAAGATTTGTCATTATGGTTAACTACTTTATTTTAAGTCGTAAAATTTAAAAGTATGTTTAATGTAATATCATGTTTCGGACGCATGTTACCGTTTCTTACCCTTTTTTCATAGATTTTAAAATAACTTGTGTCAATCTTTTATCTTATAAAGTTGTCGATTTCATTACTATTTGTTTTTCATCCCAGATATCTTTAATTGTATGAATTCTACTTTTACCCTTTGGAATATCGTTTCTATTTATTGGCCTTGCTATACTAAGATTGAAGAATACGTTTTAATTAGAGCAAAATAACATTTTAAACAGTTTACCCTTTGTAATATTTGTACATTTTGTAAAAAAATATCACAATTATACTTGATTTCATATTTCTATTACCATCATTCGACTATCTTGTCGCATATATTAGTGGGTTTTTTTTAACATTAAAATGTTTTGCATACTTTTGATTTGTTAAGATTCAGAATTCTTGTTGATCATACCAACCCCCTTCATATACTGATAAGTAACACTCGTTCGTTTAATGTGCTTAATTAAATTTACTTTTCCTTCCATCCACAACATGATGTTGATTTTTTCTTTTTCGTGTTTTTCAGGTATTACTCTCATTTAGACTGTAAACCCTATTTTAAATAGAGTCAATGATTTGTATACCAAGAACCAGACCTTGCATGTAAAATCCAGAGTTTTAAAACCTCAAGACACTCATCCCTTTTCTGGTTCTTTTGTAATCATATAATTTCTACATTAACAATGTATCCATGCATAACCTCAAATGCTTCAAATCGGTCATTTTGCCACTTTTTTATGTGTTTTGGTATTTAACTTATCAAACTCAAAACCCTTCAGATAATTCAAACCAACTGAATGATACATTTCAATTTGTAGATAATATTATACAACTATAAAAATAAGTGTTGATCTGCTTGTTTTAACCTAACGAAAAACGTTACTTATCCTTATCCATCGATTGATTACTGTTTTTGTAAAAACAATAAAAGCTAAGGAAGGCGAAATGGCAATACATGATAAGATAGAAAAGCTTCTTATAATGACGATACGTATACAAGTGTAAACACATAATAAAACAAAATGAAGGACTGTTTGCATACAAACATTGCAAAGAGGCTTTTGGAACTTTTAATTATCTTGTCATCGTAAAATAATACTGAAAGACTTTTTATATCAAATAGCACAATAATCATGAACACATGTACTTAAATACAAAAATAAAGTGCAATGTTTGGACAACATCCAACAACGGCATTTGTAGTCGGTACTTTTAATTCTCAAGTTTGAACTTATAAAAAGTAAAATCACAGAAACAAATCGGAAAGTCCCTCATCGTGGCAACACCAAACGAAGAAACACATCAAATACGAATGGGCAACAACTGTCATATTCCTGACTTGGTACATGCATTTTCAAATGTAGAAAATGGTGGATTAAACCTCGTTTTATAGCGCTATGAGTTATATATACATCTTAGTGAAATATCTTGAAATAACGTTTCAACCGATCCTAGCTACACTGAAAGTTCAAGACAGTATATGTTCTGGATTACTCAAGTAAGGATAACGGGTTAAAACATAAGTTAGAAAACAAGTATTCTTACTGTTTACACTTCAACTTTCAGTTCTAAATATTTACACACAGATGGAGCGTGTGTTGGTTCGTATTCCTTAGATTTAGAAAAATTACAAGTCGGGGATAAACTTGGTATGATGAAATTTTCAGACAGTTCCCTCAACTTTTACTTAAATGGTAACGACCACGGTAAAGCTTTTTATAACTTACCTGAAGGTAAGACAACTATCAGTATATTGAAGTTAAAGTTAAGAGTAATTGTTTATATACTTTATTCGAGTAACTCATTGCAATACGACATACAAACGCAAAAACAAAATACAATGTTTATATGTTGTGTACAAATTGTAATCTTGTACAATTTTTGATTTGTACAGATATTTTGTACAAATTGTCAGTGTTTTATTTACCGCTTTACACAAATGGATAATGCAAGCACACAGTCTTTTGTTTTGTATATTTCTGTCATATTTCCACCACACCCTGGTACAGTCTACAACTGAAAATTTATGGAACGCCACAGCTGCCTTATGATAACAACAACCATATCATTACGGGTTTACTTTTTAAATTGTTATTTGGATGGAGAGTTGTCTCATTGTCACTCACACCACATCTTCCTATATCTATCTAAGTGATATAGTAAATTGACAGAGTATTATAGTCAAATGTCGTTATAGTATAGAACATTTGCTTCATGATCTATCTTTACCCGTAATGATATGGTTATCGTTATCATAAGGCAGCTGGGGCGTACCAAAAGCATTGATACCAACACATTATATGATCACAAACCGACTTTTCACGGACATGATTTTGATATAAGGAGAGAAATAATTTGAGAACTTAAATCGTTCTGATATCCTTATTTACTGTTTAAGGACACAGAGAATACCACTTAATATTAGGCTAAAGTATATAAATTTAGAAGTTGAGACATTTAACCGAAACATTTTAGAAAATGTACTTTTATCACCTGGTGCAAGAAGGTGTGTGTGTTTCAAACAACTTATAACTTGTACAAAAACCCTGTACAAATTATAAAGATTATAATGTGTACGAACTTACATCTTGTACACAACATATGTATTGTCAAATTGATAGAGTGCACCAATAATTTCATTTTTTTCCATTCCTATACTTAAAATAAGTCCTTATGCTTAAACAGTTTAAATTTCCTGATGAAGGTTTGTACCAATATCGCATAGTCAGCTACAAAGGCTCCAAAATGACAATGTTAAACAGTTCAAACGAGAAAACTATCGGCCCTAATTATATAAAAAAAAATGAACGAAAAAAAAATATGTTACACATAAACAAACGAAAACCACCGAATTACAGACTCCTGACAAAGGACTTAGGACAGACACATACATTCAGAATGTGGCGGGGTTAACCATGTTAGTGGGATGCAAACCCTCTTATTACCTGACACAGTGGTATAGCAGTACAACAATAGAACGAAATATAAGCATCAGTTGACAAAGGCTTAACTTATCAGATGAACACAAATACAAGTCGACGTGATCGGGTACTTGTATACATTTTAACAACAAAATGTTACTAGGAACAAAATCTGAGACTACTCACAGATAACTGACAGGAAGTTCAAAGCCACTTACAACCTATAAAAAAATCCATGCATCTAAGATTAAATGTACATGCTGTGGAACTGCAACAGACATAGACCGTTTGTCTGAACAAATTTAAAAAGCATATGCTCCTTAATTTTATACGTTTCTGATCATCAGTCAATTTACCCAGGTCTTTAATACCTACAACTATAAACTAAACGTGTACGTTTTAATGTTATAATGAATATTGTTTGCTGCCAATAAACTGTTGATATAGTTTTTTTTCTTTACTTTTCAGTTGTTTATGGTTTCGTTAACCTTTACATGTGGAATTGTCAAGTTTCTATTGTTAACACAGGTAAGCTATGCATAATTCCTTGCACATGTGTGTCACATTTTTACAGGAAGATAAGTCTAATTTTTCACAGACTGGCAGATATAAGAACAAAAAAAAAACGATAACACTTAGATAAATTATAATATTGAATTATCCAGTAAACAAGAATTTATCACGTTAGTTTACTTCACTAAGTTTGCATTTAGTTTCGCGTTACGCTGATTATTTTTTGTCTGCACTGATTTGATAAATAAGCTTGTTATTTTCAAAACTAAGTGTGTGTTTTGATTTTATCAATCTCGTAGTTTAGGTTATGATGGGTTTTTTTCGATTACAAATTTTAAAGTCTTGTGTTTCTTTAAAAGGGTGACAGCATAGACATGGCCAGAACTCTTCCAATATCAACAATTTTTACTTTATTTTTCTGACTTAGACATGTCATACATATTTGGCAGTTGCCTTACTTTTTTTTCTGTTATATTTCAATTTTTCTCGTCTACTGGTGCATTATCAATTATTTAAATATGCCAATACAACGATTAAACGATAATCAAGAATGACAAACATGACATGAATAAACGACAAACTCTTGACTACGGACAGGTACATACAACATATGGCAGAGTTGAACATGTTATTTTACCTCTAAATCCTTCCCGAACCTGGGAGGGTAGTGTATCATTGGTACACTGTTTTATGTTTATGGTGTCGTTGACCTTAACGGAGATAGATGCCAAGTTTCTATCGTTAACAAAGGTAAGCTATGCATACATTCTTACATATCTTTATCAAAATTTAATGGAAAGATAAGCCTGTCGAAGACAGATTGACAAACATCAGGAAAAATGATAGTTTAACAATAAACTTTTCAAATAAAAATTCGTTTAAATCCACACGCACACAAATTAAATAAGGCCGTGTTCACATTGACCTAAACTCGGTGTTGTGTAAGTGTAACTCACATGTAAACTATACAACATAACGTTCCCATTGATAAAACACAATGTTTACATGTAGTGTAAAACATGTTTTGTCTACATGCGGTCGATACTTGATGTAGGCCTTGTGTAGATTAAGTGTACACAAAACTAGGCATTTAAATTATTAGTTTCACCGTGTATATTTAAGGGAGAAACACTTTTTGAATAAAATGGATATTTATATCAATTATTAATAAAGTTCTTTACAGAAATATTTGTCTAATAAAACTTGATATATTTATTTGTTTTTGTTTAAACTTAACGTAGCTTTATTAAGCCCTTATCAAGATTCAAACTCAACATTGCCGGACACATAATTCATTTGAAAATTAAGGTCTTTCCAAATCGACTTGACTTGCACAGAAATGTTTGCCACTGGTCTCTACCCAAACAACGATTCACTCATAAACGCATAACTTAAAAAGTGTGAGGTAAATGTATTGTTTGTCTAGTACATGTATTTCGGATCCGTTAAATTACCCTTAAAACTAAAAAAAAACATTACCGCCTCCCTTTGCCAACTACTCCTTGGAGAAGAAATACCATTCGACATAAACAGAAAAGATAGGAATACGGTGATCCCTAATATATCATTCCTTCTTCTCCTTCAATCTCTGTACCGACGTAATGCATTTGCTTTATGAGAATTAAAATATATATTCTTTACTTGTAAGCACGCTGCTGCAGCCTACGTTTTCTAATACTTAATCGAGACATTTTTATTATTTTCAAACTACTGAAAATCATCAAAATGGCTTTCATTAAGAAGCAACCACTCAACTTAAAAAAAGGGGGGGGGGTGTATTTTGTTAATGTATCTGAGCCAGAAATTTCACAACATTTAACACTATAATGAATGGGGAAACTCTTGATTTAAAATATTTTGGTATCATCTGTGGGACCTTTTTTAATTATCCAATTGGGGTTTGGGGTTCGGAATATTGCAATCGATCAACATTTTAAGTCAAATGGTCGTTCCCTTACTGCTAGGAAAATTGTCCATAACTTTGCATTAGGTTCTACGTAATGAACATTTAATGACAAAGAGTTTACAAGTGTGAACAAATCTTATGTACAGGTAATTTAACAACGTGTATGGATGTGAACACAAATTTAATGTGAAACCAATGTCCAGTACATTAAACTAATTGAAAACAAGTTTACTGTACATGGCGTTTGATGTTAACACGGCCGAAGACTGTCAGAAGATTTAAAAAAGTGCTCCAGGAAGTAATTATCTCACCTGGATGAACATGTGTTAATAATTTGTTTCCCTCTTCGTCTCCTTTCTTTTCAATTATCATTATAAAAGCCGTTTATAAATTGAACAGTTCTATCGTAGAACTTAATTTTACATGTTGACCGTAGAACAGATGATTGCAGTTAAAACTCTAACAATCGTTTTGGTCAATTTTACATGCATTTATTGTTGGTATGCGTAATTGTTTTGTGACGGGTTTGGCTTGTAAACAAGCCCTTATCACATGAATTCTCCTTAATATTTTTGTATTGTGTTTCGCGTTATGTTACTTATATCCTGTCTGCGCTGACGAGAGCTATAAGTGATTCTAATGATTACTTTTTCTCTTGTTTTTATCATCCTTTTTTATCTCCTGATTCTTCAGATTATGTTTTATATTTCGGTTGAATTTTTAATAGTTGAGCAGCATACAACACGAAGTCATGCAAATGGAGATACAAGCATGAAACTTCGTAAGAACATGCTTTGAGGTGAATTTATATAATTTTAAGAGGGTAGCCACGAAAATAATCTATCCCGTTATGGTGGCCATCTATACAGGTAAAAGATATCAAATATATGTTTCTTTTGCATGCGTTTTTGCTTTCATTTAATTCAAACTGTAATTAGATGGAGTGAATAAGTTTTTTTTTAATTTTATTGCAGTACTAAAACATCGCTTCAAGTAAAATCTTGGGCGATAACTCATTTCTGCTTTTGAAAATATTTTACATTTGATCCTTCCTTCCACACAATTATGTTTAAATCGTAAAAGGTTGAGGAATGTTAATGTCAATCGGCGTGTAAGGTTGATCTTTGGACCTTATTTATAATGAATTCTAAATCTTAAGTCTTTACTTGGCAACCGTCCGTAACCATGACTCGGCATCAGTCAATTGTGAGATAGCTTGATTTTGTCGAATGACAGTACTTAATGCAACAGCAGAATTGTTCAGTAACATTAGATCTTTGAATAAGCAAACACGACCAAAATGCCCTCATAATCTATTTTGAACATTTTTAGAAATGTTTGTTATCCTTAAAAAAACATCTCTGAAACTACAAAGACAAATTTAACTAAACTTGGACACACTTATTATAAAAGTATATAGTTTGAAGAAATTGTCAGATGATTCCGCCTACCAACCAATATGACTGACATTTATAAGTAGAGTAAATTTGAAAGGAACAAATATGTTCAGAAAATGAGATCTTCCAATTGGCCATATATGTTAAACAAATTCTTTCATTCTGAATTAGAGTAAATTGTCGCAATTTGATTGGCTAATATTTTCCTAATTAAGTTCAGTACAACTGTTTTATAACGTCAATCGAATTAATCTTCCCTATTTATGACGTCAATTGGAATTATCTCCCTAATATCATTGACCTAATAAAACAACATCAAATGTATGTTTCTTTATCATTTTTTTATAGTCCGAATATTTTATTTTTTTTCACAGTTTTTGTTTAAATATCTAAAATATATTTGTTTGATATTTTCCTAACATTGAATTTGAATATAATAATATGTGATATATAAATTCAGGATAAATTCGTTACACAGTGTTCATTTGCCCAAATACGGAATTTATCGTGTAAATAAAACCCGATTTGAATTTTAATGACCCGACTAATTATCGTATAAGGACAATTAAACACTGTGTAACTAATATTGTAGCTACATGTATGATTCATACATGCCAAACATTTGCTTTTTTTGATTTTTTTTTCCTATTGTCAAGAAAACTATGATATTAAGAGGATTTTTTTCTGTTATATTATTTAAATCATAATAGAAAACACACATACTTCAAATCCCAAAACTGATCAACAACAAGATGTATTAAGGAATTTTGCTGCTTAGTTTTAAAATGAATAACTTTCAAAAAAAGTAGTATACATTGATAGGGGATTCTTATATGACGTGTTTCTCTAGCTTTGTAAAGAAACCATACTTTATTATCCAATAAAATTAGTTTACACATGCGTATATTGACTACGGCAGAAAAATGAATTTCATCAAATTGGTATACGCATTTAATGTATTTTTTCATTAACTTAGGACACTTTCAAACACTAATATGATACACATTTTGTTACTAATACTTTTACAATGACAACAATGTGTAACAATGTGTAAATATTCAAAATTGAAATATTTGACCTACAGTGTAGATACCGCAACGTTCATGTTGGCTGTTCTAACTTCAAAACCCCTCCCTCTGAAAAACACGTTTTAGCTATCCTTTTTAAAGTCTTTAAAGGCATATATATAATAATTTCATCGAAACATATGATCTGACGATAAAATATAAAATAAAGTATAGGTTAATTATAACTGTTGTACGGAAATGACAAAATTGTTTCATATTAATTTTATGATAAACGATGGATTGACCCTAGCAGGGAATCGAACCCCATTCTCCTATAAAAAAAAGGCGTAATTACCAATATACCACCAAGGGTTCCAATCCATTTTACAAATACAACTTTGCGAAATTAAACTGGTTTGAACTAGTTGGATTAAAATCGGCAGGAAGAGCCTACACAAATAATGTACACTTATACACCCTAATCAGAATCGACATAATTGACGCCAGCTATACTTTAGATCAGTTTTAACATGGGTAGGCATTATATTCGTGTTATTTTAGCCCACGCTATCGCAAAAATAATCACAAAATTTAATATAAAGCCTACCCATGTTAAAACTACAATAAAGTATAGCTGGCATCAATCATGCGACGGAAACATGATTGATTGATTGATCATGATCATTATTGGTTGATTGATCATGATCATGATTGGTTGATTGGTCATGATCATGATTGATTGATTGGTTGGTTGGTTGGCAAACACATATAACTCTTCAAGTAGTGTCCCAAATCACATATGTACATGACCTTGACCTTTGACCTTGTGACCTTTGTCAAGGTCATTGCTTCACAATGTCGTTGCACAAGACCCTATGGGTCAAGGACTCTTTTAATTTACATTTACGAGAGTTTTGACTTACAGTGTCCCTTTGTTGACGTTTTATAATTTGACAATACTGGGGCGCGGCTTACGCACATTCCGAAATCAAAGACAAATAAAAATCTAAAATACGACCTTGACCTTTGACCCTGACCTAAATTTCATTTTTTTGGACCAAGGATCTCAAATCAAAAGACCTAGGTCCCTATCACTTATGGTTTTCCAGTTTAAAATACATTTCAAAATTTCAAATACAAAAGGGGGAATAACTCTCATATGGAATCTCTATACGGCTTCGGTCAAAATGAATATCCTTATCCTGATGAGTAATGAGCATTTTGGTAAAATAAATTTGTCGTAATATTTTAGGGTTGCAAAGAAGTAGTGGCCACACGAAAAACAGTGTTTGGGGATATAACTCTTACAACGTAAAGTATTTTGTTACGCAGTTGTAAAATTTCAAAACGTATTAACTATACGACATCATCTAAATTTCTAAGCGACATTTTTTTAAACATCAATACTACGCAAGAAAAAAATTTAGGCGGAAGAAAAAAAAAAAAAAAATTAAAAACCAATTGTTCAGAGAACAATTGTAGGTCTTTCCACTAGTAAAGATCTATTTTGATATTGAAATATGAAAAATCAGTTTAAAATGTTAGTTCTTATGGCTTTATGATGTATTTATATGAATTTAAAGCAAAGGTCAAAATCTAGAACGTCGTTTTAACCTATGACCTTGACCTCAATTTCAAGGTCACAATCCAAGGACCTTAAATCAAAAGACCCTAGGTCTTTAATATGTTTGGGTAATGAGTAATACCACTTTATGCGTAATTCTAAATGTAAGATCGACAAAAACTCCCATTTTTTGTATGCGCACCCTTTCAACCAAAATATACAAGTACGGACATGTTCCAACTAACAAATTATGAAAAATTATTTGTCAATATGTCATACGGTATTTGAAAAGAAGTGAAAATAAGCCAAAATCAAAATTTAGAATATGACCTTGACCTTTGACCTTGACCTCATTTTCATTTTTTTGGACCAAGGACCTCAAATCTGAAGACCCTAGATCTCTATCACTTATGGTTTACCAGTTGACAATGCATATCACTTGAATCAAATAAAAAAGGGGGAATACCTCTCATATGGAGTCTCCATATAGCTTCAGTCCAAATGAATATCCTTATCCTAAAGATGTAACGAGCAATTTGGTAAAATAAATTTGTCGTAATCTTTTACGTTTGCGAAGGAGTAGTGGCCACAAGAAAAACAGTGTTCAGGGAGATAACTCATACAACGTAAAGTATTTTGTTACGCGGTTGTACACTTTTAAAGCATATAAACTATACGATATCATATTCCAAATATCTAAGCGACAAATTATTAAACAACAATACTATGCAAGAAAAAAAATTAGGCGGAAGAAAAAAATAAATTATTAAAAACCAATTGTTCAGAGAACAATTGAAGGTCTTTCCACTAGTGATAATCTATTTTGATATTGAAATATGAAAAATCAGTTTAAAATTTTAGTTCTTATGGCTTTATGATGTATTAAAAGGAATTTAAAGCAAAGGTCAAAATCTAGAACGTCCTATTAACCTATAACCTTGACCTCAATTTCAAGGTCACAAACCTGGGACCCTAAATCAAAAGACCCTAGGTCTTTCATATGTTTGGTTAATGAGTAATATCACTCTACGCGTTATTCTAAATGTAAGATGGGCAAAAACTCCCATTTATTGTCTGCGCACCTTTTCAACCAAAATATACAAGTAAGGACATGTCGCAACTAACAATTAATGAAACATTATTTGTCAATATTTCATAAGGTATTTGAAAATAAGTGAAAATAAGCCAAAATCAAAATTAAAAATATGACCTTGACCTTTGACCTTGACCTCATTTTCATTTTTTTGGACCAAGGACCTAAAATCTGAAGACCCTAGGTCTCTATCACTTATGGTTTACTAGTTAGAAATGCATTTCACTTGAATCAGATGAAAAAGGGGAATAACTCTCATATGGAGTCTCCGTAAAGCTTCGGTTTAAATGAATATCCGAATCTTTAAGATGTAACGAGCAATTTGGTAAAATAAATTTGTCGTAATCGTTTACAGTTGCGAATGAGTAGTGGCCACAAGAAAAACAGTGTTTGGGGAGATAACTCTTACAACGTAAAGTATTTTGTAACGTCTTTGTGAATTTTTAAAGCATATAAACTATACGATATCATATTCCAAATATCTAAGAGACATCTTTTGAAACATCAATACTACGCAAGAAAAAAAATTAGGCGGAAGAAAAAAAAAATAATAATCAGAACAATTACAATAGGACTTTCCACACGGAAAGGTGGAAAGACCTAATAATCAGAACAAAACCTATAGGTCTTTCCACGGAAAGGTGGAAAGACCTAATAATCAGAACAAAAACAATAGGTCTTCCATCCGAAAGGTGAAAGACCTAATAATCAGAACAAAACCTAAAGGTCTTTCCACGGAAAGGTGGAAAGACCTAATAATAATAATAATCAGAACAAAAACAATAGGTCTTTCATCCGAAAGGTGAAAGACCTAATGATTATCTATATTTAACCTCTATCATTTTTGTTTTGGTGTACCACATACTTATTTTAATTCATTTGAAAATATTACAAGCGTTATACCATTATGTAATATCTGTTTTATAGATAACGAAGGATATGTTAAAGACGGCAATGAATACGATTCCGCCCTATTCTCCTCAAAGTTACCTCATTATACATTTGATTACCAGTTTTGAAGACCTGTTGGTGACCTTCTACTGGTTTTTTTTCTATGGTCGGGTTGTTGTCTCTTTTGCACATTCCCCATTTTCATTCTTAATTTTATTGTATTATCAGGATCAACATAATAGGTGCTAGATTTATATTGTCAGTTTGTTTTTAACATTAGTGTAACTATCCCTTTGATATTTTGTGCTATTGTTTTGATAATGTAAAACGAGCCACGGAGTTTACAAATTATGGATGAATAATTGAAGATGGTCATTTGTCGATAAACTTTTTTTTAATAAAAAAAAGTCAATGCTCTGATGTTCGGGTCTGACCATATTTAACTAATCTATTGATTTTTACACACATCATATCTTTTGCAATCTAATTGACAACCCTAATTCATATCAAGTATTGTTTTTAAGTAACAAATGTTATCACTATGTAACCCTAAACATACATATGTATTATGCATATGCTGGACAAATGGTTGTTATCACCTTAAAAAACTATGTGAAACCTGTAGGAATTAGTTGTGTTGTGAAATATCCATATATGTATGTTTTGTTTTCTTTTTCAGGTGGATGCCGTTTGTGAGTTCATCACGTCAATACCAGATTGCTCTCCGTATGCGGCAAAATTCAGATCAGAGCACATCGACGGTGCCGCCTTGATAGGATTAGACAAAAAAGATCTGAAAGAATTTTTTGATATGCCTTTAGGTTTTGCCGTCAAAATATGCTCACAATTGAAGAAGTTAGAGGGAAAGAAATAAACGATATATATTATATGGATCCAATGTATACTTTCAATCTTGAAAATTCCTATTGATTCTATCATTGTAAGAGGTCACAAGATTTTCCCCGTTTTGTGGTTAAAATGTTATAATTACACTGGTTTAATAATCTTTAAATAAATATTTGATTTTTTTTGTTTGCTTCAATTGCAATACCATTTGATATATAACAAATCATTTGGATACACATTGGTGTAGTCATAACCAGTACAAAAGTTCACTTGAGGAAACTACACTACAAGATTCTCAAAAGACAAACAATATAAAACAGAAGATGTAGTATGAATGCCAAATGAGACAACTCTCCACCAGAGACGTTCTGACACAACAATTATTAATTTTAGATCACCGTATGGCCTGCAACAATGAGAAAGGACCATACCGCAAAATAAGCCATTATAGGCGCTACAGTTGACTTTATTGGTGGTAGACTAGATTTAGGTGTTTTTTTGTAGACCTGCAGAAAAGCTAGTGGCATGTCTGCTCTAGACAATACAAGTTCTATATTTTCCATATAAGACTGTCAACAATACTCGAAAAGTAACCCTGTAAGCCTTTCATACACGCTTAAATATTTAATTTGTATTCGTGAATTTCACTCATGTTGATCGACATATAAACATGTAGCTATATACAAAATTAATTGGAAGGTTGATAGAAAGGTTATCCAACACTTTGAAATAATGTTCTGATAGGATGGAAAATAAATACAATTGTTGACGTTTCTTTGTAAAAACACTCTCTCTGACGTTATATAATCCTAAACATAGATCATCTGGATATTTCACCATGTTTGTTATGGATATACGATTCTGAAGTCATCACAATGCACTGTACCACGTTTACTGATGTATGATACAGCTATACAGTTTATTTCACAATAAAGTGCAACAGTTAATGATTGTAAACCTTCATAGATGATACTAACTCATAAATGGCATACGTATCATTATTTAGCACTATTTATAGTCAGTGTTGATTTCTTACACAATAAGCCTGAGATATTAAAAGTACATATTTTTGGTGACGCGTCAGTATTTTAGATAAACATATGACATGCTGGCACTATTATTTGATCGGAAAAAATCGTTGTATTCCAATATTAATGTCATTTATAAACAATCTGTCCTGAGTTACAAAAAAACCAATACTTATGTATTATGCAGCAATGATATAGTATATGCCTTACAAATCTTCAAATGAAATATGGTTCTACTTAGTTTTTCGCTTTGATAGAAGCGGCCGAAAAAAATCAAATGTTTTACTGATTAAACATATGTCGTAAAATCAGATGAGTGTGGTTGTCCGTTTATAAAAATGCTGGTAAATGATACGACAAAAATCGTAAGATGGTATTGACAGATAACTTGCTGCCTCTTGCATGGAATCATACAACAACTATTGTCTGTATACCGCTGTTTACATGTCATAAATCGATGACCAACCTCGAGTAAATTTGAGGAAGAGATGTGGTTTACTCCATGATTGATAGATAAAGCCTTTTGAACAGCATTGACAGTCGATATAAAAAGGACTGGACTAAGTTCGGAGATCTAAACATCCATTCTCTCAGAGCAACAACAGTTTTGTCAAAATTAATTGTACACATGACAGACATATGCATAACGAAAATCGCTGGACAACACCTCAACAAATTGACGTTTTAAAAAAAGATTCTAGCATACAAAGTCATTCTGATAAACCTATAAAAACAATAAATTCTTGTCAATTTATAAAAAAAATGAGTTGTCGTTGATGCCAAAAAATCATGCCTTGAAGATATTAGATACTTTTATGAGATAAAAACAGCTCCAAATAGTCAGTTGAAGTGGAATATACATTTTGGGAATGAACTACCATGAGATTACATTTGGGAAACTTTGAATAACAATTTAGCTAACAGGAAAATTTAACAATTTCAATGGAAGTTACTACATAATATTATTTACACTGAAGAAAAATTACAAAAAATTAATCGCTCAAACAGGAAGTGTCACTTTTGCAATGAAAAAGAATTACCATTCCATCTTTTTATTTATTGTAAACTGGTGGAAGACGTTTGGCGGGAAATTTTTAAGAAAATCAGGGAACTTTGTTCAAAATTAAATATCCAAAAATTACAAAAATCGGAAACAAGTATAATTTTTGGTGTCATTAATGCAGATGCATCTTATACCCAAATTTTAGATACCGGTGCTTTTAATCACGAAATGGGTTATCTGGAAAACTAGATATATCGCAAAATATCAAAAGAAAGGGATAAGTAAATCGGTGATTTTAAATATGATAAAACATGAAATGCAGTTTGGGCTCAAATATCTTAAACCGAATACGAAAATCGAAGCTTTTTCCACTTTGTGTGACATTTTTGTAGATAAATATATATTTTGCGTGGTCAGGTCAGTGCAATGACCCCTTTGATACTGATTGAATAATAATATGTACACTGCTCTCAACTCCCTACATGTAATTTCTGTTGTGTATGTATCCATGTATATCATCTAATTGTAACAAAACATGCTGTATCAACAGGTTCATTTTATAAAAAAAATATTTATTCACCATATCTTTGAAATTAATCCTTATTGGGAATCACAATCATTATTCCATTTTATTTATGAATGAACACTACACATCCCTTTAACAAATCGCAGGTGGTAAATGATCACTCGACCAGAAATGTAATGTAATTGAAATTAACATAACAAAAGACTTGATGTACGATAAAATTGAAATTGCTTAATAAATACAGGTATCCTTTGTGAGAAATTAATAACGATAAAAACATACTTTATTCAAATAATTATATATGGTGAGAGGTATAGATATATAGATCGATAATGATTGCAGGTACATGTACATTTGTACAAGAATAGATAATATTTATAAAGGTGGATATTAATAATTTATAGTGGGAGGTTTTTTTTCTCGTTTGCTTTTTCCCCATAACATAGCCGTATTTGACACAACCTTTTTAAACTTTTGATCTTCAGTGATGTACAACTTTGTACTTTTTTTTCACTTTCGATCTTTTATATCTGGGCGTCACTGGTGAGTCTTGTGTGGACTAGGCGCGTTTTGGCGTATTGAATTTTAAACCTGATGCTTTTTGTTATCCATTAATCATGTGTTTTGTTTTGTCTAATACGTTCTCCTATTTATTTGTATTGTAGTTCTGTAACATTATGTTGTCATTTGAATGTTATATTTAGCATTACCATTAAAGTGCGAGGTTTGGCATGCCTCAAACAAAGGTTCAACCCACCATTTTTACCTTTAAAAATGTCCTGTACCAAGTCAGGAATATGGCCATAGTTATATCATAGTTCGTTTCTGTGTGTGTTACAATTTAACGTTGCGTCGTTTGTTTTCTCTTATTTTTGAGTGTAAATTCACTTTGCGATAAGACGTGTCACGGTACTTGCCTATCCCAAATTCATGTATTTGGTTTTGATGTTATATTTGTTATTCTCGTGGGATTTTGTCTGATGCTTGATCCGTTTCTGTGTGTGTTACATTTTAAATGTTGTGTCGTTGTTTTCTTCTTATATTTAATGCGTTTCCCTCAGGTTTAGTTTGTTACTCCGATTTGTTTTTTTTGTCCATGGATTTATGAGTTTGAACAGATTAATACCACTGTTGCCTTTATTTGTCCGTCTTTTACAGGGCACACTGAAAGGCAAATACTCTGTGTTTGTTGTTGACCAGCCTTGTCACAGAATTATTCGAAAGGCCGTCTTGGAATATTGTTCTTTTTTAATACACTGTAAGAAAAACATTAAGTGTGACCACTGTCTTCTGATTGGTTAAAAGTATTACTTTTATTGTCAATGTTGTCAATTTTTATGGCGATATGTCCACTCTGACGATGTTAGTTTATACCCTAACATGTGTGTACGTTGTTACTGTTAATACAAATGAAATATAAATATTTCATTGAGCCTTATTTTTAAAATAGTTATCAAAGGTACCAGGATTATAATTTAGTACGCCAGACGCGCGTTTCGTCTACATAAGACTCCTCAGTGACGCTCAAATCAAAATTATTTATAAACCCAAAAAAGTACAAAGATGAAGAGCATTGGGGATTCAAAATTCGAAACAGTTGTGCCAAATACGGCGAAGGTAATCTATGCCTGGGATAAGAAAATCCTTAGTTTTTCAAAAAGTTCAAAGTTTTGTATACAGGAAATTTATAAAAAAGACATTTATTTATAATGAATAACAATAATTTATTTTGATTTTTTTTAACCTTTAGGAGGCTCGCGGGTAAAAGATTTTTAGAAAAAAAACAAACATTTATTTTTCATTACAAATTTATTAAATTACCTTAAGTAGTTGTTACTTTATTGTATGGTATAAAAATCATTACAAACAATCAATACGTGTTGGCCCAATGACACTTTTTAAATGTAGATATCCTTGAAAAAGCTCCAAATTATCTCCCTTTGGTGCAAAAATTTTGCGATTTATGTAATTTAGTTCTTTTTTATTTCGATATTACCGCTATTTCTCCTATTAGTTCTACAGAAAAAAAAGACATTAACAAAAATGTATGCTTTCTTTGAAGGCAGATAGTGAGTGTAAATGAACGGTGACCCCATTTTTTTATTACATTTTCCTATTAAGTATAAGATAAAGTAGATTTATCATGTTTATAGAAAAATATAGGGAAATCTTATTTTTAATCAAAAAAAAATGATTTAGACTCGCAAGCCCCCTTAAAATAATTTTAGAATCTTAACATCTTCGTGGATTTGTGAATGTGAAGAGTCAAACATTAATTGTATGGTACAATAAATTCAAAATAAATTATTGCTATTCATTTAATATTTTTTTAAAGCGAGTTTTCCTTTAATTGTTTACTTCAATAAATTATGGATGGAGAGTTGTCTCATTGCCACGCATACCACATCTTCCTTTATCTATTTGAAATAATAATTGATCATACCAGCGTAGATTTAGGTCAGGGATTATAACCTTTTTACGGCAGATGAATAAAGTGAATAACTATTAAATGAACATTGTAAACATTGAAATTGGACCAATTAAAAAATAGGTTCATAGACCATGCATTATGATAAGTAAGAGCTTTTTATTGTAATCGGTGATAGATACATCGAGTGCAGTTGTTTATGAATTAAATTACAATAAACAAGCCCAGCATCTCTTCGGCAAACTTACAAATACTATCGTAAACAGATAACGAAAGGAGATTTCAAGCGATTTCGAAATCAAACGAGTTGTTTAACCTATTTTCCTTATCTAAACAAATCTTTTCGCCATGGTAAAATTTAAAAAAAGTTCTCACACCTATACTATAATAATGTCCCTTTTATTGTGTTGAGAAATCAGAACTGAGAATGTAAGTCGTTTTCTAGCTTCATAATGGATTCACACTTTGCAAACTAAACGCTGAAATAACCAGAGAGCGTTTTGGCATATTATTAAAAAAAATGTAATCTAAAAATGTCTGTTGTTAGTAAGTAAGTCTAATTTAAAATCCTGACCTTTACTGTTCATTTTTGTTTGAAACATACTTCTGAAATCAGCTAAGTTGCCTCAATTGTGTGGTTCTCTTTTTCTTGGTGCGTATGAATTAAAAATCTAGTTTTTTTGTACAAAACCATTCATGTCCTATTTTCTAAGTATCTGTTAGTGTATGGAAATGTATGTACTATGACATATTGAGGGAGGGTCTTGCCTACAGCTATCACTTGCATAATATATACATTTCAATACACTTTCCAATTTAGAACATATTTAAAACTCGAGTAATCCTGTAATTAGTCTATGTTTTCGCGTAGTTTTGTTAATCTACTCACTAGTATCATTGTAAAATATGTGATTTAAAAATACCATTGACTCTAGAATGAAGAGCTGCTGGTGTGAGTATGTTTATTGATATAAAGCGGTGTTTTACTATACATGTACATGCAGGTTAAGCCAGAAAAGCGCTTCGAACGCTAGATATTATTAAACGTATTGTACTTCTTTACACGGTAAGAAGACAAAATAAATTGACCAAACGCAGACAATGTTTACACTTACATTCTAAAAAATCTTTTCAATTTCACATACTGATTAAAGCTACCATAAATTTTACACATATAGATAGAATGCGGTGGCTGAACCAAAAAGGGGCGGTGAGTTCAGGGGAACGGAACACGCCCTTTGTGAAGGATCAAGGATTTTGAATGATGATATACAGCTGTACTCCCCTTAATTTTGGGTTTAAAAATGCCTGGATCTGCCCCTAGTACAGTACTTGCAACCTTAGGCATTACTGTTTGACGTGAACTTGACTGATCGGTGAATGATTGGTGACAAATGTTTGACTGATCGATGAGTGATCGGTGATCGGTGACCCATTGGATCCGTCAGATAAGTCAAATAACCTATGTGAGAGTTACCTTTACAACGGTCATCGGTCGATCAGTCAATCAAATTTATGCACGGATTGTACGGATACGCATATATTTAAAATTTGTATATCAACCGAACTCAACAGTGTTACAATCGATGAACGCGGACCTCTACGAAGACACCTTAATTTTCCCGTTATCTTTTTATAAAATTGGTTGCAATAGCGATGTTCTGATTTTCCAGATGTGACGTCACGGACAATTTTTGGATGGCATAAGAAAAATGGATGACAAAATTACAAATGATAACGATGGAAAGTCCAAATTTTCCACTTATAACCATTCCAAATGACGCTAAGAAAAGATATTCCACAAAGTTGTTTTATGATGCCGGTACCAAAAGTTTACCTGATCCATATGTTTAAACTGAGAAATGGAGCACTGACCCCAACACATGGCCAGATCTAACATTTGGGGACATCTACCTGTATCTGATAGACACACCATCAATCTTCACGAAAGAGTCCATGAAGGCATACAAATCATTGGAGGCATACAAGGAAGTACTTAAAAATAATGTGTTGCCGTCTTTAACCTTTAGTTTGCTTTTATTATCGCGGAATAGTCTAAATTTCCCCACCTGTACTGTAATACACAAATATTTACGTTGTGCACACCACGTGGTATCCTTATATTAACATACCCAACTATCAATGGAAATTTACCTGAGTTATAGTACTTGTTATTTGTGTTGTAGTAAATATATAATAAAGCCTTAAGAGTGCTCCTCCTAATATAAAGTAACAGAAAGGAAATTAAAATGAAATATTGATTGAAAAATTATTAAAAAAACATTCCAAATAGTATGAGAGTAATACACATGTATGTATATTATCATTTTTAAATGAAAAATGATATTTTATGACACGAATTCAATATTTAAAGATATTTGCGTTGACCATATTGACCTTTCCTATCAGAACCGTTTTATAAATCTTAAATGTTAATGAAGAGTCTTTCACATGTAACATTAATTAACAATAAGATTAATTTGATCCTTATTAGTATGTACTTTGTATGAGGTGTTTTTTTTTTTTATTTTTTTTTTTTAACTATTTTTTGTTTTTATCATTGTAGATATGTTTTTAGTGGTCATGTCCGTGTCACATCAAATTCCCAATGACTGTCCATATATTGCACTGTCGTCTAAAGTCCCATCATCACAAAGGGCCAGAGACAAGCCACATGAACCTTGGGTTTATTTAGAGAAGAAGACAGGAACTGTCTATTGTGCCCACTGTACCTGCATGGCAGGGTAGGTGTCAATGTATTGCATACTTATTGTATAAAAAGTTTCTGACATGTCCATGATGTCTGAAGTAAATATAAAAAAAAAATTTAGTCGTAAAGAATATTGCCATATGTGTTAGAATTTAATGCCAAACTTTTTTATAATTTCCAGCACGTCAAACACAGTGAAACTTTTTTTGGAACAATTCATTTTAAGACAATATATGTTTGTCTTGTAAGTGTTGTCAATGTTCATTTAAAAAAGAAGATGTGGCACTGGTATGGTTGCCAATGAGACAACTCTCCACCAGAGATTAAATTATGCCTTTTTTTACTGATGATTATATTGTGCTATTTCATGCTTCTTGTCTTCAATAAATAACAAGATTAATTTGTAGTCTTTTGTCATTGTTGTTAATACTTTGTTTTCCATTGTAGTTTGGGTGAAGTATGCAGCCATATTGGAGCGTTTTATTTAAGGTCGAAATGGGTGTAAAAATTGGTATGACAAAGACATCATCTACCAGTTCAGCTTGTCAGTGGAATAGCAAATTTCGGAAAGAGGTATTACATTTGTTGGAACTTTATTATTATTGTTCAAATTTTTTGGGCATTTCATATTACCTCAAATTGAAAAGTAGTCTCTAAACTTATACTCTGAACCACCATTAGGAAATGCTAAAACATTCATAAAAATGATGTAAGATTACATGGTTTCAACTTTGTATGCTAGAAACAGGTTTCGTCTTAAAATGGACCTGCGGGAATGCTTTAAATAAAAAAATGTAAAAAGTTGAATTGAAGACCTCAGCACTCATACTTTCAATGTTATTCATTACTTGTAGTTTTAAAGTAAATGTTACCAACTGATTTTAAAATAGGTGGAATATAATATCATGAAAAATATAATTTGTTCAATTGGTCTGTTGTTTTTTTACATTTTTTTTTGAATTTGATCTATTTAGATTGTGGGATATTTCCATTCAGTAATGAAAAAAATGCTAATAAGTTTTATTTTTGAAGGTCACTCCGGCAACCGTGACAGAAATTTACGATCAAATTAAAGGCAGACGCAAGAAAGAGGTCCCTAATGTTCATGCTCATGGCTCATCACCTTTACCATCAACATCAGACCTTCCACTTCTGTATTCCATAGCACCACAATCAGTCTTTTCTACCTCCGTTACTATACCAGGCATAGAAATGCTACCTCCAGTAGAGAAAACGCAACAAAAAGAAAAATACCCAAACTGTTAACTAGCCTTCATCAGCCTGATACTTCTCCAAATTCAGAATACATTAATGACACTTATCAAAAGTACACTGTCACAGATTATCAGGCCTATCACCTTGAAGAAGCAACACGCAATCAAGCAGTGAGCCCCTTATGGTTTGAACACAGAAAAGGTCGCGTGACTGCATCAAAAGCTCATAATGTTCTTCGCATAAGAGTGAGACGAGTTTGTGGCTACAACAGCTATTGCCTATCAAGAAAAGCTGCAGTCCGTTGGGGTTTTGAACATGACGATGAAGCCTATGTAGCCTATATCATGTATATCAGTCACCACACCTGTTAACTTTGAATGTAAACTTGCAGGATTCTTTGTTAACTCCAAGCATCCAGTTGTTGGAGCAAGTCCAGACGGAATAACTACTTGTGATTGCTGTGGTAAAGGTACCCTTGAAGTCAAGTGCCCGTTTAACAAGTTTAAGCATAAGGACACACCTGTCGACAAAGTTCCTGCAAAAGACTCTAACTTTGAACAATATGCTGACACTGAAATAGAACCACCGTTACTACACCCAATTACAACTTCAAATGTATCTTACAGAACGCAGTGATTGTGACTTTGTTGTGTATACGAAATGTGATCCACCGAGTATGGTTATTGTTAGGTTAAACTTAGACTATGACTTCTGTAAAACTCTCCGTAGTAAATGTGAATCCTTTGTCAAAGACCATGTTGTACATGAACTAATTACACAGAAGTTAAACAGTATGCCAGTTACACAAGAGTCAACATCAACCACTGAAACTGTTAACCAAAATGACCAGCCGTCTACATGGTGCCTTTTCGCAGAACCAGAATATGGGCGAATGATTAAATGTGACAACCGAGAATGCCCTTACCAATGGTTTCATTATAAATGTGTCAACGTTAGGAGAAAGCCCAGGGGTAAATGGTACTGCATCAGTTGTGAACAATAATCAAAAGACTTTGAAATAGCAGATCTGAAAAAGACATTCAATCATTCATGAATTCATAAAATAAACATTAGTTGTTGTAACAATATTATTTATTTTTCATGAGAAAAAAAAGTACTAATATACATGATATAATTAACCTTACATGCTTATTTTTTATGTTGTGACAAATGAGCAGTATCTAACAACTAATGTTTGTTATACATATATATATATATATATATATATATATAACTCGTCTAAACATCAACCCAACAATGTTAGATCTGTAAATTTGCTTCCGCAAATTTTTGGTTCTTCCCTCGCCGGGATTCGAACCCATGCTACTGTGATATCGTGACACCAAATCGCCTGCACTGCAGCCGTCCCGCTAGACCACAAGACCACCTGGGCTCTCTAATAAAAGAGCTTTCGGTGGCCATATGTTACCTTTCCACGTCAGTTTTTAATCTAGCGGCGTACTACAGTACATGATATATAAGGCATGAAGATGTTATTGTTACAGATCAGCTAAATTATCTATAGTAAAGGATCCTACAAATTAATGTAAGATACAGTCACAGAAAATAATTATATTCATAAGTACGTCTGAGTCAGTGACAACCCTACAACAGATGTATCCATCGGATCGCCATCAATGATGGTGATACATGGCTGTGTACATAATGTATATACAACTCGTCTAAACATCAACCCAACAATGTTAGATCTGTAAATTTGCTTCCGCAAATTTTTGGTTCTTCCCTCGCCGGGATTCGAACCCATGCTACTGTGATATCGTGACACCAAATCGCCTGCACTGCAGCCGTCCCGCTAGACCACACGACCACCTGGGCTCTCTAATAAAAGAGCTTTCGGTGGCCATATGTTACCTTTCCACGTCAGTTTTTAATCTAGCGGCGTACTACAGTACATGCTATATAAGGCATGAAGATGTTATTGTTACAGATCAGCTAAATTATCTATAGTAAAGGATCCTACAAATTAATGTAAGATACAGTCACAGAAAATAATTATATTCATAAGTACGTCTGAGTCAGTGACAACCCTACAACAGATGTATCCATCGGATCGCCATCAATGATGGTGATACATGGCTGTGTACATAATGTATATACAACTCGTCTAAACATCAACCCAACAATGTTAGATCTGTAAATTTGCTTCCGCAAATTTTTGGTTCTTCCCTCGCCGGGATTCGAACCCATGCTACTGTGATATCGTGACACCAAATCGCCTGCACTGCAGCCGTCCCGCTAGACCACACGACCACCTGGGCTCTCTAATAAAAGAGCTTTCGGTGGCCATATGTTACCTTTCCACGTCAGTTTTTAATCTAGCGGCGTACTACAGTACATGATATATAAGGCATGAAGATGTTATTGTTACAGATCAGCTAAATTATCTATAGTAAAGGATCCTACAAATTAATGTAAGATACAGTCACAGAAAATAATTATATTCATAAGTACGTCTGAGTCAGTGACAACCCCTACAACAGATGTATCCATCGGATCGCCATCAATGATGGTGATACATGGCTGTGTACATAATGTATATACAACTCGTCTAAACATCAACCCAACAATGTTAGATCTGTAAATTTGCTTCCGCAAATTTTTGGTTCTTCCCTCGCCGGGATTCGAACCCATGCTACTGTGATATCGTGACACCAAATCGCCTGCACTGCAGCCGTCCCGCTAGACCACACGACCACCTGGGCTCTCTAATAAAAGAGCTTTCGGTGGCCATATGTTACCTTTCCACGTCAGTTTTTAATCTAGCGGCGTACTACAGTACATGATATATAAGGCATGAAGATGTTACTGTTACAGATCAGCTAAATTATCTATAGTAAAGGATCCTACAAATTAATGTAAGATACAGTCACAGAAAATAATTATATTCATAAGTACGTCTGAGTCAGTGACAACCCTACAACAGATGTATCCATCGGATCGCCATCAATGATGGTGATACATGGCTGTGTACATAATGTATATACAACTCGTCTAAACATCAACCCAACAATGTTAGATCTGTAAATTTGCTTCCGCAAATTTTTGGTTCTTCCCTCGCCGGGATTCGAACCCATGCTACTGTGATATGATATATATATAACATTGTAAAATGGTAAGTAAAAAAAAATAGAAAAAAAACAGTTACATCAGACATTTGAAAAGCTATGATTGAGGTTTATTAAACTACAAGTTATGTTACAACTACATGTTATAGATAATGCATATTTAAAGGTTTTTCTTGTCGTAGACTCACCGAGGGGTGTCAGGATTGACACCCGGAGGTGTGTTCTACGACAAGAAAAACCTTAAAATATGCGTTATCTGACTTATATACCGTCAAAAAATAATTTTTCTTTTAAAGATTTGCAAAATTTATCGTCTTATTTTACCGACCACATAAAAGTGGGATGTTCCTTTCAAATGCGTTCAGGTTTTAATACGCCCTACGGCTTATTTAGAATGTGAAATAAAACTAAACAACCGAGATATAAACCTTTTAAATTATTATCTGTACACAATAAAAATATTCCTGTAACTGCATGCCGAAAGACACAAATGAATTGTTACCATTCGATAACGGTGTATGACAAATACAAGACACATTGTAAGTAATTTGTTGTACCAACTTAGTTTATTGAAAAGTGTGTGTGTGTGTGAGTTGGGGGGGGGGGGGGGGGGGGCTGCTATGTTTTTTTCCAATTGTAATGACATTTCTATCGCGAAAAAGTAATTAATCTTTCAACAATTTTAATTGAATCGAATGAAATATTCAGAAAGATTGTCTTTTGAATAGCAATACATATTGTTAACAGATAATCAGTATAAAGTTATATACCCTCCCCATCTGCCCCTTTTGAGAGCTTAGTGAATATTATTCTTGTATTAGTTGATCATTTGATATAGTAAAAGGTATATATACATTAATTACAAAAAGTTAAGAACTGACACAAAGACGAATGTAGATACTTGTAGGTCACAGTATCATTTTCTACTCAGTGTGTATCGTCCTGAACATGCATGCAAAATTTGCCACTGGACGTTAAGCAACCAACAATCAATCAACCTTTTCAGTGTGACTCAATGAAATTTTTAAATCTTATACACGAATATGTTAAATCTAGCTTTCTTTCATGAAAATTTACACTAGAATTCATCTCACATAAATTCTGTAATTAAGCGATAAATTAACAAAACTTTAATTAAACTAAAATTAAAATGTGGTCAATGATGATTTTTGTTATACCTATCATTGATTAAACTTTTAAAAATAAATTCCCAAATCGGCAACAAAAAACTATCAGACGAATTTGATTTTGAAGTAACTTATAGATTCTATTTTTATCAAGGAATACAATGACCTCACACAGGTCATTATTTTGCGCCTTGCAGCATATTTCATTGAAACATGGTATCGTCCGGATTGATTCTAAAAAAGAACGACCTATGGTTCTGAAAGGAAATAACTCAATATAGATATATAAGTACATGTATTAGTTTCTGTGATAAATCTTGGTAAGAGCTACTATTTCAGTAAAGGCTATTGTTTAAGATAAAAGGATAAAAGCCAATATTACGGATTACAAATGTGTCGAGGTTTGTGATTGGATAACAACACAAAGATGTCAGTGTATATTCAGGAAACTGCCGGGGTATATACGACGTTTTTATCCCCAATTGGAACCTCAAAACCTTCATCATATCACCGGTTACTATGTGACGTAGTCAAAAGCTGTCGAATTGTCAGAGGCTCACAGAGGGAAAATAATGACGTGCTTCAGTCAAGAATACATTTTTGATTCAAAAACACGCAATTTACACTTTTAATAATTAAATTTAATGCTTTAAAGTGTTATTATAAATTATTACATACACCATAAAATTATGATCTCGGCAAATTAGAAAATCATTCACGTATGCCGAACATATTAGGGTTTTCAACTTATATATGTGTGTTGTGAACAAAAACATGCACTGGAAAATAACATAAAGTAAGGGGTAATCCGTAATATATGTGTAATTCATGTCTCAGAAAGGGTATATACTGTGACATTCCCGGCTTAGGGCTTATATCCCCTTCGCCTTCGGCTCAGGGGATATATACTCTAAGCCAGGAATGTCACAGTATATACCCTGTGTGAGACCTGAATAAAATATACTATTATTGATTAAGTTATGCATGTTATATACAACACACATTTACAACCTGAAAAACGGGATATTGTCACACTTTACTTTGTTCTGAACATGATGCACTAATTTGATGTAGCAAAATTACAACTCAAATATGTTATACAAGTTTCCTATTGCACATGTACATATATGTATATACATTATCATATATTTTATTTAATTTGATTCAATGATTATTCTTTTATAAAATAGATGTTATGATGACTATGATATGATTTGTACAAAAATAAATGAACATACACTATGCAATATCTTCAAATTTCTTTTTGAATACATGTTTATACTTATTATGAAACAAGAGCTGGTTGTAAATTACATATACACGAACAAATAGTCACAATACTGTCAGAATGCGGTACAAGATGGAGGTTCATGTTGGTGCTTGAAGTTTTTTCACTCTTTCTATGGCACGTTCAACATGTATACGTACATGGGCAATCTGTCTTGTGAGTTCAATCTCTTTTGCACTAAGTTGATATTTGCCACGCGTAAATGTTGGAATTATCAAAGTAGCTCCGTGACTAGCTAATTTTTCTGAAATCAAAAATCCACGGTCAGCTAAAACTTAGTCACTATTTTCTAATTTGTCTAGATACCCACTGCGTTGAGTAATGACTTTGTCTGATGTCCTTTAACTGAATGCTCGCAAAACATATGATATGGCACCAGTTGGTGTTATTGAAACGAGAAACTTAATTGTGTTTTGGTGCTTGTAGTTGGCCCATGTTTAAGCTCTTGCTGTCAGGTGACGTGGTGGATTTATAAAAACTTCAAAACAATCTATAATGCTAACACATCGAGGATAAGTCTTTTTGAAAATCACTGGCATGTCCTTGATAAGACTGTCTTTGTCTAGCCACTGTACTAAAAAGTTCAACTTCTTGGCTAGGGCAGGTAATCTTTGGTTGAGAATGTCTGAAAACGGTTATCACCCACCGATAATAAACAAAATTATACAAAATATGCAGATTTCATTAACACTTGGTCATGATGAGATGTCGAAGTTTATATACGAAATCATTTATAAAGTTGTTTTTGTTTTGCCTACGTCAGAAAATGCTAGACATATGACCGCATATTTAAAAATGGCAGTTACTTCATGCACCAATGTTAACTGTTTGTATCAAATTAAGCTTTATTCATTTAAACATATTCAAATTGATTGGTATCATTTTCAATACTCAGCAACTGCTTGGACAGTACATTTTTGTTTTTCTCATCTCGATATATCATGATATATCAAGAACCATAGCAAGGTATGCATGTCAGTTCGACAGTGTTAACATGACCTTGATCGAACTTTCTTCTCGGATCAGTCATCAACACCAAGAGTGTGAGATAAAACCTGTTTTTCAAATATATTTTGATATTTATGTCTATTTAGAAATTTTGCAATGATAAATCGATGATATAATTAAAATTGAATGTCATATCTATATTTTATCTTTGTCTGATGAGCAATATTTGTAAAAAGTTTTCAGAAAAGAATTATAATATTTACCTTGCTCAAAAGTTCCAAATTTCGAATAAATCAACATTGCAAGCATATAGGGCTTTGTGTGTTAACCAACAAACGTTTATATTGTTTACTTTGTATAAAGATACACACAGGAATTTATTTGACTCAGCGTTTTATCCGTCATATACAAAATAATTCATAAAACGCCCTTTCAAAAAATATTTTTTTCGACCCACGCATTACATGTATAACTGCAAATCTGGATTTCGTGATTTTCCATTTTTGATGCGACATTCAGTGTTAGTATAAAATGTGTGATATGAATGTCTATACAGCGATATTGTAAGAGAAAAAACAATGACAAAGATGAAGTTCAATGACACATTTTAATTCTATCTTTCTCTAATGGAATATGTGTGTATAAAGTATAAGTATAAAATATTGAAAACAACACGTTTAGTAATTTCTTGCATCCAACGCTCTTTTCTGGAATTACCTTTATCAGGAACACCCAAAGGCAAACATTTGAAATCCGAAGTTGTATCAGCACCGAATACCCTAAGTTATACCTCAGAGCGGAAAAGATAGCATATAGGAGAAGTATAAGAACGATAGCTGAAAAGTATGTCTCGAAGAAACATGTACGATTGCTGCTGAATGTAGTTCAAGAAAATACGTATGTGATCAAGGACATACCTATATTATCTGTTGAGTGTATTTATTGTTAGCAACGAGATAAATCAATTTATAGTGAACTTTGAGTCACTCTATTGATACCGATTGAAATCACACGGAGACAAATGGTGCCAACACCACTGATTCACCTCGAAGATAACACTACCATAACTTATATCTTTATAAGTAAATAATATATGTACGCTGGTATGTTTCCAATTTAATTGTATAATGAACAATGGCTTACAAAGACCACAGAGGACTACATACTGATAAAATTAGGAATTTATATGGAGAACAATTGTAATTATAAGATAACATCCATTATTAAATTACCAGTGTTCAAACCCCTTATTTGTCAGTACTAATATAATATTTTAATGGAAAACTATTCGAATAATTTAAAGAAACATTAAACAAAAAAACTAAATATTGGAAAGTATTTGAATTTCTTTACATTGCATTTTGAAGTAAACATATAAAGAAACTGTATATTTATAATATATCTAAAAGGTATGGTTGACCAGATTTAGTTATATGATAATAGTATTGATGACGGAATTATATGAATATAATGCATTACGACACAACACACGGTCACTGCTGTTAGGGTTTCGTTTCTGAGTGTATCATTCAGAACGTTATCCATTATCTGTCAATCGACTAGTACTGTCAGATAAAAATTATCAACTGCTTGGAAAAGTTGAGTACGAATTGACTGAAAGTGTCTCTAAAAATTTGACAAAATGCCTACTGGCGATAATGGGCGCGATCGATCATCTCTGCTGAGTTTACTTACTAAGAGAAATACAAGTATGTGATAAATATTGTCATATGTACTATTATTTGTCTATTTATATTTTTCATATTTAGCCATGACATTGTCATTGTTTTTGTATCTATGAGTTTGACTGTCCGTGTAGTATGGTTAATCCCTCTTTCATGCACGTGACCTATCGAATTAGACTATTTACCGGATTTTCTATCACATAAGCTTTTCGACGGGTGCCACATGTGGCACAATCTACCTACTTTTCCGAAGCACCTGATTACACCCCTAGTTTTTAAAAGGGTTCGTGTTTCTTATTTATGTCATTCTTCTATGTTGTGTCAGGTGTAGTGTTATTTGTCTGTTTGTCTTTTTTTTATTTTTAGCCCTGGCATGTTCAGTTCATTTTTGATTTATCATTTTGACTGTTCATCTGGTATATTTCGTCCCTCTTTGAAAAGACATACTTTTTAAGGATTCACAAGTTAAGTATTATATTCATAAACTACATGTATTTAGTTTATTGATACTTGCTAGAAAAAAAGGTTTAATAGTTGTTTATTTTTTATGCACTACCTACGATAGTAGAAGGGCATTATGTTTTCTGGTCTGTGCCTGCGTTCCTTTATCCATCCATTCGACCATTCGTTCGTTCGTCCCGCTTCAGGTTAAAGTTCTTGGTCAAGGTAGTTTTGGATAAAGCTGAAATTCAATCAACTTGAAACTTAATACACATGTTTCTCGTGATACAATCTTTCTTATTGTAAAGTGAAATTAAAGTGTTGACTCTAATTTTACGGTTCACTGAATATGGGGCATCCGTGTACTATGGACACATTCTTGTGTTTTCTGTTTCTATATGTCATACACCTAACTTTGAAGTTTCGTTGAAACTAACTTGAAATAATATAAAAAAAAGAAGATGTGGTATTATTGCTAATGAGACAACTATCCACAGAGACCAAAATGACACCAACATTAACAACTATAGGTCACCGTACGGCATTCAACAGTGAGCAAAGTTCATACCGCATGTCAGCTATAAAAGTCACCACTTAGACAATGTAAAACAATTCAAACGGGAAAACTAATGGCCTTATTTATGTGAAACAATGATCGAAAAACAAATATGTAACACATAAACAAACGACAACCACTGAATTACAGGCTCCTAAATTGGGACAGGCACATACATCAATAATGTGGTGTGGTCAAACATGTTAGCGGGATCCCAACCCTCCCTAACCTGGGACAGTGGGTTAACAGTACAACATAAAAACGAACTATAAAAATCAGTTAGAAAAGGCTTAACTCATCAGATAGACATTAAATATCAGTCGAGACTCGCTAAAATATTAAATGTTGGCATGCGTATTTTAGAGATAGATAGATGTGAGTGTCTGAAAGGTGTGATATAATTTGTTGTTTTTTTTTAGTGTTGACTCTTTATTTCTATTCACCAACATTATGTATATCATGTAAATGAAGGAGTATTTGACGGAAGTCACTAGTAACGAAGCAACTGTTAATCCGCATAGGTTATCCTATTTTAACTCGTTGTGATGAAAAAAATAATAATTTAAAGAATGATGGCTTTACACTATGGCGAGAAACTGGGTTGTGTGATTTAGGGAAATAAAGAGCGTTTAAATATACTGAGTGTCAATGAAAATGCAACGCTTGGTTTTTCAAAAATAAAATTTATATTACAAATCCAATTTTTAAAAAAAAATTCTTGAAAATAAACAGTTTTAACAACAGATCGTAATCAAACAAAAATGTTTCATGGTCATCTTTCGTGCGCAATTGTTAAACGAAACATCTAATATCGAATCATCAACTCACAGTCAAAACAAAATATGTTACGACCCCTTGGTGCAGCGCAATCTCGACAGCGCCATAAAATTGACCATCTCGGACGTTTAATGAGATCCCGAAGAATATTATTTCACTTGGCTTGTAAAGCAAACTCGAGCTGACTTTATGATATTGGTGGTGGTTTTCATCGTCTAAACCATGTCAAGACGGATGCAAATTTTGCGCGATCGGACAAAAAACCAGCGAAAAGTATGACTTTCATCCAAAGCATGTGTCAAGTGTTTATGTAACCACCACTGACGTTTTATGGTACATAATGAATGATTCTTGGTCTACAAAATTTGATGTTTACGCCAGATGGCATTGTAGATGTCACTAAGGAAAGATTATCGTGCTCTATAACAATTTCTGCGCAAATGTTGCTTTACTGAAATTGCTCCATCATTGAACTCTCGTGACATTTAGACACTTCATAAGGTAGGTTATCATTGATTGAATTTGTGGGTGATTTTGGTTATTGTGGATGCTACAACTTCAGTCTTCTATCAATTGTTTGGTGCGAAAGGCTTTATAGGATCATGCTCAAAACTGCATGGTACTGGTTGTCAGAAAGTTGTTAACAATAAGTGCAGGAAAATTCCTGACATTAGCCAAGCTTGAAATGACAAATCGTGTGTATGTTGAAAAACAGTGAACTTGGCTTATGTCCGTTCGAATAACTCTTACTTCGCATTTGTTCCAAAAATCACGCAACTGTAAAGTTGTCGAAAATTGCCTTAAAAGGCATTTTCAACCAATTATACAAAGTTCTAATATGGATAAAATACAAATTATAGATTTTTTTTCAAACAAAAGTATTGCGTTTTCATAGGCACTCAGTATAATTTAATTTGACTTATATACCGTGAATTTTTATCATACCGTACAATAGCATTATCCTTTCTTTCCTGATTCACTCATCAATCTGTTTCAATTCAGAATGACGACAAGATGTAACTGGTATTGCATAAAGCACGAGACTAATTGTATAAGATAGATAATTACTTTTTGGTTTAGAAAAAAAACCAACCAAATTCATATAGTTAATTAAGTATATGCACAAATTTCTTCCAATTGAAAGCTTCCAAATTGTTATATTAATTAATCTGATAATGTCGACTAATGACAAGCACTAAAAACCAGTAAATGTCTGCAATAGGCAGTATTTGTATATGGTTAGGCTTTGGTATGATATTATTCTAGTGGATATAACATCCACGTCTTTTTTCAATTGTTAAATGAGAGAATAATTTGGTATAGTTTTTTTTAGCAGAGTCATTCCTTCAAACCTTAATAAAAAAGTGTACGAAAATTAAAAAAAGAAGATATCGCTTTATTACAAATCCCTCAATTAAATCTTGACATTGCATCAATCATACATTCGAAGTGTTTTAAGTTTTTGAACCATTCACCAGAACATCTCACCGCTTCCATTTCCCCCTCCCCCAAAAAAATATAAGTGATAACAAATGTGTTCGAAAATTTAAATTTAAAATCATACTGTTGAAACCATACGAAATACTGTGTCGTTGTTTTTTTTATTTTGATGGCTGGTTAAAACGACTTAATTTGGTTTTCCTAAAACTGAGACTTTACACCTGCATTTAAAAGCGTAGATATCCACTATTACATGTAACACCAAACTAAAGTTGTTTAAACGTTAGAAGCTTAAACTTTTTCTTGTTTGTCAAGTCATATTTTCCTTTCTTATACCAGCTCTTCGGTGTTTGTGTTAATTCTTGTAAATTTCAATATCTTGGAAGCAACAACTATCAATTGTAAGACATGAATTGTCTAAATGCACATTTGCTGTAACAAACTGGTACCACCATTCCTAAATATTACTACTTGTTACAGGATTTCGAAAAAAAACAAATATTTCAAAATACCATACAATGTAACTGTAAACTAAGAAAAAGGCGATAATAATCAGGGTATATATTATCATATGGAACGTTGATGATGTAATACTGCAAAGGTCTGTTGAACAACTTTTATATACATTGTCGGAGAAAACATATCATATTTTGTCTAACTTATCTGTTTGAGGTTTCTTCCGCTTAGTTATGCCAGGTCGGACAAATTAAAACATATCGAATTGTATCAGATTCGGAGAGGTTAACATAAATTGATTAAGTAAACGGAGAATCTTTCAAAGAAAAAACAACTTGACCTCAGAGCAGAAAAAGCCACGGATTTGTCTTCCTTACGGCAAACAATATAACCACTGAAGGTTGGATTTGGTTCACCCCAAACCACAAACGTATAGGTTCAGCAAATAGTTATCAAAGGTACCCGTATTATATTGCATCAAGCCAGCTACATAAGACTCATTAGTAACGTTCAGATTAAACAATTAGAAAGCCCAACAAGTACAAAGTTGATGGGAATTGACGACCTAAAATTACAAAAATGTTGGACCAAATGATGCTTATGCAATCTATGTCTTGTATGCGAAAATCTGCGTCCGATATCCGAATAGTTGACAAAAGAAACTCAATACATTTACAATGATACAAAAATTAACAAAAGTCACTTATCAGTTACTTACAAGCAAGCTGTAACCCTTTATTAAACTGGTTGAAATATAATGTCCTCTTCATATGAATAGTAATCACAATATTTCCCGTTATGGGTTTAGTATTACACCATCACAAGAACATAAAGATATGCGAGGTTAAAAAAAGATAGCAAAATTAACGCAGAAGAGGAAATGGAAACCACACATATAACTGGCATGACATTAACAAAAGGTTAACAAATGTGACAAGACATCAGAAAGTAGTAACATAAGTAAAAAACATAACAGTTTTGTTTCCATTCGTTCAATGTGTTTGAGGTTATGATTCTAAAAATATCTATAAAAAAAATCCGATTATTTTTGCGTGACATAAGGGTGAAAATGAGTTACTTCATGTTGATTCAACATACATCCCTGTCTCAAATAGTTTTAATATACATACATGTATTTCAAAAACATATAATTTCTAGATCGAAAGACACAAATTACTGATAAAACAAAACTCACAAACTGTTGCCATAAACCAATTACAAGTCATAAATTATAAATTATTTATTTTTTTCCAGATAGACGAACTTATCAGTAAACATCTGTATATTAAGCGTAAAAACGTCATCAACAGTAAGGGGCGATTAAGCAATGCTAACAGATGTTTTTTTACTGACAACAAAGATGACAAGATACCAAGCTTGAATTTGCAAAAAAAATATGTTGAAGAAAGAGTAAAAACGCCATGGAAAGAAGAACATTACTGTAAAAATTGCCACACAAGACAACATTTTGCAATATGAATCCTATCGTAACCTTGGATTAAAGTAGGATTTGAAAAAAAAACAATATTTACTAGATTATTTCCAATAGACAAAAACAAATGTTGAATAGTATATCAACTGGATGATATGACGTATTTTTTTGCATTTGCTGTTTTTTATCAACTGTCCCGTTATACAAGGTAAGTTAAAGTTTAATAAACCAAAACAGACACCAATACAAAAACGGAGATTTCATTAACACATGGTCCTGATCAGATGTCGGAGTTGATATTACAAAATCCTTTATAAAGTTGCTTTTGTCTTGCCTACTTCAGATAATGCAAGACATATGGCCGCCTATTTGACAGGGGGAGTGACTTCATGCACCAAATTCAATTGTTTGTATTTAATAAGCTTAATTCATGTTTACATATTCAAATCACTTGGTATCATTTTCAATACTCAGCAACTGCTTAGAAAATAATATATTTTTTTCATTTTGTTTTTTTCTTTTCTAACGAATCATTGCAAAGTATGCATGTCAGTAAGACAGTGTTAACATAACCTTGGTCGAACTTACTTCACAGGTCAGTCATCAACGTCAAGTGTGTAAGATAACACATGTTTTTCCAATATTATTTTTTATTTAATAAGCACAATAACAACTATGTTCAACAAAGACTGCTTGTATCGTCTGCATTTGTGTCGGGCATGGTTCAAATGAACCATGACCTTAATCCTCACCAATCGAGTATAAATATTTGATATTTGAAATAATCTTACTGTTAAGATGCTTGACATATCTGAAGACATTGTTTGGACTAACAATTTAAGATATGTATAGATGCATATTATTCTCCTTATGCATAGTGAACACAGGAGAATAACATGATAATAGTAGTATAAATGTTTGATAGTAAATTATCTTATCGGACCACAGATGAGTTATTACGTTGTGATTGATTTAACGCCGTCACGTGGTGACCCCCTATGAGACCGTATGGGGTTAGTTAGTTTTATATCGGGTTCATGACGCGTTAATGGCGACGTCATCTATTAATGTTGTTGTGTTTCATTGTTTATTTTTTAGCAAAACGCCGCAGAAAAAGTCCAGCGTCCGATAAATGCGTTATACGGTTAACTACAGACCCCTACGGATCCAAAGAAGGTGATTAAAATGTACAGGGGATTCGGCCTCCGTCCTCACCCCCTATGAATTTTACATACCCTCTATGGATCCGTAGGGGGTCAGTAACGAACCATGTAGTTTATAGTATTGTACTTATCTTTTTTGAATACTTTTTGTTTATCAATTTTCATAAGTTACGTACAGTAGATAAGTCAATTTAAACTGGAAATCAATTAAAAACAATTTCAGGTATTTTAGAATGGACAGTTGTTGGAAAGGTCATAGATTATGGACAAAACGTGACATTATTTTGTAATGTTTCGCACTGTTGTCCTGAGGATTCAGGATGGGATAGATGGACTCCTGTACAACAGACCCTGTTTATAGATATAAAGACAGGAAGACCAAATAAAAAGTATGATGGGAAGGTTATGAAGGATGGATACACCTTAATAATCCAAAATCTTACCAAAAATGATCTTAATGTCTCATATTCCTATTTGTATGGTGTAACTTTAGGGGAAAGAAAATTTCTACTGGAAGAGGACGTTTTCAAATGTAAGTGCAAGCATGCAACATATATTAAATATCGACAATTATAATGACAATATTATGCTATATGTATTTATAAAAAAAAACAAGGAGTTTTAACATCACTGAGACAAGACAACTAATCACAAAAATTATCTGTTATGTTGCCAAGATCATGAAATCATTGCAAAAACTAACTTAACCAGAAACTTTTTACTTCAGGCAGGCTACAAAGGATGTGGAAATGCATAGCCACGTTAGCAGCTTGAACTTAATTTGAAGGATAACTGATTTGGAGCGATTCTGTTCATTTGATAGTCTTTTAAGGGTGACCAAATGATAAACAAACTGGCATTTTTTACACATAATTCATTTTGGAATGTTATGTAAAATTCTTTACTAAATATTCTGTTTATATACATTATTTTATTTCAGCAATAATTCCTACACCACCTAATGATCCGAACGGTCAATTATCTCATAGTGAAATGTAAGTAAGAAGTCTATGTCTAAAGTTACCTTCTTAATGTAATTCACATTTAATTAAACACCGTGTCCTCTCTTATAGAAATAAGAGAGGTGCAATGCTCTGTTTTTTTTTATATTTTACAAAAAGAGAAGGATATGGACACTTGTTGGTCCCTTGAAAAGAGAATTCAATATTGCATATCTTTTAAATATTATGATTCAGATGTTAGAAGGCAAATATATGTCAAACATCAGTAGCCTGTCTATCACTTTGCCAAGCTAAACTTGTTTGTTCAATGCTTTTATTTACAAATGTATCACTTTGAGCACTTTGTAGAGTAATTGATGATGGTTTGCAAGCAATAATTATTGCAGGACATATATCGAGGAAGACTTTCAAGTCATCTTTTCTATCCTATTTTGCTTGCTTTGATCTAAATTCTTTGAACCGTTTTTTTTTTAAATGTGATACACTGTCCCTTGCTGTACCTCACAACTTGTTACCTTCCATACCTCATCTCGACAACTATTTGTTCTCTTGGTTGCTTTCCTAAATTATCCGTTAAGTAATCGTTTTTGTTCTGGAACTATTTTTCTGTACTCCATCAATAGTTTTTAAAATCTAGTACGCCAGACGCGCGTTTCTTCTACATAAGACTCATCAGTGACGCTCATATCAAAATAGTTATAAAGCCAAACACGTACAAAGTTGAAGAGCAAAAAGTTGTGCCAAATACGGCTGAGGTTATCTCTTCCTGGGACAAGAACATTCTTAGTTTTTCGAAAAATTCAAAGTTTTGTTAACAGGAATTTTATAAAAATTATCACATAATTGATATTCATATCAACACCGAAGTGCTGACTACTATACTCTTTCAATCGAAAGCCAGAGAGTGATATTTCCTATGATCAATTAAAATTAGCATTATGGGCATTATGATTAACGCCGTCCAACTGTAATATGCCCTTGGAGTTTTCACGCACGTCTTATTTCAATTTCGACAGCTTTGCCACCTTTTTCTACGCCTGTAAATGCTATACGTTTACGTTTCCTGTGTCTTTACGCCTCGATCTAGACACGAACTACCACTTATGGCTTGTTGACTCTAATTTTCCATATGTTATATGCCTTATGATGTGGAACGTACGGGTATAAGGACTGCGATAAAGTAATTGATGACTTGACAACTCATATGGTGATGCACTTCTTTTTTTGCTACTGTCGTTTAAAAGTATCCCATTTTGAATGATTTCTTAATATTTACTATTTTGGGTATGTATGAACACAAAACATTTTTTCAAACTTTCACTTAAATTGAAGGGTACCAATATAAAACGATTTTTTCTTAAAAAAAGTATAGGTTGGTGTTATTAAAAAATGTTCAAACAAAATATGACTTCTTTTTTGTCATAAATATTTGACAAATACATTTCATAGAATTTTGAAAAGAAAAATAATGATATTGCATGTATATATGTTTGGTAAACTAATTTACATGAACACATACAGTTCCTTGAGAAAGGTTTTGCAAATAATTCAAATATTTGCCGTTTGTAACTCAGAAGTGATTTTTTTTTCACTTGAAATCTCCCATCATATAATAGTCCAGTGCCTCCAAATGAAAGAGGTTTTCACAACAACAAAAAATCCCTTAAAAAATATGGCATTCTTATTACTGGCAGCATTAATCATGACAAAGTTTTTATCATTTTATGTTTTGTGTCTGCATATCAAGTTGAGGATGAATTACACTTCACCCTAAAATGTATCAAACTCAATGAGTTGAGAATTAAATTTTTTCAGAATATTTCAGATATTTTACCATCTTTCAATAATCTTTCAGACATAGAAAAATTTCACCTCATATTTCGAAGTAATGATTATGATGTCAGTAAATGTTGCATAAAAGGTATTAGTGAGATGTACAAGTTCAGACGTTCACTAACTTAATTTTACGTAATTTAGTATATAAATTGTATAACTATGATGTAAAACTGTACCTCCTCAGTCAAATAGATAGATAAGAAAGAAAATATATATTACCATTTCATGTACATATAATTGATTGTAATGATTACTGTTTGTTTGTTCTTTGTGTATGTGTTGATGGCAATCCAGATTTTAGATTTTTATATCAATAAAATCTTATCTTATCTTATCTTATCAAATGAACTTCAAACTGTCTGCTGTTGTTTAGGTTGATAAAAGATAGCTAATTTTCATTTTTAAGTTGTCGTTATAAAGATAGAGGGAGTTACAGTTACAAATATGGACAGGTTTTCAAATATAAAACATCAACTTAAGTTGGCTTAGATTATTCATTTATTTTGTACACCTTTGTAAATATTGAGATTTTTTTTTACTTGTTTGTTGATAAAATTGTTAATGTAATGGGTCCACATCATAATTAGGGAATTATTTCACATATTGCATATGTGATATTTTCATTCAAAGCGATTACCTTTTATTGGGTTTAATTAAAGGAAACTCTCTTTTGAATTTGAATGATTTATTGTTTGTATGTGTAGAGTTACAGAACTTTACTGGACAACATAATACTACTTATTTTATTCTGCGATACATTGATTGGAGCACGTTTCGATTTCCTAATACAATTTTTGCTTAAGGTCCATTTTAATGAATTCTGATTAAAAACCATCAACATAAGTGATTTTTATTCATTAAGCCTTATCTGTATACGACATTTTTATATCATTAAATCCTGGTGCACCCGCTTTAACATCAATACGAGATAATAAATGCATATTTTTTATATTATTTTTGTGAAATGAACAAATTATTTTTTATTGATTACAGATCTGCTTTGATAATTGGAGTTATTGTATTAGTGTTAGGGTCAGTGACAATTGTCCTTTATTTTTGTCGACGACGAATCGAAAGACAGAAAAGTAAAGGTAACACATTTGTATCTTTGTTTTAAGTCACACAATATTGGTTTAAAGTATTCTATATTTTTAGCGTAATTACCTCGGCCAACATCTAAATGTTAACCTGGAGAATGATCAATTTGACCATCCGTTAAATCATGGAAAAACGATCAGTATCAGACGGCAAATTTCAATATAATCGGTATCAGCTTGCTAATGTAAAAAAAGTCAGAATCAGACGGCTCATGTTAAAGAATTAGTATTAACTGACTCATGTAATTATAATATGTAACAGATGACAAATTTAAAATGTAATGTATATCAGCTTGCTTTTGTAAATAAAGTCAGTATCAGAATCTTCATGTAGATATTATCAGTATAAGATGGCTTATGTAAATGTATTTTGCATCATAAAGCTTATGTACACAAGATGTACATATAATTAATATCAGTTTGATTCGGATAATTATTTAATATCAAATGGCTCGTGTGAATTATAATCAGTATATGATACAGTGTTTGTAAAGTGCGGATCCTAAAATATTATTTTTACTGTACATGCCATAAATGTCTAATGTAGAATGATAAATAAACAGACGAACTTTTTTTAATTTTTGAAGAAAATGAAGAAAATGAGTTAAAATGTATATGTTCAGAAATACATAATACTAATAAAACAAAGTAAGAGATGCGAGCGGGGTTTTATCGCGCGTAAAGCCATCCAGCTGTGAAATATATACCAAAATAGGTGAATATTTAGGACATTTCACGAACAGATCGTGCAGGTGCTTTATAACTAACATGTAACATGTTGTTGCAGTAAAAAAAATTCATTGTAATACAATTATTACTGTTGTGTAACGTAGAATATGTTTTGTCATTCAGTTTCTTCATATTTAACTAAATTCCACTATGATGATTTAGTATCAAGTTTTCATTTCACATTACAACTTAATTAAACTAATATTTACTAGTATCAAGTTTTCATTTCACATTACAACTTAATTAAACTAAAATAATATCAGTAATTATTATAACAATCAGTTTTAAATGTCTACAAAAAGTTCTATTGTTCCTTTAATTTTGTTTAATAAATTTGCAAATAACATGTATACAGTGTGCATTTATATGTTTCCTTTAGACAACTATGTAAACAATAAATAAGGGGTCAAGCAATGTAAACAATGTTGACACGATATCGTGTTTACATTGTATACATCGCGATGTTAACAATGTCAACGATGTAAACACAATATAAGAGTTCAAGCAATGTAAACGATGTTAACACGACATCGTGTTAACATTGTATACATCGCGATGTTAACGATGTCAACGATGTAAACAATATATAAGGGTTCAAACAATGTAAACAATGTTAACACGACATCGTGTTTACATTGTAAACATCGCGATGTTAACGATGTATACAATAAATAAGGGTTCAAACAATGTAAATGATGTGAACACGACATCGTGTTTACATTTTAAACATCGCGATGTTAACGATGTCAACAATGTAAACAATATATAAGGGTTCAAACAATGTAAACGATGTTAACACGACATCGTGTTCACATTGTAAACATCGCGATGTTAACGATGTCAACGATGTAAACAATATATAAGGGTTCAAACAATGTAAACGATGTTAACACGACATCGTGTTTACATTGTAAACATCGCGATGTTAACGATGTCAACGATGTTAACAATATATAAGGGTTCAAACAATGTAAACGATGTTTACACGATATCGTTTTAACATTGTAGATATCGCGATGTCGACAATATTGAATAAACATCCTGCACTGGACATGAATGGGTCGCATTTGGGTATTCATCGTCACCCCGGATCGCCGATTTTTTGCAAGCGTGACAGGTGATGTTTCAAATGATTGTGTAGTGAAAACGGGAAATGAAGTCTAGCGGGACACGGATAATTACAAAAAATTAGAACAGCATATTATAAGCGGGATACGGGAATCTGACAAAACAATAAGCGGAATACGGGAATCAGCCAAAACAGTAAGCGGGATCCGGGATCAGAACCCCCCAATGAGACCCCAGAATAAGATATTTTTGTATATTCATCCTATTGTTAAAGTCATGCCTTCAATATCAAATGTATCCGATGCATGCATTTTTTTTTATATTTTTGGTCCCTTTTTCAATTTTGTGGGGTCCAAATTTATAGACAAAAGTCGTTTAATATAGATATTTGAAATTCGTTGACATGCTGAATCCAACCTTGTATCTAGTTTGGGATATTTTGCCTAGTTGCTGAAATAGCCCACATAGAGTTCCAAAGGGTCTAAAATCAACAAAAATAAATTGTAGCATGCATTTTGTGTACAATAACCCAAATGTGCATGATTTTACCTCTGCGGTAGTATCCATTCGCGGATCTAGAATTTGTTTATAAGTAGGGACCGACTGACTGCCTAAGAGGGCCCGCTGCTGTCACGCCCCAGTGATTCCCTTTATAAGTTAGAATCAAGGAGAAACGTAATCTGAAGAATACAACATGACATTTTGAGAATCGCTTTTGTTACAAGTTTGAAAAGCTATATATTTGATGAAGAATGCATGAGGAGTTTGTATTTCAATTTGAAAATACATGTATCATGAATCCTAAAGAAATCAACTAAGTTTTTTTTATATTCGTTTCAAGTGCATTTATCACATAATTCTACAATAAAAATTCCTCGCATCTTTGAAAATTCTACATTAATAATGACTGCACTAACAGTGATAATTCATCGCATCTATAGTTAAAATGGATCGCTTTCAATAATCGATATGCTATATTATGATGCTTTTATAACACTTATTTGAACTTTAATGCTATGTTTGTATATTATAAAGACATATCACAATGAAAATATGTTAAAACTTATCTTAAAATCCTTTAACTTGATATTTTAAAAACGTAAACAAATACAGTTTTCCCATGATCCTTTATTCTACAATAGACATACCCGCATATAACAGTAAAAATTAACTAGCTGGATTTGCACTTTATATACACTGATGATAGCTCATGTCAATTTGATAAGTTTAAATGACTCAAGTTAAAGGTACTAGTATTCAGTATCAGATATATATGAAAAATGTAAAATCATTGCATAGATTCATGTCAATTCATTTAAGTTTCTTTTAAGGAAAACCCGACAATGCTGATATTAAAGTAAACCTATTGGACACAGAAACTGAGCAAAAAGGTAAACTATCTTAAAACCTGTATAAAAGGGACTACAGGGAGGCTATACAAGCTAGCATTAGCTGTAATATCAAAACTGTCCAATTGAAACAACTGTCTGAACAGGTTTTTAAATTTCTTTCGATTGACATTATTTCGCAGAGGCAAGTAAGTATTTTCTAAGGTTTTTGATCAAACGGATTATGTGACATATAAGAAACCTCGTGTACATATGGTCACTATCAGATAGTTCATGTTGATGGGATCAGTGTCATACTACTTAGATGGCTCATGTACAGACGTAATATGTAGTACTGTTCAGGTAAATAATATGTATCATAACGCTTATGTAAAACAAAACCCGTATCAGATTACTCGTCATTTAATTTATAATGCATATCTGATATGTAAATAAAAAATGTACAAAAAATGTACTGAGTGCAGAGTTTAGTAGATATCAAATGTAAACTTATTGCATTCGCTCATATAAACACATTCAAGTTTCGCAGAACGTTCAGATCTAAAAGAAAACATATTGGACAAAGAAATTGAACACAAAGTATATTATCTTGTTTTTATTAATAAATAGACGAGATGGCAAGGAAGCTAGTTAAAATAGCTTCGGTTGTTAGTTAAAAACTGTCGAACTTAAACAATATTTTAAACAGTTTTGAAATATTTGATTGAAATTGAAAATATTTGGCAAGTATCGAACATAGAGAATAATACATGGCAAAATCCGTATGTTATGTCGTATCATCCGAAGACAGCAATATCAGCACAAGGGTGTCTCGGGATGAAACGAGATATGGTACGGATTTAGCCATGCTTTATACGCACTATAATATATTTTAACAGGAGAGTTATAGACTGTTTATTTTACGCATCATGTATATATAACGGAATTTGATGAGACTGTTATTAAAGAGAGAGGGTTAGCGCTATAGAACCAGGTTTAATCCACCATTTTCTACATTTGAAAATGCCTGTACCAAGTCAGGAATATGACAGTTCTTGTCTATTCGTTTTTGATGCGTTTTGTTATTTGATTTTGCCATGTGATTATGGACTTTCCGTATTGATTTTCCTCTGAGTTCAGTATTTTTGTGATTTTACTTTTTATATGAACTGTTCACTGGGTTACCTTCAGTTCTACTTTTTAAAAGCCTTAAAAGAACTGCTAAATACCTTATCCAAAGCACATGGGTTACTTTACAATTTGCGTGCTGTTGTTTAAAATATTTTGTTTACAGTTGCATTTAGTGTGCCAAAAATTATGAGAACTTGACGTTCTTGACGTCACATGTACATACCAAACAATGACGTCATTCAATAAATTGCGTTCTGCCCAAATGCTAGTACCTGATCTGCGGAAAAATATTTCTTAAGCTACAATAAATCAAAACTGACTATGTATACAAAAGAGTAGGGGTGCGATAAAGGGGAAAGGTGTGATAAAGGATATGCGATAAAGGAAAGGGGTGTGATAAAGGGTATGCGATAAAAGGTGCGCATCAAAGTAGCGAGATATGGATAAAACAGCAGGCTATTTATCACATATTCAAAACTACTGTATTTACTACTAACAATGACTAAGCATACGATAAAAAATATTAATCAATAGAATCTTGTGACATATTATCTGTATTAATTGGTTCATTCAGATATATGTAATTAGAATAAGATTATTCACGTTAATGGAATCAGTATCAGGGGGCTCACGTAAATGTAGTTAGTATAAGAAAGCTCATATCAAAATATCTAGTACCATATATCTCGTGTGTATGTCCACATTATCATTGTATCATGATCAATATACACAGCATTATATTGCTCGTGTAAATGTTGAGGTAATAAGTATCAGATGGCTCGTGTTAAATATATGATACAATGGAACATATATGCAAGTGTATGTTTGTTTTCTGTCTAGCTTGCGACGTAAATCGACGAATGCGAGACACATGGATCGCAATCCGGAGGCGACGTAAATTATTAGTCAATGCAATCGGTGTCATGTTTAATATCAGTGTGATCAGTATCAGATGCCAGATGTCAATTTGATCAGTATCACATATCTAGTGTCTATGTGGGAAGAATCAGATATCTAGTGTCAATGTGATCAGTATCAGATGTCTGATATCCATTTAATCAGTATCAGTTGTCTGGTGTCAATGTGATCAGTCTCCAATGACTGGTATCTATGTAATCAGTTTCAGTTTTCTGGTGTCAATGTGATCATTATCAGATGTCTGATGTCAATGCGATCATTATCATATATTTAATGTATATGTGAACAGTGTATGATGTCCATATAACCAATATTAGATGACTGATGACTTTGTGATCAGTTTCAGATGTCTGATGTCTATATGAACAGTATAAATTCCATGAATTTCAGATTTCCATGTGAGCAGTATCATATATCTAATATCTATGTGATCAGTATCAGATGTCTAATGTATATGTGATCAGACGCAGATGTCTAATGTCAATGTGATCAGTATCAGATGTCTAATCTCAATGTTATCAGTATCAGATGTCTAATGTCAATGTTATCAGTATCAGATGTCTGATGTCAATGTGATCAGTATCATATGTCAGATGTGAATGTGATCTGTATCAAATGTCTGATGTCAATGTGATCAGTATCAGTTGTCTGATGTCTATGTGATCAGTATCAGATGTCTGATGTGAATGTGAATAGTATCAGATGTCGGATGTTTATGTGATCAGTATCAGTTGTCTGATGTTAATGTGATCAAAATCAGATGTCTGATGTCTATGTGATCTGTATCGCATGTATAATGTCAATTTGATTGGTAACGGATGTCAGATGTCAATGTGATCAGTATCGGATGTCTGATAATCTATGTAATCTGCAGCAGATGTCGTTTATCAAATTGATCTGTAGCAGATATTTGCCATCAAGTTGATAAGTTTTCGGTGTCTTTCCAAAAAGTAATAGTTCATGTATTTAAGGAAATTTGCTAAATTATACTATATAAAGACAATTTATTTTTTTTATTTTTAAGAACAAAAAGACACGTCGGATCACAATGAGAAAATAGAGAAATTAGAAATTGAGCAGAACGATTGTATTCCACGGAATATAAGAGGTTAGTTATTAATTTATGTATTTTGATATTTTAGACATATATTTCGATGTATTTGCAAGGTGATTTTTATATTTAAGATTTTATGGAATCAGGCATATATGGTATGCTGATCAATGAGACAAAATGTCTATGTTACCAGTATCAGATGTCAGAGATGTCTGAATTCAACGTAATCAGCATGAGATGTCTGATGTCTATGTAATCAGCATCATATGTCTGATGTCTATGTGATCAGCATGAGATGTCTGATGTCAATGTGATCAGCATGAGATGTCTGATGTCAATGTGATCAGCATGAGATGTCTGATGTCAATGTGATCAGCATGAGATGTCTGATATCAATGTGATCAGCATGAAATGTCTAGATCTGATGTCAATGTGATCAGTATGAGATGTCTGATGTCAATGTGATCAGCATGAGATGTCTGATGTCTATGTGATCAGCATGAGATGTCTGATGTCAATGTGATCAGCATGAGATGTATGATATCAATGTGATTAGCATGAACTGTCTAGATCTGATGTCAATGTGATCAGCATGAGTTGTCGGATGTCAATGTGATCAGTTTCAGATATCTGATGTCAATGTGAGCAGTATCATATGTTAGGTGTCAATATTATAAGTATCAGATGTCTGAATTCAATGTAATACGTATCAGATGTCTGATGAAAATATAATAAACAACTGATGTCTTTTATTTATCAAATTAATCTGTAGCAGATATTTGACATCAAATTGATAAGTTTTCGGTGTCTTGTAAAAAGTAATAGTTAA